>JAGPOW010003395.1:1999960-2017979 GCA_030014935.1 Caiman crocodilus | reverse complement strand
TGAGTAACATACAGAAGACACTTCAATGCGCTGAAGAAGTGTTGTCAATGCTGCCTGCAGAAGATCCTTCAAGTCTAGTGGGGAGGCAGATGCACTGACATTAGTGTCCTCTCACAAGCGAACGCCATGTGCATTGAGGCAGTGATCGCCCAACGTCAGCATTGCTGGGCCAATTGTATCATCTGGATGTCCAACTCCAGACTCCCAAAGCAAGTTGCATTCTCCCAGTTCAGGCAAGGTGTACCCTCAAGAGGAGGGCAAGGGACGTGCTTCAAGGATGTCTTCAAGGCTAACTTGAGAAAATGCAAAAGTGATATTGGCTCATGGGAGACTTGCCCAGCACTGCACTGAATGGAGGAAGAGTGCTACAAGGATCTTAGTACATTGAAACTTCAAAATGACAACAACAGATGGAAAAATGAGAGTAGCAGAAACAGTGTTGTGGACTGAACCAAGAACCCAGAGCCACCCACCTTGCATAGAAATGTGTGCCCGAGTTGCAACGGTGTCTGTCAATCCTGGATAGGCTTTGTCAGCCATCTTTGGATCCACGGATAAGACAATCATGGAAGATAGTCATCCTTGACTGCGAGGGATTGCCGACAATGATGGTTATTATAAAACAGCTGGAAAGGAAAGGTACAGTATAGTGTGGTGATATCAAAGATGCAGTCTGCTGAGCTCCATAATGCAGCCCCTGGTGGTGCCCCTTTTGCTGCACTGGAACATCGCCATGCTCAGTGTCTGGGACGTGTGCTGTTAGCAGCACCTCTCTGACTGGACCAAATTTCTTAAACAGCAGCTCATCTATGATGGACGTGGAGAAGAAGAGTGCTATCCTTTTCCCGGCAACCTGTGTGTACTGTTACCCCTCTCCTCTTCTCTGTTTACTTGTACGGAGGCTGGTTTGTTCCTGACAAAACTGACCTGAATTAAAACCTAGTCTGGATGCAATATTGACGTGCCAGTGAAGTTAGTTATAATATATGTTACATTGGCTGGCTAGTGTGGAAAAGCTGTAGTATTTTGCCTATTTGGAATATTTGTGAGGGATTAACAGTGATTTTTCATACTCTGGGTGTGTGTTGCTTTCTCACACGTGCATATCTGGCACATTATTTGTGCCCATTGCTAATTGTTCCCAATTATACCATGAATAAAAGCAAGCACTTACAGACATTTCTTGCTCAGAAGAAACTACTTACATAGCTATTAGGAGGGCTGTGCCATCTGTGCTAGATTAGCCAGGCAGATGTGGGGGGAAAGAGTGGGGTCTGTAGGCCTGATCCAGCATGTGGACTGGGCCTGCACCAAGGGCCAGATGACTTTGACACCCCAAAGTAGTGTATATAGTGTTTGAAACTGTTCATATATTGTTTTAACCTATGGGGGGGTTACGATAACTGACTTTATCAGGGGTTCTCCAACCTAGCATTGCTGTTGTTAAACTCACAAAAATAAACACAGCAAAATGTTATCCTATATGATGTATCTGGGAATTCTAAAAGAGAAAACATCCTTTGGAAGGGAAGGTGAATGTTGAGGCTGACCAGCTTTAAATTTATAGCTTTTTAAACTTACATTTGCATGTGTTCCTTGAGCAGTAACATTTGCTCCCCTGTGAAGCACTCTCTGTCATTTGTTCTTGATGTGCAATGTTTGTACTTTGGATGTATAGGTGCAGTAGTATGGTTATGAAAGCTTCTGTAGAAGATGATGATTCAGGATGGGAGCTCAGTATACCTGACAAGATGGAAAAAAGTAATACCAGCTGGATAGATATTACGCAGGACTTTGAAGAGGCTTGTAGAGGTGAGTTGTACTTTTTGCATTGTCTACCAGAGAACTGGAATACTTTGCAAACATGTTTTTAAAGTCTGTTTTCCAGCCGGGGGGATCTAACAGGGAAATGACCTCCAGTATGGTTTGGTCCCATTGATTATATTGGGGCTTTGCAGATTCAAGTTTCTGCCTGTGCCAAGCTTCTTGTAGGATTGGGGCCATGAAACTAGCAGCCCCTTTTCAGAAGGTATATGTCCTCCATTGTATATAGCTGTATTTTTCCATATGCTTTCCCTGTGCCCATCTGGCTTTTCCATATGCTTTTCCTGTTGTCTTGAAACCATCTAGTGCTCTTCTACCCCACAAATGCTAATTAATGGGAATATTCAGGTGGACCTGTCTTCTGTTTTCTTAGAAGTGCCATTTTTGTAATTTATCTTTAATGGATATCAGAACAGTCAACTTCTAGGATGCAGCATTGTACCCACTGTATTTCTACACATGATAAAACTGAGTTTTTGGTGAGACTTGATACATTCAGGTTAGAGAGGCAATGAATATCTGTAAGCAGATACTGTCTAGATCAGGGTGGGCAATTAGTTCGGGCGGAGGGCTGCTTACTGAGTTTCAGCAAGCCATCGAGGGCCGCATGACAGGCAACCGGGGCAGATAAAAAGTTTAGAAAATTAATATTTAGGGGCCCCGTGGGCTGGATAGAATGGCCTAGAGGGCTGCATCCAGCCCATAGGGCTGAATTTTGCCCACCCCTGGTCTAGTTTGCTTCTCCTTAATGTTAATTTATCTTGATAGTAAAATTATAAACTGATTTATCTTAGCATTAAATAAAAAAATTGCAACTTGCAATCTGTATGATGTAATTTGCCTCTACTGCTTGAGAATTCTCTTATAATTCTATGCTAGAGAAATTCTTTAAGTGTTTCTGTAAGAAAATTTTAAGTTACCTTCAAATTTTTGGAATGACAGAGGGGGACAAGATAAAGTAGAGTAAGAGGACCTGGTCTTTAGCCTTCAGTCTTATAAAGATGAAGTAGCAAGACATTCTCCCACTGGGGTCATCTTATCACATAGTATAAGGATTTTTGTAGGTGCTTTCCTTTATTGGATCAACTGCATAGCTGGGATAAAATTAGACAAGCTTTCAAATGCAAAGCATTCTTTCTCCTTATACTTGTAGTATAAGGTCTTTCAGCCAATCCAAAGAGCTGTTTTGCTTAAATAGCCTGAAAAGCTTTGAATAACTATTCAAAGTAATGATGTATCCTGTTCTGTTTCTTCTAGAATTGAAGCTGGGAGAACTGCTTCATGACAAGCTGTACGTATGGCATCAGGATACAATTTTTCAGGGAGGATTAGTGTATATGCTTTATTGTTTAGTGACTTGAAAGTTAAGATGGTACCAACTATGTTAAAGAGATCTTTTATTTGGAACTTTAAATTAAGTAGTTCTCTGAATAAAGTACCTTCTAATGAACAACCATCCTGAGAATTTTTTTGATACTGCAGTTCAAATATTGAGAGTGGATAAATCATAGGAACTGGAAGTTTTCTCATGTTCTTATTTCTTCCTTAAAATTATTTTTTTTCTTATTGGTGCCTGGGCACAAAGACATCAGAAAGAATCCATCTGTAAAATTTTAATTAAAAACCATATTAATATCTTCCTTAAATGTCACTGCTAGGTTTAGGATAAATCATTTTGTTTGTTTGTTTTACCTTGAATCCAAAATGTCATGGTCATTTTAGGATAAATAATAGAGACTGTATAATATACCAAAGAGGGATTAAATCCTTGATTCTGCAAAGCACTTAAAAGCACGTGCTCACTCGCACCTTGCTGAAATTCTATACATAAAGTAAAATTAAAATCACTCTTATAAAAGAAGCAGCATTTTAACCATCTGAGTACTTTTAACCTGCAGAAAAAGTATTTAATAGTTATTAGTGCCAGGTAAATGAGCACAAGCTTATTATTAAAATATATGCTAGTTTTAAAATATCTTTGAACAAAAATGTTAAGTGTCAAATAATTAAAATTAATGGAATTTAAGAATATTATTAAAATCAGGTTTTTTAAGTTCCTGTGAAATATGAATGCTTTTGTGAATTGGGACCTGTATATTACACTGTTATTTTGTCTGGTTTCTGCTGTTTGAACACATGCAGTAGACTTCCTGAATAAGATAGATACCAAAGTTGAACCCTGGTTGGTCTCTCTTTAATTCACCAGCTTTTAGCTGACCATCGTCTTTTAAATTTTGATGAATTAACCTTTACCACAATAAGAAAACAGAAACTTCTATTTTGTTGCCTGTGTTCTTCTAACACTATTTAAAAAAACCTTGAATTTTGTGCAAGTCCTGTATTCTCTTGTTTGTCAGGTTGAAATGTAAACATTTTCTATGCTTATGAAATGGTCAAAATCAGTTAAGTTATCAGATTTATGTACTTCTAGGTCTCTAAGAGTATAGTGTTCATATACATTTGCATGCACAGATTTAATAGTTGGATACTTGACCAATTTAAATAGCCTTTCTCTTAAAATAACGGCCAAGACTTTCACATCCAAATTTAAGGTACCTCAAAGTGTCTTTGCTTGACCTGAGACTCCTTCTACTCCCTGAAAATCAGGCCCCTCATGAGGTTCTTCCAGTTGGAAGCCTAAAAATACTAGTAACCCTTGAAAATATTACATGTTGTTCATTGATAAATGAGACGTTCAAAGGACCTCATTAGCTGTTGGTGGGTGCATCTGCATGAAATGCTTACTGCAGAGTTTCCTGATTAGCTCCGCAGTAAAGCTCCTCTGTCTATGTGAGTGATGCTATTAGGCTGGAGTAAAATAATTAACTCCACCATTGGATAAGACTGCTCAACATCAGTAGTATTCTGTGGTTATTTACTCCACTGCAAGATGTGTGGACAGTGACCAGGGCTGGCTGAGGCATAAGGGTTCTATAGCATAGGGCTGCCTGCTGGCTAGCTCCACACTTGAGCACCCTCGTGCCCCAGCCACGCCCTCTGCAGCATGTGAGCCAGGCAGAAGCAGTCCTGGTTTGGCAAACTGACGCCCCTGGGCCTGCTGCCAGTCAGGACTGCACTGCCCCAGCTCAACATGCTGCAGTCCCAGCTGCACGTGTAAACACTGCACCCAATAGACAAACTCCAGCTCAAACTGTACCAGAGTTTATTGCATAGCATTAACTTCATGTGTAGACATGCCCACCGTGTTGTTCTCTTGTAGTCTTTGACATAGGTTTCTAAAGATAGTTTGTTGACATTTACTTTTGATATAAATTAAATGACTGCAAACTCTGCTTTTTTTCTTCTATATTGCTATCCTTAGTTTTGGTCTTTTTGAAGCCATGTCTGCAATTGAAATGATGGATCCCAAGATGGATGCTGGTATGATTGGAAACCAAGTTAATCGAAAAGTTCTGAACTTCGAGCAAGCGATCAAGGTTGGCATCTTTTCTTTATTTCTCCTTTGGTTAGATGTTAATTATAAAAACAAAAAAAATCATGATTTGATTAATTCATGGTTATGCATAACTTCTGAAATCAAGTAACGCTCTCTGTGATTAAGGGATTTGAATTACGTTTTACCTTTCTTTGGATTTTTTTTTAAATATGCCTAAAAAAATGTCAGTTTGATATTCTAAGGATTTAAAGCCTGCTGTTGTACTTACCTCCTTTGTAAAGCACTTCAAGCTCTACATGTGAAAAGAACTATTATTTCTCCACATAATAAGTGTAGTAAAGGTTATATGGTTCCTTCATGCTTCTCAAACATGCTTTGCTAAGACTTAGTAGCACTGGTTCCAGTACTGGTCCATGTATCACTAATGACCCAAACACCATAGTGAGTGGTATATAGGTTGAACCAGGACCCTTTTGCTTACCCCTTTTTCCAGTTAAAGTTTGATTTAAAAAAAAAAAAAAAAAATCTCATGGGCCACCATACTTATAGGGTTGACAGTGGTTTGTTGGACCGCAAGTTTGGATACCACTGGATTAGATCACTGAGTCCCTCTCTCAATTAAAAGGATATTTCAAATCCTTATTCCCATTCAGTACATAGTCTTTCAGCCGAGACTATAAATTGACACTGGTTTTCATAATATATGGATTCTTATCTACTAGGAACTTGGCAAAAGCTAATTACTGTTAAAGCCACTTAAGATGCTCACAGCAGGTAGGCATCTATTTTAAATTTTGCAGATACAGGCCATTTGCTATTATTCCTAATGTGAAAGGTACCACTGAAGTTATGTTGAGAGTGCAGCTAGTTCCTGTTTGTGTCTAGTTATGACTTCTACAGAGCACTTACCTTGCCATTCACAACAGATTCAGTTAATCATTTGGCTGCTACCGAATTTGAGGACCATTAATAAAAGCCTTGAAATGAAGTATCAATTTCTTTTGCTTTTTGCTAGTTATGTCTGCTGCTGAGCCATAAAACTGAGATTGTATCAGAATACAGTATGCAGCTGTATACTGTTGATACTGCACTGACCATGGTTAAGATGACCAGTAAGCTGAACTGTTCACTTCATGCATTAGTCAAATGTCTATTTGCCAAATGAGCCTGCTTTAAATGGCTTAGGCTGTAATTTAATAAAGTCCATAGAACATTAATCTCATGACGGTGATTGTTAGCTACTGATCATCAGTTCAAAGTAAGTGAGTAATAGAGTTGAAAACGTCCACATCCATTACTTGTGATTAAAGAGGAAAAGTGTCCTCTATGAAAACAATACCTTTCTGAGTCTTTCTATTGCAGATTTGAATGCTCTTGAAAAAATAATCATCTTGTTAGAAAGTGCCTTTTGGATCTAAACTTGTAGTCAGGGATGCTCAGTTAAGGTGTTTGCCTGCAAAAAAATACATTGTAAGATTAGTCCTTATTTATTAATCTACGGCCTGCTTCTACTGTGCATCTTTTTAAATGTGCGTCTTTTTTAAGTGTTATTAGTTTAACTAGTTTTATAACTTTTTAGGCTGATTGATTATGCTGGAATAAAATTGCCAAGTTATTTTTGGATGTCTCCATAGATTTTTATGTGCTCATCCCCATAGTGTAAATATTTTCAGAATTCCTGCTGTATAGATTTTAGAATCAGGAAGTTGATATATAAAACCAACTAAATAAAATTGTTCAAATTTATTAAATGTAAAAGTTAATAATAGTTAAAATAATTGTGTTTATATATAATGCAAAGAAAGCTCCATGTATTGTTTGTATAGCATACTGTACTCATGTTCTGTTCTCTCTCTCTTTTCTATTTTAAAGGATGGCACCATTAAAATTAAAGATCTAACTTTACCTGAGCTGATAGGAATAATGGATACTTGTTTTTGTTGCTTGGTAAGAAAATACTACTGTTAATGTTAATTATTATTGCTTCCAAAACTGGAGTTTATGGGATTAAGAAGAAAATGTAGGCTTCTTTGGAGGGAAGAACTCTTAAGGAAGCTGATATACTGTTAATATTTATCCTCAGGCTCCATCTTTAAATTTGCATTTGTAAGTCGTGAGTTAGAATAGTTAATAATCATAGTTTTACAGTACTTTGTGGTCTACAAAGAGCCATTAATGAAGAAAAATCTATTAGAATCAAACTGTGATAGGATTATAGAATTTCCAGTTTAATATCCATTTGCTCAAATCCTGTGTGTTAAAATTGATTGGTTATTTTCTATATGCTTCACTTACCCTTACTGATTTTTTCATTACATAAAATGTGTCTGCTTAATATTAATTTATCATAAACAATTAGAAAATATTTTAGGTCTCATTTGAAATAAGCATGTATATTCTTTGGGCTATATAAGAACATCTCAGGTAGAATATGTTGGTCCAGTTTTATGAATAAAAAGTTCTACCTGGTGGCTGGTACGTGTACCTTTAATAAATTTTATTTCATTTCGAATACTGAATTTTTTAAAGATAATGTATATGAGAGGGCAGGCTAAATTAGTGAAGTTTTCTCTCTTATTAACATCAATTTCATGCTATTAAAAAGCAGAAGATCATGGAAGAAATGTAGGGTTAGAATTAAATGGTAGAACACTAATGATATACTCTAAATACAAATTTTGAGTGATTCCTGGTTTATACCTTGGAGAAAAACATGAAATATTTAAAAGCAGATCAAGTTATCTTGCAGATCGAGTTATTTCCTTTTGCCTCAATGTTCAGAACTCTTAGAATGACAGCATTATAGAGGAAATTTATTCAGCTCCTTAGTAAACTAGTATTTCATGCTAGTATTTCATCAGACAATGAGAGAGGTTGATCTATGCCAGAAATTCTCACCTATGCCCCTCCCCTCTTGTTTTTTCCTTCTTTTGAAAGGTTGTCACAGTTATGGACCTCACAGGGTAAGACTGAAAGGGAATGGGAATATAAAAACAAGGACATCTCTCAAAATTAAGTATCTAATGTTGATTGCTTTCTAGATAACATGGTTAGAAGGACATTCTTTGGCACAGACGGTGTTCACTTGCCTTTACATTCATAATCCAGACTTCATAGAAGATCCTGCCATGAAGGCTTTTGCTTTAGGAATCCTAAAAATCTGTGATATTGCTAGAGAAAAAGTGAACAAAGCAGCAGTTTTTGAAGAGGTATGTTTCAGAATGAATTATAATTACATGCAATGTACCATCCTTAATTATGGTGCTTAGCTGAAGCAAAATAAATTGTCTTGTAGAGAGGATGATGACTATTTTGCTGGAAAGTATTCTCAGGGATTGGCTACTTCCTTGAGCGTACTGTCATCGGTCACCTATTTTTTCTTTAAAATACTATTTTCTTGAATGGAGGTCTTATTTTATCTTTCTTTCATACAAATAAACAAATTTGCAATTAAATACTTTAATTTGAAAAACAACATTTAGCCAAGTAGAAAAGTTGGGGTAAATCACTCAAGGAGCATTAATGCAAAAATGTGAATACACATATTATTACTTGCTGCATGTTACCAGGTGTCCTTGTTCACCGGATATTTGTTACCTTTGAATTTTTTTAACTGACCAAAAGGCAGTAGTTTGAATGTGGCTCTCCCCCTCCTGCCCCCACCACCTTCTCTTGAGTCTCCCTCTACTACTGAACTAAAGGTCAGAAGATCTTGGGCAAGTCCATGTCACCTTTCGATGACTCCATTTTCCTATATGGAAATAGAGTTTAAAATATTTCCCTTTATAAGGTGCTTTGAGATCTATGGATAGTTTGGATAGGAAATGCTGTATAACAGGGGTGTCAAACACACAGTCTGAGGGCTCGGGCCAGCACAAGATGGTGCTCTGTATGGTCCAGTGCCCTATTAGAGGTTGGGACACAGCCAGGGAGGAATAACCTGCCATAAAATCTGGGGCTTTTGGGATCTGGTAGATACGACAGTTGATGGCAGGAAGGCTGCCAAGGGTAAATACAGCCTAGGTTGCCCTCCAGCTGCTTTGCCTGTGGCCAGTGCTGTAGCCCTACCTCCTCATCTGCTGGCCCCATCTCTGCATGCACCATGCTAGAGCTGCCACTGCAGCTCAATGCATGCAGTGGTGGGGATGGTGGTGGCAGCTTGCTCCATGGGGGCATTTGGGAATTGAAACTGTACAATGTGTGTCATCCAGATCTTTGCTAACACCATGTGCCCTGGTTTGGAACAGGAATTTGGTACCAGTGCTTCCTGGCCTAGGCTGGAACCACACCATGCTCTGGGTGGAGTCCAGCCCCTAAGGAGCCCTGCAGGGTGGACCCAGGCCAGATTAAAAGGGAGTTTGACACCCCTGTTGTATGAATTGCAATACTACTAAAAATTATGTTGTTTTTTAGGAATATGTACAGCAAATAGTAAACTACTCCCCTTGGTGCTGTTTTTGGTGATCACATATAAAATTGTAACTTCCATTGTGTATTGCATAGAAATTTAAAAATAACTTTTAACTATCACGGTTGTATTTCATAAATATGTGTTGACTTAAAATCTTAATTTTGCTTCTTTTGTTTTAGGAAGATTTTCAATCAATGACTTATGGGTTTAAAATGGCTAACAACGTGACAGATCTTCGAGTAACAGGTAAAACTTAGACCTTCTTCAAAGTAATTCGTTAACTTTTTACATTTGCAGCCCACTGATACGTTTTTAAATTTGGATACATTTTTTAATCTTTTTTTTCTTTCTTTTTTTTGGAAGAAAATGAATTCCCAACACATTACAATCAGAAATTTTGAGCATGCAATTCTGGGAACAAGGCATAACATTCCTTAGAACCCAATCACACAATTGCCTTAATGTCTGCCAGCAGCCATAGAGGCACTTAAAGGTTGAAATCTTCAGATGCAGACCATTTTAAATCTACTCTATTGCATAGTTATGTTGTTTCTTTCCTTTTCTGTGTCCTGTGGCAAAATATTTTCCAGAATTTTGTGGATTCATTGGAATCTGACAGGGCTGCACTGTAAGCGCTTCTGCTATAGCCTCTAACCCTTGACCTTTAGGCCTCCAGCCACTCCTCCCCAGCACTTGCACAGAGCTGTGGCATAATTATTTTTTTCTATATCACAAACCTGTAAATATGCATTATTCCCAATCTTTTCATTATCTATCAGACAGGCTATCTAGCTTCAGGTCTACTTCATAAAAAGCTTGTAATCTCACATAGTAGATATGTATCTTTTCCATTTTGCAGTCTGTATTTCTGTAGTACCATTTGCTTTCACTGAATTTTCTATAATGTGATCCAGAAATAAAAGATTTGGATGGAGAGAGGGGATGGCTGGAGAGAGGGCTTCTCTTAATAGCTTGAGGTAGAAAATAAGTACAGATTTATCAATGTTTTATTAGCCAGAGATCAGTACAAAGGCTGAAACACTCTCCCCACCTCCATAGCTAAGGGTAGACTTCTCATCAGAAAGCTGACAGTGCTTCTCACTATCTTTTGTGTTGGTCTTTGTCTAATAAGTGTGTAACTTATGGATTTAAATGTCCACTCTCCCTGTATGTTGTATATTTGTCTCTGAATTTTATAGGAATCATTTACCTTCTTTAAAACATACAAATCTTTTCTAGGTATGCTAAAAGATGTTGAAGATGACATGCAAAGAAGAGTCAAGGTAGTGTTCTTTTTAGATAAACTATTTAAAAACAGTACTAATATTTAGGAAATATAACTCTTCTTTCAGTTAGTAACATGCTCTGGAGCAAGACTGGATTTTTTTAAAGGCTGTCTTTACTGTGATTAACCATGTTACTGTATTTACTTGAATATAAGATGAGGTTGTTTTCCCCAGTCAGTGGAGGGGGTGTTCCTTTTATTCATTAGCCTACAAGAAACCCTCATTAAATACACTGTCAGTCACTAAACTTCTGCCAAAAGCAGTGTGCACACAGTAATGGAAACCAACTATTAAATTGATTTAAATGCAGCCAACGCTGAGCCTGACAATAAAACAAATGGTCTAAATGGGACACTCATGCTGCTGGGAATTTACAAGGATTGGTTAGTGCAGCCCATCTGAACAAGACCTATGATGGTGCAAATTGCTCTCTATCCCCCTCAGCACTGATCGTTTTTCAAGTCATGATGAGCCACTACACTGAATTCACTTCCACAGTTGAGCTACACCTTTCTTTCCCATTTCCATTGATTCCTGTCTCTTCACCATCCTTAAATGCCTGGCAAACATCCTCAAAGGGGGCCTCAAACAGTGTACCAGAATCATTCTGTCACCACCACCACCCTCCTCGCCCTCTTCCTCCATTGCATGCGATTAGCACGGCCTTACCCTCCATGAGGTGGAGCCTGCATCTCATCTGCATATATATTTTTGGAGGATCCCAGGACCTGAGACAAGAACACCTGGTTCCAGTCATGAGTGGGGTGCTAATTAGCATATGGATTGGTTATACTGAGCAATGCTTAGGTGTGGAGTCACCATGGGTTGAAATGCTTTAGTCTCTTCTAGAGCCCAACCTAATGAACTATATAGTAAATCATGAACTTTTTGGCTTTGAACTAATGTCATGCATAGTTTGTACTGTATACAAGGAGGTACAGAAATGCTATGTAAAAGTGTTTTTATGGAGTACCTGTGCTAAAACTTTGCAGCAGTTTCAAAAAAGATTAACTACATCAATTCTGGATGATTTAAGTCTATGGGTACCTCTTGTAATTTCCCTATATACAAGTTAATACAGCTGTGTTTATCTCTTCGTCATTCAAATTTTCTTCTCATTTCCATGTGCTTAGAGAGCAGGCTCTGACAGTAGGAAAGGGGCTGCAGGGGAAAGAAGTTGGCAAGGACAAGGGAACTATTTGTCCCTCCAAATTTATTTTCCTTGCTGTAGCAGTGGGAGGGGGACAAATTCAAGATGAACCTCCAATAATTAGATTTTATACCTAGAAAAGTATAACATTTATTCATTTTTCATATATAAGACTCTAATTATTGGGTGGGTCATCTTGTATTTGAGTAAATGTGGTATTAATTCAGAAAAGATGTATAGTTCTTGGAATAGATGAGATAAAAAGGGTCAGAGGGAAGGTCTGGAACCACTAGAAAGCTGATAGACTGGGATTAATTAAATCTGGTTTTAATTCCTGGTTTAGATATATAAGAATGAGTGATTTGCTTAAAGTAAGTTTATATCTGTAAAAGGGGAGGCACTTCCCTGCTTCATAAGATGGGGTTGTTGGAGAAGAATTGGTTAGTGGGTAGTTCAAGTGCCTTTGCAAATGGGTATTGTTTTTAACAATATCTAATTTCAGAAATAGTTTACTAAAAATTTAAGATTTTGCTTTTCTCCTTTTTCTAAACAGCTTTCCTTTTGAAATTTATTAGTGTGTTCTAACTCCTTCACTTCTAGAGTACTCGAAGTCGACAAGGAGAAGAAAGAGATCCAGAAGTTGAGCTTGAAGTAATGGACCTTTTACAATTGTTTGTTTTGTAAAACTTACAAGTAGTTCATTGTATCTAGATGAATCCTTCTAATACCTGATTTCTAGGATGTACCTTACAATTGGAAAACACTATTTAATATGATCTTCAAACAAATAGAAGAGATTTTACTTTGCTGCAGTAGTTGTGCTGTTATTACATTGATCACAGTTCTTTTAAGTTTAGATAGCACTCACCTAAGAGGTTGCTAGACAATAACTTCCTTGTCTTGCACAAATGATCTATTTATTTTCTCTCCTGTATTGAAAGGAAATTGAGGTTCATTGTCCCATAAAATCAGCAGTTAAGTCTGTTTGCAAATTTAGGTAGCTGACTTTCCCTCAGAGACAAATCCATACTCTATACTGAAAGTAGCAGAGTTTTGCAATAGTTTATAAAAGCTTGGTTCTGACAACATTTGGTATTTGTTTTTCTTGAAGACATGATACTAATTAATTTTTAGAACTTTTTATTTTGTTGTAGCATCAGCAGTGCTTAGCAGTATTCAGCCGAGTGAAGTTTACCCGAGTGTTGTTGACTGTTCTCATAGCATTTACGAAAAAAGAGGTACAAATACTTTATATTTCTGCCCTTACTCTGTGACCTTATGCAATGTCTTTTTTTGATTTCCAAAGGCAAAACTGTTGTCCTGGAGACTTCTACTTCAGTAGTTGACCATCAACTTAAACACATGGGTGAGCCCTCAAAAGTAGCAGCCCTTTCTTCTCTTGGCACCAATATGTTGCTACCTTTAGTTCTTAAGAAATTAGAAGGATAGCCTGTACCTGACTTCATTAGGAATTTATGTAGAATTATGGTATCATTTATGTAATGTCAAAGAAGAAATTACTAGGGAGTTTGAAGTAGATGGAACTTGAAACCTGGCTTCCCTCAGGTTAAGAGATCTGGGCTGTCGTTAATTGATGGCCAACAGTTTTGTTTTTTCCCCTGAAGGGAAATTACCATGGGTTTTGCCTCTTTCTGATTCTGACCTTTTATCAGGCCTTTGATAGTTGGGAGAGAAAAATGTAAAGGCTGTGAACAATCCTCTAGATCTTTTTTTGAGTTAGAAAACTGTGGGGCTTCTTTCAGAGTTTGGGGGAGAAAATGACACCTTAAAGGTAGAATCATGGTGGCCTAGATGAGGCCCTGAATTGTTTCCATTTCCCCTGCAGATTTGTAGTTCTTTAATGCACTGGTTTGGTAACTGGCTTTTGCATATTACATTGGTATTGATATGTACTTACTTGGAGGAAATGCATCATGAACAGTGTAAAAGGATGTTGTGTTAAATGAAAGTCAGTATTTTAATAGAAATTAATCATGAAAAGAGCACTTAAAAAAAAATGCTACTAGTATAGATAGTTTTAGGTCTTATGTCAGAGCTGTAAGGTAAGTGAACATGAACCTCTTTAACAAACAAACCTACCTCAGGACTACTAAAGGTGGGGGGATGCTTGCAGTTCTACATCTCTTATATTCACCTACGCAGTCAAAATGTTCTTATTGTATCATTGTAAGTTGTTTTTTTGGGGGAGAGAGGTTAGTTAAGACTGGTGGATTTGGATACGTAAAAATTTGTTATTTTCTAGTGGGGGGACAATAGTTTTTTATAATACTTTTTTTTTGGATTGTAGCTCTTAATCTAACAGCATTTAAAGAGAAGTTACAGATTATGTTTTTAAAGTATTATCGGTGAAGTGTCACTGATACTTTTAAGGATTACGTAGCTGTCATACAATGGAAACTGCACAGAAATGGGAAAACATAACTATGTAATCTAACATTTTGTAAAAAATAAATAAATAAATCCTATAGTCCTAGTTCTTAATTTTCCCAAGAGAATTTTGGTTGAAGGATTTGCGTCATTAACATTGGGTCATAGAACATGTGAAAAAATATTTTTTATGTTATATATTACAGACAAGTGCAGTTGCAGAAGCCCAGAAACTAATGACTCAGGCAGCTGACCTGCTTTCTGCCATCCATAATTCATTACATCATGGTATACAGGCTCAGAATGACACAACCAAAGGAGGTAAAAAAAAAAGTGAAAGTTTTCGCCGGTCTAGAATGTGTTCCTTTGGGAAATGTTTAGTCCCTAAACCGCTTAAAAAGCTGGTCACGTACTTTAAACATTAGGTGCCTCTCTGTGTAGCTGTCGTATTAGTCTGAATAGTTTTATCTTGATTTTTTTTTTTTTTTTTGGAGAACTTACTATTCTTCAAAGCTATGCCATCGCCAGTTAGAATCAGACATGCTGCATGATCTAAAAGCTGGGTTGATTGCTTACAGAGCTCTGTAAGGGCTAAAATAATTTCAGGCAATGGATAGACATAACTTCTGTTGGGGGTCTTTAGAGAAGGCCACCTGTATCTTTTCTCAGAACGATGGGTGGATATAAGGCAGTTTCTGTAAAGTGACTGGCTAAATACTTGGAAAAATATGTTGGATGCTGTTGGATTTGTTGCACTCCTTTGGGGTGTCGTGTAAAGTATATACGTGTTCTTTACAATTTTTAATAATTACATTTAATTGTTAAAATGCTGCCACTTTAAAAAGTAGTACAGTATTTTTATGCCTTTTTCATAGTTTGGCTTAATTTGGTGTTTCAAATACAAATTTAAGTCATACTTGTCAATAGAAGGAGAAGAAAATTAAGAAGAAACAGGTTGTACGTTTCACTAAACAAAAATCTTTGCTATTCCTTATAAGAAAAAAAAATCTTATTTAAGTTTACATATACATTCTTTTTTGACCTGCACAATGTATGAGATAGATACCTTTTTGGCAAGTTGCTGGGCTTGTAGTTTACCCAGAAGCTTAACTATTTTCAGAAAATCCATCTTGGATAATCTTTTGTTTGTCTTTCTGTTTGTTTGTTCTGTTTTCTTCTTAAAGATCATCCTATTATGATGGGTTTTGAGCCCCTTGTTAACCAGAGGTTGCTCCCTCCAACTTTCCCTCGATATGCAAAAATAATTAAAAGGGATGAAATGGTCAACTATTTTTCTAAACTTATAGACCGAATAAAAACTGTATGTGAAGTAGTCAACTTAACTAATTTGCACTGTATTCTGGTAAGTACAAACAACATTTGTATTAAAAAATGACAGAGCACATTCTAGTGGCTCTTAAATAATTATTTCATGTATGAGATGTACAGTTTATTGGGAACAGTGAAAGTCATATATAAACTTTGTTTCATCTTACCTTCTTTGCTCCCCTCTACATGAGCAGATAAAAGTGTGATTGGATCTAATATGTGATTCATGCAATGGCAGCTTCTACCATGCCACACATGCGCACACATTAGAACCAATCACGCCTTATTGCCGGTGTAGGGGGAGCTTGGTCCTGGGTTCCCCTTGCGTCTGCAAGAGGTAGGTACCCACAGCTGTGAGCCCCCTTTGATGTGGCTGAACCCCCACAGCTACAGAGGCCATGTGCAGCCAGGATCAAGAGTTCTCACAGCCTACAGGCTTCTGGGTCCCAGCTGTGTATCACGTGAGCTCAAGAACCTGTGAGCTGTGAGATCTCCTGAGTCCTGGCTCCAGGTGAGGCACAGCTGGGAGCCAGAGCCCCATCAGCTGTGAGACTCAGTCCCAGCTACTGAGTGTAGCTCAGATACAGCCAGAACCAAGAGCTCTGTGTAAGCCCATGGCGGGTCTCATGCACCTCCAAGCCTTAGGGATCAGACAGCCACAATCCCCAGAGCTTGGACCCCTGTGGCTGGGGGCCCTGTCAGCTGACGGGGTTCACAGCTGCAGGGGATACCCTTCTATACGTGAAAATTAAATTTGATAGCAACCAGCTATTAAGTTAGTACACATTTGTAATGTCTAATTTTATAGCTGGTTGGAGTTTTTTATCATGTGATAGCTACTGTGTGCATGTGGCTGGTCTCAGGGTAATTGCACAATTAGTCACTTAATTGCACGCTACTTGTAATGCATAGAGGGAGCCTTTGTTTATAGTTAGGGGTCTACCAAACTCAAGGAGGCGGCCGCCTGATTTTGCGAGGAGATTCCAAGGCCAGCTGCCATTTTTGTGGGGTAAGCGCAGCATGGACCCACCCCTATGCCTCTGACTGGGGCCTCATCACTCCCTGCAGATTGCCACAGGGCCCAAAACCGTAACTTAATTACCCTGATTAAGCCCAAGGAAACAATTAATTCACGTGTTATTAAGCATGGGTTAATGGTTTCCCAGGGCTTAGTCAGGGTAATTAAGTCACAGATTCAGGCTATCCCCAAATGGCAGCTCAGTGCAAAAAAGGAAGAAGGAAAAAAACCACTTTACTGGCAAGCAGAGACACCCTGCAGTCTTGGAGCACGTGGGGAAGATGGGGACTCTCAGACTGCCTACAAGCATTTGCTGTGGTGAACTCAGTGACGTTATGAGGGGCTGGCAGTTCACAGGTCATGCCTGACTGGATGCCTTCCTCCCTTTTCCTCCCTCCCCAAGTAGTGACAGCCTCTTGCCCTGTGACAGGTTTTATTCAATGATGTGCTGCAGGTTCACCATAGTGAACACTCTGTACGTGGCCTGTGGCACCGGGGCAGGGCTGCTTGCCCCGCCCCACCCATTTTTTTTTTTTCCACAGCAAGCCCACTGAAAGTGTGGAGCCTACCCTTTTTCATGGAGCCTGTCCGAAATCGCGGTTTCTGCAAAAATCGCGATTTCGGTAGGTCCCTATTTATAGAATCCTCTTTGAAGTTTGAAATTGCAAATTGCACCTCTTCCCTGCTACTTAGCGTTATTCCTTTAGGCAAACAAATTCAGATTTGTTTTTTCTCACTTCCATCATCCTGCCTTCCATGACTTGATATAATCATAATTGCATGTGGAGTGATGAAGTACAGTAGGATTAAATTATAACTCGTGTTCTTCTTATTAAATGGGGAGCTGCATCTACAGCAGAATATAGTCCTTCCAATGTAGAAGAAAATACTAATTTTTATTTTATTTTTTTTCCTGACTTGTAGGAATGAACATTCCTCCACACAATATTATGGCCTTGAATCATAAGCACCTTCCCCACCCCCCAAAAAAAACCTGTCATCACATGCTTAATTTTGTTATTCCCTGAATATTGATAGACTTAAAGTTAAGGACATACTTGAGGTTTTTCCTGAATAATGAATGCTTGCCTGAATTCGAACATAGTGCTTTTAAATTAATTTGGTCTACATTTTTTTGTATAACCATTCTTTGACACATAATAGGCACAGAGCAAAGTTCTAAGAAAAGAAGATAGATCTTAATATTGAAAATAAC
>JAGPOW010003395.1:1931419-1971839 GCA_030014935.1 Caiman crocodilus | reverse complement strand
TACAATTATTGCTAGTTCATTTCGATTTTTAACCAGAAAGAGAGAGCCCATTTTGTTACAGAGGTCAAAACTGCATGAAAAACAAACCTCAGGAGAGAGAAGGTATTGTTTTAACCAACAAAGGACTAAGATTTCACAACAGTTATCTACTTTATTTGGGGTTCTTTTTAAAGTCTTGAGATAACAGTCAAGCCTTCTCAACTGTCTTGGCTCTGCATTTGCTAGTAGGCAACTGAATCGCATGAGACGAGCTTCCTTATTCACAGCCTCTGTTGCTCCTCTTCAGCTTGCCCAAGTAAGTGGCTTTTCACGTTCTGATCAGAGTTTGGCACTAATTAGGGAGGAGAAAAAGTGTATGAAATTCTCCTTAAAGAATAGTGTAAGAACCAAGATAACCTACACTGCATTGTGCATCTAAAAAAAGAGGTGGAACATAATTAGAGAAGCTCACCACTGTCCTTATTTGAAAGAATTGTTTTTCTCTAGGATAATACAGTGTCAGATGTAGGGATGTGAACAGTTTAACACATTAATCCATTAGCTCAGTGATAAGCAGTTCTAGCTTGCCAGTTATTGCTTAGCCTGGGGCTGGGCAAGGTCCCAGAGGGAAGGGAAGCCCAGCGGTGTCCCAGCCGGAACCAGAAAGCAGCAGGGCAGGAAGGACGGGGGAGAGATGAACAAGGAGGAGAGGAGAGGGAGGACTGACTAATAAGTAATAACTAGGCTATGCGGAGGGAGACAGGGAGAGAAGAGTGAGGCAGAATGGGGGGAACGGAGGGGAGGGGATGGTGAGGTTGCCTGCTCCCTCCTTCAACGTGTGCCAGCAGCTGCAGTGGGCTAGTAAAAGCCCCTCACTGGCTGCTGTCCCCTGGGGCTTCCTGGGCTGTACTGTCTGCTTGGCAGGGCTGTTTTGGCTTCCAGCTCCCCATGCTACTCTGGGCAGATGAGTGCAGCACCGCCTACATGGCAGGGTGAGTCAGGGCAGACCCAGGGCTCAGCACCTTCCCCTCCTCCCCTCCTTAACTTCTCAAAGCCACAGGCTGGAGCCCAGCACTGCTGCCCCTGTCCTTATCCTTGCACCTAACTGATTAAGCATTTAACCTGTTGTAATTACAACAGGGTGAATGTCTATTTATTTAAACAGTATTTACATCCTCAGATGTATATAGTAAGGCTTGCACTGTCATGTACAATGAAACTGCAGTGTGCACCTGATTCACCTTTCTCATCTAAGTCAGAAGTAGAACGACTACAGCAATATAAAAATGGTGACAGCGGAAGTCAGGGTCCTTAATATTTTCAAAGACCTGCTCATTTTTAGGTAACTTTGCCATTGAGAACTCCACTCAGCTGAATCTCCCACAGAAACCACTTAAGGGCTGAGCTGTAAAAACACAATGCTAAAACACTTTTTGCACAATATACAAGGGCATAAATCAGTTTTATTTCTTACCATGCAACTTATATTCATTGCCAGCAAGTGCAGCCTGTTTGTCCGTTTCAGATTCAGCCTCATTCTCATCTAAGTTGTAGTCAATTCCTTTGTTCTGGTTGACTGCTTCAGGTCTCTGTTTGTCTGGAAAGACAAGTAAAAAAAAAATCACATTGCTGCATTTAAACTTGTTAGTTTCTTCAATAAAGTCTCAGGGTGCCCTTTTTGATGGGAGAGAGGGTGTGTGTGGGGGCAGCAGGGTCCTATCAGGTAGACAATCTGTCAAGCAGTAAGTGGCAAGGGTGGCTTTAAGAATATATGTTTTAGTTTATGTTAATCCTAGAACCAAAGAGTACGGGATTTTTTTCACCCAACCAGCTCACAAATACAGCTTCTAGTTTCAGCTCCCAAACACAGAACAGGCTCTTTATTCTAAGCCTATGCATATAGATCTAGAGTGAGTATCCCTAACTAAAAAAGGGATCAGACCATGAAGCCAGATATTCATGCTATGGGAGCAGCTTACCACAATTAGTTTACTGCATTTATTTGAATCTAAGTCTACCATGAATTTAAGATAACCCCCCCATAATTAGATTTTACATTTGATAATTTATAAATTTGTTAGTTTTCCAGGTATAAAATCTAATTATCACAGGGTTGTCTTAAATTCATCCCCTACCCCACTACTACCACAGAGAAAGCAGTGGAGTGGGACGGGAGAGGGGTCAGGAGTCTGGGGAAGGTCCAGGTGGCCGCCTTGCCCTCTGCCTCCCCCACTTCTCCCTCATGCAGCCTTCCTGCCCCCACTGCCACCAACATTGCCCCCCCCACTGCCTCTTCCTACCCCGCCCCCCACTGCCAGGTTCTGTTCCCTCCCAGAGCACTGCACATGGAAGTTCAGCCCTTGCCAGGCTATGCCAGTGTTAGAGCTGCTGATTGGCTGTACAGATCTACTGTACAGATACTGGCCAATACAAGAAAACTTAACTTCAAGGATCTAGATTAGGCACTGTTATTGTGCTGGAGCATTGTACATGTCCAGTGACTGGCCTAAAGTATTATGTCTAAATTTAGAGTTCTAGCCTCTAGTGCCTTACAATGTACACTGTGAATGTCTTCCATCTTCCAGCCACCAGCAGATTAACAAAATACAAGGGCCACAAATATCAAAGAACATCTGTATTTTTTTACTTTTTTAGCAACTCCAGAACACAGCCTTCTCACTTGGCAACATCAAGCAGTGCCCAAGTAATACAGCAAACTCTCTTTTCAGTATTTATCATTTCTATTAACACAGAAAAAAAGACTCCGAAACAATCCGGCTCCTGTTCTTGTTAGGCACTGAAGTCTTCCTACCCTTGGAGCTCTAGCACCATTCAGCAGTGGTGATAAAACCAGTTCTGGGATATACCCAGAGGTAATACTCTGAAACAGAAATTCTGTGCTCAAGCAGAACCACTTTATAGCCTGAGAGAAGGTAGCTAGCTGCATTCAATTAGCCATTTCATCCAGTTCTGCTGGTCAGATAGTTCAATGCTAGTTAACACATTACCTGTACCCATAACCTATAAATCTCAGAGCAGAGATTAACCAGAGGGACAGTTCCTTGCTTTCATTCATTTCACAAGAGACATCTGCCATCAAGATCCTAGTCATTCAGCATCCTTGTGCCCACTACAGCAATTGCTCATCTTAAACTAAGCTAACTCCTCATTCGAAGCTATTTCTTCAGGGGATCGAGATTCCTCTGCAGCCACAAGCAGCTACAAAAAGGGAAATCCACAGGGCATAACCTTCCAGCCCTCCATACATAAGAGTCTTCTCCTGAATGCCAAAAACTGGTCCACCAACTGGCAACTGCTTTACTACTGGTTTACAGTGCTGTATGCAATAACAAGGTAGCCAGCAGCTACAGCTGGCAGAATCAATGCCAAAACACAACCATAAGCCCTCATAATAATAAGAGGAAGCAAAGGAAAGCTGCAGAGTAGAATCTTCTATTCAGGAAGTTATAGTGACTAGGCCAGACATTTTAGAGGTCTCATAATAGCAGCATGTCTATAGCAGACTATAATACAGAGGCCCAAAGAGATTGGCTGCATATCCTGTATGCACTCCACCATCCAAGACAGTAGGGCTGGGACGCAAGTTTCTAATACTCCAGCCTTGATACCAAGCTGGTACCAAGTTTTTGTCTACCATTTCAGTAGCCTACCCCACTCTGAATTTGAACTTTCCCAAAGAGAGCACAGAATACTTAAAGTAGAGAAACGGCAATGGGAGACAAGAGAAAGGGGAATCTGATGCTAGTCCCTTAGCTGGCAGAGAGTCAAGAGGATAAATGCCTTGGGCATGTTTTAGGGCTAAATTAAAATACTGCAGTAGTTACCAACCAAAGCCTCTTTATGTTCTCAGTTCTCTAGGTGAAGAATTCCTTTTCAGTTTGTGCTACAAGACTAAAACAAGCCAGTAAAAGGTAGAAAGTCATAATAAAATATTTTTGTGGCTTTTTTCCAAAATGCAACTGTTGCCTGCAAAACATCTGGAAACATGTGAATGCAAAACTGATGACTCTAGCATACAGCTTTCTCATAGACTTCCCTGACGTGAAGCCCTGGCAGAGACGTGTATGCGATTAATCTGTGGTCCTAACAGAGGGTTGCTCACATGTATATAGAGAGGTCACCTTTCAGCATTGCTGAGCTTTGCAATCAAACAACCTTTAAGATGTGAAGGCTTCTGATTCTGTTATTTCAACAGAACTTTTCTGATAGATGGCTAAGACTTACTCAGCCAACACATGACTCAGCATGTGCCTGTTTGCCTTTTAAGGATGGAGGGGCATCTAAAGTGTTAGTTACTATACAGCTTTGTCTACACTAGTATTTTTTACCTGTTATACCAGTCACAGGTGAGTATTTTTGCGATCCTCCTATAACAGCAAGAACTTCAGTCTCAGCATGGAAGTTATTCTGCTGGTACAGCTTATTTTGCTTGTAGAATTACTATAAGCAATTATAGGGAAGTGCCTGTCTAAATTGAGAAAGTTTGACAAATGTTTTTCTGCAGTGAGAGGGGCCTACACTTTTGGCCAAAACATGCAGATCCGGTTTGAACGACAACAGTTGCGAGATCTTGTTTCACCTTTGAGGTGTAATCTTGCAATATCCCAAATGATTCCATGGATGCTGAGAGCATGCAACATCTCCAAGATGCTCATAGCAAGAACAGGGCCAAAGAACACTTATAAATAGGAGAAACTAAGCGAAGTGACTAGGGAACAGCACTGAACAGTGAACAAAAACATAGTGGCTTACACACAAGGCGGGAAGGGAATTCAAGATGCACTTGTTCATCTTGTTAGAAACAAAAAATATGTTGAAAGAAACAAAAATAATCTATCTCCCCAAAATGGTTTAATTCAGATGTGTCAAAGGCGCAGCCCACAGGCCAGACCTGGTCCATGAAGCCCTATCACTGGGCTCAGTACTTTCTGTAAGTCTTTGAGCAGCATACAACAGGCACAGTACATGCTGGCCCTAGCCCTGCATGCTGCACATCTGGGGCAGGCTGCACATGGTACAGGGTGTATACTGCATGTGGCACCCACACCAGATCTGCTCTGCATGCTGGATCCTGGGCCAGTCTAAATCAGGCCACAAAAGGCTGGGGCCAGCATGTACTGCATGAGGTGTATGGTGCTGGAGCCAACACGCACACTGCAAACAGCACACACAGCCAATCCAGGGCATATGTTGCATGGGGCACCCACACTGGACCAGCCCTGTGAGCTGGATCCCACACATGGGACCAGTCTGTACGCCCAATCCAGGCCACACACCATATACCCCCTCATCTAGCCTGCGGGACCAGATGAGTATGACACCCCTGTTTTAAGTGATCAGATCCTGCTATATTTGCTCTTAAGAGTGACTAATTAGCACACTGTCACCAGCTAGATTAAAGTGCTAATAAGGCAGAAACTAACCACAATGTGGCCCAATGATGACCCATTAAAAAGTAGACCTTGTGAAGACTGGGTGCAAACTATTCCAGAACTTAGTGATCAACAAAGACTTCATTAGCAGGAACAAACTTCTACCCACAGGGTGAAGAAAGCAGGGAACTTGCCGCCCAGCCCTTCTCCCAGGTGGCAGAGCACTGCATGATTGCATTTCATTTCTGCATAGCAAAGAAAGTTACACTTCTAGCCTACTACAAGAAAACAGATATAGCTGCAGACACGTGGAAGCAAGGTAGTCTGAGTGAAGCTTCATACTAACCATCCTTACTAGGCCCCTGGTCATCCAGCTGAGCATCATAATTTAAAAGGTGCTCCCTCTCCACTTCCTCATTGGCAACATTTTCTTGGTTAGTCGCCTGGCCGGCTGGCAGTTCTTGCACGCGGAATGACTCCTGTTCTTCTGCACCGTCTTCAACTACATTTTTTACCGCTTCATATGGATTTGATTCTTTTCCTGGTTCAGGAGGTAGTTCCTCGTGATCTACTGCAGCCTTTGCTGAATCCTGTGGGAGTCCCTGATAAATGGAAAGTTTCTCATCTTCTGCTTTCACCTCCTGCTTACTGATGGTAACCAGATCATTTGTCCCATCTGTAAACCAGGGTAAATCAGAGTCAGCAGAATGTGTTTCATCAGTAGGAAAAATTAAAAGCCTTTAAAAAGCTACAACAAATTCCTCCTAGTCGCTCTTTCCCTTTTGTAGGGAGGATCGTTAAGCCGCAAACTCAAAGGCAGAAGTCAGTGTCTCAAATTAAAATTCCTAGTATTCTAGAACTTCTAATATTTGTACTAAGGGGGGACTGTGACAATAGCAACCATCCATTCATTCGTGGTTTCTGAGGGTTTAAGGCCAAAGGGGACTGTGAGATCATCATGTCTGACTGTATGACAGGCCCTTACACTTCAGCCAGTAATCCTTGTATAGAAGCTAATTAACCTGAATTCAATTTAATGCATAATTTCTAGTTGTTCCATGGCAGTTGCAACTACTATACAAACTCATTTTTACACTGTTAAAGCCAATGCTTGCTTCAGAAAACAAAAAGCTTTTTCCATTGCAAATTAGGGGTACAATTTTAAACCTACACTGTTCCTATGCATGCACCTATTTCAACACATTCTCAAACTAATGAAAGTGTTTTAATTAAACAGTCTTCAGAGTCATCAGCGGTAATGTCCATAATAAAGAAAAAAGGCTGATTAATGAAACTCTAAAGTAGCCTAAACTAATTTGATATGCAACTTTTTGCATTTTAATAAATCAAGAAGGTTCAGTTAATTAGACACTACCTCTTCAGTTGTTATTGAAGTATTAGTGAGGTAATTGGCTAATCTTACCTTTATTTCTATGAGAATCATTTTCAAATGTGCTTTTCACATTAAGTGTTGATTTTGGTACTTCTCCAGATAAGCTTCCAGGAATTTTGCTCTTCTCTTGTTCATCTTTTGTCTGCTGTTCTAGGTCATTCTGCTGGACCTCCAGTTGGTTAAAAGCTGGCAACTGAATATTAACCTTAGGGCATAGGGACACAAAGATATTAGTCCAAACGTTTATCCCAGGGCTCTACTTATCTTTCATTTTAATCCGGACAAAACAAATCTACAAGACCAATTCAAGTAATAGACTAACTTGAACTAAATTCTTCACCGAAGCCAGAAATACTACACAGCTGTAATCCACAGGCAGCACTGTTAGCACACAGATCACAAGCCAAAGCTGAATTCACCTCCTGTACAACTACTCCCCCCAACTCTAACTGACTCAGTTCCTGCCCTAGAAGATGCCCCTGGGGCAGTTTTGTTTTTTTTTACATAGTGCTTCCAAGGTTGCAGAATACCCACCCCACCCATCCAGGGTTCTTGGAGGCACAGGTAAATAGTTGGGAATATAGTGCAGTGGCAAGGCAAGTTACCCAAGGGCTACCCTGGTAATGTGCCAGGTCTGCAGCCAAGAATGGTTTGTGAAGGCAGGGAGAGGCCAAAACTAGTTTTATCTGCCTGACGTGGAGCTCCTTCCAAAGTTTTGGAAACATTGATCTAAGGCAGTCTATTTTTGACAGATGAATTTACTCAAGAGAGGCTGCTTTAGCGGTTGGCAATGTTTTTGGGCAGAGTGCCAAAAATACCTGCAATCTCAACTTCTAAGATGTTTGCGTGCTGGGTTTGGACAGTGGAGGACCCCACTATCTTCCCTGCAGAGGGAGGTCAAAGGCCTTTGAAAAGGGATCATCTTTTTCACTGCACCACACATTAAGAGTCCCAACCTATTCCCCAGGTTCTTCAAGGCATTCATTCTGCCCCACTCTTCCAACCCCATTTCCAATTCTGGTTTAACAAAAAAACAAACCCCACCCCAGGCAACAAGTACCCACACTAAACACTTGAAAGAGGGAAGTGCCAATAATTAAACTGCCTGCCTCATCTACACCCTCCACCAAATTCTCAGATGGGAAGTTAGGACGAACTATTACCCTTTGGTCAAACTGTATACACTTCCTAGTCAGACGGAATGTACTTGTGTACCAGTTAGGATATTTTTAAGGTAATAATTGACCTTCCCTCTTCCCAGTGACTTCCCACATTTTCTGGCCTTGCCAGCCCATCTAGCTTTCCACAGACCTTGCAATAAACCAGTTGATAGTAACGCACATAGGAAGATTATGGATCAGTCCTAGCATTCTGAGAGTCCAGATTAAACATGGGATTTTGTACAAGCATGGGGAGCAGGAGCACACAAAGATAGAGACTGGAACAGAAACATAATGAACCTGCACTGGTATCTACCAGATCTTCATGGAGACAATGCATGACACGTCATCAGTTAGCATGCACACAGTTTATTGCTGGAGGATTGTTTTCTCTGTAATAATTTTGTACTAAAATAAATGGTATGGAGCTCTGTAAAAGCTGGCTGGTCTCAAGAGAAAACAACACTGCAGAAGCTACAACAAGGTCAGACCTGCTGAGGATAACTACAGTGAACTACAAGGGGACTGCAGTCTTAAAACCTGTGCTCTTAAGAGAAAAAGACATGAGTCCCCATTGTAGGAAGATGATGGCTGAGGTCAAAGACTGGAGTGTAAATTCCCTGGAAGAAGCCCTGCAGGTGTTCAATAGGTCTTTAACCCTTAAGCCAACACCTATCTTGAGGGCCTGACCATCTACAAAGGCCTTGCATTTCCCATGGACATAACTCATCCCTAGACTCATTTTTTTTCCCTTTTTATTAAATCCCCAAATTTCTGTTTAATTTACACAGGACAGGATTAAGGAGCAGCAACCTTAGTGTGAATCTTTACTGCACTTCTGGTGGTGACAGCTTAACTATACAACTGACTATTTTGTAAAACTAAACCACAGTCTTACCTGGAAATTTTTACTGGGATTATCTGTGATGTCTTTGCGTTCCTTAGTCTGTAGTGCTTCACTGTCTTTTTTTGTGATCTCACCTATCCTTTCTTCACATTGTTCTTTTAACTCTTTCATCTGATTGGCACACTGGGACCTTGAGAGAAAAAAGGAAGTCATTGTTTATATACATACTTTTATCTCCAACATCTCCAAACAGAGAAACCCTTCTCATTGTATACTTTTATTTATTTCATTTTCCTTATTAATGGTTTCTTAGTCTTACATCTGTATTCATGTTCAGAGGAGGGGGGAAGAGGTGGGGGAGTAGAAGAATAGAAGGCAAAACCAAAAATCACCTCAAAGCAGGTGTATATACAAGAAAACCATCCATGACATCATGCAGAACTAAAATGACCAGCACTGGATCCAGGACTTTCAGATAAGAAAGTCCACTTTGATGAAGCTTTCTTGAAAACTTTGTCCCAGCTCACCAGTGTCAGGATATAAAGAAAATGGAGGTGGTACTAGTCCAGAAGTTGGTTACTATTTCCATCTTGCTACCCCAGACCACTAAAGGCTGGTGGGTAACCAGTATGGTGCCGGCAAAGCTCTTGCTAATGTAGTGACGTTTGTGAGGCAATTATTGCTGCAATTTATCATGGACTCCAAAACTTGCAAATAGTTTCCTGAAAAACAATTAGCTTTGAGAGTATAAGGTTTCTGAAATGCACAGGGGCTACCTACTAATAGACCATGTGCTTATTGTTCTTCTGACACAATAAAGAGGGTCAATATACCAATCAGAAAAAGGATTATTTAACTGTTAAGTAGCTGGAGCAAAAAACAAACAAACAAGCCTAGGTTCACAAACACAATGGGAAATGCACAGGCAAGATGTACAAACGCCATGTACAATAGAAACTAACTGTGCACTCAGTGAAATCCTGCTGTGATGTCTGCACTTCCCACATATAGGGAGGGTCCACACTTACTGCAGCTTACTATGGTTGTCTCCTCTCTGCATATCACAGGGGTGGGCAATTATTTTTGGCAGAGGGCCACTTACTGAGTTTTGACAAGCCAACAAGGGCCGCATGACAGGCAGCCAGGGGCAGATAAATATTAATTTTCTAAATTTTTTAGGGGCCCCAGGGCCAGATTGAATGGCCTGGCGGGCCACATCCAGCCCACAGGCTGCACTTTACCCACTCCCAGCATATCAGCACCAGCCTACAAACTCTCCTCACTAAGACCTGCTGCCACATGCTGAGGGTTACAAACCACTATCATCTCATGCCCCCTACCTACACTGTGCTCCAAGCAGGCATGTTTATGCCAGGTACCCAGAACTGGCTGAACCTTCAAGTGATGTTGTACCTTAAGTGGACATATTATTAGTTTCCATTATATTAATATTTTTCTCTTATGCTTACTAAGTTTATTCAGAGCAAAAAGCACTTCACATCTAGTTAATGCACTTCACATCTAGTTAATGTACTTTACAGTTAGAAAGGAGAAGGAGTGGTACATAGATGTTGATTTACAAGTTACAGGGGTGTAAGTAGTAGCTGTGTTGGTCTAAGGCAGGGGCAGGCAATTATTTCAGGTGGAGGCCTGCTTACTGAGTTTTGGCAAGCCATCGAGGGCCGCATGACAGGCAGCCAGGGGCAGATTATTATTCATTTTCTAAATTTTTAGGGGCCCTGTGGGCCAGATAGAATAGCCTGGTGTGCCACACTCCTGGTCTAAGGACATGGGCAGACAAGGTTCTTTGGGTAAATCTGATATCTTTTATTAGACCAATTCAAATAGTTGGAAAAGTTCTTCTTAGCAAGCTTTCGGGTACAAACACCTTTCATCAAGCTGAGGAAACATCTGCAGTTGGTACATGCTCTTCCTGGATGGAACGAAAAGTAAAGAAGCCAGAGGCTGGTCTGCCTGCAAGAAAGGCAGCCAGTAAAGATGTAAACAGAGGAGTTAGTGGGCGAGAGACAGGCAGGTGACAGGGAAGGAAAGGGGGGCAGGGAATGAAAGCACCAGGTAAATAGTGAAGAGGTATTTGGGGAGTCAGCTGTCAGGCAGGTTATATAATGTATCATAAATCCAGTGTCTAAATTCAGTCCGTAATTTTTTGTATCTACGAGGCTGATGAAGTGAATTTTATAGGCTCATCTGTGAAAAGTGTTTTGTAAATTCCCCTTGAGGATTAAATTAAAACTGAGAGATTGGAGAGGGAGTGGTTTAGTTGTGAAGTAACTGGGTATTCCTGTCTTTAACACATTTCCAGTGTGTGTTCATTCTGGTACGCAGTTTGTGTTTGGTCTCTTCTATGTATTTTCGATCAGGGCATTTGGTGCATTGCATGAGATATCTCACATTTCTGAAGGTGCAACTGTAAGATCCAGGAATGGTGATGGCTCTATTGTGGGGTTAGTAATTGTGAGGGTGGTGGAGAGGTGTTGGCAGGTTTTGCATTTGTCATGACATGGTCTGGATCCATTCAGTGTGTTTTGGGCCATAGGAAGTTTGATTCTGGTTAAGTCTGATGAGGTTAACGAGGTTTGGTGCTTGTTTGAAGGCTAGGGTGGGTGGTTCTGGGAAGATCTCTTTAAGAATTGGGTCTCCTAATATGAGCTGCAATTGTTTGAGGATTTTCCACATAGTTTCGAGGGAGAGGTGGTATGTCATAACCAGCGGTGCGCAATTCATGGGGGTTTTCCTTCTGTACTGCTGCAATTCTTCACATGGTATCTGGGTGGCACTTTCAAATGTGCGATCTATCTCTGGAAGAATGTCCTTGTTGAGTAAAAGCTATTTAGAGATTTGTGAGATGGCAATCCCAGGTGTTCTCCTCAGTGCAAATCTGGTGGTGTACAAGGGCTTGGCTGTACATCACAGCTTTATTGGTGCGTTTAGGGTGACTGTTGGTTCTGTGCAGATACGTATATTAGTCTGAGGGTTTCCTGTATAATGTGGTCTGTATTTTACCATTCTGGATACTGATCATCATGTCTGAAAAGGAGATGTTGGTGCTGGAGTATTCAAGAGACACTCAGATGGAGGGGCTTACAAGTTAGGTATTTTTGGAAAACGATGCACAAGAATTATGTGCCTAAAGAGTTAATGGAAAATTTATTCTGGATTAGAAAGGTATTTTTAATGCTCTTAAAATCTTAGAACTAAGCTGCCTCACTGTAAATTTCTATTTTAATAAATAATTCTGCCTTTGTTTTCCCTCTATTTCTAATGTAATGCAAGGCTCAGTGTCTTAGTTTAATTTATTTATGAGAATGCTTTTTAAATTACTCTTTTATAGATGAAAAAACGAGAACTATCAATCAGTTTGGTCAGCTATTAACTTTTCAGTTATACAGTAGTGAAGTTATGAAAACAAAGCCCTTTAAACTACAGCGCATTCCTAACAAGATTACTTTAAGTACTTAATCTAGCCTACTTCAATTAAATCTGCTACTGATTTTCCCATTCTGACTTTTCTGGTAAGGAAAATGCACAATTTACTTTTGGTCCAAACAACTGTCATGCAGCTCATTGTAGTCTGAGTTCAGAATAAATACCATTCTCCATTTTAAGAGGTTACAACATAACACTTCGTTTCACTGATCTAACCTATTGACTGCAGGAAATCCTCAGACTTATGACACAACTGATTCCTGAAAACCATGTCTAAAGTTGAAACGCTGTAACTCGGAACCAATTTTCTCATAAGAAACAACGTAATAAATGGGGGATTGGTTCCTGAACCAAGGCCTGATACCCTATGTTCACCAAAAATACCCCAGAATTGTGTACTCGATCAAGTACACGAGTAATATAGCTACATTAGTGTATTTATAATTGTAAATAGCAAACATATTGATTTGGAAGGACTTCTTTGCGGTGACTTTGCTGGACTTTTTGAAGGGCTCTTGGTTGGACTTTTAGAAAGGTTTTTGGCTGGAGTCTTCCGAGGAGTCTTGGCTGCAAGTTTTTCTGGAGTCTTGGCTGCTTTCTTAAAGAAAGTGTTCAAGGAAGTTTGGACAGACGATCTCCAAGAAGATGGGTGACACGGCAAACTTGTTCGCTGGCGTGGCGTCACATCGGATCAAGCCTTGTAAAGTTGAAACTGACATCAGAAAGTTGAAACAGGGTGCCAATTTATAAATGTTGTAATTGCGAAACAGTAAGTCTAGGACTGTCTGTACATACACACTTTTAATATCAACATTTATATCATGTTGAAAGAAAAGATAAATTCCAGATCACAACTAATTCAAAAAGGAAAAGAGAATAACAGTACTGAACAAACAAAATTTTGTCTCCATCATACACAGTGGAGGTGATAATAATCGTTTGTTGGCAAGACAGACAACCACGTTCCTGAATTTCTTAAGTTAACATGATAATCCATAACGAAATCTGATACTAAGATTCCTAACAACAAACAAATTCTCCTCAATTATTGTGATACAGGTCTTGCATGTCTTTCTGACTAAGACAGGAAAAATTAAGAACTTCTCTTAACCAAAAGCCATAATAATTTTTTTAAACATCTAATTTTTACATGCACAGTTCAAAGCTGTAATGCTGTATTTTGTGTTGGAATGTCATAGATTATAAGGGGCTGAAAGAGACCTTGCAAGATCATTGGGACGAACTCCCCTGCACTAGGCAGAAAGACAAGTGGGGTCAAGTGACCCCAGCGAGGTGACCATCCAGTCTCCTCTTGAAGATTTCCAGGGAGTTTCCACCAACTGTGGTGGGGGTTCATTCCACAATCTGGACACCCTAACTGTGAAGAAGTTTTTCCTAGAGATAAGCCTGAAACAGTCTTCCAGGGTGTTTGTGGCCATTACTCCTGGTTTTCCATAAGGGTGCCCTGGTGAACGGTTGTTCGCCGAGCCCTTGATGTATTCCCGATGTAGCAGTAAGCTGCTACCAAGTCCCCTCTCGGCCTTCTCTTTTTTACACTGAAGAGGCCCACGTCCCTCAGTCTTTCCTCGTATGGCTTGCCTTGCAAGTCTCTGATCATACAGGTGGCTCTTCTCTGGACTCTAAAGATTTCCCATGTCCTTGTTGAAGTGTGGTGCCCAGAACTGGATGTAGTACTCCAGGTGTAGTCTCACCAATGCTGAATAAAACAAAAGAATCACTTTCTTGGTTTTGCTTGAGATGAATCGGTTGACACATGCCAGAGTATTGTTTGCCCTGCTGGCTACAGCATCACAGTGACGGCTTATGTTCATACTGTGGTCTATTATTACCCCTAGGTCCCTTTCAGTTATGGTGCTATTCAAATAGGTGTCACCAAGCGTGTAAGTGTGCAAGAGATTATTTATCCCCAGACGGAGCACTTTACACTTCTCAATGTTGAATTTTATCTGGTTCTGATCCGCCCAACTTGCCAGCCTGTCTAGGTCTGCCTGTATCTGCAGCTTATCTTCCAGCATGACCATGCTCCCCTATAACTTGGTGTTGTCTGAGAACTTGGCCAGTGAGCTCTCACCTCCCACATCCAAATGATTGATAAAGATGTCGAAAAGTACTGGACTAAGCACAGATCACAGAGGGACACCACTGGCCACTTCTCACCAGGACAACACAGATCTGTTCATTAGAACTCTCTGGGTCCAACCCTGCAGGCAGCTTCCTACCCACATAACTGTTGAGCAGTTAAGCCCACAATCCTCCAAGTTTCCCGTGAGAACATCATGAGATACCAGATCAAAGGCCTTTTGGGAGTCTAGGTATACAATATCGATCTCCTCTCTCTTATCCAGATGGCGAGTTATCTGGTCATAGAAGGAAATGAGATTGGTAAGACAAGACCTGTCCACAATGAAGCCATGCTGGCTGTCATTCAGATTCCTACCTTCTGCAAATGTATTGCACATAGACTCCTTGCTGAATTTTTCCAGGATTTTCCCTGGGATAGAAGTCAAGCTAACTGACCTATAGTTGCCTGGATCCTCTCTCCTTCCGTTCTTGAAGATGAGCACAACTTTGGCCCCCTTGCAGTCTTCAGGGACCTCCCCCAAGCCCAAGTTTTGGAAGAGTTTTGCTAGAGGTCCCACAATGACTTCAGCCAACTCCTTCAGCACCCTCAAATGAAGTTAATCCAGTCCTGCTGACTTATAAACGTCTAATATTTCTAACTGATCCTGCACCAGCTCAACGTCAATGGTACGAAGGCAGTCATTCCCACCATGCCCATTATGAACCTTATCTAACATGATTTTCCCCTTAGTCTGGTGAAATACCAAAGTAGCCATTCAGGAGTTCAGCTTTCTCCTGAGTGTCAGTAACTAGCTGTCCTCAGTTGTTAAGCAACAGCACCACACTTCCATTTGTTTTCCTTCTACATACCTAAAGAAGGACTTTTTATTGTCCTTTATTTCTGTTGCTAATTTAAATTCAGTCGCCACCTTACCCTTCCTAACCTTTTCCCTAGAAGTGTAGGCTGTTGTTGTACACTCCTCCTTGAGGACTGTCCCAAGCTTCCATTGTTTGTATGCCTCTCTTTTCTTTTTCAAAAGGACCCCATTAAGCCAGGAGGGCTTCCCAGCCCTCCTGCTACCTTTCTTCTGCATGGAAATGGTCTTCTTTTGTGCTTTGACCACTCTTCATGCACTTGTTTTAACTTCGGTCCCTGGTCCCACAGCGCTTCCCCTACTATTGCCCTGAGCCTGTTGAAATTCTTTTTGATATCCAAAACTTCAACCCTGTTAGCTGATTTGCCTGCCTTGCAACGGACAGTGAATGTGATGGTCTCGTGGTTGCTACAGCCTACGGTACGCTCTATATTCAAGTCACTCACCAAATCGTCTCCTTTGACCAAGACCAGGTCTAAGACAACATTACCTCTTGTTGCCCCGTGCACTTCCCAAGTCAGTTAGAGCTCTTCAAGACAGGTCAGGAAACCGCATGACCAGTCAGAATTAGCCAAGTTCCTCCCAAGCAATGTTTGGGTAATTGAAGTTGCCCGTGACAACCAGTTGTCCTGTGCACACGTGGCCTCTGCCAGTTCGAGAGTACTCCAGATGGAGCTCCTCCCCCTGCTTTGGTAGTCTATAGTACAACTGTAACACCTACAGTTAGGTCTCTCTTGTCATCCCCACCCCCCGGTAGTTTGACCCAGAGGGTTTCAAGCCTCTTTTCTTTGGAGCCAATGTCACCTTTCTTCCCTACTCAGCCCCTTCTGTGCAGGGTGTAGCCATCTGTAGCTACATTCTAATCATGTGAGGTGTCCAACCCCATGTGAGGGTCTCGTGATCCCTACTAGACTGTAATGCCCACAGGAGAATAGGAGTGCTAGTTCCTCCTGCTTGTTATCCATTTCAAACAAGACAACTGTACTTGATTTCTATGTCATTTTAAGATGTTTCCTGATACAGAATGATTCTGCCACTCCTCATCTTTGACTGTATGAGAAACATTTGAAATCTTAAAGGTGGTGAAAGAAAATTAGCAATACTGAGCTGGCAGAATAAAATGGGTCTTCCTCTGATCATGAAGGCTTATACCCTCCCCATGTTATTTACTGACTACAACGGCACACTGTACCTTACTAGCAATAATATAAATAAGAGGGGTTGTTTTGTTTTAGCATATCTTAATAGCTAGTTGACTTTTTAAATCAAAATAATGTTACAAAGGTCTTTACACGCAGACTGGCAAAAGTAGTGAAGTCTACAAAAGGCTCTGTACCAATAAAAAGCCAGAAAATGATCACTTTTGAAGCAGAAGTTAGGTTTCAACATTGAAATATGTCATTAAAATGAAGATCATGAAAATGTGGCTATTTTATGTTATGGCTATTTTAATAAGGAGTATAAGAAAAGAGAATGTATGCATATATACAAAGCAATGACTCTGCAAAGGAAACTTAGCTTCTGTGTTTCTTGACAAATAGCAATTGAACAGACATGGACTCATAATATGCCCTGCATGGGAAAGGAACCCACAGCAGAGCTCTTAAAGAGAAGAAATTCTCATAAGGCTTTCCTCCTAGCTGGTCCGACACGAACCTGTCAAGGAGTCAGCCAAGATCAGCGTCTAACCCCCAATTCTCTTCTCCTGAAAACAAGGTTTATCCCCACAGACCCACTCAGGACCTTATGCTTCTGCAAATACTCCAATCCCCTATTCATATCCTTAAAATAATGGCTTTGTTGGTGCCACTTAAGTTAAGTCTTCACACCGAGCCAAACTACTGAGCGACATCTCCCAAATCCAGTCAGACTTCCCTCCCTCCCCCGACAGCTGATGGACAGACAGGCTGGAAAATCTGACTGGATGGTACCAATGCCCATTCCACAATGAAAGGGGACTGTTTTGTGCAAGAACTGGGCATAGATCTGGGTCATCATCATGCAAGTGATACAAAGCTAGTCTTTACAATAATATACTTGCTATTGCAAAACTTGCCTTTCCACGGGAATTGCTGATATGTAATTTTGGCGTTTCCTTGCTGCCATTAGAAAGGATTATGCAGCACAGGTGCAAGAGCTATGTTCTGTTCTCCCCCATTCTGTTTAGAGAGCTGACAGGATTTCAAAATCAGAAGATCAGGTGGCTGAAGTAAACAAGGTGTGTCATCACAAAAAGTGTTACTCTACAATTTAAACAAAAAGCCTATACACTTCTGTTGCCCAACAGCACTAACCTTTGCCCAATGACTCCTCATTTAAGAAGAGTGTCTTCATTCTGAAAATTTACAAGACACACGTTTAATCATTTCAGAGGCATTTTCACTTTTAAAGGGTAGCTGGAAACTTTCAGCATAAATTATCTGAAACTGGCAGCCTAAGAACTTAAAAGAAATTTATCATAAAATGACATTTGTGCTTAATGTATTGTTTAAAATACTGTATTTACGTGTTTCTTTGGCCATGTCTCCTTTGTATTAAGGGAGTTCAAATCTGGGACCTGATTTGGTGCAGGAAGTGCTACATTACTGAAGAATCAATAAAACTATGACTTATAGGCTTATTAACTGATTGTATTCAAACAACAGCAGAAGGAAGCAAAAAAGGGTATTAATCCTTTAGTTGCTACCCAGAAAAAATTCACAACAATTTCAAGTTTGGCCTGAAGAATCCAGTCCATAATTTAATCTTCTTGGTTGTGGTAGCTGAGTTTTAGCAGAATCCGTAAAATCTATTCTTTATACAAGGTCCAGTTACTGTTACAGTGGTTCTTTTGCAGCTAACATGGATAGCACCAACTACCTTGATGCTAACTAAATGACATCCACAGTCATCCTTATAACCCAAACAAAGAAGTCTGATTAGTTTATTTTCCAAATACAGAGAACCAGACGTCAATTATTCCTACAGATAGAGGAAAGGAGGGAGAAGAGAACAACTTATAATCGGTATACGAAATGTCGCCGATCTGTAAAACAAGTAGATAGGTACTTCTCTCCCTCATGGGGGTGCTGGCAGAAACGCATTCAGAAGTGTTTATGAAGTGTCAGAAAATGTGGTAATGGAGCCACATAAAGAGAAACCAAATGAGAGGCAAATCTTAGAAAAAGAAAAGCATGAATCAATTAACTATCATATCTTAAAAGTGTATCTATGGAAAAGGTATTCAAGTGCAGGTGGCCAAGGAATATTCTGACCAATAACCATTTGATTTTTATTTCTGTAAGTCATCTTATATCTTATCAAATACTTGAAGGGCTGCCATAAAGAAGGAAAGCAACTTTTTCTCTCTTGCTGCGGAGAGGTGAACACAGACTAATGACTGGAAGTCGTAGCAAAGTAAATTCAAACTGGATATCCGGAAAAAATTCTTCACTATTCTAACAGTGAAGCAGTGGAATAGACTGCCTAGAGAAGTGGGTTCTCCATCACTGAATGTGTTCACAAAGAGGTTGGACAGCTACTGGTTGGGGATGATCTAGGTGTACCTATGCCTATGTTCTACTATGGGTATTTCCCATGCATCTGGGATTTGCTGTTTACCCCCACCACCCATGCCCTTTTCTGCTGTATGTGTCAGGGTGTTTTTAAGAGTTCCTAGAGGCACTGGTTGTTCGCTACAGCCAAGCCTGGGGATGTTAGCTAGTGTGCGCCAATGCTCCTGCTGGAATCAAAGCCAGGGGTTTCTAGGTAGTGTCTTGCTCCTCTACTCAGGGTCAGATCAGTGGCCATATTTGAGGTCAGGAAGGAATTTTACCCCATGCTCAAATTGGTACAGACTGGAGGGGGGGGGGTTCCTTCCTCTTTAGCAAGGGGTGTGGCCCTTTACTCAGGATCTCTTGAGCAACATTTCATAGACAATATTTCATTGACAACACTTCAGAGGCACGAAATTGACTGCTGTGGTTCCCCTGATTTACCTGTGGCAGGTTAGGGTGTTAGGTCTGCTTTTTGTCAGGGCTGAGGGTAGTCTTATGTAGAGTTTAGATTATAGTTTGTATGACATGGTTTGGATAGAGATGATCCTGCTGCAGGCACAGGGGACTAGACTAGATCACCTCTGAAGGTCTCTTCCAGCCCTACTTCTCTATGATTCTATGATCTAAAAAAAAAAAAATTAAGAAAAAATACCAAAATTGTAAACTTGACAGCAAAAGTGCTGAGTTGCCTACCTTTCTCATCTCCCAAAGTAAATTTTAAAAAACCCACTTTGTAACAAAAATACACAAATCACATTTGCTGCATCTATTATGTTTCTTTGCCAATAGGGAGGTGGAAGACTAGGAGGGTTTTCTGTCTAATGCATGTTAAAGAAGACTACAGGAGTCACTTTCTGGCTCCAAAAGGGAGAACTTTAATTCATCTACCTTCCTTGACTGTTCTTGGGCCTGAAGCCCAGCATTCTAGAGAACCACAGGACTTAACAACACGGTGTATTACAGTTGTCATTTTCCTATTTGTTACCTAAATTCAAGTTTACAATCACCTACTATAATATGCAGTGTATAGCTAATTTCTTCACAAAGCAGACCTGTTTGTAAGTTACAGGCCTTCCCTGGTAGGGACCTCATCCCTTATGCTATGACACTCTGAATGCCTTGTTCCTGACAACAAGCTTTTATACACAAAGCATCAAAAAGGCTGACAATTTTATTCATCAAGCTAGTGAATGTATCAATGTCCCAGACAGTGGAGACGCAACTTGCTAGGAAGAATTCCAAAGTGTCAATCCTAAAGAAAAATTAGGCCAAATTATTCTCTGTGATACCGGGATGTACAACTCCTACAGTCCACAATGTGCCCATATAAAATGGAATATTGCCCTCTGAAAAAAATAAATTCATTAATTACTGATTCAACAGGGAGTCTGTTCTAGTTCATATTATTTCTGCTACTGAGAACAAAGCTCTGGGGTTCTGCATCAAACATCTTTCTGAAGACAGTCTTGTTATACTTGAACTTGAGTGGAACTCTGACCAAAATCAGTCTCTATGTTGTTATGGCAGTTTCTACACACTTTCCTGTGACTGGGAATGGAAAACTCACGTACTCAAAAATGTAGAAGAGAAAAGGGTTAGTCTTTTAGAGACCTGGTCCCTAACTCTGATAGGATAGTACTGTACTACTACATAAAAGGTTACCTTGGAGATTCTGGATCAAGCGTTCATTTGTTGTGATATTGTTCATTAACATCAGCTAGAAGGAAAAAAAATGTATTAAATAATTCTGACCAAGCCCATTCTCAAGAAACACTTTCTAAACTCTTGTTTTAACACTTCATTAACAAAACTGATCTTTACTGCAGTTATTTCAACTACTGAATTATGACAAAGGAAGGAAACACATGCATACATGTTGTTCTAGCCAAGGAATAAAGGAGTTAGGGACAGGAGAACATTAAAGATTTTTATTTATTCTTTAAAAAAAAAAAAAAAAAAGCAAAAAACAAAAACCCAAAAGATGCTTAAATAGAAGTTTCAGGAGTTCCAATACTGGCTTAATATATTCTGTTGCACTTTAATCTCATAATCACAATGACCATTAGGTTAAGTGTACTTAAGTAGACTTGGGGAAAAGAATCCTATATTCTATAAATCGTTCTTATTTTTGACAGACCCACTAAGCCTACTTTCCAGAGAACAGGAAAGAAACACTAAAAGAATAATTATGGCATTATAAATAAACTGTAATAAAGCCATAAACAATATTTAACAATGGAGAGAAAAAAAAAATCACCATTTTCATACCGACTACAACTCTCAATTCTCTACCTGGAATAAGACAGTTATATAACGTTCCTTTCACTCTCCCTCAATTCCAGAGGCAAACTGAAGAGAAGAAAAAAAAACCCACAGAAGCCAACAGACTCAACATACATAAGCAAAAAACAAAAAAACCCTTTCCCAACCAACACCAACTATGAACTCATACTTGATGTCTAACACTAGGATCTGAAACAAGGAAGCTTCATTTTGCAGATTACAGGAAGATTAAGATTACTGATGCTTCAGAAGGGATCCATTTGTGTAAACCAGGATTTTCTTGTGCTTAGTAGTAATTTCCTCCAATTCTTTTTTATGCATCCCAGGATGCTCATTCAGTGTTTCAAGGGCTTCTGAGATCAGGATACAAGAGTTCCTCTGTTCCCAAAAGCAAGCACTTCATAGAGGCACCACTGCTGCCTGTAGCCTACCAGTGCAGCTTTCAAGTTGGAAGGACAAATAGAAGTGCAGATGGAATGACTGTTCTGCCTCTTCCAGTTCTGTGGGAAAGGCTGACTCCAAGTGATGATGCTGACACTGATTACTGTAACGCACCTAGTCATTTACCAGAAATGAGAAAATGTTCAGCCATTTATCTAAATGACAGCAACGCTAATGGACAGAATTGCTTTCGTTTGTTATCTACCCAGTAACCAGTCCTAGTGTCACCTGGGTTTCCAGTTCAAAGTGATGATGAATATTATGCTTTATAAAGTATGATTCAGTTTCTGATGCAGAGGAAGCAAGTTTAAAATGTGCAAAGAGAAATTCCAGTATATAACACTATAACCTCTCAAAAAGGAGAGATCCACAAATTTTAGATAAGCTTCAGCATATACATCCACATTTAACAGGGCTTGGACTACATTCAGGCTATTCCATTATCTGTTGACTATAGAATTTCTGGTATTGAAGAAATACAGAAAGTGTCTGGCTACTGATGAAGATGATCCATATAATCCAGTAACTGAAAAGCCTAATTCAATATAACAATACCTATAAATTCATGTTATCCTCCTAGTCTTTGAATGTCAAGATCGTACGCTATGTTTTGAAAATAAAATACAAAATGACTGCTAAATATAGTTTTGCTTCATATGCTGTGTAATAGCTTACTCTTCTGGGGATAACCTGTCACCACCTTGCGGCAGGGCAGTACTTGGCTACATACTTCAATTCCCTAGTCCAGGACCTCGTTCTCTCTCGCCTGTCACAACTGAGCAGTTTCCCCAAGGGGTGAATTTAGGAAACCTAAGCCTAGGCCATAGGCGCATTGTCTCCCTATCCTGTCCACAGCCCCCAAGTCCAACTGGGCAGTGCGTGACTGCCCCCCTCTCTCTTTCTTCTGCTCTCCTTCCCATCAGCGGGTGGGTGCCCAGCCCTGCCAGGCTCCCAATCTTAGTTCTCCTTTTTTGTCTAGATTCTGAGCAGTCCGGGCTCTGGCCCCCCACTTAGGTGTCTCACCCCAAAACCATCAAAAAGTCAGTCCAAAAAACAAAAGCTAGAGGAAAAATTACAGTGTACTGGGCACTCTGTTCTGCAGCCACCTTGCCCCCCTGCAGAAGCTGCTCTAGTCAGTTACTACTGCCATGAGCAGAAAAAAAAAAAAAAATGAGAACAGGTTGTATTGGGCTCTCATAAATAGACCACGGTCATCAGGATCAACATGGACAATTCTTAGTCTGTTTGGGTATATTCAGCCCCCTCTGGAGCTCCTTCAGGGTGAACATAAAACCACCCTCAATTTCCCGGGGTTTTCCAAGAGAGCGAGCGCAAGCGAGTGCCCAGCTAGGGCTTCCCTTGGCAGCAGGGATCTCCTCCACCCTGGCCATACTGGCAGAGTCTCTCCTTAAATCCTCCTGATCATTTGCATCACAGATAAAAATGTGTAGCTTACACATCCTTTGTGTATCATGTTCAAGAGATCCTTTTGGTAAAGCTCTAAACATTCTCCTGAATTTGAGACCATAACAAAACGAATACCAGATGAAGGAACCATGAAAAATTAGTCAGTCAGGACACTAATGTTTGCAGGAAAATCCCGTTTAATAATTTACGCGGAAATGTTTCCAATAGGCAGTGAACTGTTTCTTAATCTTGCTATGGTAATACTTAGCGTCTTACATTTTCCAGTTGCTGTATAAATATTAACCAATCATCCCAACCAGGCTGCAAAGTAGGCAGGTTATATTTTCTCCCTTTCTTGCAGATGAAGAAACACAGTGATTCTTCTTCAGCAAAAGGCCAGGTAGAAGTTTAAGCAAGCAGTGAATATGAGGAACTCAGGTGTGCCAGCAGTCAGGCCTGTGCTCAGGTAAATTCAGACCCATGAGTACAATTAGATTTGCTCTCTCACTCGGCAGGTAAAGCAATGCATGCGACTCCGAGAAGTGATAAGTCAGGGACCTGGAAAGTCTGTGTACACATGGTGTCCTCTTATACAAACCAGACTAATGAAATTTACAGTATTTGCTTTCAACACTGGTCTTTTTACAATGTACCAAATGCATAATGAGGTATGACAGCAGGAAGCTGGAAGAAAATACTAAAGCAATGGGCAGAAAAGTCATTGTTTCAAGATTAAAATCACAGAATGAGATTTACTAAATACAGTTTCACATGGGGGCAATTAAACCAATAATAAGATATTGACTAAACTAATAAAACAGTACACATACTCCTCAGCCCAAAAATAGCACATAGTGTTAAGATGGAAAAAAAGGTGTGCAAGAAAAGTTTGCAACATAAAAGCAGTGTTCAGTAAGGAGATACACATGTGATTTTTAAAGACATACCTGGCATTTTTAAATGGTCTTTCTTCCACCATTCCCCATGCCCTCTCCTTCTCCTCTGGGCAACCTTCATCTTGAATTCTTGTGTTCTCCTGCTCCTAATTATTTTCAAAATGCTAGGAGAAACACAGCTACACGTGCTTCGTATTCTAGGTGATGAGGTTACTAACGTCAGTAGGCTGGGTTTTTGTTTGTTTGTTTAGGTTTTTGGAGGGGGGGGCTGTTTTAGTTTCTTAATACAGACACAGCCTAAAAGGAAAGCTGCTGATAAACATGGTCTCCATTATATTTCTCATTTAGTCTTGCCAGTACATTGCAGATTCATTTTATCTTCTAGTACAACAAGATCATTGTATGGTAAGTGTTTCTGAGGCAATTTTCAAGCTAATAATGTAGCAAAAAACTCTGTCCATTTAAACCCTGCATTTTCTCACTGAATTTTTACATTCGTTTGGCCTAAAAGTTACAGCATGTTATTAATAAAAGTGAGTGCTGAATGAAAAACAGCCTGAAGGATTCAGATAAAAAGTAATGGGAGACTGCACCCTGTAAGTCATTGGTTAGAACATGGTCCAGGCTGTCTGTGACTTACTCAACCTTTTTTTGGCATTTCTTCCGCTTGAAAGTCTGTGGTTTCCAGTTCAGCTTTGACTCAAGAAGTATACGCGTCACAAAAACCATAATTAAAATTAAGCACATTTATTTCTAGCCTCAGCTGAGAAGCCAAATGCGTCAATGGGTATATAGAAATATCCATATTTCTCCAACTGCAGGAGCACTGGGATGGGTGGGGAAAAGAACATGCTTTGTACCATTGTGCAAACAAGACTTTCAGCACTAGGGCCATCATGACGGCACATGTGTTAGCATGACATTAGAATTAAAAAACCCCACATTTAGAACACACCCTCATGGAGCGAGAGAAGTACGGTAACAAGCTGCAGGGTCCTGACAGACTCTCTCTTCTGTCAACAATTTCAACTCACAACTTGAAAAGACGCACATATTTTTCCAACTCATTGTTTCCCCTGTGTTAATGCTCTGAATTACTATCCTACAAAACATACGGTTTTACCTAATGCGGGATTCCTCATACTTTTTTTCATGATTCATCTATATTACAGTAAGAGCTAATTTTGTACATGCCTCCACTGTCAACTGTGGCTTTGTGAAACACCATCTCTCTTGCTGAGGAAAAAACCGTCATCCTGAGGCAAGCATGTCAACTGCTTAAGAGAAAACGTAGTGCATTGTAGCTTCTTTGAGTGCAGTCAAATTGCCAGTGACATAATCAGGCAGCTATGCAAAGGCCACCAGAAAACAATCCACAGACCACAGTTTAAGAGCTTCTGACTTAATGAACACTGTTTGAAAGGGACAGCTGCCAACTTCTCTTAAAAGAAAAAAGAAATCTAGTCTAAGGCAACTTCAATGAGCACAGGTTCTATACTTCCTCTAAGAAAAACCATCAGTGCTTACTTTTTCAAAGTCTACTTGAAATCCAACAGCAACTTACTGAAAAAGTTAAATTACCTTAAGCAAAATCATTTTGAACTTTGAGTAAAACTAAAAATGCTAAAAGACCATCAATCAACCAAGGAATAGCATGGAGTAACCCAAAGTGAGATCCAAAAAAATACTTACAGGAATTTAGATACCTAGAGTCCTAACATATGATCCAAAAACCCCACCCTTCTCAACTACAGGCACAAAACCCTGTAGTCCTTTACTTTCTTAATAATTCTTTAAGTATTGTAATCATAATTTTTTTTTTTAAAGTAATTCTTTACTTCTTTAACCCAGGAGGTTCTTTTTCTGCCCATGTCCAGAACTGCCCCAGTTGGAGCAGCTGTCCGTGTACCTCACGCCTAAGCACAAATGGAAATTGAAAACAAGGTACTCCTTTACTCAAGTCAGCATCGGGCATTTTCTGAGCAGATATAATCCTCACCAAGGTCTGGCTCCTCACAAAACATAGCAGTGGACAATTTGTATTTATTTATTTTTATTTCCGAGTCTTCAAAGCTTGGACAGAGAGCATGGTAGTGACGCAGGCAATGAATGTCACAAGCTTTATTGTCAACAACATACACAACCTTTCCCTGGGTAAATTTATCTCTTAATGTTTCCTGGGTAAATTTGCCTCAATGTCACAGTTACCAAATGAAGTTTCAAGATCAAATCAGCACAGTTCTAAGCAGAGTAATTTGTCTCAGGGAAGCCAAATATAGAACAGCAGAAAATGATATTTTATCTATGTATACATAATTCTAATATTATATATTTGAATTGTAAGATAGGTTTATCAGCAAGTTTATCAATGCCTGGGAATTTAAGATACTGCTAGAATTCAAGCACTCTTTGTTCTAGGCTTTAATTCCACACATGCAATTTATCTTGTAGTTAAACTAAAAAGGGTGCGTGAGCTCTTATGACACAGCATTATTTGTAGTGTGTGCTTGTGCAACTTAAGGGAGGGAAAAAACAAAAAATGTGGAGTGAAGCGCAGGAATGACACCATTGCAGAGGAAGGTTAGCAGGGCTTTGTGGGATAACATAGACTCTCCCCTGTAGTTAAATCAACATGTAATTTTAAACTCAGCATAACTTTATGGTTTTACTTCATTCCCTATGTTAAATATTAAACAAACATCCTATTTGGACACTACGGAAGCTCAACAATATACAGGAGGTAAGGTACAAATTATATTCCCTACAAATTTAAAAATCCTTTGTGAAGCAATCAGACAGGAGTAAGCACCACCTGATATACAATTGGTTATTCGCAACTCCAGTTAATATTTACAGGCTTTGGTTCTTCCTGCTAGTGTGAAATTATGTGGGTTTGAATATACATAGACCGCTTACTCGCCTAGGAAGTGGGAGACCTACGTTCAGTTCCCTTCTCAGCCCAAGGGGGTTACCTACACACATTCCCACACTTTGACAGTGTCCAAACAACCAGTTTAAGTTAACTTCCCTAGATTTCATTTTCAGAAAGGAAAAAAAAAAAAGAAGATGTAGAAGAAATTTTCGGTTTACATCACTACCCACACCACATAGCATTTTGGCTCACTTTTCCAGGGATGTTTTATAGACAAAGTCTTGCTATAATAAAAATAAGAAAGAGAAATTTCAAAATAAATCAGAAGTAGAAATAAGAGTAAGATTAATAGGAATGTGGAAATGTACAATTCTACATGATGAGACTGCTACTTAATTTTGTGGAAGGCATAAAAGAGAGATTTTCTTTGACAAATCTAGAAGTCCCCCAGAGTAATAATGGGTTTATATGTTCATTAAATAAATGTTTTCTACAAGACTTATGTAAATGTCCACAAATCTGCATCCTAAGTTATTTACTTGCTTTCCTCCCTGCCTCCCTAGGAGAGCTGAAAGCTTCTAAAGAGCACAGTATTGGAAACCCAACAAGAAACTGTTCTGACACAGTGGAAGCACACGAAGAATGGTAAGAGACCAACCAATGTGGCTGCACCAGGAGTTTCCAGGATGTGTCAAATGCAAAAGAAAACATGCAGGCAATGAAAAAATGGACAGGTTACCAAAGCATACCAGAAAACAGCAAGAACCTGCTGGGACAAAATCAGGAAGTCAAAGATAAAGAATGAGCTGCACCTGGCAAAGTGGTTATGGACAACAAGACACCATTCTATAAGTACGTTGGCCAGAAAAGAAAGACCAAGGAAGTAATGAGTTACATAGCCATGGCAAACTCTTAACAGAAAATGAAAAAAGCGGAGTTGCTCAACAGCTACATTGCCTCCACCTTCACAAAAAAGCTCCAACAAGATACATAATAAAATACCATATTTACTCAAATACAAGAGGTGGCTTTTTCCTCCAACTGGCACTGGAAAAAAAGCTCCTTTTCTTACCATCACATACAAGTAAACCTCATTCCCTCTTCATTCCCACAGCTGAACTGTGTCTTTCTTTCCCATGTATGATTATTTCTGTTTCTTCACCAGCCTTAAATTTCCGGCAAATATAACCAAACAGAGTCCCAAACAGCTCACTCAGAATCACCCCCACTTAGCCTGCCAAAAGTGATTAGTGTAGTCCTGCCTTCCTTAAGCTGGAGATGGACTGGCTGCCCTGTACCTCATCTACATATACATTTTTGGAGAATCGCAGGACTTGGTAAGAACACCCAGTTCCAGTCATGAATGGAGGGTAATTAGAACGTGGCCCCTTTGTGGGGAGGACACCCCCCAAACACCCACCAAAGTTTGAAATGCTTTTGATTCTTCTGGGGCCCAGCCCAATGAACTATATAGTAAATCATTTTCTTTGGACTAATTATCATGCATAATTTGTACTATATATAAGTAGTTACCAAAGTGCTGCTTAAAAGTGTATTTATGAAATACCTGTGCTAAAATTTGCAAGTTTCAAAAAAGGTAAAATGCATCAGTTCTGGATAAATTAAGTCTATGGGTACCCACAGTAATTTGTCTATATGTAATTACTATAGGGTTGCTTATTACAAGCTCAGCATTAGTCAAGTCTGCAGGGATGGATCAGCTTCATTCCAGGGTCCTGAAGAAACTGGCAGAGATGTCAGAGCCCTTGGCCATGAACTTCATGAAGTTGTGGGAGATGGGCCAGATACCAAAGGTCTGGAAAAGGGCCAATATAGTGCCCCTCTTTAAAAAAGGACGACTCTGGAAATGACATACCAGTTAGCCTTACCTCCATACCTGGAAAGTTACTGGAACATATCTTAAGGAAGGCCAATTTGCAAGTATCTGGAGGAGGAAAGGCAAACTGCAAGAAGCCAGCATGGATTTGTGAAAAGCAAATAGTGCCAAAAAACCCCCACACATTTTGGAGTCTTGGTAGACCAAAGATTCAATATGAGTCTGCAGTTACCAAATAAACCTGACTACTTCGACAAAGTAACTACTTGAATGAATGAAGGGAATGCTGTAGATATAGTGTTTCTCGCCTTAAGCAAGGCTTTTGACAAGGTCCCATAGGACCTTTTAATAAACAAATTGCAGAAATGTAGGCTGGATAGAATCACTATAAAGTGGATAGATAACTGCCTCAATCACCACAAACAAAGGATAATTGTAAATGGATCCATGTCAGAATGGCAGATTTTCTAGTGGTGTCCCAAAGGGTCTGTCCTGGGCCTAGTGTTGTTCAGTGTGTTTAATAATGATTTAGATATTGGCATAGAAAGCTTCTTCAGCAAGTTTGCAGATGACATGGAAAAAGCATTTTGGAGTCTTGGTAGACCAAAGACTCAATATGAGTCTGCAGTTACCAAAGAATGCAAATGCAGTTTTGGGATGCATCAACAGAAGTATTAGGTGCAGGACATGAGAAGTAACAGTGCCTTTCTACTCAGCGCTGGTTAGGTTTTATCTACATAACTGTGTACAGTTCTGGGCACCAAATTTTAGAGAGTACATGAAAAAGTTAGACAGGGACCAGAGGCAGACAACAAAGATGATAAAGGGTTTGGAAAGCAAGTCATACAAGGAGAGGCTGAAGGATTTGGGCATGAAGGAGCTGGGCTGAAGGAGCTGAAGTTCAGCTTGGGAAAAAGGTACCTAAGAGGGGACATGATAGCAGTCTTCCATAAAGAAGAGAGAATGCACATGTTCTCCCTTGCTGAAGAGTGGAGGATGTGGAACAATTCCTGGAAGTTGCAGCAAAGTAAGATTGGATATTCAGAAAAAATGTATTCACTGTTAGAACAGTGAAGCAGTAGAATAGATTGCCTAGAAAAGTTGAGGACTCTCCATCACCAGAGGTTGGACAGCCACTGGTTGAGGATGATCTAGGTGTAGCTATACCTATGTTCTACTATGGGTATTTCCCATGCTTCTGGGCCTTGCTGGGTACTCCCTTCCCATCTTTTCTGCTGTGCTTGTCAGAATATTTTTAAGCTTTCCAAGAGTCACTGGGTGCTGGCTACAGCCAAGCCTGGAGACTTGGACTGGGGTGTGCCAATGCTCCTGCTGGAACCAAAGCCAAGGGTTTCTGGCTACAGCACCTTGCCCTTCCACTCATGGTCAGACTGATGGCCATATTTGGGGTCAGGAAAGTATTTTACCCCACGGTCAAACTGGTACAGACTGTGGGGGGGTTTGCCCTCTTGTTTAGCAAGAGGTGTGGCCCTCTACTCAGGATCTCTCAAGTATATATTGACAACATTTCATAGAAGGAACAAATTGGCTGCCAAGGTTCCCCCGCTTTACCTGTGGCAAGTTCAGCTGTTAGGTATGTGTTGTGTCAAGGTTGAGGGTAGTCTTATACAGAGTTTAGATTATGGTTTGTATGGAATGCTCTGATAGAGATGATCCTGCTACAAGCACAAGGCTGAACTAGTTGACCACTGGAGGTCCTTTCCAGCCCTACTTCTCTATGATTCTGACTATTTTCAAAATTTCCCCTCATTTAGACCCTGCTCTCCCCGAGCATGTGGGAGTATAAAGGAGGGGTAGAAAGAGGCTGCATGAGAAAGAAGTTAGGCAGGCAAAAGACAGTGGAACTATCTGTCCCCCCCAATTTGTTTTTCCTACTACAGCAGTGGGTGGGGGACAAATACAAGGCAAACCTCCAATATTAAATTCTATATCTGGAAACTTATAATAAATTTATACATTTTCCATATATAGAATCTAATTATAGGGGAGTGGGAAGGGACTAGCAGTGCCCCTTTGTGGAAACGCAGCAGCCTTAGTTGCGAGTTACCTGAGAAAATGATCACCACATTGTGGAGGGAACTCATGACATACCTAGAGCCAGCTTTACTGACCCACCAGGTGTACCAGATTGGGTCTCTCAGCACTCAGAGAGATTTCCACCTGGACAGCTTAGGCAAAGGGGGGCAGAAGAGTGAGGGAAGGTGGGCTGGATGGACCCGCTGAAAACACAATCTGAGAGAAAACTTTTCCTGGGAACAGGGTGGCAGATCAATTGATCCAAGAACTCAGAGGATCTTATGAACTATAGCAGAGGTTAGTTGCTGCTGCAAGATATCAATTATCATGGAAGCATGCCAATTAGTTGATTCAGTAGCAAGGACTGCATGCAGGAGCCACGAGAGCCAGCGAGCTGTGGGCAAAATAGCAGCTAAGCCTGCCTGCCAGGTTTCATTTCTTTCTTTCTTTTGTATTTTAGTCATCGTTTTTTCCCTGGAGTCAGATTCCACTGGGATGACCACAACTGGGTCAGATTAGACAAATACCACTCCTCCCAGGATCCTATAAAACATCGAAGTCATGGCAGGCGAGAGCTGAGCGGAACCCAAGTCTGACTACATGGCTAGGTGTTTTTTCCAGTGAGGGCAGACAGCCGGATGTCATCAGGGCACAAAGGACCGCGTCCCTATGTTGTGATTCCTGGACAAAGTGGTGAACTGGCTGGGAACCTTGACAACAGCCAGGAAGAATCTAAGACTATGGACGGTTCAGGTGCGATAGCGGCAGGGCCAAACCCAATTCAACAGACCCTGCACATAATGGGACAAGTTCTGCAGCAACAGTCAGCCTGCCACTTGGCTCTGGAAGAGAGCTAGGTGTAACAGCAGGTGTGGCATCAAATGAATGTGACAGAATTAAAAAGGTACCTAAAATGACTATTCAGGATGACCCCAAAATTTTCTTGGAAAGTTCTGAGAGGGCAGCATTGGCTGCTCAGCTGCAGAAAGCCTGTTGGGTTGGCCAGCTGGGGGTTTTGTTGATAGGAAAAGCCCAAGCAGCCTATGGGGCTATGACCTGAGACAAAGCCCTGGATTACGATAAAAGTGAAGAGGGAGATTTTATATCCATTGGATATTAACCGTGAGACCCATCAACAGGCTTCTCACACCAAGAAAAAGCAGGAAAAAAGGGTCCCAAGGGCCCTGTTACAGTGGTTAGCAGATCTTGTAGCCAAGTGATTGAAACCCACAGATAGTTTGAAGGCAGAAATTTGCAACAGAAATTTGTTAGAGCAATTCCTGGTTGATTTGGATGAGGAAACCCAGTACTGGGTCCATTATCATCGACCCATATCGCCCGCTGAAGCTTTGCAGTTGGTAGAGAACTTCAATAGTGCCCTGGGAGAGGAGCCTCAGGAGTGGAACACAAAAGTGGGTTTATACTCTAGGCCTCATGAGACCATGAAGCAAAGAGGTAAAGAGACCCAAGACTTTAAATGTAATCAGGCAATACCCTGGTGGTTTGCTTCCGGTGCAGAAGACTCGGATGTATGTCCAGAGACTGTACCAATACAATGCAGTCAGTGCTTAGGGTGAAACATTCCTCATTTGAGGGAATGGGAACCACAAGAGGACCCAGAAAGCTCAAAGAAGTAGAGTCTATGGACTGTAGCGTGGGGAGAAAGGGTAATGACAGCCCTTCACCCCAACCTACAATTGAGGCATGTGTAGGGGATAGAAGATTCGAAGCAGTCATAGATACTGGGTGCACACACATATACTATCTGCATCAGCACTGAATGGGTACGTCCAGAAAACAACTCCCATTAAGATGATGTGTATGCGTGGGCAAAGCACATACTACCCCCGGAGGATATACAAGGTGACTATGCTGAAGGCCATGAGAGAGATGTCATTGGGTTTAGCTCACAACCTCCCATATCCCATGATATTAGGAAGGAAATTTATGAGGTCCTGAACGCCGTGAAAGATAGAGAGGGCTGTCAGCAGTCAGTCTGATAGGAGACAAGGAGGACTACTGTAGAGGCCTTGATGTGGAAGGACTGTCCAACAATGAGTCATTTCGGGATGCACAGGCCAAAGAACCTGAGTTCCAGGCTGTACTCAAAACTTGCTAGCCACGAAAGTAGTCATGATCAACCCTGAATGTCTTGCAAGCCTACCTAGGTTTCAGATTAGAAGGGGTTTATTATATCACATAAAAAAAAAAGGGGCCCGGGGGGAAAAAAGAGGTTCCCCAGCTGCTGATCCCAAACCGGTTTCAGGATTCCCCTACTGAAGTTAGCTCACGAGAACCCCTTGGGTGGGCATACTGTTAACCACTCAGCTAACGAAGTGGTGTTCCTGGCCTAGAATGTATGACCAGGCAGAGAGGTTCTACCAGACATGCCTCGCCTGCCAGAAAGTAAGCTGGAGAAAACTAGCATGGGTTCTGTTACAATCTATACCCACAGCAGATACTCCTTTTTCCTGTATTACTCTAGAAGTAGTGGGTCCATTCCCCAAGAGTATGTCTGGGTACCAATTTTTGCTGGCAATTATAGACTACATGACTTGGTTCCTGGAAGCAATGCCCATGTGGGCAGTCATGGGTTCCCAAGTAGCAGAACTCCTTAAGTGGGTCACTCAAGTGGGAATCCCCAAGGAGATTATTACCGACCAAGGGTCTAACTTTGTCAGGTGTCCTGCAGAATATGTGCAAGGTACTTAAGATCAAGCAGCTACATATGACCCTGTACCACTCACAAACCAACGGCCTAGTAGAACAGTTTAACAGGACGTTGAAAAATACTTTGTGCTGTTGTGTTCAGGTGGAACCCCATAAATGGGACCTTATGGTTCCCCTTTTGCTGTCTGCAGTCCAGAAGGCCCCCCAGTCCTCCCTGGGTTTCGCCCCATTTGACCTGGTATATAGAAAGCACCCTAGAGGCCTGTTAAATTTGGTATGGGAAGGTTGTGTGGAAACCCCACCTAGAGGCACAAATAATGCAGACTACATGAATGAGTTGATGTTATCTCTGAGCTGAGGGAACTGTCATGATAACATCTGAGATTGGCTCAGGGTGTTCAAAAGACCTATTATGACAAAAAGACATGAGAGAGAAATCCAAGTAGGTCAGAAAGTATTGGTCCTGCTCCCCGACACAGAGCAAGTTCCCTGCATGTTGGCTGGGACCATTCAAAGTAGTCCAGTGAGTTGGCCCCGTCAACTACAAAGTATTTAAACTGGGTGTAGAAAGGAAAGACAGATATATCATGTTAATTTGTTAAAGGAGTGGAGGGAACAGGAGGGTTTGCTGATTTGACCTTCCCCAGAAGAAGAGTTCGGTCACGACTCAGGCAGTGGGTCTAAACCAGGGACGACAGGTGCAGAGGTTCCTGTAGGGACCCTGCTGAAGTCAGCAGCAAGACCAACTAAGAGGCCTGGTGAAGGAGTTCCAGGATGTTTTCAGTGAGATACCAGGTATGCGCTAAGGGAATAGTCTATCAAATAACAACTCCTGTAAGCCAGATTGTGAGAGAGAGGTGAAAAAGGATTCTCTATCAGAGATATCAGGAGGTCTGGGAGAAAATTACTAAGATGATAGACCAAGCAGTCATTCAAGGATCTCTGAGTCCCTGGCATAGTCCAACCATAGCAGTAACGAAGCTGGATGGATCATTAAGGTTGTGTGTCGACTTTAGAAAGATAAACACCATATCCCATTTTGATGCCATTCCCATGCCCCAGATGGGCGAGTTATTGGACAGGGCAGGGCAGACTAAATTCATCTCAACCCTAGATTTGTCTAAGGGTTACTGGCAGGTGCCTCTGAGAAAGGAAGATATGGCCAAGACCACCTTTGGCACCCTTTGGGGTTTATATGAATACAGGAGCATGCCTTTTGGATTGCATGGAGCAACAACTACCTTCCAAAGATCAATTGATTGGATGCTGGTGCCACACCAAAAATATGCAGCAATATATATAGATGATATTATCATATACACCCAGGATTGAAATGAACACCTAGAAGTGGTGAGGGCAGTGTTGCAGGAATTAGGGCAGGCTGGCCTCACGACTAACCCAAAAATATGTACTTTGGTTAAGGATGAGACCAGGTCTCTGGGGTTCATGGTGAGACAAGAGCATATCCTTCCACTGGCTGATAAAGTAGAGGCTTTATGCCAGTACATTCCTCCACGTACCCATAAGCAGTTAAGGGCATTAGGTCTTGCCGGATATTACTGGTGGTTTATTTCCCGATTTGCAGAAATGACAGCTCCCTTCATTGACTTATTGAGAAGGAAAAATGGGGGCCTACTTGAACAAGATTCCCTGAGCAGGCAGGTGTTTGAGAAGACAAAAAGACTACTTTGTGTCAAGAGGCCATGCTGGAGACTCCAGACTTCAAATTACCTTTCGTCCTCCAGACCAATACAAACAGGGCACTGGGCATGATTTTATTACAAGAAGTCAACAGAGCTGCTCGCCCAGGGGCTTACACCAGCCAAAAGTTAAATTCTCAGGAATGGAGATATGCAACCATGGAACGCAAATGTTTAGCAATTAAATAGGGCGTGAATTATTTTTGCTACTACCTGCTAGGTCACAAATTCATCTTGATGACTGACCATACCCCGCTGTGGTAGTTTAGGACTAAACTAACAGATTGGGCATTGGCCTTGCAGCCTTTTCATTTTAGAATTGAATATAAACCGTGGAGGACTAATGTCAGTGCTAATTTTTTTTCAAGATGTCATGAGGAGGAAGAACCACCCAAACAATAATGCTAGGAAGTAAAAATGACACAGGCATGCCATGACAGTAGCCCACCTAATGGCGAGTTAAAGGGGAAGATGTATGAAGGGGCTAGCAGTTCCCCTTCACAGGAATGCGGTGGCCCTAGCCGCTAGTTACCCGAGAAGATGATCACCACATTGTGGAGGGAACTCCCTATATGCCCAGAGCCAGCTTTATTGACCCAATCAAGTGTGCTGGATTGGGTCTTTTGGCACTCTGAGCAATTTCTGGCCAGGCAGCTCAGGCGAAGCAGGGAGAAGAGTAAGTGAAGGCAGGCTGGATAGACCCACTGAAGAGCCAGTCTGAGAGAAAATTTACCCCAGGAACAGATCAATTGATCTGAAAGCTCAGAGGAGCTCATGAACTATATCAGAGGTGAACTGCTACCACAAGCTATCAATTATTGCGACGGCATGACAATTAGTTGATTCAGTTGCAAGGACTGCACGGCAGAAGTCGTGAGAGTCAGTGAGCTGTGGGCAAAGCAGCAGCTAAGCCTGCCTGCCAGGTTTCATTCCTTTCTCCTTTCTTTCTTTTTGTATTTTAGTCACTGTTCTTTTTTCTCCCCGGAGCCAGATCCCACTGGTACGACCACAGCCAGCTCAGACTGGGCAAATCCCACCTCTCCTGGAAACCAGTAAAACTGAGGAAACCCAGTTTGACTAAATAGGCAGGGGTTTTTTTTCCAGTGATGACAAGCAGTCAGATGTCATTGGGGCACAGAGAACTGCATCCCTATGTGGCAATTCCCTGACAGGGGGTCATCTTATATTTGAGTCAATACAATACATGGATAAAGAAGGGGACAACTGAGGGATGAGATAACAAAAGAAACAGCTTTTGATGGGTCTATATGAAGTCAAGTCAGGAGGGCCTGATCAACTTCATCTGAGGGTACTGAATAAACTGGTAAAAATTAAGCTCAGAGCCATTGGAAATAATATTTAGGAAGTTGTGGGAGGTGAGTGAGGTACCAGAGGACTAAGAAAGAATGCCCCTTTTTTAAAAAGGTCAAAAGGAAGACTCAGGGAAACTATAGACTCGTTAGCTGCACAGCAATACCCAGGAAGTTACTGCAGTATATCCTAAGGAGGTCCATTTGCAAGCATCTGGAGGAAGAAAGACTGATCACAAGCACTCAGCATGGATTTACCAAGAACAAATTGTGTCAAACAAACTTGATCTCCTTCTTTGATAAAATTACTACTTCGGTAGATGATCTCAATAAACAAACTGGAGAAACGTGGGCTGGACAGAACAACTGGTCTCAATAGCTGCAAACAAAGGGTAATTATAAAACAGATCCACATCAGAATGGCTGGAAGCTTTTAGTCCTACAGGGTCTGCGCTATGATGTTCAACATACTTATTAATAGATTTGGAGGCTGGAACTGAAAGTTTCTTGAACAACTCTACAAATGATATGAAACTGGGGAAGGACTATGAACACACTGGAAGACAGGAGTGCAATTCAGAAGGATCTTGCCAGACTGGAAAGCTGGGCTGGAACTAACAGAATGAAGTTCAATGCTGACAAATGCAAGGTGCTACACCTCAGCAAAAATAATCAGAAATGCAAATACAAAAGGTGTGACATCTGGGTGGATGGCACCACTACTGAGAAGATTCTGGGAATCTTAATATATCACAAACTCAATATGAGTCTGCAGTGCAATGCAGCCATACAAAAGGCAAATGCAGTTTTGGGATGCATCAACAAAAGCATTAGGTACATCGATGCTCATATCAAAGAAGGTGATAGGTGCCTCTCTACTTAGCACTGATTAGGACTCATTTAGAGTACTGCATGCAGTTTTTGGCTCCCCATTTTAAAAAATGATGTGAAGACGTTAGAGAGGGTCCAGAGGTAGGTGACAAAAATGGTAAAGGACTTGGGAGGCAAGTGGTAGGAAAAGAGGCTAAAGGAGCTAGTGTGTTCAGCTTGCAGAAGAGGCACTTCGGAGGAGATATGATGGCAGTATCCAAATACCTGAAGGGCTATCGCAAAGAGGAAAAACACCTTTCCTTTTTTGCTGCAGAGAATAGGACATGGAGCAATGGCTTAAAGTTACAGCAAAACAGGTTTAGATTGGATATCGAGGAAAAACTTCTTCACTGTTAGAACAGTGAGGCAGTGGAACAGACTGCCTAGGGAAGTTGTGAGCTCTCCCTCATTGGAGGTGTTCAAAAAGTTAGACAGGCATTGGTCAGAGATGACCTAGGTGTAGCCATGCCTATGTTCTACTATGGGTATTTCACATGCTTCTGGGCTTTGCTGGTTGCTACATGGGGCCAGTACAGATTTTTTTTCCTTCCTGCTGCTGCAGGTCAGGCTTTTTTGAAGCCTTCCTCAAAAGCCTTCAGGAATTTTGACTGGAGCATGCCAATGCTCCTGCAGAAACTTACACCTGGATGTTCCTGGCAGGAGAGTCAGACTGATCACCATATTTGAGAGACAAGTCATATGAGGAGAGGCTGGAGGAAGGAATTTTCCTCCATGGGCAGATGGGTATGAACTGTGAAGATTTTTACCTTCCTCTGTAGCAGAGGACATGGCCTTCGTCCTTGCATCTCTTGTGTGGTTTTTTTAACAATCTTTGCAGCAGCAGGACACTGGCTGCCATGGTCCCCCACTTTACCTGTGGCAGATTCATGAGTTCTCTTTCAACTGCATCAGGGTTAACTGAGTAGTTTTACTATTCTGGTTAGACAATTAATTTGTATAGGATAATTTGAATAGGGATGATCCTGCCTCAGGCAGGGGGTTGGACTGTATGCCCTCTGGAGGTCCCTTCCAACCCTGCTTTTCTATGATTCTATAAGAAACCAGCATTTTGAAAGACCATGATCTCTTATATAGCCTGACTTTTCCTCTCCAACTGATGTCGCTGAGCTGACATGAAACATACTGATAGGTATTTTATCTTGGAAGGAAAGCATTAGACATGGAACCTTTTCACAAAGGAGCTGAGAGCACTACTTAAAGACCATTGTTAAAAAGCTGTCATTAAGCAGTAAATCAATGACATTTTGCACATCCAACAATACTTTTACTTAAGGTAACAATCCAATACATTTTAGGATCATTACCCTAAGTAAAGTATAACACTATTTACCTGACAATGCATGCTCTATTTTCATTAGACCTGCTTATCCAACAGTTTAAGAACCCAACAGAGTCTCTGAAAAAGATGTTTTTACCATTACTTTCCTGAGAGGAATTTAAAGAGTCTGTGCACACCCTGGATATAATGAATTCTGCATGGTAACAGTAGATTACACTGTTTTCCTTTAGAAAACGTCATGGCTTGGAACAGGGGTAGGCAACCCCTGGCACTCAAATGTCTTAGGACAAGTCACAATTAAATATACTACAAGTCACTGAAAAAATTCAGTACCTAGGATTTATGTTGGAAGAGAATCTTTTTTGTAAGAATTCTCCCCCATCTGGAAAATCCTTCTACTCTCCCAGTAGAAACACATCACAATCAACCTTTTTACAGTATGTAAAAGGAAAAGGAGTATTGTGGCAATGTATATGATAATCACAAACAGTCTAACTTCTCTATTATATAAATCATTCCCACTTAGGAATAAGGAGACCATTTTTGGACTCTCTTCTTCACTCACCAGGAAGAGTGGAATTAATTCCCAAGTGCTACAATTCTAGAGTCAACAACAACCATAATTCCTGTATTACCTCTGTTATAACACCACAATTATGCAACTATCAGAGAACCAAGACCTTTCCCCCTCTGCCAAACTAGAATTTTAGGGCTCCAGTTCCCTACAATTTAATGAAAATACTTCTGCAGATCTGCTTTCTTCTCTCATAGACCATGATGAAGTAACCAGTGACCAGCCAGGATACTGAGAATAAAGAAAAATATACCATAAACAGGTTGCATACATGTGAAGCTTACCAGCCAGCTTATCTGCCAGATACCACAAGTTGGTCAGAGATGTGTGCACGCACATGCATGCATATATCGGATTCCTAGATCAGGGTAGCCACTCAGGTTGATGGCCTCTCTAACTAGGCCTCCTGAATCACCGAAAATCAGTCAGTACTACTCCCCTTCAGGGCTGGGTACCTTGCAACCACAGCATTGGTATGTCTGCTAATTACCTTCCAGAGACATCAAATTCCACAGAACCTCACTCATTTAGCCAGGGCCATAAATACACTTCTAAAATATTCATAACCTTGATAACAGTATTTAGAGGGGATGTATGCTCCTATAAGTAGTCACGCTTCTATCAGCTTTCTAACCCCAGGATCATTTACAGTCTACAGTGGGAGACCCTAAGCTTGCTTAATCAGCAGGGATCCTGGTTTTCTCCGATTTAAAAAAAAAATTCCCAATTTTTGGTTTTAAAAAATAAGCAACCTAAAATCCACGTTTCCATGATTTAAAATGAAACACTCTAGATATCTATGTATTAGTGGTGTTTCATTTTAATCACAGAAAACCAGGATCCCTGTTGATCAGGAATACCTTGCATCAAGATCTTCATCTGACATACCTTGGTTCAGTGGAAAGCAACCCTCCCCCCCAGTTCAAAGCAGCAAAAGTTGAACATGGGGAACAACCATTTAAAAGCTCTGCAAACTGGTTTCCATAGGACTGACAATTAGAAGTGGACACCAAACCGCTTATCCTCAAATAGCAAGCATTAATGAACCCACATTTTAGAAGCACCCACTGGAAGAAAAGCACTTTAGAACCAAAGAACCAATCACATGCTCCCATATTTCAGAGAAGCTCTACCAAAAGAAGAAATTATATATGAAGCTCACACTGGTGATTTGCTGGTAAGCACCAAAATAAAGTAATAGTCATTTCTATGCATTAGACAAAGAATATCATGTTTTTGCTTGCATCACTTCACTGTGCTGCTTATGAAGTAGAAGACCGAAAGTTCCTGCACTTAGTACCAGGAAACAGACATAAATTCTGACATGAAAACCTCAGAATTTTCACTAAGGAAAGTAAAGGAAGTAAATGGATCCTGCTAGTGGAAAGAAGGTATGGTAACAACAGAAAGTACTCATTGAGACCCTGTCTATATCTCATTGAGACCACTGAGACAGTGGTCATATGTTTGGGACTCCGAAAATAATCTTTGGGTGCATTTTTTTTTTTTTT
>JAGPOW010003395.1:1906467-1916628 GCA_030014935.1 Caiman crocodilus | reverse complement strand
GCCGAGCCGAGCCGAGCCGCTCCGCACGCGCCCGCCCCACGGCCGGCAGGGAGGCGGCACCGCGGGCAGGGCAGGAAGTACGGCGGGGGGAGGGCGAAGGCAGCCTGCCAATGGCGGCCAGGTCGGGCGCCCCCTTCCCCTGAGTGCGGGGCAGCCCCTCAGCGCGCCGCCTAGTCGTCTCCCCGCCCGGCGCCGCCTCAGTGCCCGCCACCAGCTCAGCCCTATGGTCCCCCCGGCCATGTGGGCTCGGGCCGCTCGCCACAGCCCGCGCGGGGGAGATGCCGCGGGCAGCCCGGCCTGGGCAAAGTGGGTGGGACTGGTCGCAGGCTCTGGCCCTGTGCTGCAGCTGAGGGAAAGCGGGGTGAGCTCGGTACCTTGCAGAGCAGAGCTGGGTCCATCCTCTTTGGTCAGCAGCAACAGCAGCACTGCAATCATAAAGCATAGGGCATGGGCAAGGCATAGGGGTGCACATGCACCCCCTGTGATTGGCTGCCACCAGTGCTGGAAGTAGTCACGGGCTACTGGCCAGTGCTTGCCTCCCCTGCTTCCCCCTCCCCCTGGCCGCTCACACTGCTGTGGCCATCTGCGGTCAGTCGCCAGGCCCCCCCTCCAGGGGCACACATCCTTCGTGGCTCTGGGAGAAGTCGGGCTGGAAGAGACCTCCCAGAGGTCACCTAGTCCAGCCCCCCTGCCTGAGGTAGGACCAGCCCTGTCCAAACTTTCCCATGCACATCCTTCATCTAAACTAGTGCTTTTCAAACTTTTCCTCTCCATTTATGGCCCCTTTTCCTCAGCATGACCCCTCACTCCCTACCCCCATGACCCCATCCGCTGATATATGCAACCTCATTTGGAGTCGACCCAGTGGAACAGCTGATCTAAAAACACTTCACAAGACTACCTTGTGCCCTGACACAACACATGCCTCAACACCTTCACCTGCCACAGGTAAAGCGGGGGAACCGTTACAACCAATGTCTCCTGCCTAATGCCTGACTTGTGTTAGAAATTGTGTGCAGGGAAAGGGGTTTCCTTTAGCAATACGGGAAGCACGGCCTGTACCTTCAGGGGCCCACAACTTCCCCCATAGTAACTAATCGTGATAGACAAGCTTAACCTGTACCTTATTTGGTAAAACTTTTTAAAACTTTACTTTGACTGGAGCTTATGCAGCAGGTAAAAGAAGAGTTACGCAGTATTAGTCATTTTCTGCTACAGCTTTGCACATGCAAAAATATCACATAACCAGAGAATATAAATACGTGTGTAAGAGTACAACCAGGGCCCTTCTGCCTGTCTGAGGTGGGGGGACCTTCGGACGAATAAACTGGAAAGCCCACACCCTCGTCTCCTGTTTACTTGAGTCTCAGCTGGGAAACGAGCCCTGTTGGCGTCAGGAGTATTTGCAGGTGTTCCCTTTCCAGGTTGGGAGCTTAAGCAAATAATTTCTCCCACACTTGAGACTCTCAAGACTGGCTGCTGCTAACCCTGCTAAGAGTGTTATGAGCCCCAGTTACAATCAAATCTTGTGGTTTCAGACCCTGGTTTCACAAAAGCCATCCAAAAAGGCCAAAACTGCTATTGTTTCAGTATCATGGGTGTGATTTTTATTATGGACAAAAGCAACAACTCAATTAATGCCAGCTAGATCCATACCACAGACTTACAGCTGGGGGAAAAAGAATCTCCATTATCCCATTCTTCCTAATGTCTTGAAGCTTTCTGTGAGGGAATATTTCCTTTTAATGTTCTGAAGAGTAATAAACTTCATGTTTTAAAATTTGTTACATCACCAGCCAGCACCATTCCCTAGCCTGTATGTCTGCAGTCTAAATGGAGAGACATCAAAAAAATAAAAATAACTGCTATAGTCCAAGCTTCCAACAATTATTATTGATTGGGCAGGCCTCAGTATCTTGAGCTTGACGCCTGACAAACGAAGCATCCACGAAACCAAGAAAACAAAGCCAATGTTAGAAAAAAAGGGGTCCACACTATTTACATTTCTGAGGAAGAGAGCCATTTGGATGCAGCTGAGTATTTCACGTGCTTATATTTATTACACCATGAACTGAGTCACACATTTTTTTCAATATGTTTTGGAATTATGTAAAACTTTCACTACAATTCTGGTGAAAAACAAACATTTCATGAGGGTGTAAGACTGAGAGAAGGGGTGCAACAGCAACCATTCCTGAACCAGTTGGAACCCCAATTTGTTAGCTTTGCTTCCACATCCTGTTTTCCTTTTAAGGTGGGACCGACAGAATAGAACTGCAGCAAGAAAGAAGCTTGTAAAACTACTCAAATGCATCATTATGTGGACAATAAAGTATGTGAAGAAGTTTGAAAATTATTCGCAGAAATAAATTATTTTGAGATAAAATGTCTCCTGTGGATTCTTACCTAGGAGGTTTAATAAAAAGATACCAATTTCTGTTGGAACAAAGAGTTTAATAAAAATTCATTTGCTGCAGTGCCAAGCTTCAAAAAACCATTAGGCTGGATCTGGATTCTCATTCCCAGTTTCTTATCCAAAGACCTTTAAAAAAAATAGAAATTTAACCAAAATAATTTGAATTTATTTGTATAAACAATTTATATTCATATTAATTAATTGGATTGTTCATAGTAAGGAACTGGACTTTGAGTGGCTGCAAGTGAAAAGAAATACCTAAAGGATCATCTTCAATGTAATGTCCCTAGTGTCCTCAGACTTTTGAGCTATCTGGCAGATGTCATTCCCTACCTTGGAGGTTTTTTCTTTGTGAAATTAGCAGGCTATATCACCAGCCTCCACCACCCAGCACACATGTACGTACACATACTGAGTTGTATTTCAAATAAGAAATTGGATTTTTAACCCTTCACATAAATGATGAAATACTCCTTCGATCACATTAAAGTTATGTAGTGCTATATCACCCCCCCAAAATCCTTACCAACCTGAAGCAGACATAAGCCTTTTTGTAATAGGTGCTGTGCTTTTAAAACACTATGGGACAAGGACAACATTTTACTATGCTTGGACAGCACTTAGCACAATGGAAACTCATTCCTGCCCCAAGGCAATTTAAATATAAGTAAGGTGTGCTCAAATGCTGTATGTGCCTACTTTTCACACTCGTGTTACTCAGCTGAGTGTCTGCCCTAGTAACTCTATTGATAACACATCTTAATTTTCTCTCTGCTAGATGTGAAAAGGATAAAATCAGTTAGGAAAAAATATCATATCAAATCCTAGCACATTGATGCCACTGACTTTTCAGCAAGGCCAAGATTTCTCCTCACATTTTTCAAGCTAAAAGAAGAGAGGGAAAAGTTCAAAACATTTTAAAATTAAAAGGGTAGCCCTTTTAATTGGTTTTTACCTTAGAACTGTACTCTTTAACAGCATACGTTTGAAGATGTACAAGGAACACTGTGTTCTTTTAAAGCATTGTAAAAATTCTTTGGAGCCTGTGTCAATGAGATTCTCGAAGCCAATTGTATGCATGGAAATATTATATAAAAAAGGGTGCAGCAAGGCAAGAATATTGCTGCAAAGATGACTGGGAGCAAGGTTAACCATTTTAAGGAAGGAGTGGGAGTAGGACTTTCAGTAGAGGTGTGACTCTCATAATATTAGTAATGGTTATTTATGGACTAGTCACAGTTGAGATACCTAGTAGGTAGGTACAACCCTGATGCAGTTGAGGCAAAATCAATTTCACTCTTAAACGTTCAAACTTTTAACAATGCTAGCCACTTGCTGAACAGAAGTATCATGTAAAAGTCCTTAGGGCTGAAAAACGTAGCCTTCATTACATCATTTAGCACTGCTACTGCTACATCGGAGCCTAAACACAGCACCTACCTAAAAAGTAGGTGCTGATCAAATGAATATGTCCCCTTAAGAAAGAAAAACACAAAGCAAAAGGCATTCCAATGTTGAAGAAAGAATATGTTTCTGCTTAAAGACACTAGGCAAATTGATCAAGGACAGTTCATCCATATGAAAAGATTATCTTAAAGTTTAGAAAGAACCATGACTCCAAGAAGTAGCTGACGTATACATGCTTGACACGTACGGTCTAGCATCTTTAAATATTTATCAGGCCTGTTTTATATATTCTGTGCTTTATGAAAGGTTTCTATCATTTCCGTTAATGAATCAGAGTTCTAAGTGTATGCAAAACAATGTGTTCCCTTTTTCCTCACATTCTGCTGTCTTCTAACTTTGCTCTCTGCTCTTATCCTGCCAATTTTGCCATTAAGCAGTAAATAATTTATGTTATTAAAACCCAGGAGGATGAGTTACACACGCGTTGCACCTAAAAGCCACATTTTGATCATGTAAAAGACATAGGGTCCTTGTGAAAGTTAGCTATATAGGAAAACAATATTATATTTATTGGTCTTGGAGACTGTCCTCATGGAATATATACAAAATACAGAAAATACCTTCTTTTCAGCATCGTGTATCCACCACTGTTACCAGAATACAATAATGCCTTTGTAAGAGGTCACTTCTACTGAAATTCACTCCTCCCTTAAACTAAGTTGTTAACAAACCATACCGAAGAGTTACTGATGTACTGTTAGTCTTAACCTTGAACTTCCTTGTTCTGTCCATGTATTAAACATGCACACACATAAGCACAAAAAGAGGGAAGAACACCAGTTACAGCACATGAGGAAATACAGTTTCTGTCTGTAAACAGATACAGTGATTTCCAGTGACTGGAAAACTGAAGGCACAGCTTGTCATATGTGAACTTATTACACATTCCAGAACTTGGCATACTGAATCAGAATGTTGCAGCAACGTGTATAGCTTGCCTTTTTGGTCATAACCAGAGTGATATTTGTTCTGAATGGCTAAGCTAAATTCTTATTACACAAGGATAAATAGACAAAAGGAAAAAAGTGCAAAAGAAAGGATGAAAGTGAAGAAAGAAACAAGTAAGTGAGAGATTGTGTAAGGGTAGATACTTTGCATTCATATCTGAGTTCTTGTTTAAGATTTAGCCAACACAATGACCTCAACTTGCTCTTTCTGTCTTAGCCAAAATCCTGGGTGCAGTCAATGGAAATTTAATCATTGACTTCAGTGGAGACCGGGTTTTACCCCTTGTCAGAACATTTGTAAGGATCATGGTAAAAAAAGATGGTAAATTATAGAGTCCCATACATGAACGATGCGTGTCCCCAGGGGCTGGGGGGCACGGTGACTGCCTGCAGGTAGCAGCAGCAGCAGCAAGGAGTGGGGAGCTCCTGCAGGCAGCAGTGTCAGCTGCAGGGGAAGGGGTGGCGAAGTTCTTTAGAACGGGTATATCTAAAAAGGGCTGGACTCACCAAATACCAAATCAGAACAAAAACCCAGTGTTAAGAGGCCCTTCCTTCTTCTTAATGATGATCTGCTCAATTGCTCAATGTTGTAATTTCAGCAGGAGCTGTCTCTATCTCATTCCTTGTCTATCTAAGTATACACCTTCAGGCAACAGGCCTCACATGCCTAGGGTTACCACATTTCCGGTTTCAAAAGAGGACACCTGTCAGAAGGGGTGGGGGAGTATATGATTGTGGGAGGGCAGTGATATGCTAGTGCCCTGCCCCTGCCCATACTGTTGCCCCTCACTCCTAGGACACAGCCCCCAACAGCCCTGCTGTTGCCCCTCACTCCTGACCCACAGACCCCTGGCCCTGCCACTGCCCCTCACTCCCAACCCATGGTACCCCACCCTGCTGGGCCATGCTGGTACCTTTCTCTCCCAAACCACAGTAACCCCGGCCATGTTGATGCCCCTCACTCCTAAGCTGCCTGGTGCTATCGGTGCCCTGCACTCCTGACCCACAGTCCTCTGCCCCCCTGCCTCCCACTCTCAAGCTACAGCCCCTCAAGCTCTGCCAGTGCCCCTGACTCCCAACCCATAGGCCCCTCTCCCCCAGCCCTGCAGTGTCTCCCAGCCATGCCACTCCTGCAAGCACAGGCACCATGCTTGATGCTGCTGACCTGACCATACAGCTCCCCCCTAAAAGGCCCTCTCATCCCCGTCCCTGCTGCAGAAACAGGTACCTCCCCCTCACCACAGCCCCAGCACCCAGCCAGCTTCCCCCAGTGCTTGCAGGCACCTGCCTCTCCACCCCCACACACCCATCCCCTCCACACACACACCTTATAGCCCCCTAGGCAGTCCCCAAACCATGGCTTTCCAATCCCCGCTCCCCATATCCATACCTGCATCCAGCTGCTGGGGCTGCTCCTACCACCCTGCCTGGGTGCATGCTGGCCACGTGCAGGTGTATACACACATGCACATGGTACCCACCACCTCTAATCACTCTCCCCCTGCTCCCCCTAGCTCAAAGCATCTCCTTGCTAGCACAGGCTGGGGAGTGCTGGGAAAAACTTCAATGCTGAGCAGTGCAAAATCCCAGACATTTGTTCATATTTTTTAAAAAGTGCCTGGACAGAGATCAGAGGACCCAAAAAGAGGACATGTCTTGGAAAACTGGAACATATGGTAATCCTGCACATGCATTTATCTATTTCAGGTAGTCTTATTTCTACTCTTTTAAGCATTCTCCCACTCCCGTGCAGTATACAACACCCCAGAGTCTTGTTTATTGACTACTTACTTGAAAGTCTAACCAAGCTCCTGGTTCTCAACATTAAAGGAGTTTGTAACTAAAGACTTACAATGATCAGGCAACCTCCTTAAAGCCAAATCCTTGCTTATTGTAAAACAATAGGAATAAACCTTCTGGGATTTTAAATACTGCTTACTTGCATATTTAGCTCATCTAAGGGTTTATCATATCCTGGTGGTAATCTAAGAAAGCCTAACTTCTATAGATACTGCAAGTAGGTCCCAAGCCTTCATTTGTTTCCTAACAACCTTTTCCCAGATATTAAAGGAAAGAGTATGTCCATTTTTAAACCTGTGTGTTCCTTGGCCATTTCCTATACTGAAATTGTTAGAGAGGATCTTCAAGCATTTGTGGAGATGTGCCTTGTCCTGAGCCATTCTTTAGTTTCCTGCTATCTTTTAAAATCCTGTTCTTCCTGGTCTCTCCCACTTAAACTAACCTAGTATAGTCACACAGTAAAACTTACCAATAACTGGGTCAGAAAGTATTCATAAATCATTAGAGGTGCTCCAAATCTGTCACAACAGGTTCCAGTTCACATTCCTTTCTCACATGTGTGTCAACCCCAGCTCTGGGTGAAGGATCCATCTACACAGTGAAAAGGTAGCCTGATGCCACCAGCCTTTCACTGAAGAAAATAATTGGACCATAAGGATTCAAAACTTTGTTCTGGTAACTCAAGATTATTAGCAATATTCTGGTAGAATAGGAATTAGAGTGCTAAGGAAGGGGGTATATAAAGGCCAGCTGCAAGCCTGCACTTTGGACCTATAACCACGCCTATAACCAGTTAGCAGATGGCAAGGACCCCAGAGCGCAGGATCCTATCTGTACTGCTGTGTGGAGGCAGAGATCAGTTGTTTTATTATGCTGTCATACCAGAAGAAGCCAGGCTTGAGGAGCTTAATCCTTGAATAGGCATCATGACTAGTTGAAAGCTTCCTGCCATTCCACTTCTCCCACCATATGACATAAATCTTAACTAAACTTCTCAAATTCCTCACTTAACTACTATAAAAGAAGAGTCTTGCACATTCAATGGTTTGCATTTTAAGAACTCCAAGAGCTCCCTGTTGAGAGCTTTATTCTTCTGCCTACCACTGAACATAGATAACACTCAAAGACTTTAATGGAAACTAATCCAATCTCCCACAGGACCCAAAAAGTTCAAGCTGATGCAGAAAGTTGGTTGTGGAAAAATTTAGAAGCCAAATGTTAGAAAAAGTAAAGCAAGAGAGAAGAATGGTTTATTGGTAACATCCATCTCCTTGGATCCTGGCTACTTTGAAAACTAAGTTTATATCTTAAGGTACCTGGCCTGGATGCTGTTACTAAATTATTGTGCAGCAACTTAACAATCAGAGTGGTCTTGTCTGTTGGCTACATTCTAATTACTGCCCAGGAATATCCTTTACAATTTAATTGTTTTATTTAATTTTGACTTATCCAAAATGAACCCTAATGACTTCTTCAAAGTAAAAACATTTGCAGAGTTTACATAGGCTAGGGACAGAGATTACACATAAATCAGTTTAAGTGATCAGAAACTGGTTTAAAACTAATAGAACAAACAGTGCACATAAACCAGTTTCAAAATGGCTGAAAGCAGTTTGAGATAAACATGGTTGAATGTACTATTAAACTTAACTGATTTGGGTCAAACTGGTTTGTGTGATGTCTATCCCAGACCCCTTCCTGGTTTAAGTTAAATCAGAGTCCCCCAGCATCTCACCATGGTCTCTGGGCTGGGCAGGGCTCTCTGCTCCATAGAAATAGGCTGGCTCCTCCCCATCTTCTCCCTCACTGGAGCTCCAGCAGAGGTTTGCAGGCACAGCACCAACTGCTCAGCTTCCCCGTGCCCCCTCCCCTCACCACTCACTGGTTAAGCAGGGATCTCTCCCTCCTCCCTCCCACAGCATGAGGTATGCTAGCTAATGCTGAGAGGTGTCTGTGTGCGGCAGACAGGACAAAGGCAGACAGGACAGTGTCCACTTAGGGCTTTTTGGAGCTAATCAACAGGTAGCTGGTAATGTCCCTCCTTGGAATGTTTCCTTCCTTGGAAAATGTTCTTTAAGAAGAGCTTCAGAAAGGTTTTGTTTTCTGATGGGGTGCTAAATGCTGATAACAGAGCTGATAAATGCTTTATTATCAAGTGAGGGGGGACCCCTCCCTAACCAGAGCATCCCGCCAAGGCCTGGCCATGCCTCCCCCCATCTCAGTCCTGTGCAAGGGAAGAGAGGGCTTCTCTAGCACCCCCAGCTTCTAGCCTGAGCCAAAGTAGGCATGTGTCCTCATGTTTTCAATCCAGGGGGGATGTTTGTACAGTTACAAAATGATTCAGCCTAGGCAGATTAGACTAACCTGCAAAGATTGAATCAGTTCAGGCTAAGGCTTTTTGAATGTCTCTCCCTAGCCAGAGGGTGCAACAAATCTTTCTTGCCTTGGTCTATGGAAGTTTTGCTGTCGACAGCAAGGACAAACCCAACATAAGCTATAATCAGACATTTCAAATGACAGCTGTGGATGAATAAACTGACAAAATGATATACTAAGTAAAATAGATTAATTCGGTGCAGCTAAATGGGGTGGCCCACCTACTTGATCTCCTTGTTGATAATGTGGTGTCATTGAAGTCAATGGCAAAATTCAATGAGACTTTGATGGCTAAAGTTAAAGTCCATTACTTGAGATATTCTTTTTTTTGAGAGGTGAACCCTGACAATCTGTTTCAGACACTCGTTGCCAACTTACAGTTTCCATTTTCTAGTTTTTGAATGTCCTTTGCCTCCAAAATTAATAGATAATGGATGTTTTGCTTCAGCAGCTTTCAGAGATTGACTGAAGTCCTGTTTCAGGACTCCCATAACAACGTTAATGGGAAGTTTAAGACAACTCCCGTAAGATAACTCCCATAACCATTAATGGAGACTTTAATAGCCACAGGACAGGAAATCAGATTATGCCCTAAATTGACTTTTCCTGTCATCTGTTTTAATAGTAAAGTATGTTATGCTGATACAGGCAGGTGATTTGTATGAAAAGGAAGCATTTGGCTAAGAATCAAGGTACTCAGATAACTACAAGTATGCAGAACATCTATTAACAGGTAGTCTGAAGTAATGGTTTCAGCTCCATATAAACTGCATGACCTTTCATTTACTTTTTAGGCAAAAAACAATGTTATAAACGGCATTGTACAAGAACAGTTCACATGCATGTCTCTGTCATGTTTATAAGAGACAGATAAAAAGTAAAAATATAATAGCGAGTGAAAAGGTAAGAATTAGGAGCCATGCTAGTTCGGCATCTTTTTCTAGCCTTATAAGAAGCATGTAGCCACGGGTAAGTCATGGCCTGCCCAGATGACACCCAGACACAAATGCTAACTTTAAATACGTTTATTAGTAGGCATTGTAAATTATTTGAGGTAATGTTGTGAATAACCTCAAGCCATTTTCCTAAAGGCATGATAAATGGCCTCGAGCCATCCTCCCGAGACAGGATACAAGGCGAGACTGGAAGATTGTT
>JAGPOW010003395.1:1873252-1883752 GCA_030014935.1 Caiman crocodilus | reverse complement strand
TATTATTATTATTATTATTATTAAAACAAACATCCAAAATATATATGCTCATATTCACACAATCAATTGTTATACATTAGCAAGATCTGAAAAGCTGCATCATGCAGGGGAGATGGAGGAACAGTTTTGGGGAATAAGTGTTGCTGCTTAGCTGTGCCTGGATTATTCCCTAGGATCAATTCAATGAATATATACTTATTGGTATAAAAATATAAACGTCTTCTTTCCTCATTCACATCTCATCCCATGTTACCTGCAGTGGTCATATTGGGAGGAAACATTCTACCATGTTGTCTACTGACAAGGGCAGGAGCAAATTATTTTGTGTATTTTGGGTCTGGTTCTGATATTAAATTAGGAGTATTTGCATGGGTGTAAAACTGGTGTAACTGACAACAGTACAAGGCTCATCATGATTTTAATCAGGTAAGCACACTCAGAAGTTGTGCAGTAGGAACTCATTCACCAACATAAAAATAAATTACTCTTTTGCAAATACTCTCTCATTCTTTCCTATGTCAGCTGATATTCATTGGTTTTGCCTAGTTTTGTGAATTATTTGAGGCATGGAGTGTCTTTTTTTCTTCTATGATTACACATGCCTGGCACAACAGGAACCTGGTCCACAATTAATTTCTACAAGCTACTAGGATTATTATTATTTCTACAAAAGTATAACAAAAGTATTGACATTTTCTATGAACTGTAGTAATTCTCCATTCATTTAAATTCAGGCTTCACTTGACACAAACAGGACCTGCAACACATACTCCTTGAAGAAAGGTAGCAACTCTTCAGTCCTTAGAAATCAAAGGGATGATGTATTCAGCCTTTGTTGTTTTTTCTTGGAATATCCTAAAAGGTCTGTAATTTGCTTCTCTCTGTGAAGCTGTTGCTTTCTGCTTCCTCTTCACAATGCCTTTATACAGTTTCCACAGCAGATCTTTCAGATTGAGAAACTTGATATGTTGCATTTCTGAAAGCAGCAACAAGTTATTTATGATGTTAACATCATATGTAATGGCACTTTTTAGGAAAACTAACAAGAAATGGCTGTAACACTGCAGGGATGTCTGGATGTTCAGCAGTGCTATGCTTTAATTTATTAATTTAGGTACCTATCTTTGGTAAACTAAAAGGGAAAATTTGGCAGGAAGGCCTTATCCTTTTGTTGAAATTATTAGGTGTGGGATTCTCTTCAACAGGAACAAAAACAATCTTCAGAGTTCAAGAGTACATACCCTTATTGCTAATATCAGCAAATAGGCAAAGCCTAATTAGACATCAATATGCAATAACTGTGTTGTCTCACACCCTTTTAGGTAGCCCCTTTGTCCCATAGTTAAAGCATATTCATAGAGCAGCATGGAAAATTTGCATTGCTTGTATCTGTTCTGCTCCTTAAAGGTCAAATCCAAAGGCTGCCTTGTTCCATTACAACTTTAACAACAGCTTCATCAACCAACTGGAATCTCCTGGGTGTAGACCCTGTGGAGGATTTGTTGGGTAGTGCAAAGCAGCAAGCATCTAGAACCAGGTTAATCAGACACCTAGAAAATCTTTTATGTAGAGGAATCCCCAAGGAGCATAAGACACTGGATGAGCCAGGAATCTTTGGCTGATGAAACAGCCCCTTTTTGGGGATAGCAGCTTGCATAACATCATGCAAATGCCTTTCCATTTTTTCTCTGAATTGCTCCATAGCACAGGACAAACATCAGCCTGCTCAAAGCTCAGGAAACCTTAAGGATGATATAGACATGCACTTTGCAGCCTTTCACCTGTGTCAGGAGTCTGTGTGCTTGATGCCCAGACAAGCTCCACCTGGTCCTGATAACCTGGATGGGACTGACTGCTTGCTGCCTGTGTGCTCCCAGCCGACTCCCATTAAAGCTCTGTGAGCTTGCATCAAGACAGAGTCTTCTCTGTTTAGCCTCAGTGTTCCTGATGTCTGGCTTATTTCATGATCCTTGGCTCCCCTCTGCCTTATTCCTGCCTGAATATTTTCCCTGCCTGCATTCGGTCTTCTTCCTCCTGCCCTAACCCCTTCACTCCAGACTCCCAGTAGGTGACCATTGTGGGACTGTGCCCCAATCTTCCACATCTGGGGTGCACCCATGACCGCTTGAAGTGTTTCTGAAGGCAAAGAGCCCAGTTTAGTATTGTCAGCTTGGCATGCTAGAAAAATAAGATGCAAAAATTCTATGGAACCAGAGTGCACCTAGCATATGTCATTATAAATGCAATTAGTTTAGTGGAAAACAAAAGAGAGGCTAATTGCTGAGTTGGCATGGACTCTCCAGTCTAGTATTCAAGTAGGAGAGGTGAGATGATGCTATGATGGAGTCTGTCTTAGCAAGGTCACAGCATACGCAGATCAGCTTCAATAGTCAGAAAAGATCTGTTATTGGTCAGTGCAGCGAGACAGAAAAAAACAAGATAGTTGATACCATTTCACTTCAGGTCCCATTGATTTCACAGTCTATGACCTTGTTTCAATGAGACTGAAGGGTAGATCCAACTCCCACTGGAATGAATGACAAGATTTCCACTGAGCTGAGTGTGAGCAACATAGGGATGGAAAGAATTAGTTATCGCAGTGCTGAATGACAACCTAACTTACTAGATGCTGAAGCCATGGGCAGATGTTAAACTTAAGATGTGATTAACCAGTTAATCATGTCTAAAATAGTAACCTGGCCAACCACACATCCAGGCAATTAACGGCATACCAAAACAGGAAACGAGCCACAAAATTATTCTACAAAATATGTGTAATTTTTTTGGCTGGTTTTCAAAATGCCTTAATGGTTTCCATATTGCCTGGATGCCTGCTGCATGGTGGGGCTTGATTGGCAGCTCCCTTGTGTTGGTAGGATGACAGCCCTGTAGTGCAGCCTCGCATAGGGCTGCACCTTGCTGTTCTCAAGATGCCAAGTCAGGGGAACTCATCAGCTGAACCAGGGGTGGTAAGTCACAGGGAGCCTCTGAGGTGCCCATGACTTGGCAGGTTGTCTGTCCTGCCCTGCAGCTCCCAAGGAGCTTCAGAGTAAGGCACTTGATACATCCCAGCCACTGGGAGCCTAGGATGGGGAGAGATTCTCTGATCCTGGAGTCCCTGTGCACCAGAACCTTTAAAAATTGTGTGCACAACCCAGGTGCACATGTGGTTTTCTAACATCCCCAGTACATGTGGACCCTGGGATTGGCAAACCTCTCCTGGGTCTTGTGGCCCCATGCACTGGCAACTTGAAAAACTATATTTGCAGTAAAGCTGTACATGAGGTTTTTCTGACACCCCTGTGCTTGTGGTTCTGGGATCCAGTTGGAGACTCCAGTGTGATCCCAGGGTTAGACTGACAATCAGCTGATCGTAAATTCCAGCCTTGGGACCACATGAGTCTCCATCTGGCTCTCTTGTGGTTCCAGGGCTGAGCCTGACAATCATCTGGTTCTTGGTCCCAGCCCTGGAACTGCATCAATTCACCAGGCACCCAGCTCTCAACTTGCCGGTGCAGGAGGCGTGATTGTTGGCATCAGGGAACAGATCCCATAGCACCATTAAATGAACATGTGCTAAGGGCCTGAGACCATGGAAAATACAGTCACTCCATGTGCCTGCCATCATTTTGTCTACTTTGAGAGTACATGTTTTTATAGCAGAATAAATGATGGAGATAAACATAGTAGACTGGTGAGCACATCTGCCCACCAGTGCAGGTTTTTTCTTTGTGGAATATTTAGTAATGTCCTAGGTGGTCTGTTTTCCTATGTCTCAAGTCATAATGACTCCCATCATTTTAAAATGACTTAAGATGATGCTAGAGGTCCCACAGTCAGGAGTCACTGGATACTCAGTCTATGTTTTCCCTTTCTTAATTCCATGCTATTGCTCTTAACTAACCTCCCTTGTACTATTTTATGTCATTCATAAATAAGCATAAGTACAGATTGCTCACCCTCAGTTTTCTGCAGCTCAGAAATGGGAGAAATTTTAGATAAAGGCTTGGACTTTTCCTTTTTCCAGAGGCTCAATGTAAAGTACTGTATCCTGCATAATATTTCTCCTTTGGAACATTTGGATTTGATTGAAGAAGTTGACAAGGGAAGACAATTTCTGATTAAAAGCACGTAAGGAAGCATATGCTCTGGCAACTGTCTGCTGCGGTTAGGTTTTCTGCGTCCTCTAGCAGTAGAATGCTTTGTCTTTGGTTTAGACAGCCACTTTAAGCAGGCAGACAAAAATTTGTTTGCAGTTCTCACTGCTGTTGTGAGTGAATCGGCACCTTCCTTTGCTACATGTTCTTGTGACTCACTGCATAACTCATGAGGTAGCAAATTTTGTTTGTTTTTTGCTTCAGTCTCCCAGTTATTAGATTTTATGGCAAAACGCACTGTATGGAAGAGAGATGCATGTGTTCCCTTCAAAAGCAACTGGTGTGTTGGCTCTCCATTCTTAACATTTGCAAGACATGACAACAATTCTGGCACCTACAAAAAATATAAAATACATTTCTAATTTCCAGTGGCCCAGACCTGAAAAAGAACTCTGATAATTATTTAAAAGTGTTTTTCTTTGACTATGGGTAAAACCTAGGCTTCATGATTGAGAGTCCTATGGTACTAAGCATCAAGAGATACATAGAACAAGAAGATAATCCCCATGTCAAAGATTTTACAATCTAAAAGTATGATGAGAAGTAACAATTGCCAAGAGGTGAAAAAGGCAGCAGTGAAATTACCATAAATATTATAATAAGCAGTACTTACAGCCCATCCATGATGATGGTGATAGCCTCTTTAAGACACCTTTGTACTATTATATAAAGATACAAATACTTTTTCTCCTTGCAGGAAGTTCCAAAGTTTAGATTTTCTAGAAGTTATAACAGATTGCAGATCTCACTGCCTGCTAAATATGAAGCTTCTGTAATTTTCCCCATGATGACCTAACTAAGAAATGGCTCAAAATTGGTTTTCAAATCTAACCTGGAACTACAATGGCAGTAGTGTAACAATGACTGCATGAGTGGGGCATGAGCCCCAGGCACTGCCTAAGGAGGGGGTGCTGGAATAGAGCTGGGAGAGCACCCTACCCCCCTGTCCCCATGCCTCCTGCCTGCACTCTGCACCCTCCCTGCAGCAGCTCCAGCAGCAGTGGGAGTGCAAGAGGAGAAGTTGGGGGGGTGGAACTGGAAGGTGACTGGGGATGCTGGAATGGAGCTGCCTCACCCTTCTATCTCTCATACCTCCTGCCTGCACTCTGCACCTTCCCTGCAGCAGCAGAAATGCAAGAGGAATGGTTGGAAGTTTCCTGCTGTAGAGGTAGGGGGTAGAACTGGGAAATGTCACCTCTTATTTTGCCACTGAAAATCTGAGTTTTTTTGTTCACTAGACACACATGTTGCATCCTCCTTCCCACTACACCTGCAACAGCAGCAAGCCTCAGGATGGTGCCTCTGCACCATGCGCTGCCACTGACTAGGGCAGAGTACTAGCCAGTTATGCCTCTGGTATAAGACTAAACACTTGTACATGACTACTAGGTGTCTACACTGTTGTTAGGACACTTTCCTAAAAAGCCATTAAATGCTAAAAACATGCTGCTTTCTCAGCATCACATATATACCATTACATACATTTTGTGTGCAGTCTCTGAATATGTTACACTGCATGCCATTGTACATAGTATACAACTCATGAGAAATGTTGAGAACCTTACATACCTTACATGAGAACCTTACATACATACTTTTGGATTGGATTTGATTACAAAGCAGCATTATTGAGACTGCATTTCTCTGAAAGTATTGCAGGTAGAATGATCCAGCTGGGAATGTGACTGAAAAGAACGACTTCTTGGTTTGTCTGAATGATTTTTTGGTTCAGTACAATTTCTTTTGGCAAGCACTGTGAGAGAATGCTGCTTTCCACTCAGGTTTCATTAAGACTGATGGCCATTAAGAAGGAGAGGTTGTTTTGAGGCACAAAGAGAAGGTAGGCAGCCAAATATTTTTGGCTTTCAGTGAAAGTCAAGTACCTCAGTTTCCAAATGTGCTTTTGAAAAATTTCCCCTTCATTAATTAAATGTATTTGCAAGTCTCTTTTATGCAGAGTATTAGGTGTGTTAATGAATGATTATTGAAGTACAATAATGGTTAAAAGTAAAATTGTAATGTATATTATAATAGGCAAACAGCGTCTTATAAATAAAGGCTAAATACATCACTACATTGGCTGTTCAGAAGTCAACATCTGCCAACTTACACTATACACTTGCCAGAATTGATTTCCTCAGTATAAAGGGAAATAACTCAAATATCTTACATATGCCCCAAAATACTGAGCTTTAAATGGTGACTTTTGAGTTCTAATTCTAGATTTTTTCTACTACAGAACTTTTTTTCAAGTTCAAATGTACTTTTGTGAATCAGAGTGTAAACATTGTGCAGATCTTGAAGGACACATTCTATAAAAGAGCGACCTGTGTTGCTCTTTTATTTTGACAGTATTTTTATAAATTACAGAGCTTTTCAACAGACAATAATTAGGCTCTGTAGAAGCACTTAGCCAATTTTGGCAAAAATGGTTAAGGGTAAACAAAAGTAGGCAATATAACGGATCACTGTTATGCTGCAAAAATACTCACTTTCCAATTGGGAAGGAATAACTGTTTCTTTTCCTCATGGCTACTATGTGGCTTATCATTTTCAGTTTGATTCATTTGATTCTGCTCTGGAAAAAAAAATAACTTCAGTTTGAATGTTGTCACTTAAGGGGCTAAAGAAAGAGAGAGATGGGTGAGAAGAAATTAGACAAACGTGAAGAGGAATAATCAAATGCCAAAAATCAGATACTGGATGACTCAACACTATTATGGATTGAACAGACTCATCAAAGTAAGAAATGGTCCATTTCTTTTTGCCAGTCAAAGCCAGTTTTCATTTGTAGATCTCCATGTTTTTGTCCAGCATAGTTTTAAACATTTTTAGAGATGGGATATCAACCCACTTTTTCTGGGAGGTTAGTCCAGAGCCAAGAAAATTAAAATTTCAGATACTTCTTTCCCTAATCCGAACTGATATTTCTAGTTGTTCCTTTCCTATCCAGTTGTCTTTTCCTGCATAGTGCAGGGGGGCTGGACCCGATGATCTGTGAGGTCCCTTCCAGCTCCTAACAATCTATGAATCCTTAGCAATTTATTTCCCTTCTTAGGGCTTGTGTCTATCAGGTACTTATAGAGAATCATTTTGCCTAGGTTTACCCAGACTTTTAAGCTGCCATGATATGTCGTTTTCTACTGGCCTTTCATTATTTTTGTTACTACTCTTAAATTTATCCACATCTTTCTCATACTAAAATGTGCAAAAGTGAACAGAGTTTTCTAAAGGCACCACTACCAGTCATGACTGTGAAATGATGCCTTGTCCACTCACCGCTAGTTGAACAGCCTGAACATTTCTCATGACCTGTGTGGAATAAGCTTCTGTTCTCTACTCAGTTCCTAACCTACCATTATCAACATTTCATAAAATCACCACAATTTTAGCAGGGAGCCCAACCTTAAACAGGCAAGGAAAAATCAAATAATGTCCTTATTGTTGGAGGTGATGTTGCAGCTTTCTAAGCTGGCTTGGTTTTACACTGTTTCTTCAATGGTGTTAAAAGACAGATGTTTTGGTCCAAAAGTGGAAGCATTTGCCAGAAAAAATGAAACAGTCGTTTTCACGTGACAATAAGCTTGTTCATTCGGAGCCTTTTCAACAGCTCAAGTGCATCTGCAGAGTAACATGCTTCCTTTATAGCTCCTTCAAATTGCTGGGAATATAAGATAAATGTCTCCCTATTGCTGTAAAAAGCTCAGTGTATTGGAAAGCACATTCAAACCTCCCCTTGGCTTGGCCAGTCACTACATTTGGCCCCAAGCAGTCGAGAGAGGCTAGATTTACTTTTGCAGGGTCTGCAAAGTCAGTAGGCAGCTCTGCAGAGTTTCCCAGGTACCACAACTGCAACACCTGCTTCTGGGTGCCTTGAGAAGTAAAAGCATCTGGAGGAATACCCTTCCCAACCCCAGGCACAATCTGCCTGCAGAGATCGCAGGTTGCAACATCTGGGAAAGCAACACGGATGCGATGGCTTTCCAACAGCTTGTTTTGAAAGCAAGCTGCTGCGGTCGGGACAGCCCCTGGGAGAAAGCAGAGGGCAGGTCAGTCCCCAGAGAGAGAAAGCAGCAGCATCAAGCAAACCTGCCGATCCGAGGGTGAAGCAGGAGGAATCCCCCTGCATTAGGCGAGTCGCTGGAAGCCGCCTGCGATGCCGGTGCCCTGCGGCGCCCGCGGCCTGGGCTCAGCGGCTCCTCTGACGCACGGGCCGTCACAGAGGGGCCGTGGGGAGGGGGAGGCGCTGGGGATGCATCAGGGCGGGGGGGAGGGGCAATCCTTTCCTGGGCCCTGCCCTCTTGCACCTCCCCCAGGAGGGAGACTGCTCAGGGAGGTCCCAGGTGCTCCCAAGCAGAAGCACAGCAAGGGAGCAAAGAGAAAGGGCGGGGCAGAGGGGAGTGCAGCCTCGCCCCGTCCTCTGAGGGCTCATCACACCCTCATCCTGCGAGCTCCTCCACTGGCAGAGCCCCCCCTTACTCACGCTTGGCTCTTCTTTCCCTGCTGTCTGCCCTCCTCCCCTGCTTGACCTGTTGTCTTTCTGACTTCTCCCCATTTGCAAGCTCGCTGGCATCCTGCCACACTTGCACCGTCTCTCATTCCTGGCCGGCCCTCTCTCTCATGGATGCCGCGTGCCCCTGGAGGCTGGTGGCGAGGGTAGGCCGAGCGGGGACGGCCGGCAGGCGGCCACAGTGGTGTCGGCGGTGAGGGGAGGTGGCGAGCAGCAGGTGGCAAGTGGGGATGGCCCACTTGCAGCTGGCGCTGGCTGCGTCGGGGGGGGGGGGCACGTACCCCGCCGTGTTCCCCTCTACGCGCCACCTGTGGACTCCCTATGCCTGAAGAACGGTGCTTGTGCCCTAAAGCTTGCAAAGCACTTTTCTCCAGCTGCTCAGTTGGTCTAATAAAAGATGTCTCATCTACTCAAAGAACCATGCCTGCCTTTGAAATGAAGCCACTATTATGCCAGAAGGCTCCCTTCTATGTGTATGTTGTGTCTAACCCCGGGTGAACTCCCAGCCCAAGATGAGCTCCTCTGAGCTCACAGGCAGCTGTAGGTAATGGTGGTGCTGAAACTCAGGGAGAGCTCGGTTTATAGCCTGGATTTCTTAGCTCCTAGAAGTCAGAGCGTTTCTTGGAGGGAGTTTTGAAAGAAGGAAAAACTTTGATCGAGGTAAATCCTGTACTCCTGCAATATGAGGGTAGAGGCACTACCCTAGTTCCTTCTTCCTCCACCCGTGCATGCTTTCACAGTGTGCAGCTAATAACAAAAATGGAGATTTCCAGAGCTGGAGAAGAAAAATGATCCCTGAGTTCAAATGTTTTGCATGCAGCTCAGAAAAACAGTATTCAAAATTGCTCTTCGCTCCCTTGCTGTGTTTGTTTGGGATCATTTGAGACTTCATTCAGTCATCATCAGTGGTTCTCACAGCTCATGTTTCCTGCAAGGTGATACAGTGTTATTTCATACTCAAAGTTTGAGTGGTACTGGTCAGAAGTGGGAAGTGTGGCTTCAGGAGGGAAACATGAATAAACTTTTTCCAACAAAATGAAAACAATATATTTTTTGTCAAAAAAAAAATCTACAATCTTATTTCTGAAAATGGCCAGAGAGCAATTTTGAAAAAAAAAATGTTCAGCCAAGCCTCCTTTGGAGGTTTACATCTGCAACTATGAAAGCTGTTGTAACTATCTTTAATGAAAGCTGAGGCTCTGGAGCACAGGATGGTAGCCTCGAGGGAAAGCTCTGGCTGCTACCTATTCTATGGCAAGTTGACTGCATCCAACATTTGAATGTCAGTGAGCATCACGAGAATGCCCATCAAGTTCAGTAGCACTTGACCCCATCATCCTATTTCAAGATGCAAGACTTCTGGTGGATGATATTTTGTATTGAACAAACAGTATGGTCAGTATTTAAGCTTTTGGGTATTATGCTACCCTTCCTTAGGTCTGCCTATCTCAAGGTACAGGGGTGTAGCTTGTAGCTGCGTTGGTCTAAGAATATAGGCAGACAAGGTTCCTTGGGTGAATTTGATATCTTTTATTAGACCAACCCAAATGGTTGGAGAATAGTTATTAAGCAAACTTTCGGGTTCAAAAACCCTTTGTTAGGCTAAGGAAGCTGTAGCAGTTGGTGTGTACTCTTCTTGGATGCAACGAAAAGTAAACAAGCCAGGGATGACATCTTCATCATTTGGACTGAGAACCTGCAATCTCTGATTGAGTTCCACCAGAAATTCAACAGTCGCCATCTCTCCATCCGACTTTCTTTAGAATACTCCAGCACCAACACCCCCTTTTTAGACACAATGATCAGTATCCAGAAGGGTAAAATACAGACCAC
>JAGPOW010003395.1:1810785-1873152 GCA_030014935.1 Caiman crocodilus | reverse complement strand
TGAGCCTATGAGCTCCATTTCATCAACCTGCTGGATACTAGAGATCAGGGACTAAACATAGACATTGGATTTTTGATACATTATAATCTGCCTGGCAACCTACTCCCCAGCCCAGCCCAACCCCTGGCTTCTTTACTTTTCATTATATCCAGGAAGAGTGCACACCAACTGCTGCAGCTTCCTTAGCCTGATAAAGGGTTTTTGAACCCAAAAGCCTGCTTAATAACTGTTCTCCAACTATTTGGGTTGGTCTAATAAAAGATATCAAATTCAACTGTGGAAGCAAAGGATGGCTGAGGCCTCAAGAGGGGAGAGAGAAATTCCTTAGATAAGAGGAAGATGACCATTAAACTGTCTTGAAAGACACAAGACAGATAGCGCCAAGGCGGGAAAAGCTAGTGTAGGCAACCCTTTGTCTTGAATCTATAAAAAGGTTAATTGTCCTGGATGTGAATTAGAGAGACCACAGCAGAAATCTTCCTGTAAGGGTCTCTCTCTGATAGCTATCGAAATAAAGTTTCTACCTGACCTGATTCCAAATTCTACAGCATGTTTTTTCCACGACACATCCAAGGAACCTTGTCTGCCTATCTCAAGGTGTGCATACATGCAGTTTCCTCTTTGAGATTAATTCAGGGCAAGAAAGAAAATGATTAACATCAAGATGAGGAAATCAAATCTAAATGCTCTGTTCAGAGAAAAAGAAGTGACTCGCCATGTTTCATAGCACTTTTTGCTGTGGAATCAAATGGATATTATGATTAGATAGGACAGGACTGCACAAATGACTCAGGGTGACCAAAATGAAAGATTAAAATGGGGGCATTTAGGAAAGCAGCTGGGTTTCTAGCCATGGAAAAAGCTCAGGATGATAGAAATTATTACTCAAATTTTACAGTATTTCAAGGGTGCTCTCATTGTTTCAGCAGCTAAAACAGTGGTTCTCTACTTGAGCTGTGAGGGCAGTGGCTAGGTAAAACTGCCCCATGCACTCCTTGTGCATTAGGGCACTCTAATCAACCCAACGCAGGCAGTAAAGCTGCTTACTGGTAATAGGAACAGGTGAAACTGTCCCAGATGCTTAAGAGGAGCATTTGGGGCACTGGACCAGAAAGAGCTGTGCAGCATGAGGCCGCTCCTGCCTGTTTTAGGTCGATCAAAGCAGGTGGAGCCTGCATCCGTAGCACAGACCTTCCCGAGTCGGATTTGCAGAACAGAGCAGCTTTGTCCCAGTTGCACAGCTCCATACTTGTAGCAGAGCCTGGCTAAGGTAACCTGAGGCAGCACCAACAGTGGTTCTCAGCCAGGGAGAACTAGCCTGCATTCAACAAAATAAAGTAGTGGCAGTATGGCTGGACCCTGAAAAGGTTGAGAACCCCTGCACTGAAGAAAAGAGTCAATTTTAGTTTTAGCTATCACTAGACATTGCAAAAAGACTAGAAAAGAAACTCTTTTCTCTCAAGGCAGAGTGCAGTCTCTGCCACTTCCAATGTCCCAGGGACAAAACCAAAAACCCATTTGGGATATGAAGTAGTAAGTTTCTTCCAGGACAACATGGATGGTTGTCTTAAAGCATTGTCTTGGGACAAGTCATCCAGTCAGTCCTCCAGGCATCCCACAGTGCACCTTTTTGCCCCAAGGGCAAGAGGCCCCTCTTGAAATCAAGCTGAAGCTTGGTTACCAATGTTTAATTATGAGCCATGTGAAAGGGGCCTCTACATGCCACCGCACCAAGCTTCATCCTAGCGTCTGGCAAAATAGTCAGCCAGTAAATCTCACACATGCACATGCACCCTGTGGGACAATTGGCAGGTAAAGAGCCTGAGTACTAGTGGCTGCTTTGCTTCAACTGGCTGTGGCTCAGACAGGGGCTCCCCTTTGGATTCACAGATACGCATGCAGGTCCGCAGGCCCCTTCAGCCAGACTTTGGTGCCCAGATATACTCTCTAGGGTCATCTGGCATTGTTGAGCCAGTAGTTAAGCAGTTCCTTGCAGACGCCCAGGCAGCCCGTGAGTGTAGTGGGTAAGCAGGATTCGCATGTAACCACAAGGGTACTATCACTCCCTTCACTTTGTTGCTGAGAAGATCTGGGGTGAACTTGTGCTGCTCCATCAATTCTGGGAGAAGTTTCTAAATATCCTGGCATCATGCACCCTGCCCAACCAGCCAGCATTCATATGCACAAGCTAGCTACAGTGGTCCATTTCTGCCTGCAGCACAAGTGAGCAAAAGGCTTTGTGGTTGACCCACAGTGTGCAGACGAAAGGATGGTGATGTCTGCACCACCAAAAACTTCAACATAGTTGAGGAACCCCAGGCTGGCAAAACCATTCACTGTCTCCTGTGGGTCGGCAAGACATGTGATTTGAGGGACATCACCCACTGGTTGCCAGTCATATCTCTACCCCACAGTTTTGAGCACTGTGGATTTGTCAACTCTGACATAGTCTGGCACAAACCAGAGGCAGTCCAGGGGAGTGAGCTTCCATATTATGATGACAATGTGCTTCTCATCCCAGTGGTTTGCCACCAAAGGGAAGGGGCATGTTTGGTGCAGATCATCACGAAGGTACCCCCGGGCAAGTGAAAGTTCATCTGCCACTGTTTGTCATGCCAGGTGGCCGCAATGATCTGTTCCCATCATCTGCTGTTCATCTCCCTGGGACAGAAATGTCACTAAGTTTGGAGATGTTACTACATCAGCCTGGATACACTGTGTTGACCTGTAGCTAACGTATTCAGGGTGACAACTGCTGGCAAGGAGGGCAAGGCAGATGTAGCCATGTGCCTCCCTGTGGATGACATCCAGCAATTCTTGTCTTCCTTGAGATTTGTCCTTTTTCACTCTTTGCACGAATGGCCAAAGGCTAGTAAGCTGCCAGGGCCCACTAGTGGAGACTTTTCTGCAAAAGATGAAGCACAAGCTCACACCACTGGGCCAATATGACCTGCATTGATGGACCACATCCAGATTAATTGTGCTACTCCCTGACAGCAGTGGTAGCAGCAGAAATGCCAGGCAGTTTGGGGCAGCAATTAAGCAGTCATTTCCCCTGAAGTCCTGCCCACAAAGATTTTGCCAGCCCTTTCCCACTCTGCTGAACATCCAATGGGTGCTTTGCATATCACTGAGGAATCCCCAGAAATCTACGGACACTTGGTTATCTGGAAGCATGGTGGGATGGTTGATCTCCCCAGCTGCCTGCTGCCAGAGAAGTGATACTGAACGCATCCGCTTACTGACTGCTGACTAGAAGGGCAAGAATATGTACACACCATTTCCTCACTTTAGGTCTGGGACAAACAAAGGGACAACTAAGCCTGGGATAAATGCAATGTCTATTTGTACCAGGACACTTTCACTATACTTCTGAAGGAAAAATAAAACTTGCTAGATGATTGTATTGCAGTACATAAAATACAAATAATTGGTTGCATCTGAGAGGTATTGGGCACTTCCACTTAGAATTAAAATGGTTAGTCCAGCTAGGTTCAAAGTACTCTGCTCCATCCCTACTGAACTATCCAGAACACCTCAAGAAATGAGGACACTATTATGCTGACAAAGCACTTCTATTATCATAAACCTAGAAGCCATTCACTTGACAACAGATTTATGACTACATGCAATACGTCATGGGAGGAACAAACTATATGCAAAAAACGTGGAACTTTCAGTTCTAAAAATCCTAACTACATGAGCAGGTCTGGTCACTAGGAGGCCCCTGCCATAAGAAAAAAACTGCACGCCTTTTGACTCATACCTGTCCCTTCATAAACACCTTGTAACAGCTGGCTGTTCGCTGCTCTTGCCATGTGCACCACAGGAGATTTTCCAACATTGCTGCACATAATTTGTAAAAGGATTTAGCATTCTGTATTTCCATAACGCACTTTTTATCATTCAAGCACTGGTAAACAAAGAAAGAATATATAGAAAGCTAACACCAGTACTGATTGAAGAAAATAGTCATCACCAACATACAATAGAAGTAAACTACTCTAAAATATACCAATATACTACATCACAATGAAATTTAAAATATAGGTTGAGAAGAGTCCTATTTTGGAAGATTAGTATTGGAAATTTGCTGCCACCTTGTGACAAGTATGTATATGTTGGTACACAAGGAAAGAACTAGTATTTTGAACTAGTGAACAAATACTAATTCTCTTTTATTTTCTTTCATTCTTAGCATGTGTAATGGTATAAATCAGTGGCACTCAACCTACTTAGCACATGGGCTGGATGAATGACATGGGACTGGTCTGCAGGGCAGATCCCGTTAATAGGATCAGTCCACAGGCTAGATCCAGCAAAGGGTTGGCATGCATGGTTGGTCTACAGGTACGATTTGGTGCACAAACCCAGCCTTTCATGTTAGATTTAGTCATGGAGTGATCCCATGCACCAACCTGAGCCCACACACTGGATCTGGCTGTGAAGAGACGCTGTTTGCTGGCACAACCTACTAGATTCAGCATGTTGGCCAGATCCTGCTGCAGAGCAACCCTGAATGCTGGATCTGGCTGCAGATTGACCTGCATGTTGACCTGACCTGTGCACTGATGCAATCTTGTGCATGTGGCTAAGCATCCATCTTGCAGGCCAATTACAGAATTACTAATATAAAACAATTTATCATATACAAGTCAAGCTACGTTAGTTCTGTTAAAAATGAATTTCAAAACAAAACATGCAAAGCCTTTCCAAAGAATATACAGAAAAACAGTATCAGAGCAATATCAAAGTCCTTTGACAATTTGGTAAGAACATGCATCTGCTTACCTTACCTCAGTCATGAATGCAAATCTTTTGAAAGAAATCTTGCTGTTGCCTAATTTGATCTGTAAATCGGGTCTGGAGGCCACACGTGCAGCTTTTTTGCACCTTGGTTTCCTATGCAAAGAAATCCTGCTGATTCAAAGACTTCTGTGGTCTTTGCATAGACCAGAGAACTCAGCCTGTGACATTTGTGTTGTTACAGGGCTTGGGATACCTCATTTAGGAATGAACTGTGTTCTCCTTACAAACTACATGCCTTGATGACCAACAACTGCCACAGTAATGTAGCCATGCCATGTTTTACTTGGAACCTAGAATTTTCCTGTTGTTATGCTGATGATTATAGGTACAGGTCATGGATTAAACAAGCAAAGGCTAATTTCAACAAAAATGTGTAATCTTTTTAATCCTTTGCCACTTTTTTTCTCTGAAAGTGATTCTAGTAGGAAATCTCATGTACCTGTACTCCTGGAGCAGAAAAAATAGCATGAATTTTGATTGCTGCACTTTAACTTCAGCTGAAAATATTCCCTTTCATATGATACAAAAAGTCTCAGGAATGCTGGGTACGTTTTATGGTGTCAGTGAGTAGTAAAACATTACCACTGACTTGTACAGCCAGTCTCCGCTGTTCAGTAGGGCTGTGCGAAACAGCACTGTTTCGTTTAGACTTCCATTTTGACGGGACCATTGTTCCGTTTTGTTTTGTTTAAAACTGTTTCAACGTTTCACCCATAGGCTATAATGGGGAACCATGAAACTGCTTATAAAACTTCGTCAGTTCTTGCCTGATTTGGATGGAACTTGCTGAGGCCACAAAGCCTGCCAAGTTTCAAGGAGAGAGGTGCAGGGGTTTCTGAGAAACTGCACCTCAGGCTGTTGACAAGCAAAACTCCTGAGATGGGTGACAGGAAGCAGGCCAGTTCAAACAATGCTGTCTTTTATGCTGTTTTTCCAGCCCTCCCCCAGAGCACTGAGATTGGAAGGGACCTCAGGGAAGGACCACAGTCACTGGCCAGATACACAAGTCAATATGAAAGCAGCCCTTCCCCCTCCTTCTCCTTACTTTCTATTTTCCTGCAGGCAAAGGAAACAAGTCAAAACAGCATTGAAATGAAACAGCCAGAGAAATTTCACACAGCCCTACTGTTCAGCCAAACCTGACCAGAAGACACTGATTGGCTATACAGGTCAAAATGAATCAGGTCCTAATGAATCAGCCCATTACTAGTCTGCAAAACTTACATGTCCTTGTTTGGTTATCTCACTGTATTTTTATAATACTGTTAGTATCCAGAAACATTAAGGGGATATTATTTGGAATATAGTACTTCACACTCCATACAGCTATGGTAGTCTGAGATGACTTCATTCAATGAGATTATTTGCTACAACTATACAAAAACCACTATAACCAAAAATGTGCTCTGTTTACCAAGAGACAAAATTTATTATTACAACTGAGAATGCTACATACACAATATTGCACAAGTAATAAATGGGTTAACAAAATTATGTTCATACATAACTGTTACTAGCATTCACATAAAAAATAAAGTTTAACAGATTGTGCGTTAGGTGTTTTAATCTTTTAAGAAAGTTGTCATTTTTACTATCTAAGAATATGAAAGTGAGAGCTTTCACTCACAGCATATACATGGACACATGAAAAGGAACACTGATTATGCAAAAAGCCCTCAAAAATCAAAAAACAAATGAAAAATGAATACAGAAATAGCACTTTCACCAATTACCAGTGTTACATTCATAGTCTTTTCTTTATCCTCTACTTAGAAGCAAGAGAGTTACAATCCCAAGAACTGTCCTTCATTTGGACATTATCGCAACAATAACACAAACATAATTTTTTTGGCAGGAGTGGAGGACTTGTGGTATTAGAAATTAAAATCTAGCAACTGTCTTGCCATCTTTTCTCCATTTAACTACAATACAAAACAAAGCAACTGTGTGTAACAAAGTTGATAATTGAAGGAAAACTAGTGCTTTCACACCAAAGTTGCGTACATGCAAAACTAAAAATTCAAGTATGAACATTAAGCAAGCAATACCTCTGGAACCTTTCACTTTTATAACTGATGGGATGTGGAAAAAAGGAGACCTGTGCTATGCTCACTACTGCAAGAATGCCATGGCTTTCTCTCCTTTCCCCTCAGTCAGATTCTCTTAGCCACTCTCTGCAGTTTTCATGCTCAGATGCAAGTTAGCAGCTTTCCAGATTTATTTCACTACTGGATTGTCAGTTTTCAAGCCTAATGCCCTGTTTATTTTCATCTTCCACTACTGCCCACTCAGATGTCAGCACCCTCTCTTCTTAGAACCCAACAGCCAGGGCTTCCTTGGAAACAACCTTGTCACCTCATTTGTCAGAGTTCTAGACCAATCAGCCAAGCAGTGATGACTTTGTTGCCTCTCATGGTCTCTCCTTCAAGTTGCATGAATGAACAGCTTTTGAGCAAGCTTCATCTTTGGACAGCAGGAGGAACGAGAGAAACAAAAGACTGAAAGCCATACTTGATATTTACTATTGCCCAACTAGCAAGGGAAGAGGTGCTGCATAATGTTAACAGATGAAAAGACTGGTTTGCATACAGAAGAGTCCCAATTAGCAGAAAGGAGATTAAAGTATCTTTTAATTGAAAATGGCATCCTCCAAACAATGACATTTTCATTAAATGAAAGCCAGTGCAAATCTCATCATTTTTTGTTCAAGACATGGTTGTTTTTGAAAGTGAAATTCTCCTTTTATAAAGTTACTCTCATCCAGAACAGTCTGTAGAAACAAATTATCATCAATGTTGTAAGGAAAACCTAACACTTTCACAAGTTACTAATGAGGTCCAGCTGTCACAAAGTTGGTCAGAAGCATGACTGCAAAGCTAAATTGACAAAATGCTTTCTTCTGATTAATAAATAACTTCCTTGTGGGGCCCAAACAACAGACAAGGGATACATATATACTGTGTAAAGGGAGGACTCTAGGTTTGACAGAAACTTTAGAAATGTTGCTCCCTGGGTCAGAATGGGATGAAGACAAACAGATAGGATGTGGGAAAAGGGTGGCCTGTGCGTATTCTGCCAAAATACTTTAGTGGTTGAAGGTTTGTTGTTCCTGCACACTATTTATTTTAACTGCAGAGAGACTGTCTGCTTTGGGGAAAAGCAAATGAGAGGCAAGACATTCCAAAATGAAAGTATGAGGATAATTTTAAAGATATGGATTAGTTTGTTAGCTCATGAACCAGCAATGTATGACAATTTTAGCATCAGAAGTCAGTATTTCCTACCTTCAGAGCTCTTTTCCTGGAGAATAAATAACTATAATGTTGATATTCAAATTTATCAATGGATGAAGATACTGGAAACCTCTCAAGAATGGACTGAAGTGTTCTGTTAGACAAGCATAAGCAAGCTCTGAAACCTACTTGCATTAATAACATTAGTTTCCCTCATCAAAGCAGAACATTTGGCCAGTATATTTTTACTGACTGCTTTTTCTTTGAGAGTGGGAATAAAAGAAATGGAAATTAAAAGATGGAACGAAGACTGAAACTTGATTTCCCTCAATACATGAGAACATAGGTCTACTGCACAATTTAGTGTCCTTTACCTTTTGGGGACCAATTCACTGCATAAATATACTAGTGCTGGGATTTAACACACAGGTTAAATTTTAAAATCACTTTATTTTCCTTAAAGGCAGCCACACTTCACAAAGCCTAAGAACCTGAAAGAAATGTGAATGCTTCAGAAAATTCACAAAGCTAAGTAAGTGTTCCATGGTGTTGAAAACAAAGGAAGAAGTCCTGAGATTTTAGATGTTAAAGCTTTCTCCGCAGCCACATGTTCCTTTGATGTTTGGGTTATTGAAGACAAATTCACTGGACAGTTTGTGTTCTACATAGTCCATTTCTGTGCCTAGAAGTGTGAGCTGTGCTTTCTTTTCAATAAACACTCGAACTCCTTCAGGGAAACAAAAAAGACAATTATTGTTGTATTATCCCAGAATAGGTCTTACTCACTTTTTAATTTTACAACCCAATCTATCAATGCACGTGATGTAGAGGCTAAATGCAAAGTCTGTCAGTGTGGTCTGTTGCTGCTTCAAGATAGACAAGTAAATACCTGACACCATGCAATAAATCATATACTATAATAAAGTAATCTTTGATATCCTCTCTTGCATTATGTTCAATATCCCATTTCTGCCTGGACTGTTGCTAATTCTGTGTTACAGGCAGTCCTCGACTTAAGACGTTTCAAGTTACAATGAACGTCACTTATGAAGTTTATAAACTGACATCCTGTTTCAACTTTACACTGCTCGATCTGATGCAATGCCACATCAACAAACAAGTTCGCTGCAGTGCCTATCTCCCTGGAGAACATCTGTCCAAACTTCCTTGGACACTTTCTTTTCTCCAGAAAAACCTGTGGCCAAGACTCCTGAGAAGACTCCAGCCAAAAGCCCTTCAAAAAGTCCAGCAAAGTCACCTCAAAGTAGTTCTTCTAAATCAATATGATTGCTATTTACAATATAAATACATTAATGTAGCTATAATACTCATCTATAATTGATCGGATACAAAATTCTGGGATATTTTTGGTAAAAATAGGGTACCAGGCCTTGGTTCAGGAACCAATCCCCCATTTATAACATTGTTTCCTATGGAAAAAAATCAGTACTGTGTTGCAACGTTTCAACTTAAGATGAGGTTTTCAGAAACCAATTGTGTCTTAAGTCCAAGGACTGCCTGTAGAATAAACAAATTAAATTCTGAAAGATAGGGAAGTTTCTAAAAGAAATCATACACTTTAGTTTCTGAATACTCTGGCTGTTACTGAAAGTACAACTATAAGTACAATATTGTTCCTATGGGAAAATCGGTTCCAAGTTATGACGTTTCAACTTAAGATGAAGTTTTAGCAACCTGTATTTTCAAGTAGCTGTCTTTTTAAAAAGAAAACAACTTGCCTCAAATATATCTGACTGGAATCTCATTTTCCCTGTTAAAAAAAAAAAATTAACCCCCCCCCACAAAATCTCTGTTGAATGACTAGTAATATTCAGTCCTATAAATGTTCATTACTAGTAATTCATTCATAATTAGTAATATTCAGTCAGGTTTAAGCATTTCAAATATACCATAAACTACGAGGACTATGAACTAGTGCTTCTTGAAATTCATGAACTGAAAGTCATCCCTTTTCCAACAGCATACAGAATTTTCACAGACTTGGTTAGCTGCAAGATATTGTACTTTAGAGCTCCAAGTTTACTTTAAAAATGGTCGTTTTAGTAAACAAATTTAGATTTTTTACAGATAGAAAAATAAAATACTAAAAGTTAAGTGGCTTAGGGAAAAAGGAGTTTTTAGAAGGTTGTTTTATATTAAGTCTCTGGCAGATGTTACATATGACATGTTGCAACACGCCCCTCTCTCCCAATTTGCAGCTCCATAATGGCAAACCAGCCAAAAGGTGTTCCATATATAATTTTGTCAGATATCTTTGCGACTGGTTTGCATGGTACCATAAACTGAATATGCACTGTGTCCCACCCAGGGATGCCACAGTTCTGATACTTATAATGGGGTGCTGGGTATATGGGTTGCAAGAGAGCCTCTGGATAGTAGTCTAGCAACTTGTGTGTCCAGCATTTTAAGGTGACCCAGCACATTGCTGACTTGTCCCATAGTCCTTGTGGGAGCTGCAGGCTAACGCGGTCAACAAACACGCTGGGTCATGGTGAACCATAGACCCAGTGTTGGCTCACTGTGAGCCAACACTTTAAAGACCCTTTTGCTGCAGCTTCCTTGACTTTGAAGAGCTTTGCCTTCAACTTGAGCTGAAGGGCTTGAGCTACACAGAGCTACAAGACAAGATAGTCAACATGCTGGTCTGGTCTATGCCAGGCTGGGCATGAAAAGTTATACTCTGCAAGGGAGATCCCCTTATCTGCCTTCAGTGAGAACCCTGCAAACTATATTTGGCTTTCATGGCCCCTATTAAAAATAATGATGCAACTGGGATTGGTCCCCAAACTCAAAAAGTCATGCATCCTGCCATGCATGTGTAGCATAGAAGGGCAGGCAATTGTTAGGACTGGGGATCAGATCCCTTCACACCATTATTTTAACGTTTCCCAGTACCCTTAGTAATATACTATGTTCAGCCTCATTTGAAACTGATAAAAGCTAGGAATACAGGAAACCCAAGGGAATAGGAGCCTACAAGTTTAGCTAAAAGCGGCTAGTGTTGGCAAGGAGGGCTACATCTAATAATGGATATTTGTCATCTGGCCACTGGAATGGAGTTAGTACCCAAAGTAGAATCTGAGCAGGCACTCCAGAAATTAGCATATTCAACTTCCTAGAGTTTGCCAAGAGGAAATAATGAACACAGATTTCTGAAATGAACTTTGCAGTACTGAGACAAGCACTACAGAGGTACCTATGTTCACTTGGGATCCAAAGCCAAGAATGCCTCTTCATTTAGGTGCCTACAATTCCCTTTTTTCAAACAATCCAGCAAAGCTCACTCTTTTCTTTAAAAAAAGCCAAAAAGAAGAACGCTAGCGTGAGGATGAAGATGTGCCACTGGGCCTCACTTTATTATAGGTTTGCCTTGTGGTTAGGGCACTCATCTAGAATCAAAAGACTTGAGTTCAATGACATCTTCAGACTGATGTAAGACATATCCATATCTTACTACTCTCAGGAGAAAGTGCCAGCTACTAGACTACAGGATCACTCTCCCACCCCCTTGCTCTCTCTTAAACTAACTGAATCACAAATTCTCTTTTTCTGTACTGGCATAGCTTCATCAGGAGAGGGGGAGTTCTTTCACTTGTCTAGTACTCAGAGCCCTTTCCTGGGAGATGGGGGCTATGGGCATATGACCTAGTGGTTTATAATAAGTCCTATTAAATGAAAAGCAATTTAACAGCAGAAAAGCAAGTTTTGTGCTCTTGCCATGCAGTGATTCATTGATCTGTTCAGGCTTCTGCATGTGAAATATGGTTTCCTGCTTGAGAGCTGAGGGTTTCCATCCAATCAAAACAGATCCTACTAGCAGCAGTCCTCTTGGAAAGTATACCTGGCAAGTAGCCCTCAGTAAAGCTTGACTTGTGCAATCTTACATGAAACTATAAGATAAGCACCATTATTACTGCTGTTGACACCGATTCCTCAAGTGGAAGATTTAAAAAAAGGGGGACACCCAGTTACAAATGACAGAGTGGGCCCAATTTTGCTGGTACAAGTTTGGCATGCTTTAGGAAGGTCTATCAGATAAAGAACTTGAGCTCAATTTAAGTCCCTTGGAGTCAAAGTCCTTTATTAGATGTATCCTGAAACACTGGGCTGGCAGAACTTTCATCTGGCTGCTGTAGTCACAATCTCTACCAGGAACTCTTATGACACCTCTGTCTTAACTTGAAGTGTAAGTAAGTCAGATAAGCTCCAAGGGACAGTACAGCCTGGATGTGCAATAAGAAAGATGCATTTTGCACTTATTGCACCAGCAGCCTTGAATTTAACCCTGCAAGTTTTTGCTAAATGTGAACAGTTATTTTTATACTGTCTTAATGGAATCAAATCCAGCAATTTCTAAGGAAGCCCTGGATTTCTCCCTTTCTAACTTGATGGAACTAACGAAGTCTAGACTGCATGCCTGGTGCTATACAATAACAGTTTAGAAATTCTGTAAAATGTTACATTGCCTCAATTTTTCCCTCTATTGCTTCAAACAAAACACTCACCATCTTGAATTACTTCTTCATCAGAATCTCCTTTTGATTTTGTATATTCTAATGTGTAAGAAAGTCCATTGCACCCTCTTGTACGAACTCCAACTTTAACACCAACCTGAAACACCATCAGAAGATTGGAAAATATGCATGTGAATTCAATGCAAGTTTTTTTCCCCCCTTAGAAGGTAAAGCTCAACACAGAGGAATCAGTTTTATGGAAGAAGGGCTTAACTTCTTTCAATGATACCCACCCTCCCCAACAAGACTGACTAGAGAAGCAAAAGTTAGTATGGGAAGTAACTAAATGCAAAATACTCAGTTGAAGCCCAACAGTTAGGCTGGGTCAGCAATGACAAAATTCAGACCCAGTCTACACTAGTGACAGCAATAATGCCAATGAATGTGGACAGAGCTGAGGCATTTCTACCATCATTCTATCTCATAGTTTTGAGCTCTATCATAGTATAGTTTTTGGGACTTCACTAAGAGCAAGTTTATGCCAGAGATTTTCTATTGCAGAAAAAATAGAGTCTGCATAAATACAAATTCCAACAAAATGGCTGGCACCTTATTTAGGTGTTAGGTCTCATAAGCAGTTTAGATAAGAAAAATTTTGCTTGAAAGCCAAGTGGTTTTGCAATTTCAATTTTTTATTTTTTTACAATACTTCACTGTTTTCTGTTTCAAGAGCAATGTAGACACTGTTAGTAAGGGAGCAGATGGTAAGATAATGTTGACAAGATTGAGGCTGAGCCATATTTGCACAGCACTCTTATGATAATTGGTCAATTTCTAATTTCAGAATGCTGGAAAATTACTCCAGTGGCAATCTTCAGTACCATGTTACCACTTAGTCCTTACTACTTAAGTCTTTCCAACTTTATAAAAGTCTGTTTTACACTGACCCAGTAGGACATAAAGGCTAGCACAATTCTGTGGATAGGTTCCAACCAATCCTAATTATTGTAGCTATCCAAGATGATGCTGCATCTGGCCAAGGCCTAGTCTACTCTACCAAATTTTGCTGGTAATATTTTGAGTGGATCTATAACCAAAACTTCTCTGTGCTGGTAAAACTCTCCTTTTTGTCAACAGTTGAGCCACCTCTGCTGAATGACATACGGTTTCTGCTACTATCTGGCAGCTGGGGTGGAAGGTATCTGAAGATAATCCCATGCCTTTTGCTGGCTACTAGAGTCCATTCAACAGGCACTATCTTGCCAGAATGCTCTTCAGACTCTAGCAGTAATGCTGCTACAGATCTGTCAGCATCGCACGTTCTGGGCATATGTTCCACAGCACATGTACTGCTGTCAAAAGCTCTGAAGGAAGAGTAATGCAAGCATAGATAGGCCTGAGAGCAGGTGCATAAACAACAGATGAGAAGTTATCAGCAAGACAAGGAACAGAAATCAGTCTACACTAACAGACATTGCTTCTTCCTAATAAAAAGGCTACCACCCTACCTATGAAAGTTTACTCAGAATTGTTTAGTAAATGTAAAAGGAAATTATGCATGCAGTTATGGAGAAAGAGGCCAGTGGCAGCTATTAAGTGCTGCTAATTCTGCTGGTAACAACAACACTGCTTAAAGCTGATGAACACACTATCCTTGTTTTCAGGCTGAATGGAAGAAGCAGTTAAATTCCTATGTATTAGTGATTGCTGGAAAAACTCAAAACAATGGGATGCATAACAAACTAAACTATGTGGACCGAGGGCTTCTTGGAACAAGATGCAAACAAAATAAGTGACTGACTTGTAGCAGCTGTACAGGTGAGACAGAAAGCCAACCAAACAAGAAACAATTGCAGGAGTGGGCCTGACAGGAAAGCTGAGTGATGCGCTGCCTGGAAAGAGACTTGTATTTCTGACCAAGGAAGTCACAATTTGTATTTACAGGACTTTGTAAAAAAGTAAGATCATATCAACATAACAACTGAGTGGTGTAATCAATTTCTCTTCCTAACTGAAATGCTAGATAGGGCTCAAATATTAGCTAGCCATATGGGCCAAAATATTATCAAAGATTATATGCATATATATATCTGCACCAACAAAATCTTTTTGAGAAATGGAGACTCTCATGAGAGCAACTGATCTCAACTTCTAATGAAAGGTTCTTTTGGTGTTTTAGATAACTGCTAACAGCAATTGGTTGGATTACTTTTAAAATACTAGCTTGGAAATATTTTAAGTCTTGACAAATCTCTTTAAAGAATGCATGCCACCACTTTCCTCTTTTTCTAAAATTACAAACAACTCACTTAATGTGCTTTTCCCAAAGTAATGTTTCTCACAACATTTGATTCTTATATACAACAGTAAATATTAGTGTATAAAAAGATTTTGAAATGAAATAATTAATAGCAAGTACCATTAATATGTTGTCTGTTGCTTGTTTTGAGTTTTGTTGTTTAACATTGATCACATATACTTCATAGCTGCTCAAATAGACACAGTGAGCATCACAAGAAATGCTAAAAATATTAGCGCATACAAGCAAGCCTTTCTTTTGTACTTACATGCTCAGGTTTATCTTTAAGAAGCTGTTTAATCTTCTGTACAGCTGATGGAGTCTGAAAAATGGAGGTTTTACAGAATATTTACCTATGTTGAAAATGTTAATGTGCCATAAAATATTTTGAATCTTTTACTGCTTCTACAATTCACTGTAAATAAATGTCAAGAGTTTCTTTCCAACTTCAGAGTTTTCAAGTTTATAAATACATTTGTTTTACTTTCCAGTTAGATATCTCCTTCCTTGCCTGCAGTCACATGTGACACTAATGCTATTGCTGAAGTATAAGGTAATTACTCAACTCATTAAGTTTCAGTATTCCACACTATAACTGACACCCTAAGTTATATTTAACATAGTTAAATTGAGTGTTCCCAGAAAAAGCAGATAGTTTTATCACAAGCTGAAAACAACAAAAAGGAAAAACAGTTCAATATTTATAAATAATAAAAAATAACATCACAGGCAATTTGGACCTAAATGTATAGTTTCTGCAAACTTTTGAGAACCTTTCTGTTGTAAAATTGCTTACTGTATAATCAAATACAGTTTCCCTCAATTTATGCGGGTTCTTTATATGTGAATTCTCTCTTATACAATGAGCATATTTAGACCCATAATTTGTTATATGCAAGGTAAATTCGTTCTTATGCCATCAGCATAGAGCACCCCTGCCTAAGCAGGTAAGTCTATGGGGGCAGAGGAAAGGGCCATGGCCCCACTCACCCCAGCCCTGGCTGCAGTGGCCTGGGAGCTGTGGCACCAGCTCTGCCTGTCCCCACTCACCCCAGCTCCTGCTGATGCTGTCCAGGGAGTAGCTGATGCCAGCTCCCTGTAGCTGATAGGCTGCACCGTGCCCCGTGCAGGCAGCTGGCATTGGCTGTTCCCAGGGCCGCTCCAGCACGGCCTGGGGTGGGTGCATACAAGCAAAGCCCTGGGTAGTATAGGGCGTGTCACTCACACCAGGCCCGGCTGCAGCAGGGCCCTGGGAGCTGCCAGCGCCAGCTGCCTGCACCAGGACACGGTGCAGCCCAGCAGCTACAGGGAGCTGGCCTCGGCTGCTCCCAGGACAGTTGCAGCAGGAACTAGGGTGAGTGGGGACAAGCAGAGCCCCGAGAGGTTTGTGGCACAGTGCAGCCCAGTGGTTGCAGGCAGCTGGTGCCAGCAGCTCCCAGGGCCGCTGCAGCTGGGACAAGTACTGTGCCTTACACCACCTAAGGCAGAGGAAAGGGCCATGGCCCCCTCACTCCAGCCCCAGTTGTCCACACTCACCCAGCCAGTGCTAGAGTGGTCCCAGGAGCAGCCAACATGGGAACCTATCCTTGTTTCTTACATTATAAAGTAGGTTCGCTTTATGCGAATTCCATTTATGCGGCATTCTCCAGGAACGTATGTACTGCATAGAGAGAAACTTGTACCACAACATTTTTCTAGGGTAGAACCACCAAACAAGGCTATCTACTTCCTTTCTCTGTCCAACCCTAATGAGATGATAAAGTAACTACAAATATTTAAAAAAGAAAATAATTTTTAAAAATTTGTATATGAAAAATAACAAAACTGCCTGCCTTATTAAAATAAAATAATCCTGTCAGATTAAAAGTTATAAAGCATATATGCAACTCAATAACAAGTGTTAATGTGCCTCCTGATATTCTGAAATAAAACAACTCCTTATTTAATACTTGTCTTTTTGTTAAATTAGACAAGGATTATATTATGTTGTAAATTCTAGTAATTTGTTTATGGGGTGGGGAGTAACAACTCCAGACAGCTAATCCTAATATTCACACCTCTGTGTTCTGAGTCAGAATAGCCTGACTCTGCATTAAACTCAGGGCAAGCCCTCTGCATGTTTCTCCATTTGTAAGATAAAGATAACACTTACAGAGTTGAGAAAGATCCTGTTAGTATTTGTAAAGAAATGTATTTTATATTACTTTTATATGTTAGAACAGGCTGTCAAGCTCATTTGGCCCCAGGGGCTGGATCCAGACTGCATAGCTCCTTATGGGCTGGATGACCCACCTCTGGAGCTAGTTTGTGGAGTTTCTTGCCATGGCTGCCAAGGCTGCTGTGTTAGCACTAGCTGACAGCTAATGTCACCAACACTGCTTAGCCAGTGTGCCTGCAACTGCCAAGCTGTCACTGCAACAGCAGTATATAAGGAAGACTTTTTTTTATCCTTTTATTTCTGAAGTCTAGCGTTTATAGAACGAAATCGCTTCATTTTTATTTAGTGGATCTCAAACAAGGTGCCACAAGACCCTTTCAGATGTGTTGCAAAGCAGGTATCACTACCATACCTCAGTAAAAAAGTACTCTGCACGCTTTATGCACAGCCCAACCAGGAAGGGCAGTGGAATGAATATGCTCCTACTGTATTAGGGTAATCAAGCCTGAAACAGAGAGAACCTTTTTTTTTTTTTTTTTATAGAGGCACAAGGAACAATTCCACCTACCTCATGCAATGTTTCCAGGAAACATGGTTGGACTGGAAAGGGCTGCACCAAGAGTATGATCTCTTGCCTATTTTATGGTTATTGAAGGGTCCTAATGCAGGAAGAGTGCACACTGGTCCTGCAGCCCTTCTCACTCTGGCTGTGCCCACTTTTACCTGGCAGTGGTGGCTGAAAACCACTGAGGTTAAACCAAGGCACCTACACTGGTTTTTAACAGTCAAGCTGACAAATTCAAAAAAATTGTGCAAGGCTACCCTGAATGCTGGAGTGGCCACAGGAACTCCTTTTCTGCTGGCAACTGCAGTGAGAAGTCCTGTGGGCTGAAGCTAGCTTGTTGACCATATTGTTGACATTTCTGTGCTAAAATGTTATTATTAAAAGAAAATTTTTATGCTGTTGAGTATTTTCTCAAAAAAAAAAAAGATAAAAAGCTAGTAATGCCAATGGAAGTTCTTAAGTAGAATGGGTTGCGTTTTCTCTCCTATAGCTGACTTGGATATATTGCAAATTGCAGGTCTGCAGAAAGCAGATTTATAAGGCATGCAGGTCTGGTTGTTGTAGAAACCAGGGACTTCAGAAATAGAAGCATAAACAGTCTTTGTTATATACCAATAATATACATCTATCAAATGCCTATTTTTTTAAATTGTTTTTGCCATTATGATTATGAAGGTAAGCATCTAGGTTTAACTGACAACATCTATGCAGTGTGTTCTTCCCTAATGCAAGAGTCTTCAAACTGTTCTGTGGATCTGAGGTTGACAGATCACCAGGGCTTCCACCAAGAGACTAGAAATAATAGCAGAGTGGGGGTCATAGCAGCATGGCCCAGGAGGCTGTGCCGCCACTGTCAGGCTAGGTTGTCTGGTTCTGCATCAGTTTTTAGGACAGAGATAGAGATTCCATGGCAGAAATGATACGAGGACTCTGTGCTTTCAGAAAGTTTGAAAACCACTATTCAAATAATTGGCCTATAGAGAAGCCTAAGCTACTCAAGACCCAAGTCTCAGCACACAGCTAGGACAGAGAACTTTTGCAGTGACAAGTTAAGAGAATAATTGTCTTTGCTTTTCTTCTCAAAATTATTACAGATATAATCTGCTGAACTTTTATCAGCTTTTGCCATCTCTACACGTTTCTGTGCCTTCTAAATCGGGGGGGACAAAATACAGCCCACAGGCCAAACGTGGCCCGCCACGCCATTCTATTAAGCCAATGGGGCCCCTAAAAATTTTTGAAAATTAATATTTATTTGCCCCTGGCTCTTGTCAAAGACAATAGGAGCAAGGAGCAGCAGGAACCAAGGGAAGCCCTGGTAAGCTCCTGCAAGACCAAGGCCTGCCCAGTGCCCCCTCCCCCAGAGAGGGGCCTGGGACCATGGGACTATTCATGCATGTGCTGGTAAGACAGTGGGGGCTGGGGGGGCAGGAGTGAGGAGGCAGGGGAGGACCACAGCCATTGCCCCAGTCCTTGGAGTCAGGCTGGCTCCTGCTGAGCCCCTGTTCAGCCACACAGCCAGGAACTACGTGGTGCTGCACCGTGAGGCAGGCAAGCAGGAAAGAGGGGAAACCAGGGGCATGGGAGTGGAAGTGAGCAGCTGTGCAGGAGCATGGGACCCATGTTGTATCCTAGGGCCTGTGTGAGCAGGGTCCAGAGTGGAGTAGCAGGAGAGTGGACTGGCAGGGGTCTACAGAGTCGGGCTTGGCTGCACCAGCAGGGAGAAGAGGCAGCTGGCCCAGCTCCATAGAGCCCCTGCTAGCTGGGCCCCCAGCTGTTGCTGGTTCCTGCACACCCACTTGCTCAGTCCCCTCGTTTCAGCTCCACAGTAGGGCTGCGTATGCTTGCCCCACCTATGACCCCGTGCTCACCCATCTAAGTGGCGGGGGCACGGCCAAACTGGCGCTCAACATGGGAGAATAACGGTCCCTCCCTCTCCCTGGGGCCAGCACTTCCTGGTGCAGCCGCCCACAGCTGTCCTGTGTCTCTGCCGTGACACCACTGCCAGCAGGGAGCAGGCACAGGCAGCTCCATGTGGGCTGCGAGTGGATGCAGCACAGAGCACCAGTGGCGGGAGAAGGAAGTGCTGCTTTTCTGTTGTGCTCAGCACCAGTTTGTCCCACACTGCTACTGCTCAGCCTGGGCCCCGCACCGGCTCCAGGCTTGCAGCATCAGCAGCTAGGCACAAGCTGCTGCTTATGGCGGAGGAAAGAGGTTTTCCCTGCCGCCAGGCAGTGTTTGGTGTGGCTTCCAGGAGAGTTTGGTTGTGATGCGGATCCTTCGCTGTCACTTGTGAACTGCCCAGTGCGGCGAGGGGAGGCTGTTTTCCTCTGCCACAAGCAGCAGCACGTGTCCAGCTGTGAGCCTGGAGCTGGTGCAGGGCCCAGGCTGAGCAGCAGCAGCACAGGACAAAATGGTGCTCAGTGTGGGATTAAAGCAGCACCTCTTCCTCCCCCCACTGGTGCTCCTTGCTGCAGCTGCTCACAGCCCACGTGGGGCTGCTTGTCTCTTCTCTTTGTGACACGGTGGAGATACAGGACAGCCTCAGGTGGTTGCACCAGGAAGCGCTGGCCATTGGGTGCGGGAGTGGCTTTTCTCCCATGCTGAGTGCCAGCTTGTTCTGCGCCCCTGCCACTCAGCCCAGACGGGAGTGAGGGGTCAGGGCTGTGTACACTCACTTTGCCTGTACCACAGGGCTGAGGCGGGGAGACTGGGGGTGAGCAGGTGCATGGGAGCCAGTGACAGTCGGGCAGGAGCACGAGGTCTATGCTGGTGCCCCAGAGCAGGGAGGAACAGCTGCCAAGGCTCTATGGAGTTGAGCTCCGAGGAGGGAGATGGGGAAGCCAGGCTTGGATAGAGGCAGAGTTTGCCCAGAGCCTGCCCCTCCCTCCTCCCACAGCAGGCATATCCTCTGCCAGCACACCTTCAAGCCCAGGCACCGTCAGCTGCTCCTGCCGTCCCTGGTGATAATGCTAGGGTGGCTGGCCAGTGGAGGAGGAGTGGGGAAATGGCTGCAGCAGGAAGAGGGGAAGTGGCAGTAAGCGGGCTCAACAGCCATTGAGTGCAACAACAGCCAGGTGAGAGTGTGTGACCCAAGCCGGTGTGTCAGTGCACCAGGGCTGGCGCCGGCAGGACCCAAAGCAGGCTGGCAGGAGCGCGGGGCAGGAGCTGCCTGGGGCTCTATGGAGCCAGGCTGGTTCCCTTGGCTCCTCCTGGTGCAGTGCAGCCTGGCTTCACAGACCCCTGCCAGTGTGGCCCTGTTCTGGCCGCCTCGCCTTTGTCCCCACCAGCACTAACCCTAGTGCTAGCACAGGCCTCATGCTCCTGCCCAGCTGTTGCTGCGCTTTATGTGTCCACTCACTGACCCTTCCCTCACCTGCCACAGCCATTTCCCTGTTCCTCCCCTGCTGGTTGGCCATCCCAGCTTCAGTGCTGGGGACAGCAGGAACAGATGGGACATGGTGCCTGAGCAGCGAGTGCCAGGGGAAGTGGGGATGGGGAAGCGGCAGAAGGGCAGCAGTGGCAGATGGGGTAAAGTGGCAGAAGAAGCATGGGGCTGCACCAATGACCTGAGGCCAGGTGTGGAAGAGTGCAGTGCCCAGGGCTCTGCCTACCACAGAGGGGGCTGTGGGCAAACCCCCCCTTCCACCCAAGAAACAACCCTCCCCAGCTACCCTCCTCACACACACAGATCCCCACAAAACTGACACCCACCCACACACCTATACCCACCCACAATATACAAGAATAAGACCTCATTTTAAGCTATGATACTATCACACGTATGTACACTACACATACACACACTCACGTGTAAGTCAGGACAAAAATATTTTTTTAAATGAAATTAAGGAATGTTGTAGTACAGGCGGTCCCTGGTTAATGAATAAGTTACGTTCCTGAGCGCAGTCCCGGCACTGCCACATGGGTGCAGTACCCAGCAGGACCCTGCCCCCCTGCCCGCGCTGCAGAGTGCAAGCGCAGTCCTGGCGCCGCCATGTGGGTGCAGCACCCAGCCCCCTCCCGGCCCGCGCCATTCATAAGTACGGAACGTCCTAACTCGGACGTTTGTTAACCAGGGACCGCCTGAACACATTTGATTTTTAGAATATAATTTGGTATTTTTCTGGTTCTGAGATAGCAAGTCCCCCTTTCTGAAAAGAGTACTTTCAGGGGACAAGGGTAGGGACTTCAGGTGGCAAAGGTTAGGGATCAGAGGGTAGAACTTCCAGTCCCAGAATAGCAACCAGGGGGTAGGGCCCCTATCAAAGGGCGAGGCTACCCAAGCAGCCCTCAATGGCTCGCTAAAACTCTGCAAGCAGCGCTTCACCCAAAATAATTGCCTGCCCCTGCTCTAAGTACTAGCAGTTATTAGGGTAAGTTTTCCAGCTGAATTATTTATCAAGGATTCACCTAGTAGGTCTTTTTAACCTCTACTATAAGTCAGCTTAGGCCCAAAGCTCAAGCACCATTACTTTATATTCTAAATGTGGTAATTTGAAAAAATTTGAAATTTGAAATGTTTATTATATCGTGCATTCATTTTTCCTTATAGGCACTGCTGCGGCTGAAATTTAAAAATGCTAGGACATGAAGCAATTTAAAGTTAGGTTTTGAAAGCACCAGCAATTCTGCTCCTTTTTTGGCATGCCTTAGCTCAACATTTCCTCTTTGCTGGAGAGGCAGGGCTTCAGATCTGCACACAGTTTTCCTTTCCAATCTCCAAATATCCAACCACAAATATAATGATCAAGTGGTTTCCACAGTATCATGTGAATATCGAATATCTAACAAATTAAGCATACCTTGGTCCTTTGTGGGGTTATTTTTTTTTTTTTGTGAAAGGTCATTTTTACTCTGGGAGAAAAAGCCCTAACATCTGTACAATGGAGGTTTCTCTTGGGGACCTGCTGGAAAATGACAATGCTGAGACCCTGAAGAGTGAGAGCTTGTAATGCTGACACTGCAGCCACAGTGGAGGGGGAGGGAGAACGACCCTGTGCAGAACTCCTTAGCCAGCCTGGGAACAGATGGCAGCAGTATGTAGGTCAGCCCTGATTGGCTACCCCAGACTGCCCACAGTCAGCCTGTGTTGTCAGCATCTTCAACACCGGGAGTGATTTTACCCTAGTTGTTCCCAGGTTACCTTTCACCTGGAGCTGCCATTTTTACTGCAAATGAAAACCCTCCAACAGCTGTATGCTGGCAGTTTCTCTTGGGAGGGCAGCAACAACTCTCCCAGGAGAAACTAGGAGCACCTGCAGGAGGCTGAGCTGGGTGTCTATCAAAAGATAAACTTAGAAGTCTCCCTGATTATTTGAATGCACAGACATAGCCAAAAAGAGTCTGTACATACACTGATTGCCTGTCCCTGGCCTCATGAGCCTGGCCTAATCATGCAGCTGGTCCAATAAGAGATTATCAAAAACAAAACAAAAAAAAGACCCTTCTAGTTCCTTCTGACAGCCAGTCTGCAGCTTCTGTCACCTGACTAAACACAAGAGGGTTAGGGTCCCTAACCCAAGCCCGGACTGTCCCTGCTGGACCGGGCAGACCCGCAGCTGCTGTTAGGACCCTTCTTTCTGTTTCCAGCTTCTCTTTCATAGCTCCTCCCGCTGTCACCTACGCTAAGCAGCGCCCGGGCCTGCGCCGGCGACCGCCGCTGCGAGGCGGGGAAGCGCCGCGAACAACACAAGGGCAGCCGTGGGGGCCGGGCGGGGAGGAACAAACCCCGCGCGCCAGTTAACGGCCATTCGCGAGCCCGAACGCGAGCCCGCGGGCATGCGCAGAACGCCCTCGTCCGCCCGGACCCTGTTTACTGCAGCCAGACCAGGGAGCTTGCTGCTTCGCCAGCCCGCTTCCTGCCTCCCGCCCCGGCACTGACCAGCGTGAGGGCGGCGCGGGTGGCCTGGATCTTCCTTTTGCTCACGGCGCGGACCGTGGCTCTGACCACCGAGGAGGCCATCTCCACCCCCTACACCTCAGCCCTGTCCTCTGCCATGGGCACCGCCGACGTCAAGGAACTGCGCAAGGCGTGATTGCGTAGTACGTTCGGCAAACGTCATCTCTCCCAGCCGGTTCTGCCTGGCGATTGGATGGAGGCGGGGGACCAAAGGCCGCTCTACTCCGCTAGCCGTTGCTAAGCGCCGGTGCGTCCCTCCCGTTCACCTCCTCTCTCAGTGCAACGCGAGACCCCAGCCGCTCGCGCCTTGCTGTGTGGGCTGGCACCCGCCTCAAGACACATGCGCAGGGGTGTGAGGAGGCGAGCTGTGGTACAGGTTTCTGCTGTGGGGGGGGCGGCTGACACACATGCCACCAGTTAAGAGAACACAAGCGGCTTTGGTGCATATGGGAAAGGAGGAGGCCGTGCCCGTCTCTCTTTAAAAAGACAAGGCTACGAAATGCATTTATTGCAACCTGCTTTGGCTGCAAGAGCTTGGTCATCCCGTGCATGTTTTCCATACAGAGACAGCTTGCTGGCCTCAGCAGCAGGCGAGCCTGGGTGGCCCATCAGGGACTGACTCCTCCAGAGAGATACCGGCTTCCCCAGCCAACCTCGGGGTCAGTCATGCGCTTGTCCTGAGTCACCGAAAAGCCTGGAGTCTGTTCACGTGGGCAACTGAAGGGCAGGTTGGAGCCCTGCCGCTGGATGCTAACCAAGGGATACGCACTAGCTGTGGGTTCAGGGCAAACAGGCATTAAAACAATGCATCTCACAGAGTTGGACAAATGAAGGAATGATTTTACATTCCTTCCTCACCGGGAACTAAGTTCTACCCCAAAAGAGATTTTGGAGGGTATTTGGGGCAGTGGGGTGGGGGGGAGGAGGAGGAAAGTTGGGTAAGGATTAGGCTTTAAATGTGCTTTAATCACCTAGGAATGTCCCACAGAACTTAGTCAACCTCAGAGGAAATGTATTCCAAGCGTATACCTGTGTGGTTAACATTTAGTGTGATATTTAAAGAAAACCAAACCTACCATATTTGTTCATGTAGGCAGCACATTTAGTAGCCAGGGCACAGCCAAACTGTTAAAAGAGGAGTGCTTTTTTTGGCTAGCCACTGACTCACTGAAACATCAACCATGTTATTCTACCTCTCACATTTTTAGCTCAGGAAATCAAGTCTCGGGCACCAGAAAGATTAATTGTTGGTTCTAACCTGCTTTGGCCATGCAATACAACACATACATGCCATTAAAAAGTATGTTTGGTCAAACATTTGGTCAATTTTTTTAACTTCTTGATTCAACTTTGGATTGTTCAACTATTTGGCTAATTAATTGGGCTTCTGGATCAGAATCGCATTAATAGCCATATGCATTAAAGAGTGCTAATTGGGTGCCCCGAGTAGAAAAACTCCAGACAGTTCAGATATGTAAAAGATAAATGTAACTACTGCAGTAAATGATTACTGAAAAGGGACTATCCCAATTTGTTAACAGCAAATAGAAAGAAAAAGTGCAATATACTGCTCTACATGTGTTTACTTGAATGCTCAATGCCTACGTGTAGAAAATGAAGGGTGTTACCCCCAACACAGAGGTTTCACACAGATAAGCAGATGGGGGTGGTGGTAGCATTAACTGCTAGAAAAAGCACTTGGAGACTCCAGCCCTAGTTCCATAATTAGAAATGGTGTTTTTAGGGATCTAATTCCTGTTGCAATCAATGGAATGATTAGGATCAACTTTAATAGAAGCTGAATCAGCATCAAGTTTAAAACACAGATGCATCATTTCAATCGTATTTATAAGAAAAAGTAATCTATGCTAAAAATCTAGTTGTAGACTGGATCATTATAGGATGCTCCATGAGAATTTAGATACAATAGGTTTTCTTCTTAGCAACAACAATGAACCGAGACTACTGAAAGATATGACCACTTCAGAAATATTCTGAAGCCTTCAAACCATACAGTGGATGGCCTGAGAATGCAGAAGTAATATGTTTAGCTAGCATGTGCCTGTAATAATCAGTAGTCAATTAAACCATCCCAAAAAGTTTTATATTAATAGATTCATAGCTTCATAGTTGGTAGGATCGTAAACGACCTGAGCAAATAATCAAGTCCGACCCCCTTCCATGGGCAGGAAAGAATGCTGGGGTCAAGCAACCCTAGCTAGGTGCTTATCTAGCCTCCTTTGGAAGACCCCCAGGGTAAGAGTGAGCCCTGGATCCTAGCCGCCCTGACTGTGAAATAGTGCCTCTTGCTATCTAGCCTGAATCTACTCTCAGTCAACTTATGGCCATTATTCCTTGTTACTCCAGGTAGTGCTCAGGGAACAGGGCCTCTCCCATTGCCTGCTTGTCTCCCTTGGCCAGTTCGTAGACAGCCACCAGATCCCTTCTCAGCCTTCTCTTGTGGAGGCTGAATTGGTTCAGGTCTCGTAGCCTTCCGTTGTAGGGCCTGCCTTGCTGCCCCAATCATGCGGGTGGCCCTCCTCTGGACCCTCTTGATGCTGTCCACATCCCTCCTAAGTGTGGTGCCCAGAACTGGACACAGTACTCCCAACTGCAGCCTGACCAGTGTTGCACAGAGGGGGAGGATCACCTCCTTGGACCTGCTCGTGATGCATCTGTAGATGCATGAGGTGGTGTGGTTAGCCTTCCTGACTGCATCTTCACATTGGCGGCCCATGTTCATCTTGGAATCAATAATGACTTCAAGATCTTTTTCTGCCTCTGTGCTGACAAGAAGAGAGAGGTTAAGAGACTCAAAAGCCAATGTCACATTTTAAATAAAGTCTAATACATTCCCTCAAGCAAGAGACTACGCATGAGTAAATTTCATGCAAGCCTAAAGACATGCATGCCTAAGGACAAAATTGTTCAGAATAGCACAAGCATATGAAAACAGGAAATAACAAGCTCTCTCACAACCTGAATTACAAAGGGACATCATACTAAATTTTATTTAGTATATGCAAAAAAATCTCATTTTGTTTTAAAAATTTTAAAAGTGAAGTTCTAATCAAAGCTGCATGATTCCTTCATAAAACAGCTTCCCATGAGGTGTAGAGCTCCTTCTAAGCTGAAAAAAAAAAATTGTACTTCAGTTCTATTAATAGTCAGCATTTTTCTATAAATACTGGTGTTTGAGAGAATTTTGGGACAGGATTCTAAAAATGGGAAGAAATCCACAAGGGAATCAAGCAACCTTATTCATATGTCCTACAGCCAAGTTAATATAAATCAGATATTTTCATAGGCAAATACATACTCACTTACATCTCTGCTAGCCAATTTGTTTAAGGTAAGCCTTCACAAACATTTTTTTGGGATATGCAATAAGATCATATTAGTTCAAAAATGTTAGTAGAGACTGAATATTCTTTTTTGCTCTCAAGTACGAATCATGATAGTAATTGCTTGAACTGCCCCAACTGCATTTTCTTTAGTTACATAAGAAGAGTATGACCTTTATGCACATTCTTTAAAACACATAAACAGAAAACCTAGTATTTAATACCATCTCTTGTGAAGCTGTTTTGAAATATATGTTTATACAAGGGCGAACAGAGTAGAACAAATACAGTTTAGAAGTGTGTGCCAGTCCCTAACTTGTTCCATTTTCTCTGGAATAAATTTGACTCTGGGGGAAAAGGGGAGCAGACTTATAATACAGTAGTGTAACACGGCTCTGCATCATAAGTTATTTTACTGTTGAAGTTACCCCTCAAAAAGTAAGGAGTAACGAGTAAGTATACATTGCAGTGAATTACATTGGTGTACTGGCCACATAGTACACCAATTCAGTTCTATTCAGTTTCATCCTGGGGTAAATCTTTACTTAAAAGTGAACTGCGTCCTAACGTTACCACCTAGCGGCGTGACATTGTAAATGCCTACCGAGAGCAGTTAAAGCAGTGGACAAAATCCAGCCCGCCGGCTGGATGCAGCCCGCCAGGCCATTCTATCCAGCCTGTAGGGCCCCTAAAAGTGTAGAAAATTAATATGCATCTGCCCCAGCTGTCTTTCAAGTGGCTCTCAATGGTTTGCCAAAACTCAGTAAGCGTCCCTCCACCCAACAATTTCCCACCTCTCAGTGAAACCTTTGGGAGGGAGGACTTTATATTCTCAGTTATATCTGAGCTAGATTATTCCGTAGCAACTGTGTCATGTGTCCATATCCTGAGACCAGGTCCAGATGAATCACCTTCCTTGCTATCATCATTCTGCTTTGTAGGTTGAAGACCTTTGCTTCTTCTGTTGTCTTAGGATGTTTCATGTCTCCGACATCCCTCTCTTCACTGTCCCCAACACACTGCTGGATATATGAGGTATTCTTTCTGCATATCAGGACTGGAAATTACATTGTTTTGGAAAGGAAGTCTTTTTCTTTACCAACATTTAAAGTTTTCCAGTATAATATGGAATCTGTCAATATCCCAAGCACCTGAACACAAAGCAACTGATAGGATCACCAGAAAGGGTGCTTGGCAATTTCATTTTACAGGAAAGAATATTTTTTGTCAGCAGGCATTCATTATGAACAATTATTTGTTAAGCACAAAGATAAATAGATTAATATCAACTTATACTCTGTGTTAAGCATTTTTTTCCACAAGAACTGCAAATTAGCAGTGCTGCCTATTTGGAGTATATAAATTGTCTTTTTCCAACATTGGCAACATCTTTTAGTACAGAACAAAACAACGTGGAGTTCAGCCAAGACAGCACAAAAGAACTGCTGCACATCAAGGTAAATACAGCAAACTGTTTTTGTTGTTGTTTTTTTTTTTCTTTTTGTGCGTGGGGAAGGAAAGGTACGGATAGCACTCAGCTTGCCCCCTGCTTCTTTTTGATCTCACTGGAAGAGCTCCATGAGATGGCACAAAATGGATCTTTCCCTACAACACTCCAAAAAGACTATGAAGATGATGGACATGTTCATCTCTGGTAACATCCTTCAAAGTATATAAATACTCGGAATTGGGAATTGTACTGACCTGAAGAAAAAAAGTGTTGCTATTAAGTTACCAACATCACTACAAGAGTAAATTTAATTTTGACTGTTCTTGCCAGTCTTTGATCTAAGGCTCCCAAAAGGCTATGAGGGCTCTCAAATCCTTTACAGCTAGTCAAAAGGGAAATCAATGTTTGTACTACACAGAGAAAAAAAATATTGGAAGTCAACTGGAAATAATATTAGAAAGTTTTGCTGTGCATGTTCTGTGAAACAGAAATGCATTTTGAACCTGTGACAAGGCTACTGTGTAGTTTTTTTCTGGGAATGATTGTTTATAAGAGAAAGGTTTGTACGGAGTTTTGTTAGAATAATTTCTTGCATGCAAACCTATAATTTTTTAATACAGCCATAAAACAAGCAAAATCCTATATAAAAAAAATACAAAATAGTAACTCACAATTCTTCTACTTTAATTTTCAGCAGTAGCTTTAAAGTTATACCTTAAAAAAATTAAAAGGTGTACACTTTACGCCTTTCCTTAAATCTCTAACAATAAATAAAACTATAATAATACATTAATCCAGCAGACGTGCATCCAGTTTAAGTCACCATATTCCTCCACTACAGCCAATCACATCAGTGCATTCACTAGTATTAACTCAGTCCCAGCCTTTTAGCATACATACAGTACTTGCGATTCACCACTCAGATTTAGGGTTTTAGTTTGATGGTTATGGGAGCATTCTGTATTTATTGATTTATCAGGAAGAAGAGCAAAAATGAGTTGGCTTGGGAAATAACTTTAGAAAAGCAAAAGGTGGATCCATACAAAAAGCCTTCACATGATGGCAGTTGTCATGAGTAAGGCTTCACACTTGAATGCTTCTTGGCCAAACATGCTAGGAAAAATAACAGCAAGCAGAATTAATTTTTCTGAATATCCTTGATGTATGGGGAGATGTGCTACTTCAGATGTGATTCTGCTCCCTCCTCCTAAGTTTTTCTCCTTTATTGCTATCCACATACCAAAGAAACCTTTAAAAGGCAGAATTAAAGAAGCATATATACAAAGCAAGACCACCTTTTATACACTGCTGTCAGTAAACAGCACTTTCAGAGTCATAAATAGTCTGCTTCTGAGAGAAGAACTGAATGATTTTTACATTCAGTTTTACAGTAAGTAAAATGTACCTTAAGATACAGTGCTGAAGTGACCTTGATAAATACCGTACCATCCAAGTCAGATGATTTCTCTGCATTTATTTTCTGTTAGTCTCTGGGTAAGGTTTAACTTGATGCATGGTAGAGAGAAGAAAAAGCATTTGAAGTAATGAATTTCAGAGTATATTACAGCTAGAATTTTCAAAAGGGTGTAAGGGAGTTTGAAACGCCATAGAAGCTGAGTTCTCAAATCTCTTAGGTCCCTTGAAAAATCTTAAGATTCACTGAAAAACTATTTATCTTAAATATAACATTATTTAAACAAACAGCCATAGCAGAATTACATTCTTCTATGCTCCTATTCAATTTTGTACTTGTAGCAAAAATACAGGGAATTGTAAGTACAGTGTAAGAAGAGAGGTAGATAATCTAAAGTTTGAACTTTTGGTTTTTTATTTCAAAGTCATAAATAACAGTGGTTTCAATTTTTACCATAGATTGGTTATTTTCCTGAACAGGGTTTGATGGTACAGTACCAACTCCAGAAGGGCTTTAAGAAAAAACTTGCGATGACGACACTAATTACATCCTTGACTGGCAGATGGATCCTCTTCTTTTTTATTTTTTTGTAAAAAGAAATGCATTTATCCTAAATTGTTGAATATAACTTATTTTTTCCCTTAAAGCAATTTTGTCTGTTGCGTTTTGAAGGCCATGAGAAAATTCTTAGCAGCATTAAACAGGACTAACCTGCTTCTCAGTCTTTTTCTGTACACAAGCACAGCAGCAAATTAACTCTCTTAAAATCACAGGAGGGGAAAAACCCAAACTCAATGGCACTGCTTGTCCACAGAGGTTTTACATAAAAGTTTACTAAGTGTCCATGTTTTCAGTTCTCCACAGGAAAAAAAAAAATGTTTGCAAATACAGTAGTAGTCCACAAACATTTCAAACACTTTTACACAAGGATTCAGTAAACAATCAACATTAATAAATATCATTTCCTCCTTCAAAAAAATTATTTTTTGAAGAAAAATATAACATTATATTTGGCTTGCACACAATTTTAGTGCATTTCAAAGGGCCAGGTTGAATGATAAAACCTTGAAAATGGTCCATTTTGAGTACCTGCCCTTATCTACCAGTTTTACCTAGTAAACGAATATAAACACCATGGCTTTCTATTAAAATACTCAAATAATCTATTAAGAGCAGGAGTCTGTGGTTGGAGGACTGCATTAAAATCCATAGCTGCTTTGCCTTTTAGCAATCTAAAATAAAATACTGAAGTTTTCTTTAACTTAAGTTGAAGATAGCTTTGTGCTGCTGTCCTGTGAATCCAGATGGTTTAGCCAAAATAAACCTAATTTGAGTGCATGGACGGTCTGTATTGCATTTTATGAGCTTCAGTCCCTCATGATTCTTGTTGGGTCCTCTTCTGTGAGGCTTTTCCCTGAGTCATATATTTATTGGAAAGACTGCCTAAATAGAAGAAAAGAAGTCACATTACTACATTTGCAACTGCACCAAAAACAATCTATATACAACCTTTTTGAAAGAGATATTAAGGTTCTCTCTAAATTTACTTGTCTAACTTAGAAAGAAAAAAAAATCAAAGCAACATATTTGGATTAAGCTAGAGTAGCCCTAGTGATGAACTAATTTAAAATGATTATATTTTTCCCCTTTAAGTTATGTCAAAAAAAAGTATAAGACAACTTCATGCATTAAATGATCACTAATGAAAGCCTAAGATGGGTTAAGTAGGAAGACTGTGGCTTGAATGACTTGAAACAAACTAGTAATTTTCCCCTTTGTTTAAAAACAATACATTTTTATGAGATAAGACCTTCAACTACAACGACCAATAAATAAAGAAATTCAAGTCCTCAGGAATGACTTGTATTTAGCTTTAGACACTTTATAGCAATCTGAGTTCTACCCAACTACCACTTCATTTTCTTTCCTGAAAGTGTCTAGCACCCATGCTACAAAAAACTACAGTGCCAGGTTGAGCATCTCAACATTGAGATAACTTAAAACCAAATTGTTTAATGAAAAAAACTTGCAAAAAAACCGTTCTTGATCGGCTCTTCAAATTATCATTTACTAAATGTTTGAAACCTATGCAAGGCTGTGTCAGCAGCATCCTGCTTCTAACAAAATATATAGAGTTAATCTGGTTCAAGTATAACTTCCTACTGAATCTTTTTCTTGCTTACATGGCAAGACAATTTCTAAGCTTTCTTCTGAGCCTAACTATCCACCTTTCACCTTTTCCAGTACAATCAAAGGATGCATTTCCTTTAATACTCCATCCTAAGTTAAACGATCATGTAAAATTCTAGAGACAGACCATTCATCCTATGAGGTGGTCTTACAGTAAAATACTCTGTGTGTACATCCTAATAGACACTCCTTCAAAGCACATACTCCCTTCTCTCCAGTAGTCAAGAACAGGAAGAGAAGGGCAAAAAAACTTATAAAAAAAATACTGCACCCTGCTACCAAAATTCTCATCAGCAAAGGTTAATGGATAATGGGCAAGAACATGTTAAGTTCGCCAAACACAGCTTTAGCTAGTGATTTTTTTTAAACTGAAAAAGAGAGTTACCAACCTGACTGGGGACTCAAAAACACTTTTCCTTTTTGTTTCTTTTTTTCTTCATGTAAAAGCATTCCCTAAAAATAACAAATAGTGATGATGAACGAACATACAAATTACCAGATGCAACCAAAAGGGTGCAATTAAAATCCTGACACCAGCTGCAGTGGATTCCTGTGAGTAGTTTAAGTATGCTCACACAGAAGTGATACAGAAAACAGGTTATGTGGCATTTACCTGATTTAGTCTACCCGTGTGTTTAACAGCACCAGGTGAAGAAGGGGATCCACACAAAGCTTCTGACTTTGAACAACCTGAGAGAATAATACAATAAAGAATTACTCAGAGTTACTTATCAGAAACTGCAACAAACAATTTCCATCATAGAATTTCCATTTCTATCTTAAGCACCTATATGGCCTCTATCACCACATTATCCAAGTGCCTTGTAATCTTATATTTAGTTCGAAGGATAGGAGACAACTATTAGAATGTTGTTGTTGTTGTGTGAAAAGAAAAAAGTTAAGAGTCTGGTAAACTCCTTATTGAATAAGGAGTTGTCTTGTAAGCTGCAGCAGCACAAGAGTGGTTTTCAAATGGAGTGCTGCCAAAAAAAAAAGTTATGGACAAGTGCCCTCCCTCTGAAAAAAAAAAGAGATCATGTCTAGCCCTTCTCAGGTACAGAATGTCATTTAATGTGGGTGAAAGACCAAGGAAGGAAGTGGGGCTTTTGCTTATCACTTTCCTGAAAAAGCAGGAATGATCAGCATACATTAGTTACTAAACCTGATCCATTCAGTTAACTAAATGCATTAAATACTTCAGAGAGTTATACTCTGTTTGAGAAGTGCTCAAGTTGAATCATATCAGGGTTTCTTACCTGCAGGTCCTTTATAGTGTGGGCATTCTTTTTTAATGTGTCCTTCTTTTCCACAGATGAAGCAACGTTTTTCTCTTAAGTCTCTGTCCTCCTGCCGTTTCCATTTCTCTGCTGACTGCCTGGGGTTCTTATCTTTTCCCATTTCCACTGTTCCCTTCCCTAGTTTGTTTTTTTGAGATGCACCTAATTGCATCTTTCCCTCTTTGACTGAGGTGTCTTTTTCTGTGGTTTTATTTTGTAGTTCTTTGTCCTCTTTACTTCTTTTCTCTTTATTTTCTGGGTACCTTTGGTTTCTGATATCTTCGTGATCATGTAGCCGTCTCACTCTGCAGAAGAGAACAGCAATTACACTTTATGCTAGGAGATATAGGAGAGAATTAACAAGTATAACTTTAAAAGCATTTCTGCAACATGTAACAAAAGTGAATGCACCCATCTTTTTAGTAAAGCGTAGGTGGGATGAACTTAGCAGTATTTGCTCATACACTGATGGCAAATTGTCTGCTGAAGCCTAGCTGAAAAAAGGCATTATGTACACTAGGAGCATCATGAAAAAAACCCAAACAAACACCAGTATCTTTTCAGAAGAGGTCAAACAGTAGTAGTAACTTTTAGGAATTTGAGCTTCCAGTTCACAGTCCATAGCTTAACTGCTTCAAGTTGGACCATATTTGATTTGATATTATTCAATCATTAGACACATTTGAAAAATGTGGCCATAGTTTCATACTAAATGCTAGAAATATTAAGGAAAAAAACTTTAAATTCACAATCATGAGTCCATCCCAGCCACTTACAATACTGAAAAATAAAGGACTACAATTAAGAGTTTGACTGAATAATTATGAGCATATAGGATTTAGTTATGGCTTACTATACACTCCTGGAAAGCAGAATGGCTCATTAACAACTTTACAAGACTAGGGAAAATTATGTCAAGTCAGACCTTGCAATTAAGGAACAACATTAAAAAAAGATGCTCTCTCCTCAAATAATTTAATTTTTTTTCCATAAACTGGTATCATCCTTCACAAAAAAGGATGCCATAGTTCCAGCTTGATAAAATTTGGTTAGATATTATTCAATCGCGATGCATTTGAAAAATATGGCCCCAAAATAACAACATTAAAAATTTTAATGTGGGTGGAAGATTCAATGTGCCCATGATACTTCAAAATCTACAAATCTATTACAAAATTCATTAACTGGTACCCTGAAGCCAATTAAATGCTTTTGAAAATCTGCCCTATAGTCTTAACTACAGCCAGTGTTATATATGGATTGCTTACTAACTTGGTGTCACATCAGTCCCATATCAATTCCCTAATTAAATTATAAAGCTATGTAGTACAAAAAAGGATATTTAATCAAAATTAGATGTTCCTTCTTCTCAAAGTAGTTACATAATTATTTTTTGTTATGATTTGTTGAAGGCCTTCTTAGAAAAGGTGTATTGTGTATATATATTACAGGCCTTCACCTGGCTAGACATATAATTGAACTAGGATGATTTTCTCTAGACATGTCTTTATTGCAATAGCCCACTGGTGGCCAACCTTTTTGTCTAGCATGCCACAAATTAACCTGACCCTCCATGAGCGCCACTGTATTTCCCAACTCCCAGAAGTACTTCATGGAGTCTATACCCTAGGAGGCCAGAATGACCACAGAAGGGCTTGTAGTCTGTGGGTGCTTGGTGCAAAGTGGGAGAAAGAAACACTGCTGCAAGCAAGGTGTCATAGCTGACAAGATTAACACTTCCCTGGCTTTGCAACTGCCTCAGTTTTATATGGCAAGCGAGGATGCAAAGGCCTGAATGTGGTGTCAGCTGCACAGCTAGAAAAGAGTTAAACTGGCTCTTAGCAGTGACATCTGATACCTCTTCCCCCAGTAGTGTTATGCATATCTTCCAGCCGCTTTTACTGAGTGCCTGGGTTTTCATATGCCACATACCAGCTCTCTGTGCCATGGCATGCATGCCACAGGTTGACCATCCCTATAACAGCCCGAATTCTTAGAGCCAGAACAAAGGAGGGGTGGGGGGAGAAAGTCACTGACCTATGCTCTGCTCACAGGAAACTGAAAATAGCATGTATTCATACCTAGAGAATGAAATGTCTATGGATCTTATTTCTGTCACTTGCACATCTGTTTAAGTAACATAGCCCCCTAAAAACTCATTCTGCTTTCTCATCAGATCTCAGTACTTCTGGAATCAAACTGTTTATATAAAAATCTGTTTATTTCCTTTCAAACAGCTAATACCCTATAGGCCTGGATTTTACTCTTCCAGGGTATTAAGGCTACAACAGAAATTAAATTTTCCATTCACCTCCAACTAAACCACACAAGCTTTTATGATTTCCTCTTGGATTTTTACTTTAATGTCATTGTTTTATGATTTGCAATCCTTAATTGCTTCTGTAGAATTAAATGCAGACATTAGAGTTTACCATCTAAAGTCCAAGAAAATCAATTTTGCATTCATTTTCTACAGTAAGGCATTTATTGAATTTTGGACATCTGTTACCAAGTCCAGGAAGCCTTGTTCTTGTGTGTAAGCTCGGCTCAGTTCTGGTGAACGGGTGTCTAAAAAGTCATGCTGTGGTGCCCTTTACTTGCTTTTTGGCACGATGGGAAGCATGATTCAGTAAACATCACAAAAGGTACCTTTGCTGGGGAGCTCCAGGATTCTATAAATAGAAGCTATTAAACAAAAACATATAGAAAGTTTTCATGAGCTCTCTCTTTCCAGCACATCACTATTCATCTTTGCATTCAGATTCTCTCCGAATAATGCTTTCCTTTATTTAGGCCAGAACAAATATTATCCCTGAAATTGCTGAGTAGTACCTTGGGTAAAATATACATTGCATCAAAGGTTATAAAATATTTTTTTCTATAAAAAAAACCCCCAATTCTGATGATAATGACATAATAACAGTGAAATCTAAAAAAAGCCACAAAAATGCAAAAAGTTAAAAAGGCACGTATTTTCAGCTTAAGAATTAAAACAAAATGTGCAGTGTGAGATTATTATTTTAAATCTAAAGTTATTAAAACAATCTACCTTAAAATATCTAAGGAAACCTGTAGTACTAAAGAAAAAACATCCCAAAAACTATACTTACTTTCTTCGCATGGGGCAGTCTTTCATGAAATGCCCAATTTTACCACAAATTCTGCAGCACCTATCATTTGGGGCCAGTTCTCCTTCTGTCAGTACCTCTGGGTCAAAGAAGTATTCCTAAAAGGGGAAAAAAAAAGGTACAGGCTACAGACAAATGTCACATTTGTCTTGGGAGAAGCTATTTTATTATCCTTGGACAAAAGTGCAGCTGTTCAGACATTCATGTCCATTATCCCAGAACGAGCCCAAAAAAAGTCAATGGGATAAGAAGTGCTAACAGTTTGTTCCAGGACATTATGATGCGTCTGATCCACTGTCCCAGGACTGCGTAACAATCAACAGCAGAAAAGCAGCAGTACATTTGGCTGTTCTCTAAACCCTGACTGGAAGGGTGATGCGTACAAACCCTTTCTGGGACATTTCTGTTGCAGGACAAACTCAGGCAGGCACAATGTGACCAGGGACAAATGCAATGTCTGCTGCTAGCCATACAGGTAAAACTAGAAATTGAGGTCAAATCAACACAACAAGTGGACCACTTTCACCAGAAAGGGCTGGGATGATTTACCTAGAAAGAGTGAAAAAGTGATCTGTATCATGCAGTGGTCCATGCTATACAATGTGGAAGGCCATTAACTATAGCCTTCCTAACTTGATACACAACTACTATGTTCCCTACAAAAACAAAAAAAAGGCACAGCTTTTATTCCACACGCTAATTTAGCAGTAATCCAGAGCTATGGAACTGCATAAATCCTTGCTTATAACCATAAGCCTGCAAGGTCTGATGCTTTCTGATCCCCTGGCTGCTGCTACTTCCCTCTCAAAGCAGCCTGCTCAACCATATATATTTTAGACCAGGGAAGGATTCCCCTCGCATGGATGCCACAGCGTGGCATGCAAAAGCATTTTGCTAGGCATGCATGCCTAGGGGTGGACAGTGGGGGAAGGGGCTGAGGCTGCACTGCCACAACAAAGATTGAATCCCTTGTGGCTGCACTGCTGTCCACCTTGGCACACCAACATCTTACAAGTTGAGGCTGTGGGTGATTTTGGCACACTGCCCAAAAACATTGAGCCCTTGTTCTAGACTAAGCTTTCCTGGAGGACAATGTAACCGTGAGCCTGTACAATAAAACTCCAACACAGTTAATGTTTCTAGGCAAAGTCACAATAAGTATTAAAAAAATCCAACAATTTACAGTATTATTCTGAACCATGACTACCTAGGATACTAGTGAAATATGAAAGAAAAGTGTTAGTCCTTAACAGAGTGCAACTGTTTTTCCATGAATCCTGTGTAAGGCTTCATGGTAAATAAGGGATATACACACACACTTTCTCCATCACATCCTTAAGACACTTACCATCTTTGATGGATATTCTTTAGGAAATCCTTTGATTGGGGTACCAAATACCCTTCTGCCATTAATAAAGGCCTTCATTATAAAATTTGTCACTAGGAAATGAAAGCAAAAAATTAGTTGCTGACTAAAACAAGATTCTCGCCTCTTCTATGTGCTATTTAGGATACTTGCTTTTTCTTGATAATCCGGCTCCAAGATTGTGGTTCAAATCGAAGGGATCTGTGTAAAGAATGTTATGGGATTATATTACTAAAGCTAGCATGAAAAAATCAAGTAATCCTAACCAGTTAAAATGTACACGAGCCATCCAACATTCTATTTCAACTACAAACTGATTTTTGTGTATAAAGTTTCTCTGTATATACCAAAAAGAACACACTCAAAAGGACACAGGCCCTGTCTGAATGAAATGCTGAAAATGCAATGAAGAGGCTGGGGGCAGGGGAGGGGAAAGGAAAGGATGAAGATGAAAACTTTTTTTATGATAAAGTCAGACTGGCCAGAATGTTAGTGCCAGCACTGACAACCTTTGGAATTATTCTCAAACTTTCATGACGTAGTTCCTGGTGCAACATTTAAGAATTTCCAAGTATTTAGGAGTAGTAGTTCTTAATCCACCAGCAATAAAGTAAAAGACACATGGAAAAGGCAGATATCTTCAAATGGATATTAGAACAACCCACATATCAGTGACTTCTACATTCAATGTCTACCTTCAATGACAATGTATTTGGAGGTCCACTGCTTCTTGAAGGTTGTAAGTAAACTTTTTCTCCTAATGCAGATGACATGTTCTTTGAAATCAAATTCTTCTGTGTAGAAACGGAGAAGTCCCAGCCAGAGCTGTCCAACAGATTCAGTATTTTTATGATAGTCTGGCCAAATAGCTGGCTGGAAATGAAGAAAAAAAAAAAATCAATCTTGTTCTGATATTCAGCGATTCAGACACAAACTAATGTAATACAGAAGCATGTTTAAAGCTATTCTAAACACTTCCATCACTTCATATTTTGAAGGCTAATATTAATAAATTAAAGGTCATTTAAGTAATATATTAGCAATTTCTTTCCCCTCTCCATTAAATTTTGCCTGCTCTAAAAAAAATAATTTAAGTAGATTGTTCATTAAACACAATTACTTCACTAAATTTAAGAGATTAAGTTGAAGAGTTATGCCACGCATCAAACGAATGTGGCAGATTGGCAATGATTTTTTAGCAAAACCCAATACAAACCATCAAATGCAAAGTATTCATGTTTTGTAGCTTTCACCTTCCCCCACATAAAGATGCACATTTCATGTATTCCATGTAAACAACTCTGTAATGAAAGTCTGAAGACATAAGACCAATATTTTCAAAAACAGATATATTTAGCCACTCTTCCATTATTTGACCAATGTTATTAGCTATCTGGCTACGTCCCCTACACTGCTTTAGAAATGTAAGCAGTACTCTCTCTCTATCTGTCTAATATGAGAGAACTTAGGCTTTTTTTTTATTAGTTTAACACAACAAACATTAATAGGTACAACTTTTATGCAGAAGTTTTCTGACTCTTCTGTTGCAAATAAATGTTACTTTTCTCCTTCAAATACAGTATATTTCTTGCCCTAATTTATGTGTGATTTACAAGAACGTTTTCTTATTTCTCCCATATGTATAATTCAAAGGCAAATGAAATTTTAGTGATTGGATCTACAACTCCTGCACTTTTAACACATGTCTTAACAGAAGTAGTATTAGTTTGCAAGTTGCAGACCCCACCACTTAAAGATTTCATAAACAGCTGCTCACATCAACCATAAGGGTAAACAGTGCTACCCATTTACTCTCATATGTCAATGACAAAGGTACTATTTATACTTTAATAAGTGTGCTGGCTATTATGGACAGACTCGGCTGTCCTGGTTATTTTCAGTAATAATAGGCAGCCATGGTTTTAGCGCGCATATTAGAAAGTAGACATGTGGACAGTAAACCATGGGTCTCACTATAAGCACTGGGAACTGTTTTGTATAATACTATATCAAATGGAACGTGAAATACTCACCAATTCTTCTATTCTGTCAAAGAAATATACATTCCAACCATCAACTAAAATTTCAGGCTTTTTTGGTTCACTGTAGATCTAGGTACAGAGTAACTAGTTAGTATAGCTGTTCAGATTTGTTATTTCAATAAAGATTTTAATCAATAGTGTACCAAAAAAACTGACTTCTACTAATTTACTTCTTGAGATACCGTACCTCTTGAAGAACAGGAATAACTGGTGGATTTCTTTGCTGAAGAAAATAAAGCACCATAAGAGTATATGCATAGGAAGAAAGGCTACCTCTAGATGCATCTCCGATGTCACACATCTAGAAAGAGAAATGTTAAATTATATAATTTTTTGCTGTGGATGTTATGACTTCCAGAATATTTGAAGTAGAACTCACCTTTGTAAAGACTTTCATTGTATAACACAGATATTTTACTCTAGGATCAATGGCTGCATAAGATGACAAGAGTCTTGTGTTATGCAGGGCCTGTAAATAAACAAGGTAGTCAATTCTGGGAACCAGTGAGTGATGTGGAAAATGTGTTAAAAGACTACAGCTTCTGTTGAGGGAAACTTTGAAATAATGAAGTCTTTATTTGGTAAAAAGCATCCAAAAATTATTCAGTCACTCTGGCTGAAAGACTCACTCCTCCTTTATATGCATGCACACATCCAAACCTTTTAATTATTAGTTATTATAAGCTAGACTTTGAAACCAGAAATTAAATTCTTCCAGAAGGAATTTTTCCTGGTAGAAAAACAGCCCAGGAACTAAACTGTACAGAAGTTTCTATAGCCTCATGGCTGGAGACCTTCACAGGCAAGTTTACCAGCAGGGGGGACTAGAGAGCTGCTCTCTGCTCCATCCCACTTAAGGAAGCCCATTACTTAACAGCCTGCTGTCTCCCCTGCCTGGCAAGGAGGCAGGCTGTCAAGTGGCAGGTGGCAGCTGCTGAAAAGCTGTAGCTGCCACAGCTGGGGAGGGTTACCACCAGAGAAGAATGTCTCCCACACACCCCCAGTAAGTTGATATGCAAGAGGGTGGACATTCCTCCATGGTAGAAACCATTCTAGTTCTCTTGCAGGAGAACAGCTCCTTGCACTCCTCTGGAGGAATGTAGGGAGAGGGGAGAGCACTCCTTCCCTCTGAGGTCATGACAGCCTGCTGTGCACCACGCTGCTCCAGCCTGACTCAAGGCAGCATGGGTGAGGCAAGGGGCATTTTGCTTTGCAGCTGGCTCCTGAGCCTTGCTGCAAAGGCACAGTAGCCTGCCTTACTCTTCATTGCTGTTGGTCAGCTGGGTGGTGTGGGCAGCAAAGGGAAGCTAGAGGGGTCAGGACCTGGGAGCCAGGCTGGGAGAAATCTCTCATATCTGCTCCAAAGTCCCTCTGGCTCCCCTGGCCATCCCACTGCCCAGCTGAACAGCAATTTTAAAGCTGGCAGCCAAGAAGAGGGCATTGTCTCAGAGCCTTGCTGTAGGGGTGGAATGTTCCCCATCTTTCTATCACTCCTCTGGGCCAGCCCAAAGTGCAAGGAATGGGAGTTATTCTTTCACAGGGGAGAACCAGGAAGGCCACCACCATAAATGCCCATCCTTCTGGCAATTAGTCTTGCTCCCAGCCACCAAGTTTTAAAATCACCATTTTGCCACTCAGCAGGGCAATGATATAGAAAGGAGAAGCTGGCAAAGCCCCCTGCCTCTTCCCAAAACCAGGGACTATGTCAAAGAAGTTTGGTGAAGCGGCAGGGAGTTGTGGCTGCTGCTCACCTCACCTCCCAATCTATGAGGTAACCCCAGTTTCAGGAAGACATGAGAGCGTTTCCTCAAGCTCCATGCCTCCTGATCTTCAGGAGGAGAGAAGCTGGGGGAAAGCATACACAGATATTCAATCTTCCAAGAGAAATTCTCCTGGGAGTGATTTAACATTGGTTGTTTCAGGGTTGTTTCTCACCCAGAGCTACTTTTTTTTTTTTTTTTGATCTGGGAGAAAAAAAATCTAAACATCTCTACACTTCTGCTTTTGACTGAGGAGAGCAATTCTCTTGCTAGAAACTAAATGCCTATATCTGTACAAAGTCACAGGCAAACACTGCAGCTACTGCATTCCCAGCAGCAGCAAATGCATGGTCCTTGACACTAGAAAGACATTTTATCAAGTACAGATGTGTTCATCGAGACAACAATGTTATGGTCTGTTAAGGAGACCTTAAAAGTACTTTTTAACATTTATCCGCTCACAAAATGAAAAGATGCATCATTAGAAGGATGTTATCTGACAGAAGTGAAGCATTAACCTAACACTGCACTTTCAAAAGGTTTCTGGAAGATGATATCTAGTATGGTTTCCAAACTCACATCTTTTCAGTCCAGAGATACAAGAGCTTGACTGATCCACACAAGTGGGTAAACTTCAAGAACAAATTTTCATCACAAAGTAGCATTCCTGAGATCTACCTTACACACTGAAACAAAAGTTTAAAAACACTTTTCTAATACTTGACAAACTTTTTTGTTTCTTCAGAACCCGTATTCAGAGTTCAAACTGAAATCTATAAACAGATTCAATTTGGACATACATGCCAGTAAGAGGACTTTAAGCTAAAATTTTCTTCTTTTACCAACCTAACTCCCCATAGCAGTCCAGGAGATATCTACTTATTTAATGACAATTCAGATAGTCCTGATACAAAGCAACCCTTGCTCATAAGACATGTGGCAATGGTCTTTTTGCTCTTTAGGATGTTATTATTTTCCCTCCAAAGCCTGAAGACAGATCTAAACACTCAAGGATTGATATTATTAAACAGTTTACCTTCTTAATAAGAAATAGCCACGTTAAAGGTCTCAATTCTGTATTGGACTACCCAGGCAGAGATAAATGGTGAATTAGATTCTAAGACTCTAACGGCACTAGGTGATATATGATAATGATTACTGCATCATGAAAAGAAAAAAAACCATGCTAAATCCCGATGATAATGTCCCATTCTTCCCTCAGTTTATGTAAAAAGATTAAGAGATACTTATACTTACTAGCGTGTTATATAAACTGATGTCTACTTCAAGACCACTTCTGGTATGGATAAATTTGACAATTGGGACTTTAGCAGTTGTTATGGGCAAGACATTTCTTAGATCTAAAATGGAATATTGAAATTATTGATTTTCCACTTAAAGACAACAACACATGGAATCAAGTACTCCAAAAATACTCTCCGAAGACTGCAGTAATTTTCAATCAGTTGGGAGATATCAAAAGGTATACTTTAACTCCTTATTAAGAGTATAACAAAATCAATTTACATTACAACATTAATTTTAAAAACTCATCATAAAAACACAGAATCTATTCAATATAATCCAAAAGCAATGTTTTAACATTAACTAAAAACTAAATGGCAGTCATTTAAATATCTAATAACTTGATATGTAGAGAGATTAGTTCACTGTAACCATATGATGTTTTCATAAAAGGCATTAAAACATAAAAATATATTCTCATTAATAATAGTATTAATGATGATAAATATTCCCAACTGTTTCAGTGATAATATATCAAGAAATGGGTAGTTAAGTTTAAAAGTATAACTAGTGGCTCAGTCCCCAATCAGACTTCAGCTTACAACTTGTTTTTATGTGCATAGTATGCAAACATAGTATCTGTGCATCTAAAATGGATCCAGTCCAAGACCCCTGGCAGATGTTACACTGAAGTCAAAATTACTGTATTAATCTCACCATAAACTCTAACCTTTATACATATTCAAGGAATTACAAGGATCAGCAAAATGGGAAACCAGCCACAAAAATAATCCACAAAAGATGTGTAAACCATCTCACTCTATGAATTATTTACAAATTTATGTAAAAAGAACTAAGACACTTATTTTCAGGAAAGATACCTGACTGTTTCTTGAGTACTTTTGCTAATTCTTCAATAATTCTTATGCAATCAAGCCCCTGAAATTAAATAAAAATAAGAAAGGATTACAATGTATAAAAGCTATTTTGTGTTGATTACAAAAAGCTTCCACTGAAATTTTAGAAAAACTATGTACAATTATTGCAGTTAGAAAGGGTTTTAACCAAGTCATTTCAGCGGATAAACTTCTCTTTGCTTGTCATCAGTAAGTGGCATATAATTATACAGACAATGGCAATAATACAAAACCAGTTTTAAAAAGTGCAGCTTAAGACAAGGTCAGCACTGACTGATATTTTAGTATTCTGTTTTTATGTAAATTTGCACTTAAAACATTTGTTAATTAACAGAGGAGGTCTTGTTCCTTCCCCACTCTTTGTTCTTTCTCTAGTTTATTAGGCAGCAGAGCTGTACTGTTGAACCAGATGCATCTTAGTTTCCTTGAAAAACATCATCACTTCCCCACAGAATTCATAAGCAGAATTAAGCAGTGAGGGAGAGAATTCTTATAAGACGATGATATGGCTGACAGCGAGTGATAGCGAGCAGGAATGCTGAATCCAGCAACTCGATTTTTCAGACAACTTGAGTTTTTCCGTAATGTGAAGGTTCTTTTTAAAAAAAGATTCATCATAGAATCAAAAAAATTGTACAACTTAACTACATGTACACATTTGTACAAAAACATGCTGCAAATTACCTCAGCAGTTTCCCGTCCATCAATTGTCATACAGATATCTAGGTCACTTTGTTTGAAGCCAAAACCATTTTTTGAGGAGCCAAACAAGTTCAGCCTTGTTCCTATAAAAAAACATGACGTACAATCATGGTTTTGAACAGGCCCAGTTACACCATGTCTCTGTTAAACACTGAACTACTTTCTAAAGGGGCTGTTTAATAAATAAGGCAAATTTCCTGTTCTTCTAAGGAAAGTTAATAGGTTCTAATTCAGTTAATGCAAAGTATCAAAAATTAAAAAGGCATTTTTGCCATGATGAACATTTATGTCAAATAAACAAAAAATTATGATCCATGTTTAGGTTAAAAACAGAAAAAGGTCCAGTAAACTTCTATTTTTAGAAATCAGACAAAAATAAAAAAAATGTCCAGAAGAATGGAAATTCTGGAGCCGTTTCCTAAATCTGTCTTTTTAAAATATTTTTGAAATTCTGATCATGAGCTTGAAAATGGTTATCATGAGGTTTTAGCAAGTTTACAGGTATCTTGAAGGGATTAAAATGTTTTAAAATAGTCTCTTTTTATGCTAGCAAGGTGTGGCTAAAAACACTATACATCATATTTACTCAAATACAAGATGAGGTTTTTGTCCAACCATTCAACATGAAGGGTATGCAGTGGAGCAGGGGGTGGGGAGGCATTGCGGGAGCAAGGGTGGAAAGCTGCAGGGGAGGCAGGGCATGATGAATCTAAGACAAATCCCGACAATTAGATTTTATACATGGAAAAATATTTAAAATGTTCCATTTATAGAATGTAATTGCTGGGGGGGAGGGGTCCGTCTTTAATCCAGAGACATCTTGGATTTGGGTAATTCTTGGAAATTCTTTTACAGCATTTCGACTGCTAGGTTCTTAACCTGCTGTTACTCTTTTGTACTGAGGCCATGTATAGCTATTTCTTAACAAGCAAAATTTAACACACAAAAACAAACTCCATACCAGGTTCAAGTTTTCCAATCCCTGCAACTGATTTTTTTTAAAGTAAGAATAAAAGAAATACAAAGAGAGACAAAGTGAGAGCATATGCCTTATTGGGGCAGGAAATGGTATATGCATAGGAACAGGACCTGATCATCATGTAGAAATTGCTATTAAACAACTTAATATTAAATTAGGAGAATCTTGATCAATTAAATAGGTAGAGTATTAAAAAAAAAAAAATCTATATCTTTTATACTGACACAATAAATTTGTTGAGCTCTCAGCCCCCTGCAGTTAAAGCTGAAGTAAGAACATAAAAAAAACATAAAAATTACCTGAAAACTCTTTCCGGATGAAGCTTTCCAGGTTTTGACGTATATGTTCACGAGCTTGATCCTCTATGCTATTTGGAGCAAAATCCTCTTAAAAAGCAACAGAAAAAAAATTCATGCAAAGCAATATGTAAAAAAGTTCAACAGCAAATAGTTAAGTGTTGCCACTTACAGAAGGGAAGACAGAGAAGAGATAGGAGACATTTTAAAACATGTTTCTCTTCTTGAACACAAATATACAGTACATTACGCAAAGAACAGATTTGGCTTGGTTCAAGTTGAAAAAAATTATACTGAAAAAACCAAGTAAATACAGAAATAGGCAGAGAACTACAAAGTTAACATGTTATTCCTTGTATATATTTGTTCTGTTTGTTCTCCCTAGGGTTTTGTGTCACACAGTCACTTCTAATAATGAAATAAATAACCAAGAAGAAAGGTATTGGGGTCCAAGTTAAGAAGGTCATTGGGGGTACTTGAAGTCAAGTCTATATGGAGATGCCTAAATGAGAAGACAAATATACAGAAGCTTACACTGACTCTACATTCAGATCAGCCTTCCAGAATATCAGCCTATATACTTTAAAATTTTACATCCTTCACCACCTTATAATCACCTATGAAAAGTCAGGTGTAATTTACACATTAACCTAGTCTTGGTTCAGTATCATTAACCTACAGTATGTAATTTTCTGACAATTAATTTTATCCTCCTGCATAAACAAAGTGGGGGGTGAAGGGACCTTGGTACTGACAACTTACGGTAACACTGGATGCAAACTTGATCTAAAATATTTGAAAACTTGGGCGTCAATGCTGGCAAAGGGTCAAGTTCAATTTTTTTGAAGTCTTCTGGACAATCTCTCTTTAGATGACCTTCACGTTTACATAAGCTACATACCACTGTAGGAGACTGTATGAATAGAAAGCAAGACAGATTTAAAACAAAAAAAACCAAGCAGGCAAACATTTTTCTATCAAATCTAAATATTTTTATATCAATTTCTACCAGGTTTAAATTATGCTGCCAGCTGGTTAGATGTTAAATGTTTACCTTGCCCTTTGTAAAAATAAGTCTATTAAATTCATAAAAGAACTCAGATTTGATAAGTTGTTCTACTGTTGTGCTTCCTTCATAAGTACTTCCTTTTTCAGTAACATCCTGTTTACTCAAATCTACCAAGAGGGATTCTTCTACATTTTCTTCCAACTGTTTGTCTTCATATTTAACAGGGATGGACAATTCTTCCTCTTCCTCAGATAATGCTTCTTCATCTCCAGATCCAGTGCACGTGTTGTCCAGCTCACCTTCCAAAGTCAAAATATCACCGCATTTTATCTGGTTTAAGACAAGACTTTGTTCTTCCTCTTCATCCTCATCATCTGAATTATTGATTTCAGATATCTGGTCCTGTACCGAAGGTGCAAATTTGTTAAGAGATTCATCTAGCTCATCAGTACCTTCTGTGCTCCCCTCATCAATATCAGCCTTCTCATCCAGTATCCCACTGCACTCTAAGCCATATTCATCACTCTCTGTAACTGCCATGTTTTGAAAGCCTTCCATGTCTGAAATATTGCATGTTTCAATATCATGCTCATGTGTTGTAATAGGGAGATCTCCATTTTCACTATCTTCATCCAAATCCTGATTAACAGCTACCAAATTGTTTGGCCATTTTCTCTCTTGTTCGTGTTCTTCCTCTTCCTCATCCTCCTCTTCATTTCCACTTTCTGTCTCTTCACAGCTTGGTTTAAAGTCTTCATTATCGCCAGAAATAATCTCTTCAATTACACAATCTGAATCTTCCTGGGTAATTTTCAAATGTCCTATATCTTCTGCCAATTCTTCTTCTGTAAGGCTTTCGGAGCCATCAAACAGCTTTGAGGGATCGATCGTATGAGCCTGAGGGATGTCTGAACATACATTTGTGCTATTAATATAGTCACCTGCCAATTCTTTATCTGTTTTATCACTTAAGTTTTGCACATTAGCTGTGTCATGCATTATGGCATTCTTTTCAGGTTTTAACTTTTGTGATATTTCTGTATTAGCATTAAGAGAGGTTTTCTTGCTGGATAATGAAGACTTTTTGTGAGGCAAGGCAAAATATTTGTAAGTTGCCCTTAAGCAATGAAGGATATATTCATAAACTAGCTGACTGTTCAGAGTTCTTGCCACATTCCTTTTAACTGAGTAAGGGTCTGGAAGAAAAAAAAAAAATGAATTGAATGAATAGAATTAAGTCAGCATCTTCATTACCAAACATAACAGAAAAAGGTTTGATACGCCCTAATTTGTCTTACAACATTAAAGTATATAAATATTTAAATTAACAAGCTGTATTAAAAGGCATGATAGCAACAGATCAGAGCACTATACTAGGCTGAAGGAAACACTATACTATGCTGAATGAAATACTAGGCTAAAGCCATTTGATGGCATCCGATAGATATCGACTGCTTAAACTACAATGTAAAAAAGAAAACCAGTGTTAACCAAGGGAACCTGTCAATTATAGAACAAAAAGCAATTAGACTTTTTCAGTTTTAATGTACATACAAAAAACTTCTTGCAACGGAAGTTATATAAGAAGAACTAATGACTATATATGCACATACTGAGTTAAATGAGAGTATAACATAATATTTTAAAACTTGTAATTTAAAATGTTAAGTGATGTGAAAGAGACAAAAAAGATGCAATAATCACTGTATTATTTTCTATTATAGATTGAATATGCATTAGAAGGCAATGTCTCTGTTTTTCATTAATTAGTCCTGTTTTAGTGGTCTTAACTAAAGAATACTACAAAAAGAGTTACGAAAGTGTAAATACATCCAATATGTTATCTTGAAAGGCTCAATTAAAATACATTTGTACTATATATTTTAAAACTGGTAGTGATTTTATCAATTACAATTAGGTATTTTTCATTTTTTCAAAAATTACAGCTAGCTATTACTAAATAAAAATATCATTTCTACACTGTATAAGACACTAGTGCAATTAGATTTGCAATTATGAAGTTAAGCTATTTCTCAGAATCATGATAAAAATGCTGACAGTTATTATATAATCAGTAAGGGTCTCTCTCTTGTGCAAGCTAGGAAGGCACACCAACTTCCACACGTGATTTCCAGTACCAGAAGACCTATACCCATAAACTCTGGCAGATCACCTAACTTCACAATTTTACTCGACTTAAAAAAAAAAAAAAAAAAGAATTGGTATTCACAGGTAAAAGTAGCAATAGACCCTCTTATCAAGCAAGAGAAATTATTCAGACCTTGCCCCTTTTAAGAGAAGCTTCTTTTGGAGAGGCAGAATCATCCACAGGATTCTGTTCCCAGACCACAATATCATTCTCAACCTCTTTAAGGTTAAAGTTCATTAACTTGTTTAGTGAGAATCCTCCTATCTGAAGGAAACAGAAAAAGAGAGAGATAAAATATTTAATGTTTCATGACTGGCATACATGAAACCCACTTTTCCCATGGTATCAAGAAAACAGTCAATATGTTAGGAGGTGATCAAAATCACTATGATTTACAATAGACATAATAAGAGACTGGTTAGGTTTTTTTCCCTAAAAATCATCTACCCTGAGTCATTCAAAACTAAGATTTAAATCCTGGTCCCACTGCATGGAAAATACTCTTACTAACTTCAAGAATTTTCCCCTCAACTTAAAAATGCAGGCATAGTAATATATTGCTCACAGCTTTATGCTGGGAACAGAGCTGCAGCTCATTCCAAGCAACAGTTCCCACCCCCCTTTTCTTTTTTTGAAGCTTCTTCAAATGGACATTTGTACACACTCAGGATGCGATGCAACAATCAGCATTTGACAAAGGCTATTTCATGCTTTGCATATTCCTCCCACCCTTTAAAAAAATACTTAAGCCCTAGTAAGTCACTCAAGTGATTTAAAGAATTTTATGCATCTTTTATATAACCTTAATTCACTCCCTTGAGTATGCATATGATAATTAAATCTTTAGTTATATGATTACTATTTTTCCCCTGGGACTCCAACTTCAGACACCGAGACAGTGGATTGGTTCTAAAGGTGAACACAAATTTTCGAGTCAAGAAGATTTATGTAGGCCCTAGTTTTCTGACTGCAGATGTGTAGAGAATGAGGCTGGGGACTGCAAGAAAGAAAAAAAGAAAGCAGTTGAAAGCTGCCCTGCAGAAACGGGTTGTTTCTACCACAGAGAAACAGAAAACTGAGCTGGATGCCTAAGTCAAAGAGTGTGAATTGGCCAGTTAAGATCTCTAGGTGCTTCAAGTTCTGTTCTGCATGTGCCTAAGACTGTCTCTACTGGCTTAGGCCCTCAGTGTCTCAGTATCTTCAGCATCTGTAGCTGTTTCACTGGCTAACTGCCTTAAATGCCCTCTAATTATATAGCTATTACATACTTGAGCAAAGGAGAAACCAGGTCCCAGTTTTCTTAAACTGCACACAAACAATTAGTTAATTCTTTTGACTTTTAAGTTCTGTGCTTTAATTCTCCTACCTGTAAAATGGAGATAGCCACCCCCCTAGCTTCTCAGAAATATTCCAAAGCAAGTTACTTTTAATATTTCTGAAGCATCCTGATAGGACAGTCATGTGCACAGACATGCATATGAGGAAATTAATAAATCTGCCTTCACAGCAGGTTTGAACAATGTGTTGTAAGTGAGGCATGGGGCCACACATTAAATAATGAGGGGAAAACAATATAAAAAGCATCTCATTAAGTGAATACTTTCTGTTCTATGCAGTGAATGAGTCTGGAATTCTGGGGGGGGGGATGATTATATAACTAAAGTCTGTCAATACACATGCACAGAGAAATTGAACTACATTTGCTCAGATAATTTTAATTCTGGCATTTCATTATCTGAGTTTGAAGAACTTAACAGTTCCCCTCCCCACCTTTCGTTTAACATGTTTCACATGTTCTTGTTAAGAGCCTTTTCTACCTCTGACCCAGAAAAAGGAAGAGGTAAGTTATGACATTCTTGTACCACAAAAATATAGAAGTTACCATATTCAGATTCAAAATGCTTAAACATGCATACCCATGATCCAAAATAAACAGGGAGAAGTGGTTCTTTCCTCTGCTGTAGAAAGAAAATCACCATTAAAGCAAATACATAAGGTGGCAAGCCTCCTTCTTCAGGACGATCAACACAACACAGCTATAAAAAAAGAAGGAATAATTATTAATGTTTCTCTGCCTCAGGCATCGTATCATGTCATCTTTACAAGTATAAATTATTTCCTACTTGCAAAAGTCAGCCAATTTAAGTTCGGAGAGAGACTTAACACTTGGACAAAGCTATTTTATTCCCATGTGAAGGTATAGGCTTGATTTAGCAGGGCTTCATGTATTTATTGTGCTTACTTCTACACTATAAACATACTGAAATGACTTATTCTATGTACATTGGTTCTGATAAACTTCTGGACATGGGAGCCAGAAGATATGCTATGACTGGGATTATACATGAAACGACAAGATACAGGCATGTAATTCCTATAAATCTCTGAAAAAAGTTATCCTTTTCACTTTAAACAATAATGATATGACAAACTCCAAACCAACTGCAAATCTTATTTTTGTAGTTGCACATTCTGAAGCTACTGAAGAAACGTATACCCAGAACACTAGGTCTGTGTGAATAGAGAAGTATTCAATTCCAATTTGGATTTGGATTCAGCCAATTCGGAGGATGATTATTCAATCTGGCGATTTGAATCACTGTTCTCATTCGAGCCAGAATCGAAGATTTGGTGACAATTCAACAATTCAGATTGGCTGGGGAGAGACAGGCACAACTGGGCAGCTGCAGGTTCTCCTCTGGCTGTGCCTGCCTCTCCATGGGCAGGGGGAGAAGCCACCATGGCTGCCCTGCCCAGCCCCATCCCCTATTCAGCCCAGCCTCTTGGCACTTAACAAAAAAGCAGCCCCACACTCACAGGCTGCAGGAGTGGGGATCAGGGCTTCTGAGGGCTCGTGGCAGAGTGCCCCCGCACAGCAAGAGAACCTGCAGCCACCCAGCTGTGCCTGCCTCTCTCCAGTCAATCTGAACCTCCAAACCAATTTCGAGGCTTCAGATTAGATTCAGACCTTTTAATGGGTCTCTCGATTCAATTCAGAATCAGAGATTTGACTGCCAAATCGGTCCGAATCTCCTCTGAATTGAATCGGTGACCAAAGCTTTGCCCAGCCCAACAGAACACTACCTAATAGCGTAACCAAAGATGATTAAGTTCACCATTATAGACGTTCTGTATTAGAGAAACATACTCTATCATCATTCACATTTGGCTATTAGCATCACATAAGAAAACATCTTTCTTATGTTTCTTCACCAGAGCTCTTTCTAATTTCTATTAATTTGAAATGTGAAAAATTACCTCATTTGACAAATTTAGAATAAAGACTATTTTACATATAATCTGGAAAGAGCAGCAAACCTCTCCTCTTATGCACCCAATGCATTATTGCAGTTGCTGATCAGGTGCATGGAATAAAGATGAATAGATGCACAAAAAGATATAAATGATAGTATTTCCTCCACTGAAAGCATTGTTAGGAATTTAGCTAGAAGCTCAGCAAGTACACAAAAAGAAATTTGTTAATAGATCATTATGGTTATGGTAAAAACCAAGATATGCCTATACTTTCATATACAGCTGACATTTACCTGGATGCATGTTTAAGAAACTCATCATATGATGGATAAAAAGCATTACACAAGATAAAGACTCACCTTTGCCCAGTACCTGAAGGCAATAACTAGTGGTACAAGTGTAGGTTCTAGTTTTCCAAGCGTTGCCAAGTGGTTTGTTGTAAGATAGGCATTTTCATTCCCTGCACTTATTTTACAGACAAGGCCACTAGAAACAATGAAGAAACTAAATAAAAAACCACGCAACGGTCTTAAAAAGATGATATCAGATGAAATCCTAAAAACTATTTCAGCTTAGAGCAGGGGTGGGCAATTGTTTTCGGCAGAGGGCCACTTACTGAGTTTTGGCAAGCCAGCAAGGGCCACATGACAGGCGGCCCAGGACAGATTAATATTGATTTTGTAAATTTTTTAGGGGCCTTGCTGGCCAGACAGAATGCCTGGCAGGCCACCTCTGGCTTAGAGCTATAAGGAGAGATTTAAACAGCCTCAGAGACTTAACATTTACAGTTGGAGGAAGCAAGCAATGTATGTGTTTTAGATTTGGAATATAAACATTTTAAACCCTTTAAAAGTACATTTTAAATTTCTGGGCAGCTTCATTTAATTTCTGAATTTTCTTTTTGCTTTTAGTAACCAAGCAATTTTAGTTCATTGAACTAAATCTACTGTGAATTTACTTATAAAAAAATTATCCTAATTCGTAGACCACACCCAGTTAAAAACAGTATATATAAACCATTTCTAGAGTATAGGGATGCATACAAGAGAAAGGCCACATAACAGTGAGCTACTGTGTCAATAACTAATTAAAGTAACATCTCATGAATCCAAAGTGGTATATGTTAAATGTGCATAATAATAAATACTGTACATTTCTAGCCCTTCTCAACAGGGTACTAAAACTAAACAACCAGCCCTCACATTTTTTTTAAAGTTTCCTAAACAAATCTTAAATCTGCATTAATCAAGGAGGAGTAAGTTGTTTACTTTAGCTATCATCCCAAAAAGAGAGCAGGGTGGATGCTAAAAACAGCAGCTATTCTTTAGGGGATTGGTGATGAGGGGGGTGAGGACAGAATAACCCTTACCCTCTTATTCTAGCCTAATACTTATGGGTAAGTCCATTCCTAGTTTGTCTCTCAACATCCATGGAACTGTAATAATTTAGTACAGAAGCATCATTTACAGGCGCTGGTATGTGTAATTTACATTGCTATATGCTATTTAGAACAGACAAATTGACAACTGAGACCTTTGCTTTTCTTTGCACACCACCACTGGTACTCTAGCATGGAAATCTGCATCAACATCAATAAAAGATTCTGGGGGGGGAAAAATAAAACACATTAAGAAACATTGATAAACATTTTTGTGTTCACCTGGAAATTGATTTAGTACAAGGAATACAGATAAATGGGGGGAAGGGGGGTGTCTCATTTTTCTAGATTACCGTAGAAATATACTGTCCACCAACTCTAGCAAGTAAGAGAAGTCTGTCAGGCCAGTACTGGGATGATCTTATAAAGTAAGTTTTCAAAGTATAAAAGGCAAAAATGTGGTATGGAGCTTGTACCACTTCTAACCTATACAGCATTACTGCTGGTAGGAAGGGAAGTTCAGCAGTTATGTTTAAGCAGTGCAAGGAAAAATGAACACTGCAGGGTCAATAATACATACACTAGCTATAAACAAACACACATGCTGAACATCAGTTTCAATGCATTTATCTAGTTTGTCATTTTATTGTACATAGATTAAAATTCAGAGCAAGTTCGGTACTTTTTAGAGGACTGTACAAATGTAATTCTTGAGCCGGGGTAGAGAATGAAAGGGCGGGAAGTAAATCTCAAATGAAAAAACAGAAAGAAGCCACTTAAGACCATTTTTCTTAGTAGCCCCAAGACAATATATCAACATATGACAGCAGACTAACTGACGTTATACCAGTCTGCCTTTAATAGGCCTTCTTCCATTGCCTCCTTTCATATTTGTGCTTTTCAGTTCTCTTACATCTACTTCATATAATCCTCACTCCCCATTGACTTCTTTCATCAATCTCTTTTTCCATTCTTACTTTCCCTTTTCAGTCAATTGCTTTGATATCACATCCCTTTTTACTTGTATTTGAAAGTCATCTAATTTAGGCTTAATCTATGCCTTAAAGTCAGAAGCACTATGCCTACCCATGACACTATCTATATAAGATAACCCTAACAAATCTAAATAATGGAAAGAGGCAGCAGAATTCTTTAAGTCTGATGGTATTTCCATCTCTAATGGGGGGAGAAAATAAAACCACACCAACTAGAATTTCTAATACATGAGAGGTACTATAGCTACCATAGCCAGAAACCTGAAAATACAGCTGAAACAACAAATTTCTGTAGACATTCACATGGTATACTGCATTTTTAACCATTTACATTCTTCTATAAGTCAGGTAAGCGCCTGGTTTGGTATCTCCGTTTTAAGAATTATGGAACCCGAACTACTGGTAATGGTAAAAAATTATTTTGAAATAAAACAAAGCAGCAAAGTTCTGTTTCTTACCACTGTTTTTCAGACTTTCCTGTACAACTAAGAGAACATCTGGTTGAGCCATCTGCAAAATGATACCCAAATATATAAGTCAAATAATAGAAGTTACAATACTAAAATACTGAAATGTTTTTTAAAATGTTGTCCTACTCTGAAAAATGATAAGAGATAACTTCAAGTTCTACTATTCCCCAGCCCTACAAAAATTGCTACAGCTTTGGGGGAGGGAAATCACATTTTCTATCAAACACTCTCTCCTCCAATGCACTACACAGAACTCACAAAGCTGATTATGTAGAGGAAGATAAAAATTGACAAAATTAATAAAGCAAACCAAATGGAAATATGCATCTGCCACTGCAGTTTTATTAGGCTTATTAGCTCTCAATCCTTCCTGTGTGTGGAATTTAACATTTATACTGATGAGTACACATTTTACACTGTATTTCCTGCCTTTCAGTATATTGTGAAGAACTACTACAACCCTCAACTCCAGGGATGGAACACAAACCACAAGGTCATAACAGGTGTAATTCTTGAATTTAAGATGGGATTTTTTTTTTTTAGTTTCAAGACAAAAACAGAATGAAAAGTAAAAGAAAGAAAATAAAAGTCCAATACACCAATAGATTTCCAAAAGGTTGATCAGTGTCCTAAAGAACAACTCTAGGATGCTTTGCTTCTTTATGCAGTTTCAGAACTTTGACCATTTTTTCTCCCAAACCTGAGCATTTATTTACTAAACAATGAACAGGACTTGTTAAAATAAAGAAATAATGTACAAAATATAACATGCCTTTTAAAATGTTTTACAACTATCCAGAATAAGAAAATACAGGGCAGGAGGTTACTCTTTCTTTTACAGGTCATTATGAAAGCTTGCAATATACCCTAAGAAATCAGGGAACCCAGAATTCTAGTTGCCCCTTTACAAATCTGCAAAATTATCTTGTATACAGATCATCTAATGCAGTGTTTCCCAACCAGTGTGCCACGGCACAAACACGTGCTGCCAGAAATGAACAGGTATGCCATGAAATTTAGCCATGGCAATGAGCTAAAGGTATGAGGATTGGGAATGCCTTAACAGGTGTGCTGCAGAAAATGTTTATTAGTGTAAGCGTGCCTTGGGCTGGAAAAGGTTGGGAAACACTGATCTAAATCAAGGTTATCTTTAATCATATAATAGCTGAATAAACTGAAAAGGAACTGGGTGAAGATACTAAACCACAGGCACAGGGATCTGCAAAGAACAAGATATTTAAGAAAATATTTTTTTTAAGCATTGCGCCTTTTGCTTTTTGAGAACTGCTTAAATGTATAACTTTTAAAACAGAAAAGTCTTTAAGCAGATGTCAGGAAAGTGTCCCTTCCTCCTGAACCATCTCAGAGCCTTTAAGTGTATTTTATCTGTTGGCAGATACACTGCCATGAAAAACAGTAAAACAGTCACTGAACCTAAAATATGAGACTGTAACCTAGTCTTTGGTATTAAAAACCCCCCTATTCCTGTGGTTTTCTTAATTGATTTGTTCAAAGCCAAAATCCAATTCCAAGACAGAACAAACCAGTCAGTGACAGTGTGTTACTAACCAGAACACTGCTTGTCCGTGTTCTGGTTAGAAAGACAAAAACTTAAGTGGCATAATTTTTGACAGATTTCCAATATTCAGACATGAAAGGCAAAGATTTTTAAACTGATGGTCTTCCAGTTAAGCATCTAAAGTAACTGGTCCAAGTTTCAGAAAGGACAAGTAATCTACAGAAGTTAACAGGAGTTGTCAATATGTAAAGGCTTCTTAAAAATAATTTTTTATTTTAAGGATATAAATATGGATTGAGTTGCCTAACTATCTGCACCCTGGTTTCAAGAAAAAGTTAAACAGCACCCTGATTTCCAGAAAAGATTATTCCATCTCATCATATAGGTATACTGACAACAGCTACAGATGATGGTAAGACCTGCATACCCCATCCTGTAGGCTTTGAAGGGATAAGTTGGTCAACTGTTGTGGCTCTTCTGTACAAGCAATGTGACACTAGGTACCAACAGTCTCAAGGTTTCCTATGCCCTAATGCAGAGTTGCATTAGACAACAATGGAGTTTAATTATGCAGAGCTATCAGACCAGCTATTACTGGGGCAGGACAAGGACAGAATCAAATGCCTACTGTATTCTGAAGTATCTCTCTGCTATACAGTATTGAACTGCACTAAAAACAGCATAAAAAGTGCAAAGTTGGATTCTAACTCTTCATGCCTTTTGTGGTCAAAGCATAAAGCGACTGGCAAAAAACCCAAGGTATATTCCATTTACTGAATGACCTACTGTAAGATACTACCTCATTTTACAGCTGGGGAATTCTAATTCTACAGCATTTTACAATGCTTTGGGTTCTTTGGATGGAAGATTCTATTACCAAAGAAAAGTAATAATATTACTGCTACAAGTAGCGCAAACAGGAAAAGGAAAACATTATTTTTAGAGCAACATTCAATAGGATGACTTTCAATTAGTTGATGCATTTCAGTAAAAAATCTTATTGTGATTTTGCACTATTATGAAGGCTGTGCGTGTAAAATAAATCCAAAAATCAAGACACATTTATAATAGAAGCTGTCTTACTTACACTGGCTGGAAACTGGATATCAATGTTTATGTCAGAATTTTTGAAACCAAATCTGCTACCTGAAGAACCATACAGCCTTAACGAGCATTCTGCAAACAAAAGAATTTGGTGCATTTAAATCAATAGCAGTCTACATCCTAAAGTGGGGAGCAGATACTTTACTGTACTGCCAGCAGATTCCAAGCCTAGAGCAGGTGTACATAGCTATAGGAAGATTGCTCTGAGTAAGGAAGAGTCTTCCCAGAATAGAAGCTGACCTAGCAGCTCTGCCTTCTCCTTCCCATAACCCCACAGGTGAAGGGGTCAAGATCACAGCCAAACCTAGAACTTTCGTAAGTCCTGCTGATCCCAGCTGCTCCTTTATTGTCACTGGCACCTGATATGACTTAGAATTTTCAAGCTGAAATACTAGTCACATATCCCCAAGTGGAACATATTATGCTAACATATAATAAATACAATATATATTATAGCATAGCATTATACTAAAATCCTATATTCATACTACAACTTATCAAATGTGATATTAAGATTACTTTTTTGAGAAAGGAAAAAAAATGACAGACAATAATATCTAGCAAACAAACAAAATGTCAAAATTAATACCTGGCAATTTTTGATGTAGTAAAGTTTCCATCCTTGTATTAATTTTGCACCTTTGCTCCAGATCTTCATTATTTAAGCCAAATTCTTGCACAACATTTCCAATGGCAACACCAATTGCTTGTATCTGGGAAGGTGTTGGTGGAGGTAGGGTAGTCAGCAGCTGCTCTTCTTGTTTTTCCTTTAAAGTTAACCATACCATAACATATTTTAGTGGTTCTTTTCAGTTACTTTACTGAAGTCTGGGGTGAATGCACATTATTTATCCCAATTAGTAATTCTGTATCCTTTTATATACTGTGGAGCTAGGATGTAGGCCTTTGAAATAAACCATGTCTAGTATGATGAAATCAAGAAAGGGGCAAGAAATCAGAGGTTTCAACAGTTTACAATCATAGAAATCATAGAAAATTAAGGCTGGAGGGGACTTCAGGAGGTTATTTAATCCAACATCTGGCTCAAAGCAGGACCATCCCCAACTAAGTCATTCCAGCCAGGGCTTTGCTGAGTTGAGCCTTAAATACCTCCAAGGATGGAGATTCTCTCCAGGTAACCTGTTTCAGTGTTTCACCACCTTCCTAGTAAGACAGTTTTCCCTAATAACCAACCTAAACTTCCCTTGCTGCAACTTGAGATCTTTGTTCCTTGTTCTGACATCTTTTACTACTGTTATCTCCATCCTCTTTGGAACTACCCTTCAGGTAGTTAAAGACTGCTATCAAATCTCCTCTCAGTCTTCTCTTCTGCAGACTAAATAAGCCAAGTTCCCTCAGCCTCTCCTAACAAGTTATGGCCCCAGCCCCCTAACCATTGTTGTTGTCCTCTGCTGGACTCTGTCCAACTAGCCTACACCCTTTTTGTAGTGGGGGGGTGGGCACTAAAACTGGACACAGAACTCCATATGTGGCCTCACCAGTGCTGAATAGAGGGGAATAATTACTTCTCTTGATCTGCTGGCAACACTCCTACTAAAGCAGCCCAGTATGTTGTTAGCCTTCTTGGCAACAGGGCATAGTGTTGACTTATATTCAGCTTACTGTCTTCTTCTGCAGCTGCTGCTTAGCCAGTTGGTCCCAAGCTTGTAGCAGTGCATCAGATTCTTCCATCCTAAGTGCAGGATTTTACACTTGTCCTTGTTGAACCTCATGAGATTTCTTTTGGCCCAATCCTCCAATTTGCTGAGGTCACTCCAAATCCTAACCCTATCCTCCAGCTTATCTGCTACATCCTCCAGTTTGGTGTCATTTGCAAACTTGCTTAGGGCGCAACCCTTCCCATCTTCCAGATTGTTAATGACAATATTGAACAAAACAGGGCCCAGGAGTGACCCCTGGGGCAATACATTTGGATACTGGCTGCCAACTAGACCTGTGCTATTGATCACTACCCGTTGCGCCTGATGATGCAGCCAGCTTTCGATCCCCTTTACAGTCCGTTCATCCAATCCATACTTCCTTAGCTTGCTTGCAATAATGTTGCAGGAGACTGTATCAAAAGCCTATCTAAAAGTCAACGTATATTACTCTGGACAATAAGTATGGCAAGAACCAACAAGGGAAGACTTTAGAGGCAACTTAATTATTAACAGAATAAAAAACAATTTTACAAATCTATGCGTTATATGCATTTAGCTGTTACTAATTTACAGCTGTTATTAACTCACCTTCATGTTTTTCTTGTGCCTTTTCTCTTTAATGTGCTTGTGAGCAAATGCCACCGACTCAATCAGAGCATCACACAATTTGCAGGTATACTTGGCTGCTGGATAGTTTCGAGGTCGCTAAAAAGTCAACACACTAAGTTACAAGATATTGCCTTCATTTGATATACCAGTTCAGTCTAGTTGGATGTTCTAATGTCAAAAAAAGAAACGTCTTCCCTCTTTTTTTTGATTCCAACCTTAGAGCCTAGCTGTTTGGATATTCAAGAGGAAGATGCAATAAACTGTAACAGTACACACTGAAAATAACAAAGGCATATAAGCCTGCTGTTGAATTTATTGGGTTTTTTTGTCCATTAAGGGCCCATTTTATCACAAGTAAGTTTCATAGATTTGATCATTAGTAATAAGCCTTTCAGTAGCTAAGTAAAGTGTAATTCTTAGGTAAGCAGGTGCCTTGGGTTATTTGCAGACTTATAAAATATGAAACTAGTATATACGTAAAGCCAATGTCACCTTCTTTAGCCTGTAAATGCAGTCTCGTTTTAATCGCTCTTCAGCTTGCTGCAACCCTAGTCGTTCTTTTACTGACAGCACAGATTCATCTATGACAGGACCTTCCATATCTTCATCTTGCTCATAGTCTTCTTTTCTAGTAGTTCTTCTTGATCTCCTTGGTTTCCTATGTTTCTTCATTTCTTAAAGAGTTACCAGAACATGTGTTGTAAGATAATGATATAGAACCATTCATTCTTCTTTCTATTAATGCACTTGCAAAAGCAGACACAAGTACCTGCTTGTCACAGAATTTGCTTTTCCCTGTCATATACAAGTCATTATCTTTGTAAAAAAATGCAATAGTACCCTTTTGTATATTTTCATGCCATATCCTATGACATGTTTATTTAGAATCTTACCAGCTATGGAACTTAAATTATAGCAACCAACCTTTGACCCATGAAGTCAAACAATTTAATAGCACATTCTTGTCTGAGCAACAACAGTTAAAAGACAAAACAGTTTCTACTATCAACTTGATATGCATGAAATATCCCAAAGTAATGAACTGAGGAGGCAGAACATATTCAGTATTCTTTAATCAGTGGGTAAGTCAGGGAAGGATTATATTCCATTTCTGGACCTACCTGTTTCCATATACTGGTGCTGAAATTGCAATAAATTTTGAAACTTAAACCTACCTGAGTTCCTTACTACACGAAGCTCAAGTTAATGCCACAGAAGCTAAATTATGCCTTGACAGCATGCTGTTCAAGTGTCACATGAGAGGTATGGGTCCAAACAAATCCAACTGAAGCAATTTAACATACATTGAAGATCTTCCTTCTCATCTGAAGTCTTGATATTATAACAACACATTTTTTTATTTCCCCAAAAGGCAAGCTTTTAGAATTGCAGCATCATGCTTTCTTTAAGTACTGCAATACACTGGATGAAGTTACCTTTAGACTTTTAGACTACAATAATCAATTAAATAACAAAATAGTAGATAAAGCACACCAATAGGTCTCGCCTGCTAAAACAACTCAGTGAATGCAACTATAAATGTGTGCACAAGAAACAAACAATTAAGTTTATAGCTAAACTTCTAGCAGAAGTGTGAATGTAAATATTGTCTCCAAACTGCACCTAGCTTTGTCAGCATTTGTGCAACAGAAATTGTTTTTGGTCCAAAGTATACAGGTAAAATGTAATCTTTGGCTCCAACAGAAGTCAGTAAATGTAAGCCAGATTTCAGGAAGCTGAAAGCTCTCCTCTCATGCAAATACTAAAATATTGGCCAGAATGTTAAGATCTTTTAAAGGCTTGAATGCCTCTGAAAAAATTCCTTCAACTTCCTTTCTTCTTATTATTCTGAAGTTCTCACATTGGCAACAGATTTTTGCTTGTACTGATTTTGCTTGTACAGTTTGGTACAGTTTTCTTTAAGCAGGAAAACTTCAACAAGTATAAAGAAAGGGTACCAAGTGTTTCAGGGATACTACCTGAAGGTTCCGACTTTCAAGGGAGGCAGGTTACATGATAATTCCTTCTTTTTTTTTTTTAAACAGTTATAGGAAATACCTAGAACTGACAGGACAAAAAAAATAAATCTGGGGAAAAATAAAAGCCCTCTATGTTGGCATTGACTAGTGCTTTCCCTATTTAGCTTCTCACTGATGTAGGCTTACAAACAAGGGTGAAGTGTTTTTTTATTCATTTCTTTAACAGGGTAACAGCCATGTACGAAATGCCAGAACTGGGAAGAGAGTATGCCAAAACTACTTATACCCAGCACTAGTTCAGATTTCAGTTTGATAAAAAGGTGCCATATAATTTTGTCTACTAGACGTTTTATAAATCTACAACTCCAGAAAAAGAAGAGATGTTGTCTTCATTTTCAGTGTTCCCTACTGGTGATTAACTTCAAAGTCTACCTCTGCTGTCCCTATCTTTCCGTAAAGAGGATTATGAACATTTCACTGTTGTCCATAGCAAAGCCTGCAAAATTTTACCTTACTCAATAACTATAATTACTAGACTTGTTAAGCAGCATCTGCATTGCTACACTTCCTGTTGTGCCTTAAGCTATTCCTGTTTAGTCTCCAACACTCATCCCTTGAAGGACATTTAAGTTGTGCCATTCTTCCCCAATACAGTGGCTCATAGTTGGACTCCAGGAAAAAAAAAAAA
>JAGPOW010003395.1:1778685-1790306 GCA_030014935.1 Caiman crocodilus | reverse complement strand
TTTTTTTTAAATGTTTTTCTTTTCTTCAAATGTTTCAGTGGTATCTAATTATCTGTTAATTTAATAAAGTAAAATATCTTGCAGTTGGTTCTTAAAAATATTATCAAACATTTTCAATTAAAATGTTCAATAATGGAAGAAAATGTCAAGATTATGGACAGATATCCATATGGAGTGCTCTGAATCCTATAATTCATCAAATTTGGTGTCATGAAGAAATGTGGTCTTTGTTCCCTCCCAAAGTACTTCAGAATGGCATGCAGTAGCACTGCTTTGAAACAGGCACAAAGGAAGGCCATCAACCATTTAGTTGTCAACTCTTTTCCCTTCCCCAAAGGTGAAAGGTAGAGCAGAGCACTGTGTGATATGAGAGGACCTCTGGTCCACACAGATGTTTCAGAAAGTGCTTCAGAAGGAAGCACTTCAGAGATGTTGCACATTTTTAGGGTTTTGAAGCACTTCAGCCATTTTTTGAAGCACTTCTTCAGCTGTTCATGTCCTTGCTGTTTGGAGCACTTCAAGGCACTTAGAGCATTTAAAATTATGTGAGCACTTAAGAAAATGTCCACAGACATTTTCATGGAAAATATTTTGAACCTGACAAGTCAGAAAATAGATTTGAAATTTCTGTAGAAATAATCGTTCATGTTTTTAACCAGTCTATAAAACATCTTGGAAAAGAGAGCTGGAATTTTTGCAGAGTGGAGAAGATTAAAAAAATAACTGTAGAATAGATGAGGAAAAGGTCTGGAGAAGAGACAGAACATATATGAATATTTTTCATCCAATAACTTCGAAGAATTTGACATAGTTGAACTTTCACCTCTGCTTACCATTGCATGGGATAGTAATTCAGATGAACCAGCTTTCTGTCTTATACTGCAATGTGGATTACAGATAGACTATGCAAAATTATAAGGTCTGTGGAGGCGAGGCAACCCCACAGGCTCTCGAGGGGAAGAGAGTGGACCCTGCAGACCCCAAACCCTGAAAGCAAGTCCTCAGCGGAGCTAGCTTACCTCCCGCAGGGCAGCTGGATCAGGAGCTGCACCTGCAGCCGCACTCATGAGGCACGCTCTGGCATTGGGAGGAGGCGACCCAGCCTGCGTGGCTCATGCAGGCAGCACCAAGGAAAGCTTTAAGCCTCCTGCGGGAGGCAAAGCAGGAGCATCCACACAGCCCCCGGAAGAAGCTGACACCGAAGAGGCAGGGAAGCTCCCTGCTTACGGTAGCAGAGAGGAGGCATCTGAGATCTCTAGAGGGGGCTGGGATAAGGGAAGCAGCCCTACAGCCCCTTCCTACTCAGAGGAATATTTTCTTTGAAGTAAAAACGACCCCAAGAGGGGAGAAAGAGTGACTGGGACCTGGTAGAGAGGCCCTCGGCTGTCCTACGGGGCCAGAAAACATCATTAACTTATCATCAACCAGTTGGTGAGTGGACGGGGTGTAGGGGAGGCAGAGCCCCATGGAACATTGTGTCTGATGATTGTAAGTACTGCCGTCCATCGGGAAGGCCCACCTGGGAAAGATCTCCACTGAAGCCTAATGTGGCTGCGGAGTATGATTGGTTTATGAAGAAGAGACTATAGCCTAAAAGAATGGGGCAGGTTACCAAGGCTTGTGTTGCTGCAACAAAAAGAAAGCAAGAAAGACAATCTCAATTTATCCGTTCTTATATACATATGCTCAAATGAGCAGATGACATTAGGAAATTTAAGTTGAGCTTCAGTGACCATTAAATACACAGTGCTGGCATTTAAAGAAATGCTGACACTGTTATTTAATCTGTTTCAAAATGCTGAAGGCACTTGATTCTTTTTTGAAGAAGTGTCTGAATCTCTCCCAAAAGAAAGCAACTTAACAGAAGAACAACAAATGAAAATTTATTTTAATAATTATATCTGAAACACTGATCATCCTAATGCATAGTGAATCTAATCTCAGGGTTGGCATGTTAGTTTATCTGTTCAGTGGCATACATATATTTTGGAAAACTGCTTCTATGAAAAATGTAGGGAGGTGAAGATATTTCAGAGATGAAAAAATTGGGAATATCAAAAATGTGCAATCTTAAAATGAAACTTTTGAATTACGTTTGTGCTCTTGATATTGGGTTATTCAATGTGTGGCTTGTGGTAAAAGAAAAGTTTATGTTGGAAGGGAATATGTTGTGGTGTGGTTTTGGATGGGGATATGGACGTATATGATTATGTTTAGTTAAGAAGAAAATGCATATGTGACTTGGATGCTAAAAGCGTGGATGTGCACGTTGTTATACACAACCCTGAGCTAGAATACATTTCAGCTATGGAGTAAATCCTTTTTTCTCATTTCTGTCATAAACTTAGAGTCTAGTGTAGGAAAACAAAACAGAAATACATCCCCCCAAGAAAACAAACCTCACATTGTTCCACTATCTGGGACCACCTTTAAAGGAAAGATCTCTTCATGCCTCTCATGCCTCGTGTTAGCAAGAGCACACTGAGGAGTCATTGGAGGCAATGATATTAAAGGCTATGTTTTGACATTGGCATTCTTTTTTTTACAGTCAGTCCCAATTACATATGGGACTCTTTGTTGAATAAGGTACTATTCATCATGAAAAGGGTACTTTATCAGCATCTGGTCTTAAGGTGTAATTCCCTGGTGATTGTATCACTGAGAGAGGCACATGAGCAAGCAAATTAGCAGGGGGTGGTTTCTTACTTTTTTCTCCCCCGCTATGTGCAAGACATGTTTCTCTGTGGGTGTATACAGCTATTTATTGCGCTCAGTTTACATTCATGTGTTGTAGGTTGGATGAATCCATTCCTGATCTAAGTTAATTCACCTCAGATGACTTAGATGATGTTCACCTTTTTTGCCCAATTTAACTGCTCTGTACACCTGCACAGATAGGCATTTAGATCAACCTACCCCTAATTGGGTCAATCTAAATGTATTGGCTAATAAGTACCCTGTGTGTTTGTGTGCAATGTCAGTTATGTCAGCTTGCAGCTACAAAGCCACTAGGGGGAGCAGAAGATACACACTACTGCTTTTCAGTAACTCCTACATTTTGTAGAAATATTTGCTTAGTGTGCCTTTATAGAAAGGTGGGAAGGTTCTAAGTTTAGTTTTTTCGGGAATTAAACAATGCTGACATGCATATTTTATGAGGAAAATAAAATGGGTTTATAAAGGAAAGACCCCAAAGCCCTAATGTAATTAGTAAGTGTATTTAGGCTACTGTATCAGGTGTGTCCCATTCAGTGACAAGTGGCTAAACAGTCTATAGGCTAATAGTTATAAATCACATAGAAATGTCAGGGGGAAAAACCTGTATTAATAACTATATTAACATTTGGGAGCCTACCTTAGAAATCTCAGATACATTCAGCACTGATATTTTTCATTTATTATCATTTGAATCAACTAGCAATAGGCAATTGCAAATGAGAGGAGTCTACATTAGCAGAAAAAATTGAAATTTAAAATTGAAATGCCCAATAAATGTTTTAAATTAGGAGCTATTTTATAGTATTCAGTTTTGCTGCTGTAGTAACTTCTTCATTTATTTGAGAGGCAAGGGGCTTTTGGGGTGATATATTTTATTGGATCAACCACATGGTTGGGATAAAGTTAGACAAGCTTTTGAATGCAAGGCATTATTATTAATTTGTTGGCAGTTTTGCCTGTCAACAGGTAGGATCAAAACTTTACCTTTGTTTAAATGAAAAGTGTTTTCAAAATCATCTTCCAGGCCATTTTGCTCTGAAGAGTAAGACCAATGACTAAAGAGATATGCTGATTCCTAGGATTCAGCAGCCTCATTAAGCAGCTTCAGTAAATATGTCTGCTGTTGAGAAGGGAGCATAGATCAAGGGTACTTTTTCCCCACAGGGCTCTGCCACTCATCCTGCCTTGGGCAAATCTCATTCTGTGGATCAATGGTCTGGGTGATTTGGGCCTGTGCCAGCAAGACTGAATTTGTTCTTTTTCCTCAGCTCTGGGATATGTTGGACCCAGATGTAGTGAAGAAATGCCTAGTTTCATATTTACAATAGCATTGTGAACTCCTGCTGGGGAGGAATAGGAGATACTGTGACATTCTATTTTTTTCTACTGGAAACTGTTATAAATTGTGCACAGAGAAGGGGGTTTCCTTCTCTAGTAACATGGGAAGCACAGCCTGCCCCTTCAGGTGCCCACAACTTCCCCCATAGTAACTAAGCATGATAAACAAGCTTAATGGCAGATCTGTGCCTTATTTAGTAAATTGTTTAAAATTGTATTGGAGTTTACCCCCGTAGGCTGAAGAAGAGTCATGCAATACTAGTAATTTTCTGCTAAAGCTTTGTACATGTGAAAATCTCACGTTAGCAGAGAATATAAAAACGTGTGAGAGTGCAACCGGGGCCCCTCTCCCTTTCTAAGGTAGGGGGACCTTCAGCCGAATAAACTGGAAAGCCCACACCCTCGTCTCCTGCTTATTTGAGTCTCAGCTGGGAAACGAGCCCTGTTGGGGTCAGGAGTATTTACAGGTGCTCCCTCACCAGGTTGAGAGCTTAAGCGAATAATTTCTCCAACAAAACAAACAAATGTTGATGTTGATATGAGCTGGCATAAGCAGTCAAATGTGGGATCAAATATCACCGAATTGCATTTGTATAGCATCTTCAGTCTGAGGACCTATGTGTTTTACAAACATTACTGAAACTATTCTATTATACCCTTGTATGATGGGGAAATACTCTTATTTGCACACTACTGATTGGGAAACTGGGGCACAGGGAAGTGAAGTAATTTGCCCAAGGTTATAAATGAATGAACAGTGCTGCTGTTGGGGGAACAAAAACCAAATCTCTTGATTCTTTGTTCAGTGTCTTAGCCAGAAGACCACATGATCTATTCAGTGTCCCCCTATGTGTGGTTAATACTGTTTGTTTCAGCAAAGTGATTCAACCAGGCATCTTTACACAATCAGAAGTATTGCAAGCTTGAATTTAGATTTTTGAGAGTCTGTTCCCATTGCAAAACATCTTATCTGGTGGACTTTCTGTATCCTACAACCAGACTCCTTATACTCATACTCAATATTTAATTTCCAACAGCAGAAGGTAGCAAGTACTATGTTAGCGTCTGCACATCTATGATGTATTCAGGTTTTGTATAATACAGAGTGCAGAGACAGACTCTGACATTAAGGAAGGTTCTCTTTCCTTTTTGCTTTTTCTGGCAACAGTTGAACATGTACCGACAACACACCTTCCATTACTAATATTTTGAAACCTAGAACAGAAGAGTGCCTCAAACCGCAGTCCTATAACGTAATGAAGGATACACACAGCTGCAGTAACAACCACATAATTATTTAATTAGTTTTTGACAGCTTCAAATTGCATGGGCAAAGGAATGCATGAACCACACATGAAAATCTGCTAACAAAGATTTTAAATATACACAGATGATTTTCACTATTGTAAATCCAAAGCCAGGTTAGTGTAGTTTTACTGAAGAGCCTAATGGCAAATGGTGCACTGCAGATTTATATCAGGGAAAAAACAGCATATGTAATAATTTCCCCCTCTTTACATCATAGTGTTGCTTTCATTTAATTTGACTTTCTACAAAGTTAGCTTGTGAGACCAAAAATGGCACTTTTTGGTAGCAGGTTAAGTCATCTGCAAAGCAATGCTTATTCTGGGGTTTTGAAAACTCCAATGAGAAATTATAATACTGCTAAATAACATTTATTTAACACTTTATATTTTAAAATCCCATTATAGACATGAGTTAATTAACACCCCTTTGAGGCAGCATTGCTAACCGCATTTTACTGACTGGAAATTGAGGCACAGAGAGTTTAAATAAATTGCTGAATGCCACAGATTAAATCAGTGTAAGAGCTGGTGTAAAATTAAGGATTTCTAAACCATTAGACTAAAGAAAACTAAAGAAAGAATTCTGAATACAGAAAAGTGGGGAGAACTAGCAGGGAGTTACAGAAAGTGGGACTGGGATTAGAGATCTGTCTTTTGGAAAATAGATTACTCCAAAGGGAGAGAATATAATTTTAGAAATTAAGTAAAGCCTAATGTACTGTAAATATTTGCTCTTATGCTTCTGCAAAAGCCAACACCCATCTAAAGTCTTTCCAAAATGTTATTAATTTCCATGACTAGCAAGCTCCATGATTTTACATTAGAAGGGAAGTGATTTCTCATTAATACACCTCATTAAGGCTAACTGGCTACAATAAAATAGGAATTGACTCAAGAACTCCATTTCAAACCCCAAGTGACCCCAAATTTTGTTGAAGGCTCAACAAGTTAAGGCTCTCTTTCCCACATAACTGTAGTTTCCATCTTTTCCAGTATTTGCTCTTTATGGTTCTGGCAGGGATAGGAAATGCTAAAAACCCACAAGAAAAAGTAAATCCCATAGAGCCATATAAAATGCTTGCAATAAAAACCCCATCCATATGGAATGCATATGATTTCAAGTTTCATAAAAATCTTAAAACCCAGATCATATTTGTTAAGGTTTGTAAAATGTTTTAAGTGTAACTGAGCCCAATTTCAAGCCAATCTGAGCTGATTCATGGGTTCAAGCATGAACCATGAAAAATTTGCTGGGTCCAAAGATAAAAATAAGCAGGTTCAAATGAGTTCCATATACACACTTTTATTTAAAACACATTTGGAATATACCCCAAAAATCACCTCACAGATCCTTCTCCAAACCTTAGACTGGACGGTGTGTGGCAATGTAGTCACAGTGCATAGTTATCTGCTATGTTTTAGGTAGATGCAATTGTCTTGATGGTGCTTCCCATCCGCACACTAAGGCCTGTATCATGTATTAATGTTCCCAGCTTATGCTGAGGCCGAGACTGAGTTAGTTGCTGTTTTCAGATATTTGTAGAAACATAGGTTCTGCCTGTCTGATTTTGTTGCAGTCATGGAAATTGCCACAATAGATATATCCTACCAGCACCTCTTGGAGTGCAGCAGGTATTCCCAGGAGTGCACTAAAAGGATGAAGGGAAGACATGAACCAAGGTGCTGCTGTGCTGCAGCCAGATCAGCTTGCTTCTTTTTGTCCCATACACACTTGCCTGAGCACTGCCTGGTATTCATTGAGCCAACTGTGGGAGGAAGAGAACCAGCAGCTAGAAGATGAAGAGAACCCACCTTGACACCAAAGGGGACTCAGTTCCTCAACGGATTCCACTAGAGCAAGGGGTCTAGCTCCCATCCAACCAGCCATCCTAAAAGCCAAAAAATTGCTACCAGACCTGGAAACAATGATATTGGGATATTGGTCTGCCCCACATCACTGGTTCTGTGAGGAACAATTGTCATAGAAGCCTAGTGCAGCATTTCTCAACCTGTTGTTTGTGACCCAAAAGTGGGTTGCAAGATTATTTCAAAGGTTAGCAAGCAAGTGCCAGAAAACTGTATGAAAGTGCTGGTTTCTCCTTGCAGGCTGGCAGTGTTCCTTGCAGGCTGGCTACTGGGGGCATGGGCAGCACACAGCCAGGCAGGATCGTGGGAGTTTGAAGTGGGGGGTTGGTGTGTACATGCATGTGTGTGTTTCTGGAGGGGATGGGTGTGTGGGGAGGGGGCAGGCAGCCCTGTAGCCAGGCACTGAGAACCACTGGCCCTGGAAGAGCAGGCTGGGCAGGGCCAGGGCCGTGTGGGTTGGGACAAGCCATCAATCTTTGCAAATGGGTCTCAGTACAAAAAAGTTTGAAAACCACTGGTTTAGTACATTGTGGCCTATAGTCTGAGTATGGAAGAATAGTTGGATGCACCTGTTGTGTGGTATGAAAGACTCTAAAATGTATGTGTTTTCTTGAAATAGAGTGAAAACCTATTTTACTCAAGGCATGTCACAGGTACTATATCCCAAATGAAGTAAAATAATATTAAGAAGGTTCTTATTAAAATGTTGGAGTATAACATAGTTGTGAAACAAAACAGAAACTTCAAAATTAAACTTGGCAATGACTCTACCCACATCATACCCAGGAACTTATTGTAAAACTCAAAAGAAACCTTTTGGCGTGCTCAGGGATCACATGGTAGATCTTCCCTTGTTAGAAGATTAGAAGGCGAGGGGGAGAGTCCTGATATATTTAAAGACTGCATATACCATTGTGTTGGATTTTACTGACTTTGTTGACATAGGATTTAAGTTAATAACACTTGAGCCCCAAAGTAATAAATACAACTTTATTTTACTAAGAAGTTTTTGTTTGATTAAGGAAATGAAAGGCCATGGAGAAATGTGTGCATAGCCAAATAGTCCTTAGGATGTAAATATATATTTAAAAAGGTTTGAAAAATCTAATTATGCTTTGGTGGGTTAGAGCATAACACAGAGAACACACTGGAAAACATCATTAAAACCTAAAAAATTGTTTTTGAGGGACGTGTATATAGGAAAGAGACCATTTTTTAAAATATCAGAATCTAAACTTTACGACCTACAATTATAGGTATCTTGTCAAGGTAAAAATTATGGGCTAAATTCTATTGTTATGTGGGTGCTGGTTAGAGCAGAATTTGTCCCTGTTTGTTTCTAAAAAATTCCCTTTCTGTATAGCTAATGATACTCCAGACTATTTAGATCAAAAGGTCTTGATTACTTTTAATTATTTATTAATTCCTTTTAGATTAGCAGTTTAGTTCCTTTTAGTATTTTACTCGCTACAATAAATGATAATAGTTAATTTATAAAGTATTTATTTATACAGTTATGAGTGTGGAGTATTCTCTTTGTAGCCAGCTTTATTTTTTTTATTCTTAAATGCAGGCATAACATTGGAATGTTTTGAGAATATTTAAGTGAGAAAAAAGTTGCATTTGTTGAAGTTAAAAAAATCATGAAAATATTTTTATACATTGGGGCTAAATTTTCAAACTAGAGTACATATGTGTAAACTGAACAGCTACATTTTAGATATAGATATAGATATAGATATGCACAGTTCCCCTGTTTTATGCATTTAACATGCATATTTTACCGGTATAGTGATGGGATATGCAGCATTGCTATTTCATCTTTTGTGCTCGCATTGGAAAATTAATGCATGAAGGCCCTAGGTTTCCAATCCTGGCTGAGTTTGATCAACGGTCTTAATAAAAGCCATGTTTAATAAGAGCATTGTTTATAGGATGAGGTCTAATTTTTTTTACTACTATTATTACTATTATTTTTTTACTCCTACTATTTTCACCCCCAAGCTTAATTTTAGGCTCTGAACTGCTTGACAGAATCTCCTTTCTTTTTGAAAGTTTTTAATCCAGTAGGATCTAGTCTCAAATGCTAGCAAATGGCTACTATGTGTAATTTTCATAATTAATACCTCATGTTACTACTCCTGTAGAATCAAAAAAAGTTAGAAACAAAAGGAAAGGCCAAGGGTGGACTGAGGGGGCAAGGGGTTGCACTGGTGCACTTGCTCATTTGATTTCTGCTCCACCCAAAGTGTAAAATCAAGTTGCAGGGGCAGCAGCTTTTCTAGTCAGGTAGTGCTGAGGGAGTCAATTGACTTTATGGCTCATTATAATCTGTCAGATCCCTTCTAAACTTTTCATTCTATGGGTAACAACCAACCTTCTCTTCTTTTTAATGGTCTTCACTCTCCATCAAGCTAACTATCCTTTGTTCTGGAAGTCTTCTGTCTGTTAGCTGCTCCTGATAATGAAGCTTCTAATAGCTCCAGGTAATGAAGCTTTCATAGCCCTGCACCCCAATGCAGTTTTTGCTGAACTGTATAATATAACCTAATGCCCTGGCATATTAGTGAAGCTTCTAATTTATTTTTAACTGGAGAAAAATATGCATTGTCTTATATGTGATGACACACCTCATTATGTGCACATCCTTTTCAACATTCTAGGTCTGCCCATGGTCAAGACAATCATCCTGGGTCTGTAAGGTGAAACCCTAATTCACACTCATGTATTTTGTCCATTGCAGTTGCAGATTCCCCATTTGATGTGATTTCATCATTTTCCCTACAAAATTTCAAGTAAGTACTTTTGTACTTTCTCTCATTTGCCATTTACGCTTTAGAAGAGCTCCTCATAAACATCTGCAGAACTATGCCATTCTTCTTCTTCCACAATACCTTAGAAATCTTTGCAAGTTAAGCTTATGATGTGCAGAGACTGTTACTTTTTCATGCTGGCCACTATTATCTTGTTATTTCAATCTGCTCCCCTGTCTGTATCCATCTGTTGCCCCTTACTTTATATTAGATTTTAATTTCCTTGGGGCAGGAACTGTATTTTTGTCTTCTGCTTCTACAGTGGAGTTCTGGTCTATGATTAAATCATAGATTCTACAATACTACTACAACTAGTTTTTGCCCTGAAAAAGCATCTTACAGCATGCTTTTGTTGTGCATTAAGCATTTTACAATGACACCAAATTAACAAGATACCTGAGCACATCCTTGAATGGCTTCAATGGGACAAAGTTATTGTTAGGCAAATGCTTAAAAGGACTTTGCCGGACTACACCTTAGAGAATATAGTAGAACAGTGTGAAACAACACTTCCATTCGCATGAACCTAATCAATTTAAACATCTTTAAGAACAATAATAGAGAAATAACAGAAAAGAAAGAAATATCTAATTTAACTCACTACAGGAGAGAAGAAATGGAGCATTCCATCTGTTCTGCTTAACTCCTCAAATTGTCTACATTTATCCTGCCATATTTGTCAACATGATTACAATAGAGAAAGTCAATTTAACATCTTAATATAAATAAAAAACTTGGAGAGTACATTGTTTTCAGGAAATTATACATATTTATATTGATTACAGTGTAAAATGCCAACATTTATGTTTCAAAGTTTCCTTGCTTATGTCTAAGTCTGCAGTAATAGTGAATTGCTCATGTCTAACAATAAGATTACTTGTTCTACAAAAAAAGAGAGAGATGAACCCACTGCTCTGCCAAACCACTTTTCAGCTTTGTAAAGTGAAGCATGTGGGCATGTTTCCCACTGCAAAATCAGCATAACTATCTTTGTGTACTATTTTGTTTTTGAAAAAGTCACTGGCAGCTTCTCAACAGTATTCTGTCAGTAATTTGATACAATATCAAACAAGCTCAATTCGTCAATTTATTTTATTTAAAAACAGGATTAGCAAATATATTTTCACTTGTAAAATAAATAGCCTGTTGTAGACAATGCAATATTAAAGCTAACATAACGTACTGCTAGTCACAAGCTTGATTTTGCCTTTGTTTCTCAGGAAGAGTAACACTTAATACCCTAAATTTCAATGGGGCCAACCAATGAACATAAGTGTATGTTTCCATTAAACATTCACAGTTATCCCCCAGCTCTCTGTTATCCCCCTCAACAAAGAGGAATGTGATCATGATTGTATGGATTATTCACATTATAATTACGGGAGGGGATGATTTAAATATTCACTCTGGAGTTGAAAACTAGTGATTACACCTATTTTGCATTTCTGTGCAACAGCAAGTTTTGACACGGAGCAGGGCCCTGATGCAACCCATTAACTATCATGCACATCAATTTGAGATGATAGGAGTAATTACCATTGACAGTTTTGCTCCGTGGCAGCCAGTTTTCTTCACCTTA
>JAGPOW010003395.1:1768307-1778585 GCA_030014935.1 Caiman crocodilus | reverse complement strand
ACTATTTTATCTTGGTACATTGGGAAAAATGAACAAATGCAAGGAAATGTTTTTTTAGCAATTATCATCAACCATTATAGAACAAGAACAATCACTTTGCATAATCCACATCTGGGCTCAATCCAGTTTCTCTTAATTAACTACAAGTACAATGCCTGCTGCTGTCTTGAATTTTCATTGAACATACTTTCTTAATCTGAAAGTAATTTTGATTCACAAGTTGGAGAAAATTACTTTGGCAGGTAAGTAGATTTAGAAACCACAAAACAGTAACAACTCAAGGTCACTATTTTTTAACTTTTTAGAAGCAAGACACTCTTTTTTAAAGATGATGTTAGCAGACAAACATTTAACTGCTTACTCAACCCTTAAAGCTGATGACCAGATCCTAGATCCTCTTGAGGCTTCTACATGACATACTTAGATTTGTTTTCAAGCAACAAGTTCAGTGAGTTACTAGCTCCCAAATGGTCCAGCCCCATTCACACCCCAAATACAATCATGTTTTTTGACAAGATTTTGGCCATGTCTTTTGATTGGTTATATAAATCATGATTTGAGGGGTGTCCATGCAGAAGTTTCTCTGCTCCACAATCTCAGCTGACCAATGCCTGTGCAACACTTTGTGCCACATTCAGCAGACCAGTATAATATTCCGGAAAATTTTGGGTAGTTGTCCTTTGTAGTGTCAGAACATGACAAAGCACCCAGAACATAGGTGCAAAGAACAGGAGCAGTAGAAAATGTATTCCTGGTCTGGGGTGCCAGATTAACTTCACAGACTAAGATCTGTCTACAGTGAAAAAGAAGGGTGCCAAAGAGCTTACGGGAAGAAAACTATATTGCCAAATAGAAAGTTGGGATAGGAATACTATGAATGGGCCAGGTGGTCTCTTTCTGTCCCTAAATGTAACAATTTTTTATTTGATTATGTTAGTATTTGCTTCCTCAGCTTCCTATAACTGTCTACATAAGACGTGTAAGAATGTGTTTGCCATCCTGTTGATTTGAGAAGGTTGTTGAATCAAATATAATGTGAATGGTACTGCCATAAGTCAGTATAGGGGGGAGGAGGGAGGTCCAGAGGGGTTCAGTGATGAAACTGCACCCCTGTTTTGCACTGGAGTGCACTGTGGGAGACTCTAGGACCTTTCTGAAGTTTGTAAAGTGGCTGAAAATCCTCTCTCCCTTCTGCTTTGTGAGTAGAGGCACATCCCACATCTCCCCCCACCCCCACTTTCCCTTATCCCCTGTCTGCTGCTGCTGCTTTCCCCACTGTCCTAAAGGTGGAGGAAACTCCAGAGCCACTTCTGTCTGTCCCAGCTTGGTTGCACAGGGGCTGCACTCAGCTGAGGACAGCAACAGTGTGGTGTAAGAATAGTTTCCCACTCCCTGTCTGGTACCTCAGAAACAGGTGTGGGGTTGGGGGCGGCCTTCCTGCCACTGTCCCAGTCCTTGATCCCAGCTTGAGATATCTGGGTGTAGCTACATGACAGCACTGCAGGGAATATGATCCACTGCAGCACCTAACCCTGCGAATGCCAACAAGGGGCACAAGGAGGATTCCAAGTAAACATAGATGTAACACTCCTTCTACTCTACATGGATGGAAGCATGGAGTAGAAAGGGGATGAGAGGCTCCAATGCACTACAAGTCTTCTGTTGCTTCTGAAAAGATGGTCCTTTTCAGTATTTCCCAGATCCTTCTCTAAGACTCTTCCCCCGCATCTATTTTTTGTTTTGAACTTCAAATTCCAACTCTAACTTGAATTTCACCTTTTTGCTATACAAGGCTAGATCGTCAATTGGGGTGAAAAGGCATAGCTCCATTGATTTCATTGAAATTCTGCTTATTTATACTAGCTGAGGGCATAGGTCACAGTGGGCATGTCTACACATTCATTAATGTGCAGTAGTAGTTACTGCGTATTTAGTTTAGTACTTGCTTAATGAAGTACTAACTAAGGCCGTGTGTAGACAAAACGACGGGCATGTGAGCATGACACTTTAAAGCCGGCTAAATGCTTTTGCACTACTGTAATGGTGTCAGTGTTTGCACGCCTTGGTGGTGTATTACGCATTAATTACAGCCACTATAGCAAATGTGGCAGTGTAATGTGCCTTAATTAACTTGGGGTGCAAGGCAAACTAAAACTCCTCCAAGGAGCCTTACCAGTTGTGGAGTGAAGCACTGGGCTCCATGCAGCTCAGGGGCTTTGCAGGAAGTCCTCTAGGCAGCCTGAGAGCAACCTGGGAAGGCAGGCTCTTCCCAAGAGAGGGGAAAAAAAAAGCAGCGAACCTGATCTCCGCCACCCCTACCCCGGAGCCTGCCTGCCTGAGCTGTGTGGGGGCCCAGTGCTTCCCTCCATGGCTGCGATGCCCCCCAGGACCGCCCAAGCTGGGTACCTGTGAGTGGGTGCCACCTGGGGGGTGGCTGCTGCTGCCGTGGAGAGAAGCACCAACCACCCCCACAGGCCAGGGACTGCTCCATCCACTGGCAGATCGCCCTCCCCTCCCCGCCGCTGGAGAGGCAGGTAAGTTGGGTGCATGTATGACACAGGGCTTTAATTGGCCCTAAATGGTGTTTTTAAAAACCCACCTCTTGAATTTAGAAACCCTGTTTTGTCTACACATACCCAAAATATGCTGTAACTACAGTTACTGCGCAGTAGCACTGGCACATGGTTTTTTTTGTGATGCTTACTCTGCAGTAGCCTAAAACTAATGTATTAGCACAGTTTTTGCCCAGCATGCTACTGCACAGTGTTATTAGGCTACTGTGCATTAAGCATCTTGTGTAGATGCATGCAGTATCTGCCAAAGTTTCTGCATACAGGAACAAAAGTTTGTAAAGAGATCCATCCAAACTATGCTTTTAAATTGCCTCATTCCCCATTCATCAGTGACCTTAATTTGGGGTTTATGTTTTTCTGGCAGTGGAAAACATATTGAGAAGGAAACAAAAAGTTAAAAACTATTTCTCTTTCTCCATATTTTTAGTTGGCCAGGTTTGCTAAAATGTTCTCCTGGAAAACTAACATCACTATTTCCAAATTACCTAGCAGTGTGATTCTTGAAGATATTTTTTACTATTTAAAGACAAATTGAAACCTTATGGAAGTTTAAAACTCTTTGCTAGAAACAAATGTAAAAATGACTGATACGTAAAAATTCTCTTTTTAAGGCCATTAAAAAGCTGAGTTCCAATCTTTGAGCTCCTGGGAGAAGCCTTGCAAAATTGTTTCCTGTTGTCCAGTTTCCTGAAGTATTGTAACCAGAAGCAAACTTAACAGAAGATTCACGAAGAAAGAAAAAGATAAACCCAAGTGAGTCACATCTGATAAATCTGTGGTGGAAAGTTTGTATTCTTCTTCAAAATCATTATGAGGTTAGGAGAAAAGAAAAGGGAGAAAACAATTACAGAGAATTATTGCTACATTAGCGAGGCAAAAGCCTCACATTTTAACAGTACTATTTCAACAACATTAAGTGCAATGAGACTTTGACAAATTTACATCTTAATTCAAAAAAGCACTTAACTATGTGCCTAAATCTCTCTATTTAGGTCAGTGCATAAAAAAATGTTAGTTAAAGCATGCAAGGAAGTTTAATGAAACTTATAAACATGCTTAACCCTCAGCATGTATGTGTAACCCTTAAGTGGTTTGCTGAATAGATACTTTCCCAAAATGGCACCTTCAAGGACCTAATTCGCCAGTTTTGCCCTGTTCTGTCAATATACAGCTGTTTTAAACCCAGGCTAGAACAGGTTTTAGGCTGCTTTCCCTCAGCTGGAGTGTCCTGGTTAATCTGGCCCACAACAGGAAGAGAGAACAAACATTTTTAACATATGTAAAACCCCCAAAATGCCACAAGGTAACTCAACACCCACAGGACTAAAAGGGAGAAGAGAAATATGTATGTTTAAAAAACAGTTTCTGAGAAGGAACTAGTCAATTTGGAGTCATTTGCTGGTATAGTTATGTGCCATAAAAAAATATTATGAACTGAAACAAACAGCACAGCTTGGCATGACTTCTTAGGATTGACTTAAGATAGAGCTTTCACTCTTCATACCAGACAGGAGTGTATTTTTTTAATTGAACAAATAAATAAACTGATAGCTGTGAGGAAATTTTGCTGAAAGTATCAAAACTGCTTGGCTCAATTTGTTTTCATGACAGGAACATGAATTATGCTGACTTGTTCCTACCTGTGAGTTCTTCACAGTTGATGGCAAGCTATAAATGCTGTGGTGCCAGTCAGGCGGCATTACAACAGCAGCAGGCATTTGCCGCATTTGCTGGCTTCCAGTAGCGTGTGGGTGAGGAAAAGCAATGAAAGTTTGGCTGACAGCAAATTCTATGTCTTCCAAAATATCATCCAAGCAGACTGTGTCTCATCCAACAAAAAATGGGCTCTCAGTTAATACTAGCAAGCACACATACATTATAGATCCAAATCTGTCGTGCAAAATTTAAGTACATTTTTTTCAGAGAGTTTTCGAACTCAAGACCATAAATGGGAGCTTCATATATGGAATAAAGGCATGAGAAAACTCTTACAGTCTGTGTCTTTTGTCCTCTTGATATTCTAGGAGTTTGCTTGGGAGAGAGTGACTCAATAGGAGACTAGTGGGCGAACAAAATTAATCAAAAACTGCAAGGTCAAAACCTGGGCTTCATGATGGGCTATCAAAAGGGAGGATTGCTTCTCAAGAACAGCTTGATAATAATGCAAAGAACTGTAAATTCATGACCATCTATACAGGAGAAGAGGGTCATGAACTCACAGGAAGATTAGAGCATAGTACAGAAGGTTTAAGCAGTGCTGAAAGTCCTAGGATAGACAGGTCCAAGTTTGTTGCCACAGGTAGCTGTTTGGAGGCCCTGCTTTGCCAATTGCTATTCACCACTTCCTCTTGTTGGGAACGTCCTCGAACTATCTAACCAAGATATGATAAAGGAGGAGACTGTGAGACTGCTATGTGAAGAATGCCCATCTGGGATGATAAGAAGAAGATATTGGTACTAAGCAAGGGAGGAGGGTTAAAGAAAATAAGAAAAGACAGGAAATTAGGGCAAAAGTCTCATTATAATACTAAAAAACACTCCCCTAGGTGGAGAAAAAGTATGCTAAGGAAACATACATGTATGGAAATGAGGTACATGGTTAAAACACAGGTATAGAGACATGCTCAGTAGAAGACTTCTTGCATCACTCACCTGCAGCCAATCACCAAACAGCATGCTTGCTAACCCTTGAAAATTTCTGTATAAAAGATGCTTAGAAGTAGTGATCGGGGTGCTTGTTACCTTGCACCTTTTTGCATACTTCCACCCCTGGTATTTGTATTGACGTCTGCATACCGGACACGAACCCAGATTTGGGCTGGGGCCCAACACTCTCTCAGAGCCTTTCACAGTGCCTGTACAAGGAAAAGAGAGGGTGTAATGGGACCTTTACATTGCTTCGTTGTAAGTGTCAATAATATAAATAAGAATCAGACCGTGGCAGACACAAATATTGCCTCAGGAGAACCTGACATGAGTGACATCCTACTCCCAGTGCTTATCACTGCAGTAGAGTTTTGGGCATTAAGTTTACTCTTATGTTCATAGCAATTAGGACTCGTAGAGATGGTATCTTTTATTAGACTAACAAGATTTTTGCAAAAAAAAATTATTTAATTGCAAGCTTTCAAGCACAAACCCCTTCATTAGGCATTGGAGAAAAGAGTGTAAAAGTTATCCTGTGGAGAAATGAAAGTTCATATTACAGAGGAGTCAATAGATGGAAAACTGCTCTGGGCTGTCAGTTCATAGCTGGTATTATACTCATGTAATTACATTCATGTAATTAGTAGTAGGCAACTGTCAGTCCTTCTGGATTGTGATGTATACATGAGAGGTCACCAGGACCTTCAACACATATGCCTAGGTAGGAGTATGGAGGAATGGAGGCTGCCTAGACTTTCCATCCCACTTTAGACAATTGAAACAGAATCTAAAGGCCAGGCTGAGTCCAGACACTTGATGCCTCAATGGCTGTAGTTATATACACATCCAGAAATTGAACCCATGTCTCCCATAAGGTAGACAAGGAATTTAACCACTGAACTGCAAAAGTGGGTGCATTCATGTAATACTCAGCTGAGAAAGAGGTGAAGATTGGTAAAATCATCCTTTTATGAGTGTGTAAAGAAACAGATGCATAACATTCAGCTTTACAATGGTATAACTTACTTGTATCTGGCATATAGTTATCCTGGGAAAATCAGGGCTAAAACTATAACAGTGTAATATACACCAGTGTTGATACGGGAAGTATACCGTAGGCACTATGATTCTATTCCACCCTGAAGTCAAATCCCTGAAAGTCAATTACTGCATCTACTTTTGTAACACACTGGCACCTTCCCCCTTAAGACTGAGTCACAAAAAAAGACAGTGAGGAGGACCAACCCACTTTTTGTATTTGCTTTTTTCAGGAATGTAAGCAGGCAGGGATAGGATCAGTTTTAGGGCACCTAATCCTACTTATGAGTTTAACAGAATCTGGTAGGGCTGTGCAAAGCTTTGGTTCCTGATTCATTTCGGCGGAGATTTGGCCTGATTCGGTAGCTGATTCACTGAATCAAATCAGAGGACCCTTTAATCTCTCCAAATTTGATTCAGACAGATTTGGACATAGATACAGGTTTAAATGTTTTGTTCTACTTACCTGTAGGTAGCAGGTACTCTGAATGTTGCAGTGCTGAATCCCACAGAAGCACAGGGGGCTCCCTAGCGCACTCGGCAGCAGACCTGGAAGTGGACCAGAAGTACTTCTGGCTAACTTCTGGGTTCACTGCTGAGCATGCTGGAGACCCCCTTGCACTGCTGTGGGATGCTCCAGCACCAAAGCAATCATGAGCCGTGCTGCTACCTCAAAGTATGTAGAAAAAAACCTTTTAAAGCTGTGCCTATATCCAATATTATTCCATATTCAACAAGAAAAATAAATTTTGTATGATGCAGCTTTATTCCCTAAAGTCTGGGAAATCTTCAAACCCAGTTGCATACAATTCAAGAGTTCACTATTATACCCACAGGCAGGTCTTAAATCTGGAATCCCTTCCTTGAAAAATGAAAATGAGAATAGAGGCCGCTAAGTCACTCACACATTATTAGATGCAGAATGGCAAAAAAGGAGAAGGCCACGAGGCAAAATGTGTTTTGGACAAGTTGGGCAAAAAATGGAGCAGATAGCAGGTAAAACAAATACTGAGACCAGAAAAGAAAATTGGGAAGGAGCAAGTAGAGAGAAAAAAAGATTGAATGAAAAATTGGAGTCCATATATATATTAGGTGCTTATTTGCATTTGTTTTTCTTTTTTGTTTCTTCCCTTTTCTTGATTTCCTTTCAGAGCTTTTTTGTGCACAGCAACACGTGTAGACACTGATCCAGCTGGCTGGAGCATAAGGGTATTTCACTGTGGGGGGCTGCTTGCTGGCTAGGTCTGTAGTGAATCACCCTCATGCCCCAGCCAGGCCCTCTGCAGCACATTGAGTTGGGTCAGAGCAGCCCTGGGCTGGCAGAGTGACCCCTGGGGCCCCCTGCCAGCTGGGGCTGCTCCGACCCGGCTCAACATGCCACAATCCCAGGTGCACGTGTAAACGCGATGCCCAGGAGCAATATACTCCGGTGTGATATGCACTGGAGTTTATTGTTGCGTATTAATATGCATGTGTAAATGTGCCTACTGAGTTAAAAAGACAGGAAGGAAAGGTTCAGACCCTCAATTTAGTTCCAGAAACCCTCCAAAAGTTTTGAGAGGTTCTCAAAATGATAGACTCTACAATGTTTGTTCTTTTTCAGAAAGCCTCTCTGTGAGATCCCCAGCTCAGTCTCACAAATCACAGTAATAGTTGCACTTACAAAAAAATGCACATGCTAAGGAATGCCCAGTTAAGGAACCCAAACAAACTGAACTTGGCCCAGAAGTGACAGCATGCAAAGCCATATGATTATGATTAAAATATTTTAAAATTTGTGGTCCGAAATCCGATTAAAGTGATTTTTAAAGACTGCTTAGTACTTTTTCATTTTTTTTCCATGATGCTGTCATTACAGGAAAGTTAAATCCCTGCTTTAAATGTGAGATGGAATTATGGAACTATAAGTGGTGTCCATGCTAGTATTTAATTAAGTTTTGATCAATTATTCTGTGACTTCAGTGTTGGTTCAAACAACAGTGAGCCAGTTCAAGAATGAAGCAAGAGAGGCAGCCCAGAGACAGGCAATGATTCAAATTAGTGATGCAGTTTTTACTTGGGGGAGATCTCTCTTCACATGCGAGATTTCTTAGACCTTGACTATTTCCATTGTCCCCAAATCTCTTCTGATTCTGTAATATTCTTTTTTGAAAGAGGTGAAAAGTATCATGTTCCATTTCAGGTGAGTCAGTGATTTATACAGAAGCATTAGTTGCAGGGGGACATATAGCAGTTGAACTCGACCTATGCCCTGCCAGTATTATGGGAAGGTGTCTTGTCACAGTCCATCTCTCTTGATTACCATGCTCAATACTATTTCCCCAAAGGCAGAGTAGGTGCCACATTGTAAGTCAGATAAATACTGAGTGATTAGCCAGATGAGTGTGGCCATGTGGTATGTGGTGCCGCAGACATGTCTGTGGCACCACAGACTGCATGTTCAGTTGTTCTCTGTACTGCAAGGGAACGGTACGAAGGGTTTTTTTGATCCTGGATATCCATGTAGGGAAAAAGGCAGAGCAGCGTGCACAGTGGCAGCATACACTGCCCAAACCTAGAGCCTGGCCAGCTGGAGCCATACTTCACTGCCGGCCAAGCTCTGTGTGGCAGTAAAGATATGGCTGCAACCCTGGGAGGCCTCCAGGACCCCATACCACACCCAGTGTAACTTACCATGCACCAGAGGGCTCATGGCACAGACACTCCCTGAATACAACTAGGGGCGATACAAGGTGCAATGTTGCTAGTTGTCCCTGGGCAACCAAATGTCCAAACGATGTGTCGATGAGGCCTGAATGTTCCTCAGCTCATGTCAAAAAGATGCAAAATTGGGTTTCCCTTGCACTTGCAATGAGGTCTAATGCACTATCCTATAATTGTGTCCCCTGCACCCCTGCATGCATGTGTGGCATGGCAGGAGGAGCAATTGTGCAACTCATGGATTAGATCCTATCACACCTTTCCTTGTATGTGTAGAGGAGGGCCTAATAGGTTGAAACCTGTTCCTAGTGCTAGCCTCTACTTATGTATTGAAGTTTTTTCTGCCTAGCTGAGCGTGAATGTGGACCCAGAAGCATTTCAGAGGTATCAGTAAGCCTTCACCTAAACAACCTAAATTTAGATTACAGGACCACTCCACCACATCTCGTCTTACATCACCACCCATCAGTCTTACCTCAATCCTGGGGAAACTCTTTGAGAAGATCATCAAGGAGCACATCTGTGATGAGCCGGCATTGGGGATGATGCTCAAGGGCAACCAGCATGGTTTCATTAGGGGCAGGTCATGTCAGACCAACCTGATTGCCTTTTACAATCAGGTCACGAAAGGATTGGATGCAGGTGTTGCCGTGGATGTAGTCTTTCTGGACTTCAGCAAGGCATTTGACATTGTCTCCCACCACATTCTCATTAAAAAACTAGGCAACTGTGGCATTGATGCCTCCACAGTCAGATGGATTGCAAATTGGCTGAAGGGTTATACTCAGAGGGTGGTGGTGGATGGGTCATATTCGACCTGGGGGGAAGTGGGCAGCAGAGTCCCCCAGGGCTTGGTCCTTCAGCCTGCACCGCTCAATTTCTTTATCAGCGATTTGGACGATGGGGTGAAAAGCAACCTGTTTAAATTTGATGATGATACCAACTTTTGGGGTGAGGTGGGCACGCTAGTAGGGAGGGAAAGACTGCAGCAAGACCTGGATAGGTTGCAAGGGTGGGCCAACAAAAACAGGATGCGTTTCAATACGGACAAGTGCAGGGTGCTGCACTTGGGCAGCAGTAACTGGCAATACACTTATAAGCTGAGAAACTCCCTTCTTGAGAGCATGGAGGCAGAAAGGGATCTTGGAGTCAGTGATAACTCCAAGATGAACATGGGCCGACAACGCAAGGTCGTGGTCAGCAGGGCTAACCAGACCCTATTGTATATCCACAGGTGCATCTCAAGTACGGCCAAGGAGGTGATCCTCCCCCTCTACGCAACATTGGTCAGGCCACAGGTGGAGTACTGTGTCAAGTTCTG
>JAGPOW010003395.1:1737603-1768207 GCA_030014935.1 Caiman crocodilus | reverse complement strand
GTGCATCTCAAGTACGGCCAAGGAGGTGATCCTCCCCCTCTACGCAACATTGGTCAGGCCACAGGTGGAGTACTGTGTCAAGTTCTGGGCACCCCACTTTGAGAGGGATGTGGACAACATTGAGAGGGTCCAGAGGAGGGCCACCCGCATGATCTGGGGACAGCAGGGCAGACCCTACAATGAGAGGCTATGAGACCTGAACCTGTTCAGCCTTCACAAGAGAAGGCTGAGCAGGGACCTGGTGACCATCTATAAACTCACTAGGGGGGACCAGAAAGGTTTGGGGGAGATCTGGTTTCCCCTAGCACCCCCTGGGATAATAAAGAATAATGGCCACAAATTGTTGGAGAGTAGGTTTAGATTAGATATCTATAAGAACTACTTCACAGTTAGGGCGGCTAGGATCTAGAACCAACTTCCAAGGGAAGTGGTACTGGCTCCTAACCCTGGGGATCTTTAAGAAGTGGCTTGATGCCTACCTGGCTGGGGTCATTTGAGCCCAGTTTTCCTCCTGCCCAGGCAAGGAGTTGGACTTGAAGATCTACAAGGTCCCTTCTGACCCTACTTCTATGATTCTATGATCTCTATACCAACATAAATCAACATATACCATCACCACAGGCTCCTCCCCAGAAACCTAAACCACTCTTCATGGTCTTTATCAGCCTTGTACCCATGTGCCCAGCCAAGTCAGCCTGGAGAGGAGACAAGCAGATGGACTTTACTGAGAGTTAATATTTTATCCAGAGTTAATATTTAGTGGTTACCATTAATTTTATTTTGAAGGCCTCTCTTGAGTTCGAACTCTAATCCTCTGTGAAGTATGAGAGGATCTCCACACCAACCTTGTCAGCAGAGTTGAGATTTGTTTCATGGGTAGGCTATTTCTTGTAAACTTAATTATTTGGGATTATGGTTTGATTCCTGGCATTGCTGGTGAGGTCAGAAATTCTCTGGTGACTGGAAAGTTACTCCTTTTTCTTCACATTGTAGACATAGCTTAGCTGTTTCACTTAGAGCCTTTTGTATGAGGAATCTGGCAATATTCCTGCCACCAGTGGTGGTAGAGGAGATTTCTGGGTACAAAGAAAGCCAATGTGCATCTAAAGGAAAAAAAATAACACTGGCTAGCTGAGAGTAAAAGTAAGTAAATAATTAAATAGTGGTACTGATTCTGTAGAAGCATTGTTTGATTCCACTAGGTGGCAGAAAATGCATTCCTTTGTATCCTAATGCTGAAGATATTTGAAACTTGAATGAATGTTGGTGCATTCAAACACCCTGCTCAGTGGAGGCCTCCATACCCACAGGCCTTCAACAACTAAAAGGAGCGTAAGTGCTGGTTTGCCCACTAATGATTGTAAGACAGGTTTACATCTTAAGATGCTGCTGTCTACCAGAAATATGACTGACAGTGTGACACCATGTACCTTGTTTGCTGTACCTTCATGCTAAGCACAGCCACAAAGTCATTCTGTTTCCTACTGTCCTTGGTAATATAGTCCAGAAGCTGTTTACCTTGAAGTTTTCAAAGCAGTAAACTCTCTTCTACTGTAAAAGGGGTATGAGTAAAACCACATAAAATGTTTGTGTGTTTCCTGGCCATTGGCAAGATAAGAAAATTATCTTATCTTAACATTGCAAATGACTGATTTTACTCTCAAGGTGCAGGTAACAGTACCAAATATTATTTTTTGTGGCTACAGACTCTTAAATACTCTTTGTCTTAATGCATTATATGCATGATCAGCCAGGGAAAAGAACTGAACATACCTGGAATCTCAGGCAGAATATAAACCATTCTAAAACTGGTGTTTGTTCAAAAATTAAATTTTGTTTCTGAGCTGTACAGAGAGCTAGCTTGGTGCAGTCTGGGGCTGAGAAGAAGAGAGAGAGGCCTTTATGCCTCTTTATGCTCCTTTGGCTGACCAAAAGTTGAAATAGATCCTTGTTTAACGTAGAGCAGCCTGAAGACTGCTCTGTTATACATGGGTTAAAACAGTCCCCGAGGGACCAGAGACTAAGAATTGGATAGGATACTGCTCCTTGCCTTGATGCCTGGTCCACCCTCTTTTCCCCACCAATTTGTCCCCACACTTAAGGGGGAGTGGGACTAAATGGAGTAAAACTTGATATCTTCCAAACATTGTTTATTGGGAAGACAGAAAAAATGCCTTTAAAGATGGCTTTTTCCCCTGCAGCAGCACAGAGGACATCAGTGGAGAATCTGATCCTAGGTACTTCACATGGGCTAGGATCTACAACATGCCTCCACTTAGCAAAGTCCAACCTGTTCTTCAGGGATGTAATTTGATTCCATCCAGGACCGGGATTTTGGAGAACATAATGTAGTATCTTCGCATTCGTGGACTTATTGCAAACAAATTGTATGTATTGTATCCTAATCATCTGCATGCATCTGTTGATACAACCTTTATAGCAGGGGTGTCAAACATGTCCTGTAGGCTGGATCTGGCCTGTGAAGCCATGTGATCCAGCCTATAGGTCTCAGACTGACCCTGAATGCCACATGCGGCATATGGAGCCAGTCTGCAGCATGGGCTGAATCTGATGCCACGGGCTACATGTGGCCCTGGGGATTTGGACTGGTGCATGTGATGCTTGCACCATCCTGATCCTGCTCACCGGCTCTGGGACTAAGCCAGATTGGGCCATCCTGGAACCAGTGTGCAGGTTCCACCATGCATCACCTGTACTGTGGAGTCCTACCCAGGAGCTGTGTGCAATATGCACCACCCCTGCTTTGGGGCTTGCATTGCCTGTGGTGTATGGGCTGGTGCCACAGGCACTGCTCACAGCACAGGGGGTTGGCATGGGTGCATGCTGAATGTGACATTAGCCTGGCCCTGCTTGCTGGCTCTGGTACGCACAGACAGCTTGGGGCCCAATCAGCCTTCAGGGATGGTTTGGTGGGATGATGCATACAAGGCCCCCTGTGCTGAGGGCAGGGCCTGTGGCACGTGGTCCAGCTCATGTACCACAGGCAGCCCAAGCCCTGGAGAAAGGCCAGCACATGCTACCTGTAGAACAGGGAGCTGGCATGGGTAGTGCACATGTGGAATCTCACTAGATCAATGCTAGCCCAGAGACCCACAACCAGTCCATGGGGCCACATGAGTTTCACACCCCTTCTTTACAGAATCATACTTGCTTATTGTGAGAGGTGGGTTTTTTATGGTGGCATAGGTTTTATAGAAGATCTATGCATTGACAGTGCAAGAATTCATCCTGGTGAACACTTCAATACCAGCAGTAGAGAAATACATGCTGCTCATTCTGGTTTTGTTTCTAAAATCTGATTGTGCATTATTTTTATTGCATGTATAATTTTAACCCTGCAATTACTATTGATAAATGTCTGAAACTATAAAATGGTAGTGATCACTTAATGTCTTCTAGCTACAGAATTTCATTTGCGAAACTCAGAATTTCTCAGTAATTACAAATACTAATTTGGCCAGCCAGCAGTGCTAAATGAAATAGACATGTTCCACATGTTTAATGTTCCCGCATGAACTAATCAGAATTTCTGACTTTTTCCTTTGTTTGCAGGAACCTGAATATTTCTCTCCACTTGCTCATTTCGTTAGATTTTTAAAAACATCCTTTCATTGAACTGCTAATGGAAAGCAATCCATTTAATCTTCTCTTCTGATTGCACATGTCCAATTCAGATCTAACTCAGTATAAGATCTGATACGTAGCTAAGGAGTGGGGACATATATTCCTACTGTCAAGCCAGATGCCAGCTCTTACCTACAGATTGTCAAATACTGCAGCTTAGCCTTGTGCCTCTGCCATCTCTCAAACTTTACAGCACACTGAACTACTTCATGTAGTGTTCTTCCCAACTAGCTTTGCCTATACTCCATGATATGATACAGAAACTGATAGAAAAAGTCAAAAGAATATAACAACCATAAAGTCAGCAGAATATAACAAAAAATGAAAAGCCCAGGCTACAGTTTAGTATGTGTTAATCAACTTAGTACAAAACACTGGTAGGATCAGCCCAAGTGTAATAAAACAAGTTTCCTGCTCTATTTTCTATTACATCTCATAGAGACATTTCATTTATATTGCATTAATGTCCTAATCTCTTAGCTCATTAGTACAAAACAATCACTGTTATGTGACGTACTAGGTGATACAAATTAGTGCAAATTCCTAATAAATTTTCCAACAATTAGAACATATGGTAAGGACTGGTAGACACAGCTCAGTATAGCTCAGTTCTTACACATTATGAAAGTTATCATTATTTTTCACAGACCTGACTAACTTCAAAGAGAAATATGATGTGATATGCATATTTGTGCCGCTGTCCAAAAATCTGGGTTCTTAAGTCTAAGTGGATAATAAAGCTTGAACAATTTAGACAATATACAGAATTTCACTAAATGAGACAGAACTGATCTGATCTTCCAACATACAGAACTGAGAAATGATGAGTGATTTATTATTGGGCTTCTGATGAGGGGAATGATTAAAGCTTAATATTACTCCATTGAAATCAGCAAAAAGATGACCACTCACTTCAATTTTCTTTGGATCACATCTGAGATTATCAGTAGGAAATTCTGTCAAGTGATTCATTATACACTTTTATTGTATCTGAGCTGTTTCTTCTCAATCTACAATGCTGATGCTTATTTTGATGTTATAAGATCCTTCCAGGAATCTCACTGCATTGGAAAAGTCTTTGCAGAAAAAAAATCACAAAGGTGACTGAATCTTTAGAGCAGTGGTGGTCAGCCTTTTGGCTTGTGTGCCACAAGTTAAATCCTGTCCCCCAGAAGCGTACCTAACAGGAATTGCACTCAGGGGCACCAGAAGAGGCAGGGCAGCTCAAGCCTGCAGCTGTGCATGGAGAAGCAGGGGCAGGAGGCTGATGGGAGAAAGGTGTCACCACCAAGAAGCAAATTAACCCTTCCCTGGCCTCACAACCCTCCCCGCCCCAGTTTTATAAAGCGAGCAAGGATACATAGCCCTGAATTTGGCAGAGAAGGGTTAGTTTGGCTCAGAGACATGACACCTCCTTTCACACCAGTGTCCTGCCCTAGTTATGCTCCACATAACATGCTGGAGACCCTCCCCACCTATTTTAGTGAGACCCTCTACTGAGCACCTCAGACTCATGTACCATGCGCAGCAGCTGCCCATGCTACTTGAGATGTGTGCTATGGTTTGGCCACTCCTGCTTTCAGTGATGGTTTCTGTGAATGACGATTTCTGTGAAAGCAAAATGACACAAATAATCTGAAATATAATTTTGATCTCTGCCAGTTAAGAAGCTTTTTGTAATCTACACTTTTTTTTTTAAAATCAAAGGGTAGGAAGCACATAAAATTAAAAGCCCTACAGAGCTACCTGTCCTCTCAACCAATATGCTGATGTCTCTAATACATTTCATTACATCTACACAGTATGGTTCCAAGAATTACAACATATCATGAGGGCTGGCTGACTTATAGTATGTTTCATCTTAAATCTTTTTTCAACATGTCTTTTACAAATGAGTATTTAGCAGTATATTCCCTTCCAGATCTTCACCCAAAGCTGAATGAAGTCGATGGCCATTTTTCTTTGATTTCTCTGGGCTTGGGATTGCGTACTGTGTCTAGCCTGAGTCAGGCTAAGTAAAAATTGTATCACAACATTTCCAAGACAATAAGGTCTTACTTGTGGCATTAATAGACTATAAGGTGTGCAACAAAGTACATATGTCCCTGAATAGATATTTTAAAGTTCTCTTTCTCTCTGGTATAATTCCTAGAGAAGTTACAAGGTGAAACTTGTGGGGGCTGGAGCCAGCATGTACTCCATGCCCCAGGCCAGAGTTAGACTCAGAGCTGTGACTCATGTTAATTGGTGAGGCAGATGTGGGGAGAGGTGCAGAGGAGCATGGAGAGGAGGCAGCAGGGAGCAGTGTGAGGCAGAGGTGGAGGCTGGGGGGTGTGGGTTGGTGGGAGAGCAGGGGTGGTGGAGACACGACGGAGGTTGATGCTTTGACTCTGAGGTTGGGGAGAGGCCAGAGCTGCAGCAACTATTTGCTCCCTCCCCTGCCACTTGTACTTTAATCCAAGATGTGGGTCTCCATCTTCCTCCCCCACTGTGTTTTGAATGAAGAAAAAAAAATCTCATCTTGGATTTGAGTAAATGTGATATTAACAATTGAATACTTCTAAGGGCAGATTCTCCAAAGCTAGCACCCAAAAGTGATGTCAGATTTCCTACAAACTCATCTCCTAGTCTGAAGTAGCCAGATTTGCAGAAGTACTACACAATAGCAGCTCCTGAAATAAGAGGACCTCTTATTCAGGTGCCTAAATGTGAAATGTTTGGTGCTGAGCTCTTTTGAAAATGTGGCCCTAGATATTACAAGAGTCTATTAATAAATATTTATGCTTGTGTGTGTGAGCAGAGAGGACTGCATTGACACATGGGCTCCAATTGAGCCTGCCTTCTTTAACAAGGACCTCAAGTGCATTAGGTGTCAATTAATTAAAATTCAGAAGACACTTGAAAAGTAAGTAGGTATTTTGTGGATGGTTTGCTTTGCTTTCTTCTTCATATTTTTCAATGGTGATATTTGTAAGTAAGAGGCTTTGGGGATTTTTGCAAGTTTTTCTTCAATTAATCATTAATCTCCTGACTTCATGAAGAATCAAAATTTGGGAGTAAAAAATTAATTACTGTATTTACTTGATCGACTTGGCTGGGCTGGAACAGAAGTGCTGGCTCAGCATTGCTGCTACAGGGCAGGCTGGAGCCATTCTCCATGCCCTGGGATGCAGCAGGGACAAAACCTACCAGGGCAGAGCAAAGAGGCGGGGGGCTGAGGGGTAGGCTTGGAGGAGAGACTTCAAGGGGGGTGGGGAGTTGGGAGGAAGTGGGACAGGGACCTGAGGCTATAGGTGGCAGGAGCAGTATGGAGAGGAGAGGAGAGAAAGGGGGATCAGGCAGAGGGGGAATTGGGACAACCTGAGGCTCTGGGGAAGCAGGCACAATGAAGGGCAAGTGTGTGTGTGTGGGTGGGGGGAGAAGGGGCAGGCAGCAGGGGGCAAGCTGCTTGCCTCTCACGCTGGCTGCCCCATTACTGCCCCCCAACATGCACCCTCTACTGCTTCCCTGTACTGTCTGTCCCTCATTGCCTGCTCCCTTACTGACCCCCTCATCACCTCCCCCCGCCCACCTGAAATATTGGGGGTGGGGAAGCAAATTTAAGACAACTCTCCAATAATTAGGTTCCACATATGGAACATTATAATAAACATCCATTTTGTGTACAAACTAATTGCTGGTGGGTCATCTTACATTCAAGATCATCTTGTATTCAAGCAAATATGGGAAATAACTGGTGGGAAAAAAAAATCTCATTTAGTAATTAGCTACTTGTCAAAAATGTCAGCTAGCTCTGGTGAAGTACAGTAATTTAAAAACAGCTCACACAGGTTTAGTGCATCAGTTACAGAAGTGTAACTTTAAACATGTGCTTATGTGTTGTTCAGTGTTTAAGTATGTTCAGGGTGTTTAAGATCTATTATTAATAATAAGGAAGTTTTCCTGGACTGAGGCCATAAGTAATTTTACCTTTCTACTACAAAGGAGATTCACTTACCAAGCAGTGCATGAGAGAGACACATAGTTAAATTCCCTACATTTTACTTGAAAATTTCTACTTAGTAACCGTACCAGTAAAGATTGCTTCCCATGAATCATTACAGTTCCTGCTAATTTGAGCAGGAAGTTAGCTATGCATGGTGGGAAATCATTACACATACATAATAGTTTTTAAAAAGGATTATGTTTTCCATTAAGCATTATTACATAAAATTTGTCTCAATAGCAAATCTATTAGTTAGGCCTGAGGTAAAGTTTTATCAAGAGCCTTCATTATAACAAGGTAGTTTTCAACAACAACAAAAAATTATTTTGTCAGTTGAACATACTGCATAATTAAAGGATTAACATTTTCCTTGAAATGGAATTAAAAGACAGGCTCTGAATAACTCATTCATGGTTAAGTTATTCTCCATGGAGTCATGTAAAAATCAAAAGTGTATATGCCACCTAGAGCTGTAAGAAAATATTCACTTGAAAATATATTTGATGGAATTTAGAAATATTTTCTGTTAAAATTTTGAATGAAAGGGACTAGCAGAGCAATTATTGTTTCACGGACTAGATATAGAAATACAATGGACAAACTGTGACTCCATCCTGCTACAATACCAATCTTATGATGAGGATGATTGAATCCTTCTGTCTTTCACTTAAAGAATCTTTACATGTGCTCCGAGTAGGAATCAGGGGTGTTTTATCAGTTTACTAGATTTGTTTACTAGATAAAGCTTAGTTGATGATGTACCCGCCTGTTCTTTAACTGAAAATATGCTTTTCTGAAAAAAAAAAAAAGGTAACGTTTTCAGTTTATTTGCCTTAATAGAAATAATCTTCAGCCTCTACCATTTTATAGACATTCAGTGTAATATATTAACCAGGCTATTTACAAGACTTAGGCTGGTCCTCCTTAAATCATGGTGACTTCTTAGACTAGCATTCATGTCCAGAAGATAAGGCTTATAAGGCCCAATGTCCTTCTTTTTGGGATATCATAAATATCAAGACTAATCTTAACTTTCAGTTCAAAGGAAGTCTCTTGTCTGTTGATGTGCAGAAAAAAACCCAACATTGCAAATAGACATTTATTTTAACCTGAAAATTTCTAAGAGATTTCACACACATAGAATTTGCTAAATGTCTTAAGCCACACCCAAATCAGCTGACCATGGATTGGTCTTTGTGGCCTTAGGAGCCCCTGGCTGGGGATCCCTATAGGTACATCACTGACTGAGATGTACACCACAGGGACCTACAACAGGGGTTCCTACACTTAAAATCAATCAAGTCATATAAATCTTGGCCACTCAGATCAACAGACTGCGATTCAAAACCCACTCTAACCTGCTGCAATACCAGTCTCATGACAAGGATGACAGAATCCTTCTCTCTCTCACTTAGAGTGTCTTTACATGTGCTCTGGGATGGGGAAGGGAGCCACTTTAATTAAAGAGGCTCTTGGGAACTGCTCTAATTAAAGTGCCTGCAGTGTCTTGTGTATTCAGTGTTCCATACTTCAAAGTCGGGGTGAGGGTGCTTTACCTAAAACTTGTTTGATGAGCTGTAGTTAAAGCACCCCCAATGCCATAAAGCATAGGGATGCTGAATACATGTGATGCCCAGGTTGTAGAGTCTGCTAATTAGCATGCTCCAGCAGATTCAATTAATCAAGTCTGCTTCCATGTATTCACATCAGAATGAGTTGGAGCAGGCACTGGATATATGTATAGGGGCCCTTGCAGCCCCCAGCTTGAACACCTAGGTTACATCATTAAATGACCTCCAACCTCTCCTGCAAAATAATGACCATCTCAAGCTCATGCCTCTAGACCAGTTAGTCTTGAAGCTACCTTCTGCCTGACTTCAAACTAACATGGCTATGTTGACATGTAGGAGATTCTTGAATGACTTATGGGTGGACTGAATTGCTGAATGTGTTGCCATTATTGGTAGACCCTTTACAATCCACTTTGCAGGTCACCGCAATTATAGAATCATAGAGAAGTAGAACTGGAAGGGACCTCCAGAGGTCAAACAGTCCAACCCCCTACTTGAGGCACGATCATCTCTATCCAAGCCATTACATATAAATCCATTATCTTGTCATTGGCAATCCCTCGATTTGAGCATAATCTCTACCATGGCTCATTGAGGGGTCTTGAGGTAATTTAAGACTCCAATCCACAGATCCATCTGCAGAAATTGAAGGTCTTTCTGTAGGTCTGTTTGACCTCTGGAATTTCCCTGGAAAATGTCAACCCTGATGTCAAGACATAACACTCTAATCTGCGACAGGTAAAGCAGTAGGACCACAGTGGCCAACATTCCTTCCTGATCCCAAATATGGTGATTGGTCTGATCGATCCTGAGTGAAAGGGCAAGACCCCCTCACCAGCAACTTCTGGGTTTAAATCCCAGCCGGAGCACTGGCACTACCCCAGCCTTCGCTGCAGCCAACACCCAGTTCTAAGGAAGTTTTGAAGTAAACTCTGACACATGTAGCAGCAGGAGGGGAAAAAATTCCCTCTGGCCCTCTGCAACAACCAGCAAAGCCCAGAAGCATGGAAAAATGATTCAGTTAATCTATCTTTTCTGGAGATAGAATATGGTCCATTTTGCCTTATATGGGGCTAAGAACAAACAATGAACACCTGGAACCCTCATCTGGCTGTCACATTCTCCTCCATTCCTCTTTTCTGTCACTATTAATGTCAGAACATTTTCTTTGACATTTATGCTAAAGACCTGCAGGTTATCTTTGAATGTACCTTCTGCCTTGTCTTGCCCATCAAAGCTGTATTCGAGTCTTGGCACTTCTTTTTACTTAACACTGTTAAGATCCATTATTTTCTCTCTCCAGGCCCTTCCCACTCCCTGTGGGGTTTTATGTAATTTCCTGATCTTCCACCCACATCACCTGCTCAGGCCTGTGCCAAATATAGACGTTGCAGTGCTTTTCCTTGCTTGTCAGTTTGGATCATAATTATTATAGTCTTTTACTCTCTATTGGCTTCCTCTGCAGTGCTACATCAACAGCTTTGCATTTTTATTTTCCAGGTCTTGGAAACACTATCCCATGTCATGTTTGTCCCTTACTATATCATTTCCCTGTCTAGTTTGTCACAGCCATGTATGATTTGCACGAATAATTAATTTTCAGGTCACTTGCTGTACCAAAAAATTGAAAACAATTTCCAGGTTGTAATAATTTGAAGTAAATATTTTTTGATTTTCCAGGGAACTACAAAGTTAAAAAAGAAGGTATTTTGGATAGAAAACCCCCCAAAACCTTTTCATTTGAACAAAAGAGAAACCATTGCTTAGTTTTTTGGGTTTTGTTTAGGTTATTATAATGTTCAAATTTGAAGTAAATTTTGAAAGGAAAGGTAATTTCAAACAATCAAATTAAAATCTTTTGTCTTGAAAACCATTTTATTGAAGTTTTGCTTTTTTCCGACTAACCAAAAATAAAAATAAGATAAAATTAAAAATTGGCAAATTTGGCACAAATGCACAACATGTTTCACTTGACTTGTTTTCATTTTTAGTGAAAAACATCTTCACCCATATCTATGCCCCAACAATGTCTGCTTTGTCAACTTATCTGTTTGCTACTCACACAGAAGGCAGGGTAGGTAGAGATGCTCCTTTATAGACTAACTAAATAAGTTCTACATAGAGAGAGCAAAAACTTTTGTGAACCCACGTTCACTTAATCAGCTGTTGAGCCTTTCAGGAGACACTAATCCAGAGGGAGCACAACATTGTCACATAAACATTACCTGCTAAAAGAATATACTAATCTTTGAACACTCTACTACAATATGTAAAACAGAGATGTTCCTTGTTGGACATTTTTTTCCTGTTTTTATTTGCTTACAGTAGGTGGGCTTGAAGGGAAAAATATGAGCTTCCAGTATCACAGGCACAATCATCATTTCATCTAAAGGGCACTGATCCTCTGTCTTTTGCATAGGCAGGTCTGGTTGTTTAAAACCCTTGAGAACATTCAGGAGTGAAACAAACCACATTTTTTTGTGAAAATTTAATTTAACCGAAGATGTTCACACATACAGTAGACTTGTGAACATAATTTACCTGATTCAGTATCAATAAGCTAATCATCGTGTACCTGGTCCAAATTTTGAAGCAGAATGTTCTTGTGGCAGTTGGCTTCTTGCATCTCCAAATCCAGTAGTCGCGTTTAACTGTGTCCAAACAGACACAGACAAGACGGATTACCTATTGTTATGGCAGGTTCCTGTAGGAGGTCCGTGATCTCCTTGAGGCCTCCTCCCCGTGTCAAGATGGCCCAAGGACACCCTCTACTTCTCGACCGCCACGTCTTTGATGGTTTTAATTGGTTGGGAGGCTGTCTTACGCCCTCTCGGACACGTAGACTCCTGGACCCCTTGTCCTCTAGGGGCACCCTAGCCTTATGGGCTATGCATGGCTCCAACCACCCCTGATACCACGCCCCAAGCCTCACGGTTGGAATTGACATTGGTCTGTCTCTATCTCTTTCTTTCTACGTACACTGTTGCCCCCTCCTGGGGCCTTCTCTGTGCTGTTGTCCCCTGTCTGGGGCTCACCGTGCCCACACTTGGGCTCCTTCAATTATGCGCTCCCCTTCCTGGGGCTCATCATGCCTGCTCTAGGGCTTCTCAAAAGTGCCCCACCTGGGGCCTGCTACACCCGCACTGGGCCTTCTCAAATGCTTTCTCTCTGGGGCTGGGGTCCAAGTACCCCATAAGCTGTGCCCTCACTGGTGTCAGGGTCTTCACACTCCGCTGTGAGGCCCCTTTGAGGATACTTCGCCCTCACTGGCACCGGGGTCCCCATGTCACTGGGGGTTTCCCCTGAGGCCTCCTCCAACCCCTAATAGCCTCATCCAAACCACCGGTGTACTAAACAACAAAACAAAATGCAAGCCTCCTGGCTACAACTTAACTTAAAGCCACCTGGCTAAAACCATGGTGATCAAACATCTTCGAGCTGCCATCCTTCACTCTGCTAGAGCTGCCCCCGCCCCCGCCCCCTCTGGCTGCTGGCAAGGAACTACCAGCCTAGCCTCAGCTCTGGGCTTTATAGGAGCCAGGCCCTGCCTCCTACAGGCAGCCGACTGCTGGCAGGTTTGGGTCATTTGCTCCCTCCAGTTGCCCTGGCAACCCACAGCTGGGCTCCTTATCCCCTGCTAGGGCTCTTTTCCCTGGCAGTTTCCCCTCTCTGGGAGTAGGGCACCTCAGTGCTCTGCGACACCTATGCAGTACTAATACCCGGATAGATGATTCATTCACTGTCTGATAATTATTTCTGACATACATCAGTTCTACTTCATTGGAAACAAACTCAGTGTCTGAATCTCAAAAGCTGCTTACAGTCCAGCATCATGAAGCTCTCTACAATTTCTGGAGTGTTCACTTAGATTCTGATGCATCTCAAAAGTCAAGTAGAGCTTTTCCCTTGACTCTAGTGAGAGCTAGGTCAAACCTTAAAGAAAATAAATCTTTTAAGGAAAAGTGCTGCAACTTTTGTCCATGTATAGATCAAACCCATTCAGGAATCTCTGAATTCTGAGTTGATTAATGCTCCCTGTTTGAATATCAGGCAAGTTACAGCTCAGATAGGCAACTCTACATACAACAGACAATCCAGGGAGTTTAGATCAGTGATTCCCAACTAGGGTGTCATGGAAACCTGTGGTGTCTTGAGACACTTTTAAGGATGCCTTGCAATGTTAGCACTGTTAAGTGTGCAAACATAATTCACAAGATAAATAGAGATTTCAAATAGGAATTCATACTGTTGAAAACATTCTGACTTTGGCATTTTTTGTGGACCTATTTGAGTTTTTGCAACAGAAGAATTGCTCCATTATTTTTCTGCAGTCAAGATATGAATGAAAATGAAAAGCTGGCATTTTCTGAGTGGTGCCTCAAGCTTATCCAAGGGCACCTTGAGTATAAAAAGGTTGAGAACCACTGGTTTAGATTATTCTACCTAGCTGTCAAAAGAAGCATTCAGAAAGTTATATACATCTCTATTCCTTACCTTAGCAAACTTGTGGATTCCTGGCACCATGAATAATCATTTTGGTTAAATCTTTAACAAGAGACAAACACATCAGGCCAATCTTGGCAGCTGGGAAACCAGCTGTAAAGATATAGCCAGCCCATTCTTGATAGGAATTCACAGGACCATGGAGGCTAACCATGGTCAAGTACAAAATGAATGACTTCTTACACACAGAGGCAAATACTATTGTCTTAGAGTGCTAAGTAAAGTTTTTGCAGCCAGAGTCTTTCATTGAAAATTCTTGTCTTAGAGTTTATTTAAAGTGCCACGGAGAGTCTCCGATTGCTATTTTGCTATTTCATGTTTAACCAGTAAACTGTATCTTAAACAGTAACCCAGCCATATGTTAAGGCAATTAATGGCACAATAAAATGGGGAATACACCATTAAATTATTTCACTAAAATGTGTAATAACTCTGTAGCTGGTTTCCATTGCACCTTAAATTGAATGTGTGGCATGCGTATGACTGCAGTGGGGTCTCCAACTGGCTGTAGTGCAGTCCTCACTTGCCAAAAATCAGCCAGTCATTGGCTGGATGAATATCTATTATCAACTTCTACTAATGCTCTGTGTTGTTATTTAGTGTATCTCCTTTTATTGAAACATCCTGTGCTCTCACCTGTGTCTGGACAAGCTTGAGACAAGTTCCTTATCTATTCTGCATTTGAGCTTGAGGCCCGTTTCCTCCAAAAGATGGAGTGCTTGCTATCAGAGTTTGTGATGTGGTGGTCACACTGTCAAATAAAAGTAATTTCTGTGCAGTGCTACTCACACAAAGTAGGCTTAGATTTATCAGAGCCACATTGGCTCAGTTAAAATCTGTTTGCATAATGTATTCAACAAGTGGAGATAATTAGGATAGTTGTGAAGATTCCAGTGTATTTGTGCAGAATTCATAAACTGAAAAAGGCTAACTTCTTCAGTTTGATCATGTCAGTATGTAGAGTTTGTTGGTCTCTCCCAGGCAAGAGTCTCCTTAAACTCAGACTTTTCTTTTTTTTCTGGATTTCTGCTTCTCAGCACCGGAGATGCTGTCTCTCAGTCCAGCCCCCAGTGTGGCATCCCAGTTTCTGAGATGTCTGAAACTACAGAAGTCCATTGGCTTTCACGGTACATTAAAATATTTTAATCTCTAATTTATTTGAAAACTGGTTACTAGGAGAATTTCCTATTTAGTGTTCATGGTGCAGGGCTGTGATTAGTTACATAAATCACAGCATTTTTCTTATTCCCTGAATGGGTAACCTAATCTCCATAATCTGCCAGACTCTCTTTTCTGCCAGCAAATTATCTGTGAACTTTGTATAGTTTGGCAAATAAGGTGTGAATAATAAAAAGAGATTATCAAAATGGCTATACTAAAATAGAATAAAATGCTATTTAAAATGCTATATAAAATGCTGTTATGAAAAAATTCCTTGTGCAAAAACTCTTACAAATGTTCATTTCCTTTAGTTTTTTGTAAAACATGGTTTAGCTCCATGAATGTATGTGAATAAAAGAAAAATCACTTGAATGTTCATGTTTAGTGCCCCCTCAAAGTAGCTTTGTTTTTTAAATGTATTATTTATTTATTTGCTTCTATATTATTTACTTATTTGCTGATGTGAATTCAACTATAATTTACTTTTGTGGCTGTAGCTTCACTTGTTCTGCATGTAGTCTTAAACCACAATAGTATATAATTTGTGGGGTAACTACATAGAAAGTTGATGTGGTCCAGTAAATGATCATTGCACACAAAATGGCTTTAGTTTGAAATTGCGGTTAGTTTCTGAAATACCCTTATAAAGTTACTTTCCATGGCTGAGGTATCAGTTTGGGGAACAAAAGTTATGCATTACTGATTCATATGGGTGAATTTCAGGCAAGCCTAAAAGTGCATTAGAATATAAATACGGAGTATGGGAAAAATTCCTTCTCACTGCAAAACAACTTGGAACTTGCAGAAGCATGCAGGGTAGTTCTGTAAAAAGGGCTTACTTCAAAATATGTTGCCTTTAACTAGTGTAACTACATTGTTGGAACTCCCTCATGCAGATGTACTTCATCAGCATAAAGAGAGACTTGTATCAATGCAGCTTAGTATCAAGAGGTCGCTTCAATTTAGCTGTATCAGTGTAATTACACAGGTGCAAAAAACCCAGAAAGAGACAAGGTTTTGCAAAGTGTCCAAGGCATTTTGGGGGACTGGAAGTCAGGGACACTGGCAAACCTATTCAAAACACTGTAGCATAAGAAGCTTCACCCAAACTTTGGACCAAAATGAACATGCCTGAGTTCTGAATAATTTTGGTAACAGTATGTCTTTGTTGCTGGTCACCATATCTCTAGGACAGTTTTTAATGACAGACTATGATGGTAGAGAAAGTTCATTAATTCTTGGCAGCAATTTCTGATTGATATGTGCTAGGAAAAAACAGCAGGCTTGGACCTTGGAGCATGAAAACATGACTTTCATCCATATTGGACCATAGTTTCTATTTCCCAAAACAGTCTAAATATATTACAATTTTAAACAACCTCCCACTAAATAAGTTTTGAGGTGGTTGAGTTGAGCAGCATTTGATGCCACTGAATGATTATTCCCCTCCGAGAAGTGTAATTAGCTGAGGTCCATGCCCTAGGTCCAACTGGTCCCAGCTGAGCAATCATGGCAACCAATCTTGGAGGCTGCAGAAAACAGGCCTTACTCACTGACGGCACTAAAAACTTGCCACTTTGGTGCTTGCTTCTGACATCTTTACTGTTCCTTGATTATCTGAAACTCAAGCTTTGACTTCTGGCTTATCCAGAACTGTGACCACAACTCCTGGTTTACCCTGTACTTTGGCTTAGGCCTGCCTCCAGCTTACTTTGAAGGCCAGTGGCTCATTACGAACCCAGTTTCTGGACTTTGCCCTGTTAACCAGATGACCGTCCCTGGATGCTCATGCCCTGGTACATAATGCTAGCAAGATTATATTGAGCTATTTCAGGCTGAAAAATGGTGTTTCAAGTCTTCAACAAAATCAATCATAGAAAACATAAACTTGATATTAGGACATGACAAAAACTGGGATTTTGATTACATTAAATATTCTTCATTTTCTGCAAAAAGATGACCTTTCATTAAAAAAAATAATAATGAACATAAAAATTAAAGGCAGTTATATTTTCTGGCCAAACAGTTTCAATTTGTAGTTGTAGAAATATTTTGAATCAAAATGAAATGTTTCAACATTCTAACATGGAAATATTTAATCTTGGATCCATTTACTATGTTTTACTGAGCAGCTGTGATACTGCATGGAGATTGTGTTTCTAGTGCCTCAAGCCCCCAATCCTTCTGTGGGCAGAGTCATCAATCTGGACAACTGTGATGGGTCACCATAAGGCAGGGGTGGGCAATTATATCTGCTGGTGGACCACTTAACAAGTTCTGGTGTGCTGTCAAGGGCTGCACAAACACAGTCTTCCAAAAGATATTGTTTTAACAAATTATAGCTACAAAGGTCATGTATTAAAAATCAGACATCTAATACAACAGTTTAATTTTGTTTCAAGAATGTTTTTGTTCTGATTTATGGGTTTTTTGAGTAGTGAATATAGAGGTGATTGCATAATAGCTCAAAATAACATCTTTCTCTTGTGTATTGTATGTGTGTGGGGGATGGCGGTGTGTGTGTGGAGGGTGGGATGTGAATAGGGAGGGGTCAGCGTGCTCATTTGGGGTGTTGCCTGTACATTTGGTCCTGGGAGCTGGGCAGGGGTAGGAGGAGGAATGCAGGGATGGAGGGCAGGGGGTGCATGCAGCAGAGCTCATCCAGGCAGTGCAGGTGCAAGCGCAGTCCATCCACTCCACATCCGGCTCACAGGTGCCCTTGTCATACTCCTTATGGGAATGAGCCCTGCCTGTTCCTGCCCAGACTAGTTTGCGCCATGCTGCCACCTGCCCCAGCCCCAGCCTGTGCATACAGCCTTCCATCCACTCAGCTGCCTGTAGGTGGCTGTTCAGCTCACCGGGTAAGTAGAGTAGGTGGAAAATAGCTGGGAGCTGGAGCTGAAGCCCTATGCACTGAGGCAGGAGCCACCTGGCTTCACCTTCCCCCTGTCTGTCACCCTTCCCTGCCTTGCCTGCTGCCTGGTGAAGCACAGCCAGAACAGAAGGAAAAGGAGCTGCTGGAGGTAGGAGAAACCAAGCAGTATGTGGGTGGCTGCAGCAGCAGTGGGAGCAGACTTACCAGGAAGCTGTGTGTGCTGGCCAGGACCAGGACCATCCAGCAAGCATGGGCAGGGCTTGGCCCCATGTGGAGCACTGTGAGGGCAGCGGCAGGCTGGATACAATCAACGGGTGGGCATCTGTCCGCCTGTGAGCTGGATCTAATCAGTTGCTGGGCTGGTTCCAGGCCCCAGGCTGTATTTTGCCCACCCTTGCTATAAGGGGAGATCATGGTGCATTATGGTTGACTAAATATCACCAAGTAGCTGGGATGTCAGAAAGAAACAGAGCATCTGGACTACCATTTCCCATGACGCAGCACAGGCAGACACAATTATCATCAGTTCTACCCACAATAAATGCTCATTTTATTCAGAAAACGGAAATATTTTATTTACATTTTCTTAGTAGAAACTGTTGGATTTCAGCCACAGGTTTTAAGGTTTTGATGAAAAGCTGAAGTTTTGCATGGGAAAAAAATTTGACTAGTTCTTCTCAAAACTAGGAAAGTCCTCATATCCTTTCACCATTTCTGTAAGGAAAACTTTTCCTTGGAAGTGAGTTCCTGGATAAAGCAAACTCAACACAATTAGTAAGACGACAACAGTGCTTTCAGTGTTTATTTTTCTTATGACATTCTTATAGAAAGCTGTTCTTTAACTCAGAAAATTAAGTTAATGTTTTATTGTGTGTGTACCTTCCAGCAGTATATCACTTGTTCAGTCATAATGCTTATCTTAAGATCCAGACCAGCATGTGTGGTTGGGAAGGAGTATAGTTAAATCTCAGTGTATGTAAAAATTTTACTGTATTTTATGTTCTCATAAAATGTCTTATGTGAGATAAGACATGTTCACTGACCTCAAGAAACCAGATACCTTCCCCACAGTTGCAAAACATATGACCTAATGGAAACAAACAGGCAAATGTCATTCTGTCTGCACAAGAGGCATAGCTAACTCATAGCCAGAGGATTTTGATCGACATTACAGTTAATAGCAACGCCAACAATTTCTTAAGGTAACTAAATCCAACATGCATACCTGAAAAAAAAGAAACATCAGTTCTAATCACTAACCCAGAATGCTTAATCTAAAATCCTATAAAGGATGTCTTGGTTTGCTAAAGTATTATGTTCAATTATCTTTTCATTTTTGATTTGTGGAGTCAAGAGATGACTGTCTTTCCTAGACCATATAATTAAAGTAACTGATTTTCCTTGTTTGTATTAGTCAAGGAATAATTTTAGAAGCTCAAGGTACCCAAAAATAACCTGTACTTTGCTAAGCCATCTAATTCCTGCTTGATCCATAAATGACTCAAGAGATATGTGAACAAGTCTATGTGAACAAAGGAGGTGCTACCTTATCCATTCTTTTAACAGATAATCCAAGATGGTTCCACCTGTGTGCACTTGCTTACTTATTTGTACCAATGCAGGTGTGTAATACGGATACAAAGGTTTTAAAGTGTCTTTCACATCATTTTCCTGGATGAGCACAGGCACAATCTTTGTGTTCCCATGGAAGTACAACACCCACAATGGCCCTAGGCAATTCAAAGGGAGCAGGTGGGAAGATCACACTCCTGCTTTTTAAAGTGGGGCATATAATTGGGTTTCCCTTGTTTTTCAGGTCTGAAATCACTTAAGACAAAATGCCCCTTGGAGATTTAACTGAAGCAATCTGTTAAAAGGCACAACAGATGCTTTATTTAAAAGGAGATATTCAAATAAGAAAATTAATAAAACAATAATGGTATAAGTATTATGAGGTAGGGAGAAATAAAGTACTTTGGCTACAGTACAAAACAATGTTTTACATCACTCTAATACTGAGTTCTGCTGGATTTCCCTTCCTTTTTCACTGATTTCTAGCATGGCACTAATAGAATTTTTCTGAGAAAAGAAATTGAAGGGCTGAAATTCTTCTTTGATAATATTTTTGGCACTAGCATTTCTTGCATGTATAGACAAAGGAAGCATGAAACCAAGATGTCTCATTCACCGCAGTGTAGATGAGTAATATTTCATATGAACAGTTTTTAGATAAGCATTGAAACTTGTGCATTTGCTTAACCAAATCAAAATGAACTTCCAAAGCTTTGCTCATCGCTAGTACAAGACGAACTCCGTTGGTACCAGAGGGTTTAAGGGAGATAGTGTTGGTGAAAGAAGGAATACACAAGTAGTGTGCAATATTTGTTATCACAAATTCACCATACTTATTATATTCAAGATACATCATTTTACTTCTTTGGTTCACTGTCTCATTTGTAAATTAATACTTCATGTAGTCCTGTGAGACTTACTGCAGTGACACTTGCAAAGTGCATTTATGGAAGAAGCTTACTTGGTTTAAAACACACACACACCCAGTTCTAGCTTACAGGAGAGATAAATGAAAGAACAAAAACAGAAAAGAAATGAAAACCATATTATATATCAAGTGAAAAAATATTCTGGTAAACAAAGAATAAGGAATTATTTTAAATTACTAAGAATAAACAGAAGCTCTTACTGGAACACATTTCCAATAATAGATATGTATGGTAACCCCATCATTTCTGTTGCACAAAGAGGAACATTTGATAAATACCCAGGCTACCCACACCTGCTGCCCTTTGTAGTCAGGTTTTCTGCAAGCTGCCCTGGCTTTGCTCTCCCTTCTTAGCGTTCCCTGTTACAGTGCACATATAATATTCTGACACTAAAAATAGCTACTTTATAGCTTGACATCAAGATCAGCTAAATTTCATCCAAAATAACATATGACTTTAACATAAATTATGACAACCACTCTAACCTCGTGATCATGTTTCTAGTTACTCAGCATGTGTATGACAAGCTCTTTGTCTTGCTGTTTCACTCAGACTAAAGTGGGAGTGAGAAGCTTCATGCACGGACTATGAACTTTAACATCCTGAACTCACAGTACTCTACTAAACATCTCTTACATCCTTGAATTCAAGATACCTTAATGTAACATATTAGTAATTCTGAGATGCTATGTGCACTTCCTAAAAGTACTTTCATGTTAGAGATGAGAAAGTATTGTATATAGCTATAGAATTGTTGTACGCACACAAACTTTTATAGTAATGTTAATTATTCTCAGAATCAAAATGACAATATTTTGGCCAACATATAAGCAGCCCATAGATTTCTGAAGCTTTCAACATTTTTCTGCATTTTTCTATATCTTCTCTCTCCCTATGGTGAGCCATCACAGTTTTTATGTTTTATCACATAAATTATACAAAAAGCAAAAAAAGCCTTTGATTTCTTCAAAAAACAGCTAATTCCACATATATCTTGTCAACGTATTTGTAGATTTCTTTTCCTGACATCCTTATCTCTACCTCCACTTTTATTGCACCCATTCTATCCATCTTGTACTAACTTTTGACATTTCATTATGTTTATAAGCTGCCTAAAACAGTAAGATGTTTGTCTTGTTGTTGTAATAGCAAATAGAGCTGTCCCATTCCAGCTTTTGTTAGTCATAGTTTTTTTTGACATTTCTAACTGGAGTTGGTTCTTGAAGTAAAACTACGGCTAGGTCTTGGTGTTGTGCTACGATTCTTTAAAGAATCTGCGTGCTGTCTGCCCCCCTCTGTTCCAGATCTGGTGACGCATGTATGTACCAGACCCATTTGCATTTAGAATTAATGTGGACTTTGCATAGTTTATTTCTCTATCATTGGTAATCTAATCTGCAAGGCCCCAGGGACCTGCTACTACTCACTGCAGGAGGAAAGGTTGGTGTCAGAATTGGACACTGCCATTGAAAAATAGCACAATATTATTAGTTTTATATTTTTACAGTTCAGTAGTTACTTACCCTTAAAATAGAGTTAAGGATATCATATAAGTAACAGTATCTGACTCTCTAAATGGGTCAGTAAGAATTTTCTCTTCTTGAGTTGTGCAACTCAGGGAATGGAATCATTATCTCTTGGCTGGACTAATTTAATGTATACCTAACTATATACTCTCTATCTAAGAGCTGGTTGCTTAGTCTTGCCTTCATGGGTGTCTAGTCTAGTCTAGTCCTAGGACCAGATAGACAAGATACCTAGGGTTAGAGCAAAACAGGATTTAGGCAACACAGTACTAAGTGTAGCAGTATCTAACTTGGAGTGTATGGACATGCAGGATTTGCAGCACAGAAACTTCCTGTAGGTAGGTGCTCTTTCAAACTCTGAATAGGGGTCAAGTCTTTCTTTCAAAACATGGCAGCGTGCACCACCATCACTCTTGTTATATAGTAGTGGTGTTTGTGCATTTGTCCAAGATGTGAAAGACTTGGGTTCAATTCCCTCTTCAATCAAAGACTGTCCTAACCAGCAGGATATAGACACTCTTAACCTTTTCTTCTCACACTGTTCCACCCTTCATGGAATAATTAATCAGATCAGACAGAATAAGCATGACTCTAGCTTAGTGATTACTGGGAGGCAGCAGATCTAAATTCTGCTCTGCTGCAAGGACTGCTTCAGTATTTTATTCCCTTGCTGTTTAACGTCAACTATATAAATGTTTGCAGTAATTGTTCATTTATTCCAGAGAAGTACAGTGGCAGTGGCTAGGGCAGCAGCTGCCAATTTTCCACTCCAAGTCAATACCTAGGGCGAGTGCCCTGCTATCTTGCTCCTAATTACTAGTTTATTCCTTGTGAGGAGGAGGGATAGAATAACCACCACACTGGAATGGTCAATAGCTGGCTGGTTGGGAAACACTTATGGGAGATGTAAGTTTATATGTCCTAAGGCACAAGAGAAATTTGAACCTAAACTCTTACATTCTGGGTTAGTGCTCTACACAGTGAGTTACTGGATAGATAGGGAAGCAGGGCAGCACCTTCTCTTGCTGTGTTTTATGTAGAGGCTGATCAGGGGGCATGCATAGTTGTTGGATGCTGACTAGGATTGGGTGAGCTAGGCAGTTGTACAACAGTGTTAGGGCTTGGCTGGTTGTGTGCAGGGCTGGAAGTAGACATTTAAGTACCTGGAGGACCTTAATATCAATACCTGAGGCATCTGCAGATCTTAGGTACTTCCAGGGTTGGGTAGGAGGATTTTGAGGACTTCAATTTTGGATTTAATGGGAGTTAGGGAGGATTTAGGCCTAAATATTTTTGTAGATCTAGTCCCCATTTTTAAGAGCTGTTTTGAGATTAATTAAGTCTGTCCTGCCTCACTGGTAGAAGACAGATGGAATAGTAATTATAGGTCTTTCCCAACCACATCAAACAATAATGTTTTAAATTACATTACATTACATTATTAACACTTCCTTAAAATCAGGGTAAGAGAAAAAAATCCACTCTATTTTGCTTGCTTTTATAGGATCTCTTCTACAGTTGATCTCCCTATCAGGAAATCCTAAAAAAAAAAAATCTCACTTAGATTAGTTGAGAAAAGAGTTAACTCCTAGAAAGATCTCTGTATAGCAATTTGTTCTCTCTTCAATTCTAATCATTTTTAAATTGCCAGAATACAGGAGATGCCACACCATCTAGTCTCCTTTGTTTCAATCCTGAATTCCAAATTTATATCACATCTTTTAGTTTTATAGTTTATGACTCAAGATGCTAACAGTTCTATTTCCAATAATAAAAAACCCTGTTTTGCCTTCTAGCTGCAGTGCATATAATTTTTTTTCTTTTTAAAAACCTTCACAAGGAAGTCATAATTCTTCAGACATTATCCATCACAACATTGGGAGGAGATTTCCCAACAGTATTCTTTACTACCCCTTTTTCCTCCAAATGTTTGAAAGTGAAAAGGTCCAGAATGTTTATCCTATTCTTCATTCCAAGTAACTCTGTCACAATTTTTGTTCTCTTCAGCTGTCTGATGCTGAGTTTAGTCATTTATTCCCCTAAAGCAGCAAACTATTCATATACAATATAAATCTCTGATGAGGGCTTTTTTTTTTGTTTGTTTCTGCTTTTTCCTTTGGGTTTGTTTAATTTTTGCACTCACAGAAACTGAAGGTGTGATCCACAGTAATTGCTTTTCATCCACTGTAGATCCACTTTGTCATCCACTGTAGATAATAGCAAGTTCCCTCAGCAGTCCTTCACACAGTCTTGACTTCTACACTTTTTGTGGTTAAAAGTCATTAGGCATTACGGGTTCATGGCTGCAGCCATTTCTCTAGTAGAGTTAAGAAAACTTATTCCAGAGAAATATCCTCAGACTTCAAGCCTGCACCATAGTTTCCTGTTTTACAACTTTGGTTGCATGTTTTAAGTTACCTTCTTTGTCTCATTCACATACTTTCTTCATTGCAGGGCTGCAATACACTTGTTTCTTCATGAAACAAAACAAAAAAGAAAATAGGGAAGCTGGGCAAAAATGAATATACAAGAAAAGCTCCAGCAGTTTAGTAAATGCTGGCTGTGCTTAACTGGCTAGGATTAACACTAAACCATGTTTTCCAGTCACATTTTTTGAGTTCAGCATATAGAATAAAATGTCATTTGTAACAAGGACAGTCTGAGGTTCCATGTTTGAGTTGTGTAAGCCCTTCTAAATTTTATCTGAAAAGGTTTGTGTGGATTGAATTTGAAATGTGAAAGTACACAGATCTGAACAAATCCACATTTCCTCTCAGCAAATGCAGTTGGAAATTCATAGTTCAGATTCAGTTTTCGACTGTGTGCTTACATAGCTTCATATTACACAGGATTAGCCCCAAAATAAATAACGCTATTTGAAGAAAAAGGATCAGGGATGACTATTGTAAAAAAGTCTGAGAGGTCACTAGTTTTTGGTTATGAATCAGCTAATTTTGTTTCAGAAAGCTGTGGGACCTTTATTATGGATGATGGGTTTGTGTTGTGAAAGCTGTGGATAGCTCACTAGGTGCACACCTTTACCTACTTACGAGGACTATGGTGTAATTTATACACTAGTGCACCTACAGACAGACACACATTTGAAGGCAGGTAGGCTTTTTTTTGTTTTTTTTGGTTGTTTTACTCAAACTACTGGACTGGACTGTAGCCACCTAACACCTTCATCATGATCGTATGATGTGGCGATATGCCTTTGTTTGGCAGAAAAACATAAGCAAAACTGTTTTTTGAATTTGTTCATGGGACTTGGTGATGCAGCTGTGCCAACTTCAGCTATTACTGCAGCCTGTGGAGCAGTCTAGCACAGCTAAGGGTGTAGTGAGTGGAACGTACAAAGTCACTCTTGTAACCTTCTTACCCCTGTTCATTTTTACCTGCCATTTCCTTGATTTCTGCAAACATCAGGCCTGATTCTCATTTCACTCGCATTGCTGTAAATCAGTAGCAACTCCAATGAGTAGGGTGAGGTGAGAAATCAGGGCCATAAACTTATATTATTTATTTTTTAATTTGTCTTCATATCTATACTCTATTCTTTTCTCAGCTGTAACTTTCCTCGGACAAATGCTCAGTTGTTACAGGCTGGAAAAAAAGAATCCACTGAAGCCAGATCACAAGAATCACATTATCTGAGCACTGTTAGACTTGATTAGAGCAAGAAAACCTAAATGCATGTAGAAATTCCTTAAGATAAACCTCCTGTGGTTTTCAAGGCAGAACAGTTTCCATTAAAATCTGGAAAAAAAGCTAAAACATGCTACCAGTGCTAAAATCTGGAAACAATGCAAGGGATTTCCTTTAGTAAATTTCTTTAGCTAGCTAGAGTGTAGGCAACTGTATCTTTCAACTACCATTTCATTCAAAATGATATTTAGTTAGTTGTTCAAATGCGCTGTCTGTCAAATGAGAGCTAAGAGACACCCGCTGACATGGATTTAATTAACCCAAGCTCAACCTTTGATTGTAGACCAGTGATTCTCAACCAGGGTGCTAGGGGATCTTGGGGTGCCAAGAGGTGTGAGAGGATAAGCAGATAATCTTCTCCCTGTCTGGCCTTTCCCTATCCCCATTGCCAGGCCCCCCTGCAAGAAAACAAGCACTATAATAAATAAGTTAATTTTTGAAATGGGCTGCTGCTTAATTCACAAAAGTTATGGAGGATTGCCTTGAGTCTCAAAAAAAGTTGAGAACTACTGGTGCAGGCACACAGTGAAATCCTACCTTCAACGTGAGTTATGCCACCAAGTGCTGTGGGAGAAATCATGGTCCCATTGAGTTTGTTATGGAGATGCAGGATGACATTTATTCTTTCATTCAATAGCAATATTCAGCTTTCAGTGGTGATTTAGGTACCTTTTGTAAGTAAATGACTTATCACTTTATAAGCTCAAAATAAACCTATTTACCCCTTGGAAAAATTTGCAAAACAAGCCTGGACAAAGACATAAATTACATCCGAGGTTCCCCATGTACAGATGCTGTATGGCATGCTATTATATCATTTTCACTGGGGCTGCCATAAAAGGCCAGAGCCTGAGTGTAGAACTCAAGAGGGACTGATGAATGTATGCAATTTACTCAAAACTATTGAGATAATCCCCTTTCCCCACTCTTGGCTGAACTGTGAATTCATAGGCCAGCTGGATGAGTTCTCTGAAGAGAGTAACAGAGCTCTGATAAGAAACAGAGAGAACAACAAGATTTACTCTCATGAAGAAAATGTTGTTTCAGTCCCTTTTAGGAAAGCAGTATGAATGATCGTTGTAGCATTTAGAAAGATGGCCCCATCCCGTTATATTGTTTGTGGGCCTTCTACTAGCACACACCATTTTTTATATTTCAGACATTGAAAGCACCGAACCAGAGGCTTTATATATTTGTGGTAAATGTGGTTATTTAGAGACTGTTAGAACTCTTCCAAGTTTAGAAAGTTTGTTCATATTATGTGTGATACATAAAGAACAAGAGACCCTTGGGGCAGAATTCTACATCACTGCTAACGTGAATAAGTGACAGTTTCACAGTTTTAAAGCCTGTAAGTCACACAGCAACATTATATGTAACTGCCCAAACCATGCTAAAATCATAAATTCTTTAGGCAGTCACATTTTTGCCCTGCATAGCTAAGTTTATCCTACTGCATGTGTTCAGAAGCGATTCCACACTGCACTGGAATTGTGCGACTCCGGTCGTGTCCTGTTGCAGTTCACCTTTGCCATGGATGCACAGAAGTGCTGGGCAACCTTCTCTCTTAAAAGTCTCCCCCAGTTGTAGATGACCATAAACCAACTATGAACAGCTGCATCCTGACAGCACTGTACTGCAAAGCCTAGTTAGGTGCCCATGTCCCTTTCTTGGATGCAGTACTAATTGTATTTCCTGGCAAGGGAGAAAAGAAAACTGTATCTGTCTGGGATCACACCAAGATCATATAAAGAAGCTCAACTTATGGGAGCCTAGAATCCAGCCACTACAAAGCTCTGTAGAAATGTAGTAATATGCAGGTAGGGAACCACCAGGAAAAGCACCAGGCTTGTGCGAGTAGGCAGCTATTCTATCTGGCTTCAGATACGGCTGCTTCGGATGCCAGGGATCCAACCCAGAGCTCCGGACTGGGTTTCCACTTTGATCCAGCCGAAGTGGCTCTTAAACTTTGGAGCCGCCTTGGAGATCCAGCCATGGGGTATAATGGGGAAATCAATGAAATATCTATAAATTCGTTGTTTGTTGTCTGATTTGAATGCACTGATCTTCTTGAAACGTGACAGGCTTCATGCTCTCACCAGAGGCTACTACCCCTGCAAATTTCATCCAAATCAGACAAAACCCAACAAAGTTATAGATATTTCATTGGTTCCCCATGATACCCTATGGCTGGATCTCCAAAGCAGCTCTGAAGCTTTCCAGAATCACTTCATAAGCTCAGAACTGCTTTGGAAAGACTAACGAAGCCAGTCCTTCAATCCGGACATGCTGAAGCATCCAGATCCAAAGCCTCGCACAGTCCTAAAAAGCACCTACAGTGGGACCAGAAATTTCCCTAGCAAAAATTTAAACGCATGCTATGATGGCAAATCAAGTGTTGCATTTCCAGAGCTAAACATTTACTCCTTGGAAGTATCTTCGAGGTTTGCATAAAATTCATCATCATAGACACTTGGTGTCTCTCTCAAAGATGACAGAGGAGAATTTTTCTCCATCACAAGTTATGAAACACCCCGATATAATCTCACGTATGATCTGAACATGCTTACAGCTCTCTACACAGATGGTCTGAGTACTTTTTACTTTCTATGCAGGAAAAACAAATGAAGGAGGGGGTGATTTGCTTATCCACATATGAATCAGGAGTAACTCCATCAAATCTCATCAGAATTTCTCACTAATCAAGCTGAGAGATCTGGGTAGATAAACATTCTTAATGAACTATTTCTTTTTGTTTATCGGAAGCTTGCAACTGCCAAAGTGCAGAAAAGAAAGTTCACTACCAGTCCTTTATAAATATGTTAAAATTGAAGCCATACCAATTTTGCCCTTGAAAATGAAAACAAAGCATTCTTCATGCCATAATCTGGTAGGGAGGGAAGTTAATGGAAAATACTTACCACATCCAAAAAGGTGAATAACTTTAAAATAACAAATAAAACCAGCCTCTTTCACATTTCAATATCATAAATTTTAGGAGGAGCAGAAGGTTTCCAAAATGTATGTTCTGTTTTTCAATATACATATAAATAATGGTGTATGCTCAAGCCAGCACAGAATCTCTGTCCAGGAAGAATTTTGCAACTCTTTCTTCAGTTTCTTTGGATTGGCTATGTACACAGTTACTTCCAAAACGTTGCTTAAAAGAAAGAGACAAATGCCTTGCTACAGCTGTATGCAGATTTAATAGAATTCCCACCTTCTTTTGGATCAAGCCGATTAGAAGTGAATAAGCTGAGTAATTGGCAAGGGTGAAAGAATACTTTGGACTGCCAAAAAGTCAGAATAGTAATTGACTGCCATAGTCACCCTATCTAAAAAGCAAATACATTTTTCTTTATATTGGTGTATCAGGATAAAACTAGGCCTTTTTTAACTACAGTTGCTCTTTAGAAAAGAAAAAGCTGATTGCAGGGTGGTAGGCTCATGATGGGGAAGGAAGTATGGGCTGAGCAGTATAGGTACTAGCCAGGAAGCAGAGAGACCTTGGGGGCACTTTGTTTTTCCTCCAAAAAGTGCCATGAACCCTTATGGTCCTGTATTAATAAATAATATATCCTCCTCCTTGTGACACATAGGTTGAGGGGAGAAGCATTGGAGACACCTTTGTCATCCAAGAGAACTACAGGAGTTTGGGGTCAGCAACCCAACCTGGGACAAATTAAGTAAAAAGTCTGAATAAGTCATTCACACTGTCTACCTGTGTGTTCCTGCCATTTTATCAACACTGCCACCATCTTTGCATCTCCTTACCTCCCTCATATCTGTTAGTCACTTTATTTTTAGATTTCAAATACTTAGCAGCAAGAACCATGTCTTTGCTAGGCTCTGACATATCCAGTGACAAGCCATGTACTAGGCAACTACTTGAACACCTTCACTACTTATATTGTCATTTTATGAAGAACTAGCACTGTCTCTCTGTGCAAAGGGTTCAAAACTTTACAAAGCTTGTGGAATATAGGCAAGCTCCAGTTTCTTTCCATGAAAGAGGCTATGGATCAGGGCCAAATAGAGGCATAATGGGGCAGCCCTGCAACCTGAGCAGTGGGGGTACTGCCAGCAGCTTGGCATCTGTTTTTATGCTCAGAACTGCTGTCCCCATCATCCCTCTGTAGTTACACTACTGTCCAAATATTGATGCTAGGTTTGCCTTTGTTTTAAAAAAAATCCCTAAAATGTGTCCATTTTCTTTTTACTTAATTCTCAACATCCTATACAATGAGGATGACTAGTTAGACCAAGCCAGCACTATCCTACTGTGGTAGCAGAGGAAGTCAAAATGAAACATTTTAATTAGATATTTGAATCATGGTGACGGTATTTTAGTTGATCAGATCAGTAGGGCTGTGCTAAGAGTTTGCTCTCAATTTATACACATTTAGGGATTCATCTTTTAACCACAAATAAGGCAGAAAATCAAATAACTATTTTTTCCCCTCCCAAGCCATCTAGTGATTATAAAGCCCTGGGACTTCCTCTCATATCCAGAGTTTCATAGTAGCAAGGGTCAGGAGGGACCTGAACAGATCATCTAGCCTGACCCCCTGCCACAGGCAAGAATGAATGCTAGGTTCACAAGACCCCAGACAGGTGATCATCCAACCTCCTCTCGAATTTGCCCAAGGTAGGGGTGAGGACCACTTCCCTGGGAAGTTGGTTCCAGATTTTGGCCACCCTAACTGTAAATATTGCCTTCTGAACCCTTTCCAGGCTGGCCACATCCCTTTTGAAGTGCGGCACCCAGTACTGGACACAGTACTCCAACTGCGGCCTGACCAAAGTCACATAGAGGGGGAGTATCACTTCTCTGGACAGGCTTGAGATGCACCTTCGGATGCACAACATGGTATGGCTGGCTTTGCTGGCTGTGGTCTGGCATTGGCGGCTCATGTTCATCTTGGAGTCAATAATGACTCTGAGATCCCTTTCTGCTTCTGTGCTTTCAAGAGGGGAACTCCCCAGCCTGTATGTATACTGTGTATTCCTTCTCCAAAGGTGCAGCACCCTGAATTTGTCTACATTGAACCCCATCCTATTCTCATCTGCCCACTTTTGTAGTCTGTCTAAATCTAGTTGCAGCCTCTCTCTCCCTTCAAGTGTGTCCACCT
>JAGPOW010003395.1:1713498-1737503 GCA_030014935.1 Caiman crocodilus | reverse complement strand
TAGTCTGTCTAAATCTAGTTGCAGCCTCTCTCTCCCTTCAAGTGTGTCCACCTTGCCCCACATCTTAGTGTCATCAGCAAACTTGGACAATGTGCTTTCCACACCCTCGTCCAAGTTGCTGATGAAGATGTTAAACAGTGCGGGCCTGAGGACCAAGCCCTGGGGTACCCCACTGCTCACATCTCACCAGGTTGAGTACAACCTGTCCACCACTACTCTCTAGGTACTCCCCATCAGCCAATTTTTTTACCTATCCAACTGTGCAGGTATCAGTGTTGCAGTCGCTTAATTTATTGATGAGGATGGGGTGAGAGACAGGTGTCAGAGGCACATCACTGTGCAGTCAATGGCAAAGTAAGCATTTGTATGCCATTTTTCTCATGTAGTGCAGCCTGACCTAGAACTCCCATTGAGTTAGAGCAGCTCCACAATTCTCCCAAGCTGTAGCTTAAGGCCCTAACACAGTCGTGGCCAACTTTTTTGGCTGGAGTGCCACACATGCCCTGACCCTCCCAAGGGGTATCTACACATGCACTTTTATTGCAGTTGCTTCATTAGCTCCATAATAAGCATCACTGTCTACATGTGTAGAGCTATTTATTAGGCTGGAGTAAACCAAGGAACTCCACCATAGGTTAGTACTTATCAGGCAGTACTATCCCATGGTGGAGTTATTTATTCCACCACAATGTACATATAGACAGTGTGACCAGGGCTGGCTGGGGCATGAGGATGCTTCAGTGTGGGGACTGCCTGGTGGCTGGCCCCACACTATAGTATCCTCAGGCCCCAGCCAACCCCTCCACAGTACATTGAGCCAGGGCGGAGCAGCTGTGGACTGCACTGCCCCAGCTCAATGTGCTGTGGTCCCAGGCACACATATAAACACTGCACCTGGGAATGATGAACTCCAGCATGAACTGTGCTGGAGTTTTTTTAGGCAAATTAATTGCACATGTAGATGCACTCCTTCTTTCCGTCACTGAGTTCTGCTCTGATCCCTGCCCCTTACCCCTTGCCCCCGCTGCCAGCTGTCCATTCTGGCACCTCCCTTTACTGAGCACTTAGGGCTTGTGCACCATGCACAGCAACTGCCATGCCACTTGTGGCATGAGTACCAGATTACCCCCGGAGCTGACCACCCTTGCCTTAACATTTCAGGGCAGGCAGGGAGTCCTGCTATTTCCCCCCCTCCCACGGACCCCACTGTAACACCCACATGTTAAAACTAGAATGGAGATAGTTCTACAAATTAGAAGAAGCAAGTTACCAATATGATGCCTTTAACAGATTGATTTAGAAAGAATAAGGTGTTGTTAACTTGCATCAACAATAACAAAATCATCCCATCACTGGCTGTGAAATGCATTAATTTCCTCCTTTACAAAGAGGTGAGAAGTTGGTGAAAAATGAACCTTTTTACTTAGTAAAGCCAAGTTCTTCCCTCCACAAGTCATTTCTCAGAGCAGCCTGTTCAGTCCGAATGTTATGACAATTGCTTTCTCAGGTCTCCAAAAGGAGCGCTGGTAGACTTGAATGAGTTTAGTCACTGCAGCTGTTGAGCCTCTGCATGTGCATATACAAGTACTTTGTTCATTAATGTAAGAAGAGGCAAGGGAGTAGGTAGGGGTAACCATGAGAATGAAAGCTATGTGGGTGCTTTACCCTACCATCCCTCTACTTTATCTGCAGTGGGATGCACAGCGGAGGAGCAGCACCCAGAAGTTTGCTGCAGCATGGAGACTGCTTAAAAATAAAAAGAACAGCTAAAAAAAAAGTTTTTAAATGGTAACTCAACACAAGTTGGTGGGAAAAAGGGTGGCAATATTCCCCCCAACTGAGCAGCAGTGAACCTCTCACCACTGCACCTACCCAGTACAGTCCAGTTTAGTTTGATTCCATTTATTAGTTGTAGTATGGTAACACCCAGAGTGGCTCCATTAGAATTAGATGCCATTGTGCTACATGTTGCATGTGTGGAAAGGCCTCACTTACATTTGAAAGTATATAAAACTAATAATTATATCAACAAGCTACCCCACTGAGGTGCCAGGTTATACTGGAATGTAGCTTAAACCAGTTCCCCTAGCAGTCAGCAAAAGGACCATTCTGCTGGCAGAACTACCTCCACAATAGAGTTTGTGATACTCCTGTCAGCTGAGTGTAGAGAAATGGTATCTGACTAACGAGCTCTAGTAACAAACTTAAGTGTAAACTAGGCCACAGGTAGATAAATTGGAGTAATCAAGCAGGTGTTTGTTGGGAGAAAAGTTCCAATATTACACAGTAAGAAATGAAATGCTGTTCCTGCAAGGATTTATGAAGGTGTTTTATCTTTTATGCTCTGAGCACATGCTTCAGATATTACAGGTTGAGACATTATATCATTTGTCCGTGGTCACAGTGGAAGTCTGTTGAAGAGCAGTGAATTGGAACTGCTCCAATTCCAGGTACAGCATCTTGACAAAAATAGGTGCATGTACTTAAATGGAATAGTTAATCAGGCAAAATATTACTCCAGTAAAAACAATGCTTTAAATTAAGGATTAATTTATTAATTTCATGTGAGAGTAACGTGGCTCAAATAATAAACACATTGAAGACTTAAGTCTTCCAAAGAAAGTAACTGAAGCCTTGAATACTTTTGGTGTACTAATGTTGCAGCTGCTTTTGAATCTCCCCATTAAACTATTTCATGGGGGCCTCATTTTATTTTATGCATCTTTTGATGTACAATTAGTTCATAGAAGAAACTGTGTTCTGTACTCTGATGCAAATTGAAAACCAGGAATCTCATGATGATTTCATTGCCCTTTGCATTATATCAAATTGTATGTGTATCTGCCTTTAGTAGCACAGTACAGACCATTTTAAAGTCATACAAAATATGCTTTTTATAGGCCTCATTCCCTGGAGTCTGGCCAAAAGCTCTTCACTCATTTGAGCATGATACTGTGGGAAACAAAGAAGGATAAAAGCAGCCAGGGAAGATGAGCTGTCAGCAAATTCTTTAAAAAATTTGCAGAAAGTCAAGATGTTTTCCAAAATATTCTAGCCAGGTTTTTAAGTTTTGAATTTAAAGATGCCTTTGCTAATGGGACATTTCACAATGAAAAACATTTTCATGTCTAAAGGAGTAATTTATATCTTATTCCAAAAACAAAATACGCTCCGATTTACAGTTCTGTTTTCTGGATAAAATTGCTGGGGGTTGGAAGCTTTGGCAATCCCTTTAGCTTACTTTTTCTCTCTAGGCCTTTTATCTCTGTCCCTGTGAGCACATTCTCTGTATTTCCTGTGCTATTTATCACATACTTTTTCGCTTCCAGTGTTCTTACTCTACCCTGTAGCTGATGGCTTATTTCTGTCTGTCTCATTAAGCATGCTTTCAGCTATTAGGTTGATCCTTGTATCTCTCCATTTCAAGACAAACACACTTTTCCTTCCAGATTCCAAACTCCATTCTTTCACTCTTCCCTATCTCTAATAAATTATCTGCTTATATCTTTCGAGAGAGTTAAGTAGCGGTGGTAGCCTGAAGTTAAGCAGAAGGCAGGAAAGGGTGGCACCTCTCTCTGAGCAAATTAGCCCATAAGTTGGCACTCTGCTCTACCTTCTGTCCATATCCTTGTTCATAGGCAGATTAATGCATGGACCAGCTGGGCCCTACCAATTCAGGGCCCTGGGATCCTCATCAGCAGGGAAGTGAAAGCCACAGTTTTAAACTTGGTGCCAAAGATAGGGCTTTCACACTTCCTTCCCTGGGATACATCAGCATTAGGAGGGGAAGGGGCTCCTTTCTCCCCTGCAACCCAGCTCCCATGGGGAGGAAGTGGTGGGGGGCAGCTCCAATTTTGTGCTTCTCTGGGGCCACAGTGTACCTTAATCCACCTCTGTCCTCATTTCAGATACTAGGACTAGGGACAGACATTACAGAAACTAGTACAAGTGATTGGGAACCAGTTCAAATTTGTAACAACAGAAATTAAGCAAATATAAACCACTCTCAAAATGGCCAAAACCAGTTTAAAATAAGCCTGAATGGATGTAGCATCAGACTTAACTGAATTTAGTTTAAATTGGTTTATTGAGTTTGTCCCAGATCCCCTCCCAGGATGCTTTGCACCTCCTTCCCTTGCAAGGTGGGCAGGCTAGTCTTGGCACAAACTGTCTGCTCCTCCCCAGCAGGGAAGCATGCTGTACTGGCCCCTGGCTTCTGGCCTCGGCCACTGAAGACATGTGGCTACATTTCCAGAATCAAAAAAAAGTGAACGTCTGTGTAACAGGGTCCTGACTGAAACCCTGTTACTTGGGAGATTTTGGCAGCTGGAAGTGATTATTGCCAATGGGAGGGGGATGTCCCATGCCTGCCAAGAGCCAATGGGACTCAGCACCTAGGGATATGAAGAGGAAGAGGTCTGATGAAGGGGCCTTTGGGCTCCATGAGAGAAAGAGGCACCGCTAAGGACCCTCATTGCTAAGAAGGATCAACGCAGGCCAAGCAACGGCAGAACACAGAAACTGTAAGCCCATCCTTGCTACATACTTGGAGCCCGTGGTAGTGATGGTGAGTCAGAGGAGAATGGAGCCGCGGCGCAGGAAAAGCCGCAGCTTCACATTGGGACACAGTGAAGCAACTCGGGAGCCAATGGGGTGTGGAGGCCACCCGCCCAGCCCCTGAAAAGACAGGGACCCAACACCCTGAACTGGAAGGAAAAGGGGAGTTGAGATAGAGAGCGGGTAAACACCTGGCTCCACACGCCAGCACCAAGCGCAGCAGGAAAGACTGGATATTGCCCATAACAAGCTGCCAACAAGATAATCAGTGGTGGTGAATTAAGATACTCCAACACTTACCATTCCAATTAAGTTGGCAGGGATCCCCCGCGGAGCACGGGGGGGATCCCAGAGACAATTCTGACAAACTGCTGCCCCCTCTGGGCTTTCCTGTAAGAAACAGAGTAATAAAGCACCTCGATTGTAGTTTGACCAAGCGTGGTCCTTCTGCAGGGATGAACCAGGGGATGACCTTCCCTCCCTATTGTCTTTAATAAGATCAAAGTCATGGCAGGAGAGAACCAAGGGATTTAGGTGGTACCCTGTGTGGACATGCTAACAGTCTGTTCACTTGCTTACCCATTCAATCCACGCAGCTTAGATTAACCTGGAAAGCCTTCAGCCTTGAACTTTTTGGCTCTCTGTACTTGCCTAGGAGTGCCCGTGTCCCTTTTCTGTACCACCTAAGTTCCAAGACCCTTCTCTAAGGTTCAAGGCTGCTTTCATATTTATCATTATGGTTCACTACTGTTACTTTTGGACCATTGGCACCCTTCAGAAGTTTGGTTTTAGCATGACAATTTGAATCCATGTTGCTTTAAATACTGGTTTAACAAGGTACCTGGCTGGGAGCGGTGGAGGGGGGGAAGAGGGTGTGTGTGAAGAGGGGGCAAGTGGTCTCTCTAGGTTACTTTACTGCTTGCTTAAAGCTAGCACATACTTCATGACTCAATACAAGCAAACAGTTAGTGGCTTCAAATCTTTGGGTTGGGCCACATCCAGAACTATCACAGAACGTTAGGGTTGGAAGGGACTGTCATGGTGCGGGGCCCCCAGGGATGGCTGTGATACCCCTAGGGATCCATGACTGTGCCAGTCTTGCCCAACGGACACCCTTTTCCTCACCTGCCATGTCTTGCTGGTAATTATAATATAGGGAGGCCGCTTTCGATTTTTTTTTTGTTTGGACAGGGTCCTCCTGGACCCCGCTGAACCCCGTGGGTTCTTGGACCCCTTTTTGGGTCCCACTCAAAAAGGATGCCTCATGGGATACCCTCAGCCTTGTGGATTAGATGCATGGCTCCAAAACTGCCCCTTTACCATGCCTCACAGATGGTATTTAAACATAGACAAGAGGCCTCGCTATAGCGAGGCCCCAGGAGAGACTTCACTGGGTTCTCCGCAGCCCATTGTTGCTATGCCTCACACTGGTGCTGGGGTTCACACACCATAGTGGGCCCCCAGTGAGGCCTCCTTCTTCCCCAGTAGCCTCAGCCTGATCCGCCAGTATATAAACAGCATCTAAAATATGAAGCCCTGGGCTATAACATAATACAAGGAGCTCAGGGTGTGCTCTGTCCCTTTAAAAAAAAAAGGGGAAACTTCCCCCAGCACTAGATGCCTTGTAGGCCAGGGTATCTGGTGAGCTCCTGGAGCCCCTGAATCCTACTCAGAAGTAGAACAGGCAGGACCCTGCCTCTTCCCTGTCAGCTGACAGGGTGCAGGTGCAGGCTAATTTACCATTGCCATAGTAACCTGTACCTATGGCCTTCTGTCTGGCTCTTAGGGCCCTCTCTCTAGGCAGTTTCTGCTTTTAAAGGATCAGGTACCTTAGTGCCCTGTGACAAGAACCTCAGGAGGTCATCTAGTCCAACCTCCTGCTCCTGTTGGGACCCAGGGTAACTTACTACTCCACAGTCCCGGAGGGTTGTCTTTCATTCTCCAAGTCAAGCTCTGTTCCCTGCCAGGGTGTCCTGCTGCCTGACTCTGCTGCTGCTGGCCTAGCTTAGTGTCACATGCACTGCTGCGTATAGTGGGGGCTTTGCCTTGTGCAAGGGGTTGGGGCCCCAGACAGCCTTGTGCAGCACTGGGGCTTGGTCTGCTCCCAGGCCTCTGGGCAGTGTTGTCTGCACTGAGCTGCTCTCCCAAGCCACCCTGAGCAGCTCTAAAAAAACTCTTGGTCACTGTGAACCAGGTCAATGTTGTATGTGTAAGCCAAGTGTTCGGTAACAGAGGTCTGGTCAGTCATCCAGGCATCTCATGCTGCGTCATTTTTCATCCTCCCACCATTGCTGTAACTGTCTGCTCTGGTACTGTCTGTTTGGTTGGCGCTTCTTAAGAATGAGCATCCTTGCACTGCCTCCTCAGTAAAAGCTTTCTTTCTAACAATAGCTGTGTCTCCACTCTCTCTATTTGACCACAACTCCTCATCACACTCCCTGAGCTCCTTGGAGCCCAGAAACATGGGTTTAATGACTCCCCTCAGCTCCCAGCCATTCCAAGTCAGGCAAGCGCATTGCAGAATTTGGTCAAGTGCAGCTACTGAATTTTATTGAAGTCATGTTTAGGAGAGAAGGAGAAAGTAGGCAAGTGAAAAATGCCACCAATGACAGGTCTCAACCTTCCCCCAAAACTTTAGAGCATGGGTGAAAGCACTCTCTCCCTCCACTCACCCACAGTGAGGTATGCTGGCCTGGGCAATCAGTCCACCACCATCTGGTGTCATAGCCATTTCACTTCAACACTTAAGTGACTGTTTAATGTGGAACATTAGGACACTGTACTTTGGTTCATATTGGTCATAGGGTCACATCAGTGACATTTGGGGACAGTTCAGTTGTTGCATGTGTTCTCCTCTTCCATGGGCATGGGTTTGTGACAGTGTAATATCACTGTCCTTCTCCATGGCAAGGGGGTGATTTATATCTGCTTAATCACATAGCAAGTGTTGCTAATGGGGTTCTGCTAGACAGAAGAACCTCCAAGAATTGTAAGCTTAAAGAAAAATAAATCTTCAACCTACCTCCAGACTAACACCACCACCACTGCTACTACCACAAAAAACCCTCAGACTGGTCTGGTGTATACGAATGCACTTGTGACTGTCTGACTATTCCCACAGCTGCATACCAGCATGGATCAACCATTACCTTTTTATGAAGGCATAAAACAGTGAGGGGACACACGGAAGAGAAGCTAATAATAACAAAACCATTTTTTGTCATTGCTTTTTAGTAAGGGTAAAATTAATTAATAACTAAATTTTGCCATACCTGGAATTATTGCAGTGACTTGGTTGTACTGCTGCAGGCTGTCAGATTAAGAGGTAAGCCAGAGATTCAGTACCAGAAAATGCTAGGCCAGAGATTCAGTACCAGTGCACCCTGGGATCCCTTTCAGCAGGAGTGGCTGCTGCCTCTTTCAGGCCACAGCCGCAGTAGGACTGGCTGCCCTCAGTTCACCTGGGCAGGCTCAGGGCTTTAACATCTCTGTGCCTCAGGGCTTATTCTCTCCTTGTACACAGCCCAGAAGGTGCACCCAGGTCAGTGAAGTGGTGCTACAGAGTATCAGGCTGCAAGGGGCAAGGGCAGGGTGAGTAGAAGCTCCAGGTTAGTTGAGGTTTGTTGTACTTCCCCTGGCCTCTTTCCTGCCATGCTCCCCAAGGTGCTGCTAGCAGTGAGCCAGGCCAGGGCTCTCAACTCTGGTGCAGTTGCTTGCTGCAAGCAGCCCGAGCTCTGTGGTGGGTGGCAGGGGCATGCCCAGAGTCTGGGCTGCTCAGAGCAGGTGGGGGTCTGCAGCCCTAGCCCGGCTCACTTCCAGCAGTGGCTGCATGGCAGGGAAGGCTGCGCTGCCATGGCAAGGATTGGGCTCCTTGCAGCTCCCCTGCTGTCCACCCCTGGCATGTCAACATCTTTAAAGTCCTGGTTGTGGCTTTTTTTGGCACTTGGCCCAGAAACATTGCTGACCCCTGCCGGAGGCTTTAGCTCCTACCTGCTCACCAGGTCTAAGGCCCTGTCACAGCTCTGTCTGGGCCTTAGCCACTCACAATAAAGGGAATCTCCCAGGCACTTGACCTGTGACATCCTCCAATTCCAGACATGTTGTTCAGCCATTAGCCTCTCACCCTTAACCCTATTTGTGCCACTTTTGGGGGCGCTTATCCCTGTAGAACTCCTTGTTTTACTAGTCCCACTTTGGCTGCCTTTTGGGGCACTTACACATCAAGACCCTCTCTCACCCATCCCAGTCAGGCCACCCTTTAGGAGATATACCCCTCTAGGCTCTCCTCTGGGACTAGGCCCTGTCCCAGAGCTCCAGGCGCCTAGGCTATATATGCCAGGGTCCAAGCCAATAGCTGAGGATAACAGCATGCATCTCTGTCTCCATCACTGTTTCTCCCCATTCTGGATCCCTGGCCCCACCTAACTGCACTGCACCCTTGAAACACAGCCCCTTGCCTCATAGGGTGTTTACCTAGCACCCACTGTAATAACTTCTTCCCTTCATGCCCTGCTTCCTCCTCCCCTTTAAGCAACCCCAAATCTCACAGTGTAACACAAATCCCAAACCACATACAGCAACAGAACCAAAATATACGACTTACCTCCCTATGCTGCTTCTGAAGAGCTCTTTCTGTTGTAAGGACCTGGACCAGTCTAAGCCTTGGGCTTCAGGTTTAGGCTTTTATGGCCTTTTCTCCTCCCCTTCAAATCACTTGATGTGGGTTGCTGTTAATAAGGCCCAGGTACTGCAAATAATTCAGCAGTCACGGTCTTATGGCACACTTAATGGTGCTCCTTGCAGGCTGTTTGTGCTAACCACCCTGTTCTTACTTCCTCCAAGTAACAGAGAGAAAGGGTCCCCTGTTACACAGTCAAGCCAGTGTGTAAAGTTATCAGATAATTGCCAAAGAGCTGTGAAGGAGTCTTCTATCTGTTTTTCATATAGCTATGCTGTTCCTGTGTTTTTCCAGGTCCAGGCTGCATTTTCTTTTCCCAGATAAGCTTTTTTTCTTACTTCATGCACAGATTCATTGCTGGAAAGTGGGGAAGAATTGCCTATTAAGGGTGCATAGGAAGAGTGTTTAGTTTTCCTGGGTTTCTGGGAGGAAGTTCAAATTAATGATATTTGTTAATTTTAAGAGGGAGTTAGAAGTAGCCCTGGCTTCTGGCAGCAACATATGGCAGAAGGGTTATACAAACACAGGAATCTAAGGGCTTTGTTGCACTGGGACCAGAATACTCAGCACCTTTCAGGAACAAGGTCCTTAATATTTTTCATTATTTGTTTTGCTTTAATGAATATCACTCACATTTAGCCAACCTGAAGTCAGGATCACAAGGGACATGCTCAATTTGCAAATCAATTTAAATGCATCTGGAAGTAGACCCCTCCCCCCACAAGGATGCACTTATCAGAATTCTTCCCAGTGGATTGAATTGTTTGACATTTGAATGCATAGGCAAAAAGTTGCAGTTGCTCAGCTTTGTCCATACCAGGCTATAACAAGATAGGGTGATTGTGGGCTGCACTGTAGGAGACTTTTGCATTTGGCTTTTGTGCTGAATTTTTCCTTTTTCCTTCCCATATTAGTGCATTAGACACACCAAAAAACAATTCTTAAGAGCTTTTTTCCTCCTACAGAACAGCATAAAGTGTCTTTTCCAACTTGTTTTTGCTCTCTGTGTAGGGTCACTGGGGAACTGTCCAGCAAAATAGCGCCTTCTAAAATTGGTATGGCTTGGAGATTTCTTTTGTGTGATTACATCTGAGACCTGTCAGGGAAAGTAGAGAGGAGAAATACTTGCAATTTTGAGTCTGGAACAAAGCTTAGTAATTCAAGACTCAACAATAACGAAAAAAAGGAGAAATCACAAAAGGGAAAGCTGGCACAATCACTGTTATGACTCTTACTGCCACTGCAGCTGTTCACACTATGTTCAGTGCCAGACTTAAAGAAAATGTTATAAAGAACAGGGTATTAGCACTGTACCTTTAAGGCTGCTTTCACTTGGCAACAGAAGGACTCAACATCACAATGTGTTTTATGAAACATCAAACTCATGACATGAAAATTAAGATCAAATCTATTTCTTTTATTTTACAACGGACGAGTGAAGGTCAAAACTGGCTGAAACTCTTTGTCTCTAGTGTCCCAGGCTTGACTTCATAGACCCCACAGGGCATAGGCCCTGCTTTGCCACACTGCATTGTAGCAAAGGGTGTAGGATAGTAGCTACCCTAACTGAATCAGTGTCATGACAGAATGTTTCTTTCCTTGTTAAAAGAAAAAGGACATGATCAGGTGAAGAATTTGCACCAGATGATCCTGTGATATCAGGTAAAGCAGTTCCAGTTTTGGAAGGATGTAGAAAGAGTAGGGTAATGACTGCCAGTCTAAGTTCATATGGACTTCTTAGGAGTCCATAAAGTGCCTTCACCAGGACTTGATTTGAATCAGGTCTTCAGAAAGGTGTTTAAATTGTTGGGTCTGGGTTGAGCCACTTTGGAGAAGGTATGTTTTGCTCAAAGCCTCTCCAAAAACTTCATTTGTTTGCTCTGCTGTGCTCTGCCTACTTAATATGTGCAACAATAAAAAAGCACGTGACAAAGCTGAACCGGACCTAGAAAATAACACCTGTAAATTGATTTCCACCTGTTATGCTAGGGAAAAAAAGGATTTCTGAAGATTAAGAGTTCACATATAATTGTGAAGGAAAGCATTTATTTTTGTTGTGTAAAATATTATTTCCCCTTGCTTTAAAATTTAATTATGTTTAAGTTGTCCACACAGTGCTCCTTGTGGTGAATAGGATGAAGGGGTATATTTCTGAGTGCAGCAGCACATTTAACTATCTACTCTAAAAAGAAAAAATATAAATTAAAAAACAAAACCAACCAACCAAACAAATAAAACAGTAGGTGTGTGTGTGCAAGTGCATGTATATGTAAGAAGACCTGCAAGTGGAGGAGCTGCTTGTGTGCTCCACCTGCTTATCAATATTTTTCAGGGCAAAGGGTATTTCTCAGTCCACCTCTACACAACCCAATCTATTGCTAGGATTAACATTTTAATTATATTTTACTCCAGGAATTCTGTACTGTTCCCAACTTTTTAAACCTGCCTATGCCTTTGTATGTGCAAAGTGGGAAACCAGAGGCTGCTGCCATTGAATTGTGCCTTAGATCAAGCTATACCACGAGAACTGAGTAATATATTAATACTGTATATTGAAAACAAAGGAAACGGCATCACTATGCAGAGGCATATTTTATCGTCATCAGATGGTTTCCCTTATTCTCTGACAACATAACGCATCAATATTTATTATGAAAGCTAACTGATATAGTCCTGTGTCAATTTTTATTTGCCATCAATACTCTTGTAGTTTTTGGTGGAACACTGCCAATCGTTCCCGTTCTCTTTGCCCCGACTGAGTCCCTGAAAGCTAACTTTCACAGGCTGTGATTAGACAGTAGAGTCTCTGTAAGTGTGGTCTCATATGAGCAGCTGTATGTTTTTTCTATAGAGGGAACTTGTCATTAAAGAACTGAGAAGATGAGTGGGTGGTACCTTGTGCTGTTTTTCTTTTACTTTGGCCCTCATTTACTTTAGACACTATGAAGGAGTCTGCGTTAGCTGATGGTGCCCACAATTCACTTGTACAGATGAAGGGAGCTTGACAGCTGCATAAATCACTGCTAGATGCCACTAATAGATTGCTGCATACGAATTTGTAGAGGACCACCCAAGAACAGCTCAAGGGCGGCCCGCAGTCACATTAGGCATGCACGTAAGTACAGTAATGCAAATTGCTTAACCCTTTGCTTCCTTCTCTAGCTGAACAAGTACTTCATATAATCTTCCTTTTCAGGAAGGTATAGCTATTTCTACACTTCACCTTATCCTTACTTGCCTGACAAGCAAAGAAAGGTATTGGTGTCTAGTGCTTTCCACTATCGATAGTTGCAGACTTGAATGCAAGTCTTATTTGTTCATTTTCATAGGGCTGTTCGCTTTCTTTCTTTCTTTCATTCTCTCCCTGAATTGTGCAATCTGGTGAGGGGGCAGTGAGAAATGGGTTTCTGGCTCAGTGTAACTACCTCTTGTATGTGAGAGTGAAAAGCTTGTTCAGGGCAAGTAATCATTAGTTACAGTGTGCTGCCTGTCTAATGCTGAGGAATTTCATCCTGCTGTCCGTAACTGAAGATGCAGTGAAGATCAGGATTTGGTAATGTACATGCCAGATTAAAAAAATGCTGGAGCAGGAGCTCAGTTATATTACTGTACAGATCAATTCCAAGGGGAAACTTAGGCACTCCATTAGAAATTGGAAAGTCATTGATCCATTGCATACCTGGCATGAACTTAGCCCTGGAAAATGTTAGTCAATAACAAGCTTCCATTATCCTTCCCAGCACCGAGGGTTATAACCTGGAAAAGCTACTTCCTTATCAGATGCTCTGCATCTTTTTAGAATTCTCCAGGACTTGTATGTCACAGGGCTTTCAGTCCTTACAGATTTTCAGAGTGACAGCTGCCAGATGCAATATTGGCCTTTTGGTCAAGATCAATAGAAATAACAACTAAATAGTTGACATGCTTTATTAGGAAACAATCTTTTCATTTTAAAGAGGTATGAACTCAAAAATCTGATTTCTATTTACCATGGTCCTAAGATGACATCATGATAAAGTGGCAAGTCTTCATTCTTTCCCCAATTTTACTGTCATGACCACAGTATTTCTGTGGGGGGAAATTCAGAACATGTATGAGGCAAAAATATAATCTGAAGCATTTCTTACCTGTTGGTTATCAGTGGGGATGGCAATGGTTTAGAAGGAATTCCAGCATTTGTTCTGACAAATGGCTCCTGATGCTCCTAGAACAGTACAGGAATTCACTCCAAAATAGATCACGTGCACAAAATGATCATTTGAATATGCCAGTTACCATGGTTATGTACACCATCAGGGTCAATACATGTACACATTGCATGTTTGTGTGCTTGCACACAGTTATGAACAATTGGCTCATAATTGGATATTTTTTTCAGTTGCGATATATTAAATATGTTTCTACAATGACAGAGGTTCTACACTGATTTACACCAAATGAGGTGGTAGTCCAGTTTTTGGAGACAATTATCTCAGTCTGGGTATGGGAAGGGTGGCAGAAAAGTCCATTTTGCTTTCAGCCAGGAAGAAAGGGGCTGTTTTGTGGGGAAGAGATCATGGATAGCAATAAGCTTTGCATACTCTTAGGAAGACAGTATCTGGTAGTTTTTTTTGGAAGGTGGGAATTGCTGTAGATCAGTGGTTCTCAAACTTTTTTTTCACAGCCCACTTGCTGAGAGTCTCAGCAGACCACTTAATAAACTTTTTTTTTGTTCTACAAATCTAAACATGCAACTTATATTTTAATATCAGTAGTCTTACCTGACAAGTATAGATACTGTCGATTGTTACGCAACCTTTCTGTGGACCATGTGAATGGAGCTTGTGGACCAGTGCTGGTCCATGGACCACAGTTTGAGGAACTCTGCTGTAGATCCTTCATTCTCCTATTGTTACTTTCCTCTGCTAGCTCTGCTTTTCAGCCAGGAGCTGTGAATTCCCTCTTTGAGCACATTCAGTCTCTTTCTTGCAGCCTTAAAGTCAAACAGGTAAAACCACCTTTTTGCTGAAATGGCACTTTGCCTAAGGAAATCCGACTACCTGCCTGCTTGCCACGTCAAGCCTCCCCGCACTACTCTGCACCCCACTGAAGTGTGCCCAAAGCCCCTGTGTTTCTCAGACGCTCATTTTAATTCACACCAGCTGGCCAGGACCAGGCTCTAAAATCTGGGACTGTCTTGGCTAAAGCAGGGTGTGTGGTCACCCTAACTGTGCCTCATCTTGCTCTACCTCCAAGGCTTTAGTTGGAGCTAGGAATACAGTGAATAAATAGCCATTCAAGTAAAACATGTTAATCCATTTTACTGTGATTTTGACCTTTTAATTAGATGTTAGTGAATATCATTATAAGTAAGCTGTTTTATTTATATGCATGCTAAAAGTCATAGTTATTTAAAAAGCATTGGGCAATTGGAAGAGAATTTAGGATCCCACACATGGTACCTACATGGTACATAGTTGGTATATGCTGATGCAATCTAAAACATGTGATTCGTTATGTAGGCTATGTTAGCCTGGGATAAAGGGGTTGAAAATGTGTCAATGTGATGCCTTGCAGAGAAAAGAGACAAAGACCCTGTGCATCATGTAACAGGTTGCAAAAATCACTGGGGCTACCGTGACACCTCCCAGTGGGACTGTGGTTCCTGTCTGGCTCAAACATTATGACCTCTCCCTCTAGTTTGCTCTCCTACCATGCCTTGATCTTACTGTTAAAGAGTGAATAAAGGAGGCTACCAAGAGGACGCAGAGTGAGCCTCAATCCAAATGGTTTTCTTCTGGCTTGACTGGGCCTCTGTAGAGCTCCTGTAGCCTTAGGGGCAAGTTGTATGGCTCCTTCTCCTTCCCTACACCACCCCACAAGCCTTGCAGATGTTACAATGGTGCTGTTCCTTCTGTTGGGTCTTTGGCCTCCCTAGCCTCCTCCCATTTTAGCATAGGCCCATTACATCAAACCTGGCTTTGAAGCACTAACAACCAGGGGCAATGCATAGAGGATGCACGGGGGTGCACGTGCACCTTTTGAGAGTTCTGGTACACCTCTTGTATACACTATAGTGGTGTTGTGGGGGGGGGGTATGTGCCCCCTTGACTCAAGAGGCACCTGACATTCATGCTAGCAGCCATCTACTGCTTCCAGTCTCTGGGCCCCTCCTGGCAGGCTTCTGACCCACTATGACCATGCTTCTCTGGTGTCGGGCCCTTGGCCACTATCTCCTTCAATCTCCAGGCCCCTGGCCTCTGTCTGCCAGGTCCCTGACCAGCTATGGCTGCACTCCTGTGGCAAAAGGCCCTTGGCCCCTCTCAAACTGTGCCTCTCTCAGGCACTGAACTCCTGGCTGCTGGCTTGCTGTGCCCCTCTTAGGCACTGGAACCCTGGCCCATGTCTTCTCTGTAGCTTTGCACTGCTCCCTCACTGGGCTCATCAATAGCTCTGGCCTTGAGCTTGCCTCTGACAAGGACCCAAGGCAATTGCATGCCTCACAGGCACTAGTGGGGCCTCCAAAACCACCCCTTATAGTCCCAGCCCAAACCACTGGTGCAAACAGTGACATAAACATAAGCCCCTGAGCTATAACATAACAATAACAATGGCAACAGCACTCTGCCCCTTTAAGAGGACAAACCTCTCCCCTGGTATAGTGTGACTCGTAGCCCTGGGTACCCTGTGAGCTCCTGAAGCCATACTAGTCTTGCAGACAGCAAAACAGGCAACTAAATGTCCCTGGGTAGCTCTCCTGGCCAGGAGCTCCTTCCCCTGGCATTTGCCAGAGTGATCCCTTGCCAGCCTCAGCCGTGGGCTTATCTGCTACCAGGGCCCTGGCTCCTTCTGGTCAACTGACCACCTGCAGATGCTGGCTAATTACCTCATTAGCCTGTTGCTCAGACAACCTGCAGCTGTGGTGTCCTGCCTAACCTGCAGGGCCCCCTGGCTAGGCTGCTTCTTCCCTTAAAGGAGCAGGCACATCTCAGTGCTCTGCAACACATGGTAACTGCATTGGTATAGAGTTGTAAGGTGGCGAGGCACTCTTTGGCAATGGTTTGGTATTTGGTGCACAACTGCTAGGGTGGGGAACAGTCTAAGGTATAAAAAAGTCTTTGTTAATGGCATGTGTAGGATCAGTTCAGTCCATTCCCTCAGTCTTACCTGTGGCCAGTGGTCTCATGTGGCTTAGCTTATATCAGCAGGCTTTGTGATGCGCTTGCTATAGATTCCTCTTGATTGTCAGATGGTATTGGATACAAAGAGGCACCTCATTAGATTTGCTTAGTGGCAGACTACTGTGTAGACTTGTATTCTCTTATCCAAAGCCTCTTCCATTTACAAAACAGTCTCCCCAATGAGAGAGCGGAAATAATATTGTATGATTTAGATTAATCCATGTCCTCAGTATAAAGAAACATGTGTAATGAGTCCTAGGTAATCACTAAGATACTGTGCTTTTACAAATAAATTACCTTAATCATGGATATTAATTCCAATGGGAAACTCCACAGAGGGTCTTTTAGTGATTGGAATAGAGAGCTTTAACCCAGAGCAACAGCAAATATTTAATAAAGTTTTGTTTAATTTAGAAAATGGTGCATATGTGCAGCTGTTTCCATAGTATACTGAAACACAATTTACTATCATGGGCAGTAAGTAGAAATGTCTGATCACATCATTATTTTGATAAGCCTCAAAATCCCTTGTCCAGTTTCAAGGATTTGTTCCAGAACTGTGTTCTTATGAAGATGAAGGCCTACAAATGGGTGCATTTGGTGAATGCAGACAGCAATAAAGTTGCTAAATCTAGATTGCAGCAAATTACGTGTGATTTCTGAACTTATTTTTATTAGTTTGGTACATCTGTAATAAACAAAAGTTGTTTTTTTAAATAAGAAAACAATGTGCACTTGTACGCATCTGGTTTTATTTTTTTGAAATTAGATTGTTTCCCCCCTCCACTCACAGGAAATATATATTTAGGACAATGCTTATGTTGGAATGGCATGCAGTGGGATGGCATGCTGACACTTCTTGAAATCTGCTTACTTTCTACCAGTCATCAATTGCTAAAATGTTCCTGGAATGAATTGTGATTTTATCCCTTGAGTGTTCATGGAACTCTGCATCAAAATAAAATGCTTTTTAGCTTCAGGTTTAACCTATACACTGCCATGATGATTGTGACTCCTGTCCTAAGAAAAAGGGTCATGGATGTGTGTGAGTAAATGAGAATCTCTAGCAGAATGTCTATTTCTTCAAGACAGATTCTATATATAGCTGTTTGTGCCTCTTGGTACTGCTGAACTCAGAAATTTCAGGTAAATCCCATTCCAGGTGTACAAGTATCACTCTGTGACAGCGAATGCTTGGAACCAAGTCTGTAAGAGACCATGTGAGCCCCAGCTGCCTTGGTTCTTTCTTTTCAATGGCAAACTGTTTATAAGCTATGTCTATAGACTTTCACTCCGTACTAGGAAAGCATACTTTGGTTTTAACCACAAAATCTCTTGTTAACCAGCTAAAGCTTAGCTGTTTTTGACAGGTAAGCATTAGGAGATTTTAAGTAGTTCTGGTTTAGAGACTTCATGCTAGATGCAAAGGACTTCTGTGTTTCCTCTTCCAGATTGAGATGAGAAAACTTGGTTCTTCCTGATTCCTGAGCATGGTGATATCCTAGACTCAGTTCAGTAGTAGTTCAATATATCAAGCTTTTGCATCTCGTGCCTACCTAGACAGCTTCCTCATGATGGAAGCTGTATGAGCCAGATCCTTGTATTTGTCTTTGTTTGCTTATAGGGGCAGTTAATGACTTCACCAGCTTCAAAACCCTCTAAAGTAAGGATATAGAAGCCTTTGATGCCAGAAGCAGCACCTTCCTATGACTGCATTTTAGAGGAACATTCTAGGTCATAAGCATTCTATGTATGTGTGCTGATACATATAATATCAGATGTACATAAGTACATATGTCTGATGGTTCACAAGTACACTGGGTTCGCAGAATACACCCAAATGATATACAAGCAATAGTTCCTGAAATATAGGGTTATATTTTTTTAGGAAAGACTGTCCATTTAGTATCACAGGTGATACTACTTCCTCTGAACACTCCAGTTTGCTCATAAGCATAGCCTGGCAGAGAAAGTAACGATCTCATGGAGTGTGTAATGAGGGGTTTTGCATGAAGATTGTCTGTTCATAGTGGGAATGGCATCCCTCATATTGCTGGGGACTCCTTGTTCCTGGAAGATTGTAAATCTGAGAGGGATGTGTATAGAGACATGAACTCAGGACTGATTAGAAATTAATTACACCCAAAGCTAAGGTGGGGCAACCGGGGCAGTTGCCTGGGTGCTGACTTGTGGAGGCAGATTGCATGATTGTGCTGGCAGCAGCAGCAGGGTGTGGCAGCTGTCCTGGGTGCTGAGATGCATTGTTGCACCTTTGTTGAGTTACGTTCATAACTCTTTCTTTCTTTGTTGTTCACACTCCTTGTATTGAAGGATGTTTTATTAATTAACCTTCCTCATTATTGCACTCTGAAAAGTCTCTGTGTACAGACAGCTGGCTAGTCAGCTCATACCTTCTTTGTAATTTCTATTGGGAAAATATTTGGCCCATAGAAGACTTATAAGCTGCTGTTTGGTAGAAGGCAGTATTCAAAATTTGAGCTGTGAGGACTAGCTTTGAATGGACAGGGCTCATTTTGTCCTGTACCATCAAGTTTTGTGGTAGATTTCTATTTCTTAATTGGAAAGAAATCAACCCTTTAAATCAAGTGCCCAATGCCAATGTTTAAAAAACTGCTATCTAAGAATATTCCCTTGTGCTGTCTTAAAATTTGGTGTTGCCAAGATCATTCCTGCTAGCATTGCCCCCTCAATTGATAAAAGCAAACAAAAAGGAGGCTCATTACAAAGCTGAAGTAAATTCCTTATTTTTAATTTAAGTTAATGTTTCTGGATTTTTTCTGGAGTATTCACTCAAACTGTTTGCTATGTAGACCAGCCACAACCTACCACACCAGATGGTTGCATCAGACTCCATATTCTCTGTTAAATGGTTTTTAATGAGGCAATGCAGAAAAGCTGGTTTGAGTTGCTTCACTTGGCTTTTATGGTACAAAATATTGTGCTCCTAGAACCACTTGCACCTAGTTTGTGCCTTCCTGTAAAAAGGTGTTGTAGGCATTGTGCCTTTTTAAGCCCAAGCAACTACTCTTGAGTGGCTCAGGGCCAGGTTATCCACACTCAGGCTTTGTCTGTCTCCAGCACTAACATTCACTATGTACCGTTTCCTAAGGGAAGCCCCTGTTGCTCGCTTGTCATGTCTTGTTCTTAGAAGATATAGGAGGCTTCTATATGATCCAGGCTCACTTGGTGGTGCTCCAGACAGGCATCCCTTGGGGCTCTGCCTCCCTACACCCCATCCATGTGCCAACCTGTTTTACAGTCAACATTTGCTGATTATAAAAGACCAATTACGATCATATTTTGCTACCTTACTTCTCCTAGTTTATCCAGCAAAAGGAGAAAGAGAGAGAGAGGGAGAGAGAGAGAATGCAAAAGCAACACCCTGTCTCCATGACATCATCTTTTTTTGCTGCCAAGAAACCAGGTGTTATTTAATCACTTTCAGAAGCTAATTGTTAGGTAGCAAATTTTGAGAAAATTACTAACTCTATAATAGACTGTATCCATTTAACAATCTCTTTAATTTATCTTTTTAAAGGCGTTTGTTTACAATAAAAAATAAAGAGCTGAGAAAATTAACTTCAACATGATCTGGATAAAGACTCTTGTTTTCTTTTAATTCTTTTTGGTTTGTGTTTCTTAGTCATTAAAGCTCCACTAATCTCTTGTATCTTAGGGTTAGCTCTTACTGACAAGGGGTAAGGAATCAAAACCTCCCGCTGTCACAGAGATAAGCTATCTAAAGAAGAATCACCAGTTACGAAAACTTTCTCTGTTCACCCCTTCTAGATGTTTTGAGCTTTTGGGAAGGATTAAAATAGAAAGAAGAAAAAAAATCCCTTAAAAAAGAAGATAAAAAATCCCTTAAAAAAAAAAGAAAAAAATCTCTTAAAACTTTAAAATGTCCTCTGGGGAAAGTATGTGCTAAGGTAATTGAGCTTTTTTGTTGAAGACCTCTTATTCGTGTACACTGGTGTAATTCAGAAGTAATTTTACTGATCTCAGTCAAGTTATAGCAGTGTAAAACAAATGTGAAAGCAAAATCAGCTCCAGACTGCTTCAAAACATTTCGTACTACAAACCCTTAGGTACTAGAGCTGGGTCCAGACTGGAACTCTGGATTTGACATGTGAGCTTTGGGATAAGTTTGGACCCAGACCCATATCTGAACATTGCTGCTGGGCTTTCTTTTCATAATGGGTCAAAACTTCAGCTCCAGGCTCACATTTTGAGAAAATTGTGATTTAAATACAGATAAAACCTTAAACCCATTTCTGCTTGATCAGTAGTTATACCAATGGACTTTGCAAAACATAGTAATTAGGTACAGACATTACACTGTTACCAGTATACATGATTGGAAACCAGTCTATACTTGTAACAGAATAAAAGTTCAGCACACATAGATTGATTTAAAAATGATGGAACCCAGTCTAAGATTTGCCCACCCCCAAGCCCCAGCAATGCTGTATGTGCTGTCCGCTACTGATCTAAACTATGCAGCTTACAGAAAGCCATATCATTTAGATTGATTCAGCCTCAGGCTTTTGGAATGTCTGTATCTAGCCAATGTGATTTCCTCAGCTAGTACAATTCAGGGCAACCCTACTGACATCGCTGAATTCATACCCATTTCTACCAGCTGTGGATCCAGCCCCCTCTCTATCCAAATTGCAGTGGCATTGAACAGAGGCATATGACTTTGATAAATTAAAGTTATTTGTAAAAATATAGCTAGAAATACAAAAACAAGTGGTGGTTTTATTTAGTCATTTCTTTTATATACCTGTATGCTTTCATTCTTGTAGAGTCCCACATAAAAAATTGAAATACCAATTAAAATATATATTTCAGCTGGCTATGACACAAAATCATAAATCATTCCAGAATAAGCCAGGCTCCAAGGGTTTGTGCAAAATGTAGAAAGCCTTCCAACAAACATGAAACGAGGTCTGAGTTTTTAACAAAACTCAGAGACTTTTATCTGCTTTTCCCCCACCCCCATGCACATTTAGCACAGGTCTAAAAAGTTAACCTAATAGAAATAATTTTTTATCAGATCACATGAGTATACAGCATTTAGTTGGAATGCAACATAAACCAGTCATACACTTAGTAGATAAGATTTCATGAGAAAAAGCTTAATAAGGTTCTTAGAGAGAGACCACATAAATGTGCTTTGAATCTGGTACCTGAGGACTAAAACCTACTCCAGCCTCCCTCTTTGAAATCCCTGCTGTTTAAATTTGTATGGAAAAGTTTTCTTGGATTCCTCTTTTCTCAAGTGCTGCGTAAATACTAGACTCCAAGTAAAATATCAGTTTGGTATCCAAATGCTAGGTCCAAAACCTATGTCCAGTGCATTCAAGGGGAAACTGGATTATCTTCAGAAGGGTAGAAGGAGCAGAGCCAAATCTGATGGCATCAAAATCATGTGGTGCTTTGCTTACTTATCTGAATGAGAGGAAGGTATTTTAGCTCAAGAATTTTCTTCTGCTTGGTGACATGTTCTAATGCCCCCCGCAATCCTAACCCTCATCAAGGTTTAATGGCTGTGCCTTATTAGAGGGGCTGATCTCAAACCATTGTAGGAAGCTGGACATCCACCAAGGAGTTTTATGGAGCTGGAATTTTCTGTCTCATAGTGAGAAGGAAACATATTGTTATCATTAGATTGTTCTAACAAAAGGAATATCTGACTCACCATCAAACTGATGTTACTTGTATTTGTAGCTTCTTGTCCTTACTGACCTTTGAATTTTGGGAGCAGCATGAAATGTAAAATGATTCATTATGAAATGAAGCATATAAGTTAAAACGCTTGAGTGATTTAAATCCAGGAGTTGAGAAGAACTTCAAGGCAGGGATGGCAAGAGAGATAGGGCTGGAAATGAAGTAGAAGAAAGTAAGTTACAAGAGAATAAGTATAAATTTCCAATACTGTCACATAACATCTACATTGTAAGATGTTAAATGGAAATATTTAACTGATGATAAACAGCCAGCTGGTAATACCTAAACTTGGCAATTGCTTCAAATTTTGAAAGTTTTCAGTTAGCTAAAATTCAGCAATCACAGCTCTAACCCAACCCAGGGCAAGGAGCAGTGGTTGTTGAAATTCCCAATGAGAAAAACTTTTCTGAGCTTGAAAATGCCCACTATTGCCGTGCCAGACCATGTAATGGTGAGCTCTGCCATTGTGAAAAAAACCAGAAGGTTGATATTTCTGTTGCCACTAGAAAGAAAAGCTACAGACCATGTAACTTCTGCAACAACTCGTACAGACAGCCACAGAACTGGACTAGAAGAGACATCTTTCAGCCTGCTAGAGAATCCAACTGATAGGATAGGGAAAGGGATCATAAATTTCATAGATTTCATAGACATTAGGGCTGGAAGGGACCTCGGAAGATCATTGAGTCCAGCGCCCCACCTGAAGGGCAAGAAGTCAGCTTGGGTCATAGGATCCCAGCAAGATAAGCATCCAATTTACTCTTGAAGGTGTTCAATGTAGGTGCTTGAAGCACCTCTGATGGCAGGCTATTCCAGACCTTGGGGGCTTGGACAGTACAGAAATTATTCCTTATGTCCAAACTGAAATGGTCTTGCAGTAGTTTATAACCATTTGACCTCGTCATCCCTTGGAGCGCTCTGGTGAACAGATGCTCCCCCAGATACTGGTGGTCACCCCTGATAAACTTGTAGGTCACCATCAGATCACCCCTGAGCCTGCGCTTTTCCAGGCTAAAGAGTCCCATAGCTCTCAGCCTGTTGTCGTAAGCTCTGTTTTCCTGACCTCTTGTCATGCGCGTGGCTCTTCTCTGGACTCTCTCAAGCTTCTCTACATCCTTTTTGAATTGTGGGGTCCAAAACTGGACACAGTACTCCAGCTGCAGCTGAGTAGGGGAGAATGATGTTCCAGGATTTGAGAAGCATCTATAGATGCAAGCCAGCATTTTGGTCACTTTACTAGCCACAGCATCTCATTGCAGGCTCATGTTCAGTTTGTGGTCAACAGCTACGTTTCTACTGTAGTGGCGGGGAAGAGGAGGGACTGGTGAAGCTAGGAGGAGAGTTTTTTCACCTCATGTGGCATTGAATTGATCCATTTATCAGCAGTAATGGTGACATTTATTACCACACCTTGCATGCAAAACCAGCCAGGAGTTGTATATGAAAAAATAGGGAAAAAAACCATCTGGTGTGGAGGCTTTTAACCTCTGAAGTCTGTCTCTTTTTTCTGACCTGCTGTAGTGCCATCCATAGACACAATCTCTTTGAAGGGATTCCAAAATCCAAGTGACAGTGATCATCACCCCGTTCAGCCCCATATCCCCAGGCTTTGGTAACAGAACTAGTGTTCTGTTTCTCCCACTCCTCATCTATCACTTTTGTGGTACCTGGTTTCTGGACACTGCTGAACAGCACATTGAGCCAATATAATTCTTTTCATTTCTTGAATTTCTCTAGGGTAGAGTATGAACATTGACTGCAGCCAAGGCTGAGGATTTTGATTCATGTGTGTTGGTGCTTGTGCTGGGACTTCAACGTGGAGGTTCCTGGCCTGACCATCTTGCCCCTCTGCTCAG
>JAGPOW010003395.1:1665065-1704012 GCA_030014935.1 Caiman crocodilus | reverse complement strand
GCATCTGTGGATGCATGACAAGGTGTGGTTGGCCTTCCTGACCGCGTCCCCACACTGTTGGCCCATGTTCATTTTGGCATCAATAATGATTCCAAGATCGTTTTCTGTCTCTGCACTGACAAGAAGGGAGTTCCCCAGCCTGTAGGTATGCTGCTGGTTCTTCCTCCCCAGCTGCAGCACCTTGCACTTGTCAGTGTTGAAACCCATCCTGTTCTCATCTTCCCACCCCTGTAATCTATCTAGGTCCGATTGCAACCTATTTCTCCCTTCTAGCATGCCCACATCCCCCCACATATTAGGCTGGAGTAAATTAATTAACTTTGCAGTAGGGTAGTACTTGTAGAGTTTTTTTCTCCATAGCTGTGGACATGTTGATGCTGCCCTGGCTAGCCAGGCTAGGGTATGAGGGTGCTTCAGTGCAGGGGCTGTCTGGTGGCTAGCCCCTGCACTGAACCACTCTTGTGCTCCAGCCAGCCCCTCCTCAGCATTTTGAGCCAGAAAAAGCAGCCCCAGGCTGGCAAACTGACCCCCAGGTCCCCTGCCAGCTGGGGCTATTCTGACACAGCTCAAAATGCTGTGGTCCCAAGTGTACCTGCAAATGGCACTCCTGGGAGCAATAAACTCCAGAGCAAGAAGCTCAGCTGTCAGCCCTCATTCACCCAAAGGGATGGCAGTTTGGCATCATGACTTGGGCTCAGCCTGCTTCCCAGTATCTCATAGCAAGGAACTGGCCGCCCCCTGTAGGTATGATCTGAAGGACAACCAGGGCTGCCATCCCCACATCCTCCCTGCGCAGCTAGGGGGAGGGTCTGTGTCCCCCCACCATGCAAAGCAGCCTTATCATTGACCAAAGAAAGAGCAATAAGCTCTGGAGTTGATTGCTTTGCATTAATTGCATGTGTAGACATGCCCATTTAGTGAGTAACAAATTTGCCTTTCATTTAGGCTTGTATTAATCAGAAATGATAGCCCTGAGATCAATACACTGGTAGAAAATCAAAATAGGAGGATAAAGAGACCCAGAAAGCTCTGTGGAATGCAAACCCAAGAGGTCAATAAAGTATGACATTGATCTTATGGACAAACTTCTACTTTTCCCATATTTGTATATCAGCAATCCTAATAAATAATATTTGCTATCTGCTACAGGAGTCTTCCTTTTTAAGTGAAGAATGCCTGTTATCTGCCTAAAGCTTTCCTTGTGTTACTGCATTGGTTTGAAGATATTAAACTGTGAGTGATCTTGACAGAGGAGTGACCAAAATATAGATCCTGACATGTTTTGTGCTAGATATGTAAAGAAGACATGATACTGAACAATATTGTTTCTCTCAGGCCCCTAGCAGACATACAGTTAAAGGTGTGATGGGATCTGATGTGTAATCCCCACAATTGCACGTTCTGCTATGCCATGCATGGCCGGAAGCATGACTGTAAGATTATCAGATTCCATCGTGCCTTACTGTTTGTACTGGGAGAGCGTGGGATCCTGATCATGATCTCCTTCTGTGCTGGTAAGTAGCAAGCTCCCATGGCTGGGAGCCCTGTCAGACATGATTAACTGCTTAGTAAGTGTAACATGTGCCAGGAGCCCTACTGTTAGATTACTATTGAGATATTATTTGATAGTGTTACAGGTGCTAATTAATTGCCGGGTTTTCTGCCAGATTTACTGAGATGTTATATATGATTGACACTGCAATGAAATTATTGCAGTATTTGCCTGCAAAAGTGTTTTTAAACTCTTATAAGTAAGTAGCAGGATCTCCTGTTGTGACCAATATGTTGTAGCAGGTGAAAACTGCAGGTGTGATAGTCCAAACAAATGACACTTAGAATTTGAGTTAGTCCTTTGTCTTCCTCTGAGGGTAAGAACATCTAATAACAGGAGATTCTGGTGTGGGAGAAGTATTGAAATAGACCCATTGTGTGAGTCATATCATTACATGAGATTCTTGCACTACAAAATGGGTCAAATATGATTACCAAAAAGTATGACATACTCGTGCCCACTTGTGAACTAAACAAGTATTGGGTAGTGGCCAACACTAAAAAGTCAACATTTTCATCTCTTGTGAGACTGAGCATTTTTACTAACATTCAAGAAATCATTGAAATAATTAGTCATCATTTGTCTGTTGCATAAGTATTACACAGTGGTTTAGGTACTTACAGCAGTAGATTAGTAGAGTATACAGATAATTATAGTTATTTCCAATTCTAAGTGCTGAGAGCTCTGTAGTGCTTCAGATACCACCGAAAGGTAATTGTTCGCAAAAATTGTTACTGTGTCTGAGTGAATGATGTAATGCTGGAGGAGGAGCTAACCAACTTTAGGGTACTTTAGTAGAGTTAAAAAACTTCTTATAATAATAGAAGTGAAGTGAGGAGAACAAACTGGCTCTCTTCATGCTAGTTGTGTCAGTTTGATTCTTTGTGATAATATCTCACAGGCATTGTCCACAAAAATTATGCTTCTGTGAAAGTATTAATCTTTGGAATGACATTAGTCATTCACATATATAGTATGATAAAGCAATGTGTGGAAATTTGAAAAGACTTCTTGACATATAAGAGACTTCAAAGGAGGTCTGATGGCACATGGATAGATAATCTTATTTCTGGGTCACCACAGGTTGGAAATAGAGTCTGAGGCAATTAGTGACCAAAGTTTTTACAATCCAAGGGTTGTTCAAAGGTCAGTCAGATATGTTGCAAAACGACTTCATAGGTTACATTTAATGAATTCATCCTAGCACTATAATCATTGGCCTCTCTGAGTTTGCCAACACTGAACACAAATGCCACTTATGGGAGTGATTTTCATTCTATAGTACTAAGGCTCATTTCATATAAAGTACTAAGCAGCTAAGCCATGATAATGAGTTTCTAGAGCTACTGACCTCAATTTTATTTGCAGCAATGTCATAGAGCGGAAAGACTACCTTTTCCATTATCTCTTGCTTAAAACATCCAGTCTTCAAAATGACTGGCCTTAATCCAGTTCCATAAATGTCCCCATCACAAGACCCACCATTACAATTGGCACTAAATGGCACTTCTCTATGCTGTCTCATTGAAAAAACAAATAATTGCTTAGATACAGAGACTGAAATACACACTCACCCTGTATTAAAAAAAAATCTAACTGAGAAGACCATACTGGAACTCTGTAAAAAGAGCCCACAATAAGAGGTTTACAGAAACCATAAACTGTCAAAATCAGACCCTATGACATCTCTGGATGATTCTCATTGCTAGCCTTGCAGATATGCAGTCCCATTTTGTTTACTTTTTTAAGGCACTGTGTATTATCATTAAACGTAGATCACATGCTAAAGAAAACTGTGGTGACATTTTTTTAAGTTTCACAGCAGGACTTCTACCATAACAAGTAAAGGCAGTTAAGGTAAAAAACACAGATAATCCCCCAGGATTCACAAGTAGTGTAGGTTATCCAGGCTCCCTTTTATTAGTCACAGGCTTAAGTTCAGTGATTGCGTGTTTGTTCGTTGTGCACAATGCAGTCAGTTTTTCCCTAGGGAAGGATGAACACATGTGTTCAAAGTTAAATTTCCCTACATTCTAGTTGAATCAGCTTTGAAATATAAAATAGTCCAGTTGATTTTTCAAACAAAGAATATCCCATGCCTCCCATTTTTATCCCAATGTGGAAGCAAAAGCTTTAAAATAGAAGAACAAATTGTTCTTGTGGTGTTTTCCAAGTAGGATGGAGCTGACCATTTCCAGAACTCTCATGTTTCTAGTATCATTATATTTTTAGGCCTGATTGATAGACCAAAGATGCTGAAATGATCTTGATTCTTTTTGAATATTTCTTCAAAATGAATTTGCAAGAAATCTAAACTTTTGCCCATCAGTGGTTACAATTGGGGCAGTAAGAAGTGACCAAGAAGAGGAAAACATTATAGATACTTAGTAGTTCTCTAAGACATCCTGTGCCCATTCCATCTACTGCCAAAAATAATTTGTTTCTGACAGACTTCTTTGTCCATACCATTTTAAAAGCAACTCTCTCAATTGTTACTCCCCACTTTTTCCTTTTCTCTCCTAGATGTGGGGATTGAGCCTTTAATCTCACTTTTCCTTGTTGACTCCAATTTCCTTTGCATGTTCTCCACAAGGAGATGGGCTGTTGTTTTGGCTGCAGTTAGATGGACTCAGTGCCTCCATGTGCAGCACCTGCAATGTCATGTCTATACCATTTCATTGTCCTTATGGTTAGAGGAGACAGGGAAGGATGAGTGGGCATTTCAATAGCATGACCGCATTTTCAGAATGGCCATCCAGAACTAACACTAAGACATTTTCTTTTTAATGGTGTGTGACACTAGACAGAACAGCAGCAATAGTGTTACATTCTTCTCCAAAACGTTTGCAATACCCATGCACAATACACTTAATGAATGACTCAGGGTCCATTTTATCCAACACACTATCCAACACATGCAGAACAGCTGTGCTGGTTCCCAGTTTCCTATACCTCATATCCCCAGCCTGTTCCCTCAATCTCCTTGCCACTAATGGTGTTCAAAACTTGAAAACACTGACTTCAGTGGCTAAATATAAGCAATGGCTGCCTCTACCTGAAGGAAGGCTGATAACTCAGTAGGAGCACTGGGGGTTTGTGATAGAAGGGCCAATAAAAAGGTTGATATTAATGCAGTATCCTATATATAAGCCCAAAGTTTAAAGAAAAAAAGAAAGAAAACTACAACTAGGACAGAAAGTGGAGAGAAACCTGATCCTTCGTTCATGAGGGCACTGCAACCTAGACATGGAAATAAAGCCCAAATAAAGTGTACATATGAAGACACCTTTTGTATGATAAAGATCATGCAAAAATCTTTGTTTACATTAATATACTTAGTATCTTCTCACCTTCTTCACTTTTTTTTTTTTTTGCCCTGCATTCTCTTTTAGGTAAAGGAGCAGGTACCAAGAGAGGTAGTACTAGGGTGGTGATTGGCAAACAATACTAACTTTAGCGTGCCTATCCATGAACTGCTTCCAGCCGTGTAATAGAATGCAATAAATTGCCACTGCAGGCTGCACACCACACAAGAACCTGCAGGATAGTGCCAATGGACATGGGCTTGTCACAACCCATAAGAGCTAGAAGCTGACTGTTAGTAGTGGAGGCTGAGATTGGTCAAATCTCACCACAATGACCTGTGGTTGTGTTCTTGGGAAATGAGACCTTACGTAGATGGGCAGAACATATGGAGAGAGGAAGAACTAAGTGTTTTAGCAAATGCATCACTTGCTTTTCTTGAAGGACCTTGGCTTTCATGATGACAAAGGCCATCTTCAGTGAAAATGAAAGGTCTGCAGAACTGCATTTAGGTAATAACAGAAATTATATTTGTGTCTATTGCTTTCTGTTGCAGTAAGAGGATGGTTCTGCTTTCCAGACAGCTCATGATATTGAGCTGCATGCATTGGAAAAGTTTTTGGATTGACAGCTCAGGAGACTGAAATTCCGACTTTGCTAACCAAGAAAGTACAGTAGCAGTGCAAGTGCACTTTCTCTCAGCAGTACACAGACCCGTGCATGCCATTAACAATGTGCCCATACAAGTGTGATACAGTAATACCAGTAGTGATTGTTTTTATGTTTCCCAGAGGGGCTGACTCATTAGAAAAAGCATATTTATTTTAATCACTTTGTAGAAAGTGCAGATTAGCAGATGACAAGCAATAAATAATGCCTGTTTTGCTTGTTGATGGCTGGTATTCATATGTCTGTTCCAACTTTACTGAATTATAGTTTAAGTGCTTACTGGAAGATTTATTCAGTAGATCCTTAAATGAAGCTAATGGGTGATGCCCCAGTGACTTCAGTAAAGGTATGCACTTTTTCATTAGCTGAGGATCTGGCCCTTGAAGTTTTAAAAAAGTATTATGTTTTGCAGTTGATTAAGTGAACCCAAATCTTTCAGTCCTGGGCTTTGAGCCAAATAGCATAGCTTTAGTTTTTTCCCACAATCTGAAACCACTTGCATTTCAAAAGCAAAGCCTGGAAACGGTCAAAAACTGCTCTGGAGATGGATCTGGTTGTTGTCCACAGCTAAGGTACTGACATGCATCTCAGTGCCGTCAATAAACACAGAGTCAAATGGCTTCAAAGGTTGTAAAAACCCGTATACATATTTTAACAACAAAAACATGGATGACTTTTTAACCAATACAAACTATGGGATTCTGTGCCATATTTTTAAATCACTATTAGCTATAGTTAACTTAGTTTTGCGTCACTACCCAAAGGTCTTTTAAAATTCAAGGAAAAAAAAATTAATTATTTTTTCTATGACCAGGGGCAAGTCACTTAGGCAAAATTGTTCAAACTTGAGGCTTAAAATTAAGAATATAAATCCATAATTAGGCCTCACACTAAAAAGTGGTCTGGCACAGCACATCCCTTGTTAGCCCTTGTCAGGTGTTGAGCAGGCGTTACAACATAAGCGAGTTTCAGCAAGAAATTTGAAACAGGAAAGAATGGGGGCTTTGTGGATGCTTACGGGGTTGCTCTTCCTAGGCCTGAAGAGAATCACAGGAGAAAGCACCAAGGTTCTTAAGGAAAACCTGGACACTTCTTTTTTTTTTAAGTTTAGCTCACAGGGAACATTTTTAGGCTGAGAAACCAATCCTTTTCAAGAGAGAGAGAATTTTGCCACTGGATTTAACATGAGGTTGAAGTTCCTAAACAATTGGTATACCTTCTCACCATGATAGTGAGTAAACATGGTTTATGTCCTTTCTAATACCACTTTGTTGGTCTTTGCTCTGCTTGCTTTAGAGGTAATAATTGCTGAATGAGAGTGAATATTCTCCTGTTTGTAAAAATCCCAAAGGTGAAAAGTGATTTAGGAACACTTATGATTTATTACTATTATTATTTTATTGTAAGTGGTTTTAGAAATATTTATTAGATGCAAAACTGCAGTTTAAAATTGAACCATCATAGTCTCAAACCCCAAGCTAAATATCTGGTAAACTCATTTTGCATCTAATCTCACTACTGTAGACTTTTCTCTGGTTTGGGTTTATGTGTAGCACTGCCCTCTGCTGGACAGATGACTCCTACTGGTTACATTCTCTCTGCAGCACAAATCCTAATATCATGTATATCCCTGAAGTCTTGATTTTTGACGTAAATTGTGCCACAATCTTTTGCTGGGCTTCTTCACAGATTTTCTGTTAGCCCAAGTGGTTCTTTCCTTCCTTTGGAGCTGAAGCTCCTGAGTTTTGTTCCCCATGTTGCATAAATGTAGAGTTTAGCTGGTGACCATGGTATTTGAACATCATCACTACTTGGTTTCTATTCAGAAGATTCAAAAGCAGTGTTACTGGTTCTGCTTTTAAAAATGTTTTACAAAGCAATTAAAAGCACGTAGGAACATGAAGAATCCCAGAGTGGCATGAACACAGGTGATTAGGAGATAAAGTATAGAAGCACTTCAAGATTATGTCTATAGTACTTTGCCCACCAGAACGTCTGACAGACGACACCAGCTGCCACAGAGAATCCACTGGAGTGTGTTCACATCTGTGCACCTTCTGCCAGCTTTTGCAGCTCCGCTTCAACAGCAAAATTATCTTGGGCAAAGTGCACCCTGGGAAGGTACAAGCTGATGAAGTTGTCGTATATGCCTCCTGTCAGCAGCTGGGTGGTACAGAATTCCTCTTTTGTTCTGGGAGATGGCATTAGCAGAAAGAAGGGGTCCTGCCATTGTAGAACAGTTTTGAACATGGTTGTGTTTGTAGTTCTGGTGACTTCTGGCTAGACTCAGCAGTATAGACATAGGGCTGCAGAATGACATTAAGTCCTTCCACCACATTTTGTTCTCACTAAAACCAAACCCAATCATTCACCCTTTGCTTCTCTGTCAAGTACAAAAGGATTCATTTAACTAGGTTTGGTGAGCATTTTTGTCTGGAAGTAATCCAGACAACTTGAACTTTTTTCACTTTATTGATAGAGAAATATCTCTGGGGTTCTGAATGCTTTCACATTAGTAAGCATGGAATCATTGCTGGAAAGGTTCACTTCCTTTTGAGTCATTCAAGCTATACAGTGCTCCAAGTACACACCCTAGAGCCCATAGCTTATTCATTCATGCTGGCAAAGAATGCAGATCTTGCATTTCAAAGGCCTTATGGAAGTTCATCTTCATACACTGCAGACACAAAGCAACAAAATCTCTGCCTGTCTAACACTGACCTTTCTGTTTTGGGGGTAAGGGATGAGGGGAATGCCCACCGGTTCTTAACACAGTCCATCCTGTGTCAGTGGTAGCATGAGGGTATGAAGTAGCCTGCCTTGTCCATTTCTGCTATTTAGGGATTTGTGACATATTTTCAGTGGGTGTGTGTGAAAAGAGGTGGGCATGGGAGTGAAAAAACAGGGATGGGAGAAGGTCTGTCCTTTTCTTCCCCTCCCAAAGTTCAAGAATTTGGCAAAAACAGAGACCTAGGCTCACACACACAATCACACAATGCATCAAACCAAACTTCATGGGACTTCTTTTTAAAGTGGAATTTTCAAATATGATTCAAGAGGTTGGTGCTCGTTTCTCACTGAAATGTAGCAGGAGGTGGGTGCCCAACACCCATAGGCATCTTGAGAAACCTTCATTACTCATTCTTTGAAGTCTATGATGATATCAGCTGGGTAACACAGCAAAAGCAAAAGCAGAAAATCATCATTTGAATAACTTTGTTTAGAATATTGTCCCCAAACATCACATCTCATTAATTAGAAACTATTATGGAGATACGCTATTGCCCTGTTCTGATAGAAAAAGTAAGAGTTCCTCTAGCTGCAAAGATATCTTTTTATATCAGTTCCTATCATGTATGCAAGAAAAGTACTTTTAGCTTTTTTTGATTTGCCGTAAGAACTTTTTACATATCTTGGGCCAAACCCCGAGGCAACTGTGGGGTAGGATAGATTCTGACTTACCTAAGGTCATAAAGAAACTTAGTGGATGAGCCAGACATTGAATCCAGGTTTCTTTAGCCCTACTCCAGGTCCAGCTCACTGGGCAGCTGGTTTTGCCAGCTGCTTTGTAACTGGGCAGGTATTGGACAAACAGTTCACCTTTAGTGCAGTCTTTCCATTTCATCACAAACTAAGCCTCCAACAAGAGGATGCAACTCTACCCAAGCAAATCCTCTAGAGCTTTCATAGCTGCAACAGACATGATGGCCCCTGGGTTCTTCTGGAGCTCTCTCACAAGCAGTTCCTGAGAGCACCATTCTCTAGACACTCCATTTGTCTGTGCACCTATACCTGCCTCCAGCCCTCCCCTGCAGGCTGCTGGTAGTGTAGACATATTTCCTCTTACATTTTTGCTTCAAAATCAAATGTACACAGGTTATGATTACCCCTCCACTCCTTTGGGAGTGCCAGGAGGAAGTAGCTCACAGCCAATGTCCCTGAAGCCAAAAGACATATGCTCGAGCAGGTATCATTTCACCCTGAGGATTTAGAGCTCTTGGAAACTGCAGAATTGACAGCTCTGGAGACCAGAGTCATCTATGCTCTTTCTATTCTTACATTTATAGAAGGTCCATTTGAAATATGAAATTTACAAACTTATACGAGTAGATTGTGCTTGTGCAGATAGCTAAATTAAACATTACGCATATTTTAAGAGCAATGCTTCTCTTCACTGTAGGTCATGTGTTCTATTTCAGAAGGAAAAATGCTGCTGTGGCACATATCATTGTGCTTCTGTAATGAATGAATAGCTAAGTCTGTCTCCTTCCCTTCAGGTGGAAAAGCATGGCTACTTCTGCCTTCAGGACAGGAGGACTTTGTTGAGTGGCTAACCTCAGTTGTCATCATTCATTTTATATAAGGGTGCTCTATGAAATGCTGCATTAATGGAGCATAACATTTTTTTTAATGAAAAGAACCCAAAGAATCCTCTGCATAAACTCAGCTACTTAAAAATGTTCTTTTTCTCCAGTTGCTGACATTTTCTCTTGTGTTTTTCTTTTGATTACAGCCTTCTCACTTGCCTTTTTTGCTGTGTAAAGCTAATTTATAATTTCAAGAGGGGGACAGGCATCCTCTGCTATATGGTAGACAGGAACTCAGTTTCCATTCATTCACTTCTTTATCTCAAGTTGGGCTTTAAGCAGTTGGTTTTGATTGGCTTCTCCTTCTGACTACTGTCCCTCCACACTGACATTGGTTTTGAGAACCCGACATATCCCAGGAAAACATGTTAAGGACATTGCTAGAAACTGGGTGGACGGATGGAAACAAGCTGTGTCATGGGTGCAACCTGTCATGATATTTCATGTAAAGAGCATTTTCCTCAGATTTTAGGTTTGGCAAAAATAATAAGCTTTTTTAAAATGCAGAAGAAAAGCAGAATTATTTCCAAGATGTTTTTCCCCAAATCCCAATGAAAACAAGATGTTTAAAAAAGGAGGGAGGGAAATGTAGCGTATGTACAGACATTCAGGGAGGTTAAAGAGAGTTTAGATTGTCATTAAAAATGACTACTCAATTTAAAGTAGATCAGGATGGGGGGTGGGGTGGTCTAATGCAGGGAGGGGAGACCTGGAGGGAATGGGGGGGCAAGTGATGTTTATGAGGGACTTGGAGAGATCAGGAGGGCTAGTGGGGTCTGTGAGGGGGTGATGGAGTCCAGGAAGGTTTGGCAGGATCAGGTGGATAAGTGGGGTCCACAGAGCGGGCCTGGAAGGATTGGCGGGGGGAGGCTAGAGGGGTATGTGGAAGGATTGGCGGGGCCTGGGAGGGTTTGATGGGATCAAGGGGGCTAGTAGCATCCATGGTGGGTGGGGGGTGAGGGAAGGCTTGGGAGACCAGTGACCTCCTAACTTACATTGGGTTGGCCATTTTTAGATTAAGTCCTGAACTTCTGCACACTTCACACTTAGATCAGCCTAATTACAGATCTAAATATAAAGTCTGCAGTACACCTAAGTAAACCCAGTTAGATTGGGTGGCCGTTTTTAAGGTGATCAAATCTCTCCCTAACCTCCCCAAATATCTGTATATATCTGTAGCATTTTCTATCTGGCACTGTGTTAGTTTAGCAGAGCCCAAAAGCAGAATTACCTAGAAAATGGTTAGTCCATACTGAGAGAAAAGGAAATAGCAACCAAATAGCATTAATAAGTAAGATGTGAATGAGAAATAAATTAGATTTTTGATAGTCTACTCAGAAATCTAAAGTGTTTTTGTAATACTGGAAGAGAAATATGATTAAGTGGATTTGTTTTTAGAGATATGTGAATTTGGATATTCCTTCAAACAACTGCTAGAAATTGTAGATATTTAGGGCATAATTTTCAGAAGTATAAAGCATTAATACTTCTTAGTGAGTTAGGTTATAAATGCTCAGCATTTCAGACAATCATGGCACTTAGTGATGAACTTTGGACTTACATATCACTTCAATCATTCTGTGTGTAGAGATGAGTCAAAACCAGATTCTGAAGGCTTCAAGACTTTATGCATCATGATTGAGGGTTCAAATATATTTATGTTTCTGTTCATGAAGCAGTGACAAATCAAGGAATTATTCATAAAGATCCATTTGAAGTATCAATAGAATCCCACAAGAACTTGAACTTCATTGTTTTTCTAAATTGACTTTATATTTTTTTCTTTGGCAAGAAGGAAAAAATTTGCATCCAGATTCTATGCTGCTGGCTGCATTATTAGTACCAGCTAAAGATGGATAAATAAGATGGGGATCGCTAATAATAGTATTTTCTACACCTGTATTGACATAGTATTTTCAGCATTCCTGGTTAAAATGAACCCATTTTTACTCAACTGATCTACTGTAAAATATGTGATGACACCCCTAATAATTAGATTCTATATATAGAAAAATTATAAACATGTTAAAATTTTCCTGGTGTAGAATCTAATTATTGGAGGTTTGCCCTGAGGTGTTCTGGAAGCAGAAGATGAATTGGTCAAGACAGGCTGTCAGGTTCCCTTCCTGTTTGGTTGAATGGCCAAACAGTGCCACCTTTCTGGTCACGGTCTGGACCACTTTCACCATCAGGAGGAGTATGATTACCCTCCCCCACACCTCCCTGGTATACGGGCAGCTTCAGAAGACGTGGTCAATTGTTTCTGCTTCCACTGGCAGGTTTGTCTGGGGAAACTGGTGAGTCTCTCTGCTCCTCTCTGTGTTTCAGCATCTGCATGGTGGTCAGTTCAAGTCTCTGTATTCCTTCTCCAGGTACTTGTGGAAGATTTGCTCCCATATGGCTTGGTAGCTGTCACCAGGGAGTAAGTTTATGGGTGACAGTCTGTCTTGTGCTTAACACCTCTTGTATCTTACAGTGGTTTGCCAGGGTCACTGGGGCTTCATTTTGTAGCTCATATCTGTCCAGGACCTTGTAAAACCGCAGTGGTTCCAAAGCCCATGAGTGTACTTTGGGTGGTATATAGGTCTCCTGGCCTCACAGCTGATGCCCTGCAAAACAGTTCACAAAAAAGGGTGTTATAGAATCTGCCCCAGCTGCCAAGTGTTATTGTCATAAGTCCTGGTATCCTTCAAAAAATTATATGTAAATGGAGCACAGGGCAACTTGGTCTGGCTCCACCTCCTGGAGGATGGGGCTACACTAATCATGTACAACAGACTGAGAGAAGGGGTGACAAATTCTGGAGAAGTTGTTTGGGGCTCTGCTTGGTGATGTTTGCCAGGCATTTAAGGCTGGTGAAGAAACAGGAATCCTTGGGAATGGGAAAGAAAGGTGCAACTCAGCTCTGGGAGTGAAGAGGAAATTGAAATGTATTCAATGTAGTGGCTCACCATGACAATAAAGAGTCAGTGCTGGGGGGGATTGAGCACAGTGACCACTAGCATGTATTTTATTTAGATAGGTTGCACTCAACTAACCCTGTGATAGGTACTCACCAGTATGTTTTTTCCATATGGATTATATGTTTTATAGTAATTCTCAGTCTGGGCTGTACTTAATCAGCTTCATAGCTTCATTGCTGAGTACATGCTGCCTTTGGAAGCAGTTTAGTGATAAGCAATGTATGTAATGAACTTTTTTTGTAGGTGAATGTAAGACGAGGGACCTTTTCCCCATGTTGATTTGAGGAGGGGGAACTTTATATTTGAGTAAATACAGTATTTTCCATACTAACCGCTATGGATATTTGCCCCCACCTAGGTAAATCATTTGTTAAGCTATGACTCAGAAGGTAAACCATAATTCTTCTGATAGCTGCCTGAATGGAAGTTTATTTCCCTAATTTTTCTCTGATCGCATGCAATAAATCTGAATTTATCTCATGCAATGATTTTCTGCATTACAGCAGCATCTTTGATGAGTCCAGGATTTTGTTTCAAGTATTATTGCCAAGTGCTACTACAAGACTCCTTGCGAAGGAGCTAATCCTTTTCCTATGGCTGGGAGCTTAATATGGCTTGGCAATTGGGTCACCAGAACCAGGCACCCACTTAGAGGGGGCACAAGTATGGCAGCCACTGACACCAATTAATGCTCAGTCACTGATGCTGCTGGCTTGGCTCCTGCCATCACTACCACCCAGGCTGAAGACCCTGGTTGTTCAGACTCTGCATGTGGGTGTGGTGATCTAGAATTCACATGGTTGAGGACCTAAGATTCCCTAGGCCATGGGCCCTGGAAGAAATAAGTATGTTTAGGTTAATATTAACTGATTTTCCATTTAACTCTGCTGTGGCCAGCTGAAACATTTTACTGGTTTGTTTGCTTATGTGTTAAAACAGGTCTGTCCAACTTCTGATTGGCCAGGTACTGCACACTCCTTGGCCATGTGCTGCTTGGCCCGCATGATGCCAACTGCAAGCCACACAGAGCTGTGTGGGCCCTCCTTGCCATGCTATACAGTGGACACTCCACCACTGCACTTTGCCAGCAACCCAATGCTGCATAGGTCCCCCCCCCACTGCATCATACCCATACCATATGGTGGATCCCCAGGTCCCATAATGCCTTGGACCATAGTCTTTCTCAGCTCAATGGGCCACCCTGCTCCATTCACAGAGGCAGGGGTAGGGGCAGGAAGCAGAACCTGGAGGACTGGGGGAGAAGCCTGAAGACTGCAGCAGCTGCAGTAGCAAAGCGATGTGGGCAGCAGTGTCCTGACTGGCAGCCCAGGGGTCACAGGTTAACTCTTTGGGGACCACATGCAGCCCATGGCTTGTGCTGGGCAAATCTACCTGGAAACGTAGTAGGTGAGTAGGCACTGGGTCTATTGGCAAAGAACACATGCTAATATTTTAGGGCAGTACAACAGGGACAGGTCTAAAACTCTTTTCTCCAACTGGACAGAAACAAGAAGAGAATTCTGCTTTTATTTTCCACTTTTAGATGTACCTATTTTATGATGCAACTGAACCACTTAGAGCTGAGTGCTTAATTAGCTTCTCCAAAGTAATGTAACAAATTGTTTTGAGCGCCAGAAACGGAGTACAGTCAATATGTTACTCTCACCCCTAGCCACACACCCTTCTTTGCCATGTCTGATGTTTGTGAACAATTTTTAGGAGATGAAGATATGGGGAATAGTTCTCAGTTTACCATTTCTTAGTTTGTCACTTCTGAGTCAATTAAATTCTGAACTTGGCAAGGCTTGGAAGACCTTATTTTTAAAGAAATGCTTCATGCTGTTCAAGGCAGTTGCTGGCTCTTTTACATGGCAAAGAAGCTGTGAAATTTACTTCTGATTCACAAAGGAGACTTGGATGGTCAATGAGCTGCATATTAGGATTGGGTGGGTGGTCTTTATTGCCAGTCTGGAAAGTAGTGCATGCCAAATACATGCAATTCTCCCCTTTCCCTTAGGCTGTTCTTCTGAACGAAAGGCTTTCCAGGTTACAATGAGGGTGGCATTCTAAAGAAGAACTCATAATAGGGCAGTGTGGTTTTATATCAACGATAGCCTTAGAAATGCAGTAGATCCTTCTGAGTTGAGCACAGGGAACTCTATACGGCATGTTAGAACAGTTGCTCTTTAGCTATGGAAGTCTTACATTAAAGCTGCCCCACACACTGAATTTGCCACGATTCATAAATTCCTGTAGTAAATTTTTGTGATCCCTTGCAAACTCTCAAGAGCACCTTGCGTCTTACATACAGAGGGATTTAACTCTTGTATAAGGCAGGTCAAGAATCAGCACAGGAGATGAGTGCTCCTCTACTGGTTATAGGTATATAATGCATATTGACCTTGTTCTCAGACATGCAACTCAAGAGGGATTGTCACATGGCATTGTAAACAAGGGGAATATGCTTCAGAAGAGTTGGTCCTGTTACCCTGCTAAGTGTCTGTCCTATGAATGAGGAAGAGAGAGTATATGAGAGAACAATGGCTGACTCATTTTTTCTCACATTGATTTTACATCAGCATAACTTCTAGTCCACACTGGTGTTTCGACTAGGTGAAGCCATATGGTATGTCATTCTCAGTAGTTGCTCCTTAGCTTTGGAACTCCATCCTCCTTGAGGTCCACCACAGTCCAAGGCTGAAGATTTTCCAGAAGTGGTATAAGCCCTTACTGTTTGGACAGGCATTTAGCAAGCAAGGGTAGGCCAGGATCTTATTTAAGAAGTTTAGTTTCAGTTTTTATTTAAATATCTCATTTCTAAATTGTGCTGAGACTTTATTGGGAATGGTGGAAGATCTAATGAATAAGTAAGTAGAGAATCAGGTGTGAGAGTTATGCTGCTGCCTTCCCAGTAGGGAACCTATCTTTGAGGCATTAGGTCATGGGATGATCAGCTATTAATCCTGACGACTGACTCGGCTTCAAAGAGGCAGGTAAAGGAACCAAAGGAAATTTCTACTGGAATTGGCTTTATGCTGAGGTAAGGAAGGCTCTGTCTATGGTGGAAAGGCCACAATCAGCAATCATATTAGCTTTGAGGAGATACTGGGCAGATTCTCTGCTCTGAGCTCACTCATGATGAGGCTGGCAAGAATGCTTTTGTGAGCTAGTTATAATAGCTTGTCACCCCAGATCCTGATTTCAGGGCATGATAGAGCAGCATCTAGATCCCCAAGAATCCCTTTGCTGGCTGAAGATAGCACGCTACACCCTGGGCACACCTCCTCTTTTTCTTCCAAGGAGAGGCATACTCCTGGCACAAGAAACTGCAGGGAAGAGGAGAAAAATAAGAAAAAAGGAATGAAAGACTAAATGAAAGGAAAGGTACTAACTGATGGGAGGAGGAAGCCACAAAGCAAAACAATGTCTTGGAATCAATGTATCCACTTTCCTGAGCTTTGTCTCCCCCTCCATTCAAGGAGACAGTTCAGCACCTGATGCTTAATAAAGCTGTCTACATATTACATTCTTTTGCTGCAATTTTCCCCATAGGGATCACAGCAGTGGGGAATCACTAGGAGAAGGACTGGGAGAAGGAGAAGACTGCTACAGCCATACATCTGACCAGCTCATCATGTCCCTGAGGCTGTAAACACACATCTCATCTGAGGTGGTGAAAGTCAAAATTTGGGATGAAAGAAGAGTGATACAGCCCTTTACACACCTAGCGCTTCCAAGATGCATTGCTGCTTAGTGGCCATGGAGACCACACATCCTAGTAGGCTTGTCCCTGGAATGACTAGAAATTATCTTGAATGAACTGCTATTAATTAAATGTCACCAGGGCTTAACCAACTTCCACCTCCTTGATCAAACTAACTCTGGAATCCACCCAGCAAATTCATTTCTTCAACACTACAGTGGTTTGCAAAGGCCACATTACCACTACATTGCATCAGAAACAAACAGCTAATCACCATAGCTACCTTCATGTCCCCAGCTAGTCATACCTTTAGATCCATCATTTACGGCCAAACTCTACATTACAACCATATCTGCTCTGAACCTACCTACTGGAATATGCATCTTGAGGATCTGCCATTGTAACCTGCAACTGTACTCTACAATTCCAATACAAGACTGTAGCCACTCACATCAACAAAGCCAGGCTCAGACCTTGCTCTGACCTACTACAATACAAATCCCATGACAAGGACAACTGAGTCTCTCTGATTGTCACCTAAACCTCCTGGCTTGAACACCTGAGACATATCATTAATGACTGGTTTGAGATAGTCATCCTTTTTAAGGAATAGATGGCAGTCATGGGGAACAAGCCTGTCTTCACTTATAGACAGCACCCCCCAACCTCAAAGAGTGTACCAGAGCCAAGGGGGAGTCGGCACTAAAAGTGGTGAAGAAGCCACAACTTACCATGGTAGTCCAGGGGATGACAAGCCATGCTACACCAGAGCAGTGGCAGTTTCAAAACTGGCCATCTGTTTGGATAGGAGGGAGGAGCTCCAGACTGGCTACTTCAGGCCCTGGAGAAGAGCAGCGAGGGGAGGACACTGGCAGGCAGACTGCAGAAAACATTTCCGGGTTCTGCAGAAGCTGGACGTGTGAATTCTCCAGCGGGCAAGAGAGGAAGAGCCCACAAATCAAAGGTGGTTGGCGGGCCACCATTCAGCAGTGAAGAGCCATCCAATGTCAGACATGAAGGCTTCCCTGGCAGCTTGGGGAAGTTTGGCTGGATCACCTGGGACCTGAGCAGACCTGGCCAGGTCTGAGAGGAGCCAGGCATGGGTGTGGGTGAGTCTGGAGATGGCAATAGTGGCAGCAGTTTTTTTTATTTCTGTTTGCCTTAGGGATTTACCACTCTCATGGACGTGGGATTTTTTTTCTGGCCCAGAACAGGCTTGAATGGCCTAAATTATTGTATTGGCTCATTCATCAGTGACTGAACTGTTCGTGGGGAACTGACCCCAGACCTTGGCACATGAAACTTTGTTAGCATAGCAACCATCTTTTAGGCAATAACCCCTACACTAACATAAAATAACCCAGATGGGAAAGAAGGTGGTGATATGGGCTTAGAAGCCAAGAACATATACCAACGTATCTGATGTGGTAAGGGTGGGGTGTGAAGGGATGGCAGAGCCCTATAAGAAAACCCACAGGACGATTTTGGAATTATCGTCAGTTCACTAACTCCAGCTCCCATCAAAAACATTGTATTCCATAAAAAATGGCAGGAGAGAGCAAATACCTGAGGCAGAGGACTGTGATATTCCTGAATCTATCCCTAATGGCACAGATTAATTAAAGCATCCCCTACTCCTGAAGCACATGTATAAATGCCCATGTGGTAGACTGTGAATTTAGTTTGTAAGCTCTTTGGGTCAGGGTCTGGGAGCTGACTAGCAACAAGCAGTGTCAGCATTAACAAAGACAAAAGTAACAGCAACAGGGAATCTTTCTTCTGAGCCTGACTGTATTAAGCTATTCCATTAAAATTTCCAGTTTTTCTCCTTTAAAATTTCTCTATCTACCACTTGTTTTTTGTCATCGTCTTTCTGGCCCTATCCCCCTGTTTCTTGGGTAGGGATTAAGATATGGCCTCTTAGCAGGTGTCTTAAGCTCAAATCTTTGGTGAGACCTGACTGGATACCAGTCTCTGAAGTAGAGGCTCTAGGACTGGCTTTGTGTTAAACCATTTGGATCATGGGTCTTATGAAGAATAACATCGTTTGGGAGGCCTTATTATAAGCTGAAAGTGAAAGAAAGGTAATAATTGCATTCAAACACTCAACCAAAGCAAAGCTCACCTTTGGGTTTGTAAATTTGTAGGGAAGCAATAATTACAAGGGGCTTGTATTGCAGCATTGTGTTTGCTTTGAAAAACAGAATGCTGCTCCACTCCCACTGGATGCATAATTGGATCCTCACAGGTCTCTTGAATCAAAGTAGTGATGCAGTAAAAGTTTATTTATCCAGTGCTCGCGAAAAGAAAAGCTGAATGGAATGAGAAAACTCCCACTTTGGGGATGGGATTAGATATCCACATAGTATTCCTCCCCCCTGCTCTTTCAAGGTTTTTTGTTTCTAAATCTGCTCAGAAAGAAAAAGTAAATTGCCAGAAGTGAGATTAGTAAGGAATATTGTTCTAAGGACAATAGGTCTTTATTTCTAGACTGGTGTGAGATCCCTGCTTCAAAAAACCTACAAGACCCCGGAGGTGTGTGAGCTCTTAATTGCCTACCTCTGATAAACTGGCAGTAAAAAGAAATCTCATTCAGCAATGAATCAGCCTGGATCAAGTCCACTTGCTAATCAGAGTTTAATGAGGATACTGCTAGCCCTAACATATTCAAAAGGTTCAAAATTGCCCTGGCCTCATGTTTGTGTGGATAGTACTTCCTCTCCCCTCTCACCCTAGCATACAGGTCTACTCAGATTCTTAGAGAGGTTAATTAATTATGGGCAGACATAGTGGGTCATTGGGAGGGAGAGTGGGAGATAATGAACTAGTACCTTTTAGACCATGTGAAAATGTGCTATGAGTTAAATCACTGCTTTCTTACTGCACTACTCAAAGCAAATCAGAACTTGAGAGGTCAGACAAATATCAGGATTTCTAATATATTAGCAGAATAAGCCTGCTGCTGCTCTCCTTTATGGAAGGATTGCTCCATACGGACACACAGATTACCAGCCAAAATATTTAAAACTCATGATTCAAGCTTGTGCAAACTGTAACTATTGCTTACAGTTCTTATTTTTGTGGTGCCAGGGAGCCCTAGCCGTGGATCATGCCCTCATTATTGTAGTTTCTGAATAAATACCAAACCAAAAGACAGTTTCTGCCCCAAATTGTTACGTCACTAAAATGTATTTACATTTTATTTTTTATTACCTGCCTTCTGGACTCAAGCATTTTAGTGTTTGTATTTTAAGGGTTTTTTTCTTTACAACTACAGGGTTAGAAATTTGGTTTTTGCTTGTAGTGACACTTGCAATAAAATCTGGTAATCCACTGTGAAGTCAGTGGATTTAGGCCACTGAGGGAGAGATGAGTTAGGGGAAGGGCCTGTTCTGAGTCCAGTACTGTTCAGTATCTTTATGAATATGAGTCAGAGACTGCAACTGAGCATACACTTAAGTAAACATGCAGATAACACCAGGCTGGGTGGAGATACTTTGGAGGATGAGGATTCAAAATGACCTTGATAAATTGGAAACATAGTCTGAAACAAATTCAATGAAATTCAATAAACATGTTGGACACAACTAAGGATGAGGGTTTTGACTAAGAAACATTTTTGGTACTTAGAAAATGCAGAGATTTCTGGCCACAGGATCTTACACTCCCTTATAGGGTAATACTGATCTCCAAATTTGGGGTCAGAAAGAATTTTTTTTCCTAGGCTTGATTGGCCAGGACTCTAGATTATTTTTCCTTCCTATGTAATATACAGCATAGTGCTTTCCCTGGGATCTACAGAGCATACATTAACCATTTACTTCCTGGTCACTGCACAGGCAGTGCCCTTATCTTTCCTGTTTTTACCTATGGCATGCTATAAGGTAGTATTGTTGTTTTTGGTATTGTGCCTTGTCACTTTGGTCACTTCAAACACCTGAGGGTTTGAAGTGACCATTTGGGGGATTTCTTGAGTTAACAATTGCCTGAAAATCCAAGGGAATGGACTAAATGGTCCCAGATGCCCCTTCCAGATCTATGTTCCTATAGTCCCACAAATACAAAGCCCTGCACTTAGGGTGGAACAATCAAATGCACAAATACAAATTAGGAAGTGGCTCACTGGGCAGCCGTATGCAGGAAAGGACCTGGGGGTTATAGTAGACCACAGTACACAATCTAGTATTGTTGTAGTACCAACTATTACCATCCTGGAATATATTAACAGAAGCATAACTTGCAAATCACTTGATTCAGCACTAGTGGGTGTTTATATATGTGCTCGGGGAGTGGTGTTGGTGGTGGGGGCTTTAATTAGAGATGCTCTAATTAGAGTGCCCAGAGCATCTCATGTAGCAGTGTCTTCACACTTAAAAATGGCGGCAGAGGTGTTTTATCTAAAGCTTGTCAAACGAGCTTTAGATAAAGCACCCCTGCTGCTATTTTTAAGCACGGGGATACTGATACATGAGACACCCGAGGATGCTGAAGCACAGTAATTACTTGATTAATCGAGTCTGTTGCAACGCACTGTAATTACAGCACATAGGAGCAGCCTTGTATTTTACTCCATCAGAATAAAAGGGAACAACAAAAAAACGAATCATAGTTCCCTAGTTCTCATGGTATGGTTGGGCAAATCAGCATAGCATAAATTACTATATTTTAGACATTTAAAATGTCAGGTCAGTGAAAAAATGTCTTGTTTTGGTGGCCATTCTTTTTAATTGGTTTATAAAATAGCCCTCCATAAACTTTAAAGAGCTGAAAAAAATCTCTCTTTCCTCTATCATGTGCACTTTTTTATAAGGCTGTACATTACTGAGGAGTTTGCTTTTACAGAAAATGTGCACAAAAAAATTGATACTACTAAAACAACAGATAACAATACAAATGTGTATAGGTTACTGTAGCTCCTGTCTCAATCCTGGAAAGAGTGTGCATTATTTCTCTTTTGCTTGTTCCAAATGATGATCAGTGTGATGATATCTAGAAAAACAGTCTGTCTTAAATGGAAAGTATTAGCAAAGGAAACATCAGCAACTTCAGTGAAACAAAAAGGCTTTGAGACAGCTGAGATTGTTTCTCTTCCCAGGATGACACCCTCTCTAGAACAATATGCAACCCATAAACGTCTAGCAGCTGAATAATGGGCCACATGAAATTCTGTTTTCACAGTCAGGACTATAGATGAGACCTTTTAAAAATAGTACATAGATTGATTAATTGATGGATTGACTTAATTTGATTTATATGGTGCCACCCTCAAAACAAGCTCAGGGCAGATTACAATAAAAACAAGGTATTAAAGCAGATAATTTTAATATAAAGTAAGTAATAAAATGACCCCTCCCCCCCCCAAAATACCCCAGAACTTAATTCTTCCTGCTAAAAGTCTTCTCAGTGTTTCCAGAAGATGATCATGTGTGGGCTTCAGTGGGCCTCAAGGGGAGAGAGTTCAAAACTGAGGATTGACTGCTGAGAACCACATGCTTCACATGCCACGAGAAGCTACATGTGAATGCAGGAGATCAGCAGTGTAGAGATGCAGGTGGGTGCTTAGGACAAAGCATAAGAAGTCTTACAGTTGGCCTGAAATTGCTAAAGTCAACAAGTAGCTGCTGGCAGCAGCCACTTTTTTCAGTTCCTCTCTTCCAAGTTGGTGGCCAAGGTGATTGCCCCTAACACCTTCCTCTAGTTATGCTACTGTAGGGAATGGTCTCATCTCTCTTCTTGTTGAACCACAGTACAGCCAACTGGTGGGGGGGGAGGAGTGGATATGGGGCTTTTGGCCCATCCCCAGGCCTGCCCATAAATTGTGCCTCCCCGATGTAGGAGGCACCAGTCACCCCTGAACCACAGTTGTGTATCATGGTCATTTCTGAGATTGCCTTACATCATGGTAGACGTAAATGGACAAGGGAACCCAATGCAAGAAAAAGAAAAGTAGTGCGATAAAATGCAAAGTACAGTTTCCACTGGATACCAGGGCAGCTCAGGTGGGTTCTTAGCTGAAGGAAAATGTTGAAATGTTTCCTCCTGAAGGAAAATGAAGGAATAAAACATTTTGATGCATCTAAAACAAAGAGTTTCAATATTTCCAAAACAAAAGGGTCTGGTATTTCTAAAATGGTGCATTTTGACATTTCTGAATCAACTTTTTTTCCCCTGAACTTTTGTATCTGCCGAAAATGTGATGTTTTGACATTTGTCCCACTTAAGGGCAAACATCTAAAGATGTCAGAATTTTTTTAAGGAATAAAATTTTGATATTTGACTGGTTCTGCTTCTGATATGGAATGAGATATACAGAAATGGAAGATGTTCTGAATCTCAAAGACGTTGTGGTTCCTGCTTGATTTCAGCAAGAGGTTCCAAATGTTTCTTATTTCATCCAAACAACAAGAGAAAATGTATCAATAATTATGCAAGTCATTCAAAAAATGTAGAATCCTTTTGTTTCTAAATGTTCTACTAGAATTTTGAATTTATAATAATCTGTTAGCAGCCTTTAGGATCACCCATAAAATAAGATTTATAAGACAATCTATTTAGGCACAGCAAGCTCATAATGAAACCCAGCACTTGCCTTATATCTATAAAGTACCAGGAGGAAGATCAGAGTGTAGATTCAGACCTCACTTACTCTGGGGTGAATCCAACCCTAGATTTCTCAGACATGAAGTTGTCAGCTGCTTTGAATGCTGAAAGCCCAATACACAGCACAGTTCTGAGTGAACTCTTCCTCACTTTCTGCAAATATTTCTCTACCTGGTGTCAAATACATCCAAATGAGGTGGCACTGATAGATGCAAGATGAGAACCCATTCTTAGAGTTTATGGGTGTTTCCACATGTGCATTTCTTCCAGGACAAGAAGTAGCAGCACATAGTTGTGTCACTGCTACCTGTCCCTGAGGAAACACTCATGCATGGGTGTTCTGGTGTGCAAAAAGTTGCCCTGGGTTGGGTAGAGGAGGCTGGGGCCAGCACCTGGGCTGGCTTCAGCAGTGTTACCTAGAGTCCTGGGGGCTTCCAAGTGCTCCAGCAACAGTGATCTGGCATGTGGAGCCTGGCTGGCAACCAGAGTGTAGCTTTGGCCAGCCAGGCTCCAGTTTTGGGTGGCACACATTGCCACCATGTGTGCCACGCTGTTTTTTTTAGGTGTAGGATTTTTTGACACTGCGATTTCCTGGTGTCAAAAAAACTCATCACACTGCAAATTAGCAGCATGCTGAATGCTTGCACGTGCAGCGTGTGTGGTTAGTGGTGCCACAGTAGGGTCTGTGGCACTGCATATTGCATATGCACGCTTGTCTGGACACTCCCTATGCTATGGGATTTGACTACTCATTTTGTCTGAAGGAGGAGCAACTTTGCTAACATCAATGTGCCAGATTCTGGCTTCTTTATGTTAGGTCTGTAGAGCCAAGAGGCTGTGAAAAAGCCAGTTTACTTCTTGTGAATGCTGAGGGGTGAGGTGTAGCTTGGTAGAATGGATAGGATATATCTGGAAAGGAAGAGAAGTGGCAGGAGCCGTTTCTTTATTGGGGTTTTTGACCGTAGAGAAGCCTGTAGTCAGCCATGTAAAGCTGCTGCAATTTGAAGGAGCTACTGAGTTCTCCTAACTCACTTTGGGTGGCTGTTCTTTGTCTTAGAGTTGTCCTCCGATTGGAAATGGAAAAAAGATACTGAAGCCTTTCCTCATGTGGGTGTAAAATCAGTGGAAGTGAGGGGCCAAGGTCCCTATTTTTGATAGATTTAAAAAACTTGTCCAGATTTACCAGATGCCCCGAATGAAAAGAAAAACGAATGCTATGAGAAGTTCCCCAAACAGCAGCACTTTCCAGGCTTCCATTCAAATGTATGTTAAGGGCTTGTTGTGCAGGGATGAAACAATATTTTTTAAAAGGGGAAAATGTTCACAAGCTTTTTCAAGCCTCAGAAAAGCTTTGCGCTCATTTCAAGTTTTGGGTGAAGATGCGGGTCAAGTTTCAGGATAGTTTCTCAACCCCTAATTACTATTATTAACATGCCTAAATAGAACCTTTAGAAAATCCTTTTACTAAGGAGGGCTTGAGTGAGCTAATGAGTATGAGAGGGAGAAGAAGGTCCTCATTTGCATTTTAAATACTTCAGCTCACTAATTGGGGAGCAAGGTAGCATTCTTCCATTGGAATGGGGAGAGTTCAGGGGCAGGTGGGAGCAAGAACAATATTTTTTAGACCTGTCACTTTAAAATGCACCCACTGCTGCTTTGACATAGCAGCAAATGCATTTTAAAGAAACACCAAGTAATTCTATCCTCCCTTTAGGCTCTTGCAGGGTTTAATTTTTTTTTTATTTAAAAAAAATGAGCCAGGCAGGTTTTTCCAAGGTCTCACAGCTTTAAAGAAGAATAACAATATCTGATGATCCTGGAAATAGCCCAATCATCAGATATTGTTATTTGTTTATTCACTTTTTCAAGTAAAATCTGAAAGTCAGGATGCCTTGCACTTATAGTTGTTACTGTGCAGCCTTTCTGTATTATACCAGCACATAGACTCCCCACAGATAACCTCGAGCGTCACACTGTCTCCATGTGTTGCTGTTTTTCCCCTTTTCTGGTAGATATATATTTTTGGATGCTGTTCTTGCTATTACATGTATCAGCTCCACCCCAACACACACCCTGATTTTTCTCTTCAGAGGCTCTCCAGCTGCAGTAATGTTATCCAGCACAAGGAAGATAGTTGATATTTTATTGCTGTTGAAAACTGTTTTAGTTATCAATGCTTCAGCTTAATGATTCAGACTTCATGGTTTCCTCCTAAACAAAGAATGAGATCCCCCCCTTTTTTTTTTAAACCAAAATCTATTTCATCAAATTCTACTGGACATTTGCAAGCTGTTATGTACTCAGCAGTGTCACTGAGTGAATCCTCTTGTGGATTTTGAAATGATGTAGACTCCTACATTAGGCAATACGAAAGCTCTGCCCTTTGGGCTATATGCAGTGTGTTTTTAGAGACATTTCCAAGTCGCAAAGAATGGTAAATCAAAGTGACTCTCTGTTTCCAGAAACATTTTCTTCTTTCCATGAGCCAAGGAGTCCAATGATCTGAAGTGTTTTGCTTTGAGCAATATTTTGGCTAATAATTGTTTATTTTGTAATTACACAGACAGGGTAAAATTCACCCCTGTCCAAGGCTATGCAACATTTAAGCACCACTTGCTGCTTATTTTGAAGCCTTGAGTGGGATGTGAGCAGAGCACTCACGCTATTCCTTTCCAAAGAGCTGAATTTCACAATAGTTCACGTGGACAGTTATGAATTAACTAAGGGGATTAGTTCTTCATTTCATGCTTCGGTATATAATGTTATGATTCTACAGTTTGTTGTTAAATTAGTAAAAAAAAAAACCCACTCAAAACTTTTGTGGAAAATTTGACTCTACTGAAGAGAAACTCCCTAGTGCTGATGCAAAGTAACAATGCCTACCATTATTTTGTGCATATAACTCCCTCTAGGAACCATGTATGGGCTAACAGCAGGATAAATAAAAATGAAAGTATACCACCTTTTCATTCATATAGCTGAAAAAAATATCTCCCTCCAGCATGAGTCTTATTAAGAAGTTAAAGGCTCACCTGGAAACTGCTAAAACAGAGATCAGGAGCTAATCAGGATTGGGCCCATAGTACACCAAAATGCACTTGTCTATCAGAAGGAGGTTTAATAAAATGATGCTTAACTGGGTTCATACCAAGTCCAAAAAAAAATTAGCTGTTCAGTTTTTATTAAACACTTGAATAGATGGATAAAAATTGCCTCTCTCTCGACTAGTTATACATCATTTTATTAAACACTACTTTTGCTAGATGGTACAAATACTTTGGTGCACCATGAAATGCACTGAACACTGATCTCTCTTCCTACCTGTACTTTTTAGGTTCAAGTGCAGCATCTTGGAACAAGCTAATAGCACTCTTAAGGCTTAAAATATGGTATATTTTGTTTTCCCAATATAAGACTGGTCATCAAGACACATAAATAGAGAGTTTTGCTGATATTTCTGTTCACACAAAATGACCTCAGGGAAAATGGGTTGGAAATAAGACCATGGTGATCCTATATCTGTACATATATTTTCTATAGCAGAGTCCTTAAAAAAGTTGTTTGTACACACTAGATTCTGCCTCCTGTCACAATGTTTGTAATGTAATGGAGGAAGTATTTGACTGAAAAATCAGTGGTGCTTGTTAGTATATAGCAAATTTACCCTTTCATTTCTTGTTGCAACTCCATAGTGACTTAGCTTGTTATGCTCCTCCTTTCCTGAACAGGCATCATTCTCTTTCTTTGCACAGAATTGGACAGCTGCTTTCAATACCATTTCTAAAAGACCTTGAAAGAACTGCAAGGTGCCATCCATGCACTCTGGCCAAGGATTATTAAAAGACTTGATCAGAAAAAGAGAGAGAGGAGGGAGAGAGAAAGAAAAGAAAATTGGCAGCCTCCTTCCACAAATGAGCTTTGCAGTCAGCCACTTGGAATGATCTTAAACAGCTTTTGAATAGGTCATCTAAATGTATTTTCTCTTTTAAGTAGGTTTAAGTAAAAGCAGATTGCTGTTTCTCTTCCCTTGTTTCCTTGACATCACAATGTGATGATGCCTGTCTGAAGCCAGACACAGAATGAGGTGTATGTGTGGAACATATGGAATTGGTTTCCCTTTCAATGATAAACACATGAATCTCCTCCTTAGTCCTGTCACTTTTTTAGCAGCTCAGAAATAACTTGGACACTAGAAGTGGACCATGAAGTAATCAGATTATGGTTCCCCCAAATGTGGCCCCACTCCTGCAACCACTTAAGTATATGCCGATCTTGACAAAATTCAATGGCACTGCACATATGCTTATGTGTCTGCAAGAAAGAGGCCAAAATAGCTTATCAGTTTGCCAACTTCTCACTCTTTCTTTTGGCAGTAACACATACAGGTCAAAACAAAGGGTGGAGCATAAATGTGCACAACAGGTTTACCAAGTGTAATAGATTTTGAGGCCAGAAGGGACCATTATGATCCTCCTGTTTGATCTCTTGCCAAGGCTGGATTAACTCCTGTGCCAGCCCGATGGGGGCTGTTAGGAGTGCAGTGTTTCTTAGGTTGGAGTGCCCATAGCCATTGGATTCCAGTGCCTTGTGAAGCAGAAGCCAAATCTTTGAAAAAGGTCTCTTCCTCCTGAATGCAACATGTGGGGAAGATGTGGGCACTGCTGAAGAATAGACTGATAGACGGGCCCCAAAATCTTTAATATGGCTCTGTCACCGGCCCACCAAGAGTAACCTGAGGGGCACCAAGACTTTTAGAAAAACTTCAGAAGTAGAAGGCATTTCCCAGCTGCCCAGGCCAAGCATCTTCCTCTGTAACTATAGAGCCAAGTATTTATGGCTGTACACATAGATGTTCCCCAGGGAGCCTTTGCTGTGGCAGCAGCAGCCAGGGTGTGAGGGGACTGCACACAACTACCCCACTTCCCCACTCTCTGACATCTTTGTTCTGGGGGCATAACGATGGATGGTTATGCCTCTGATAGAGGTTGTCCAAAGCAGGCTTGCAGCCCTATGTTTTTCAATGATTGCAGTAGCCTTCCCCCACTTTATGTGGATAGGGTTGCCAGCCTGGATTGGCTGGGGGTCTACCGGAATTGGCACTGATCTCCCAGTGACTATTGAAAGCAATCAGGGAGATTTTAATAGGATATTTTAAGAAAATAAATTCAATTAATGACATTGTCATGTTGGGGAAAAAAATCTCAGGGAATAGCTTCAGTTAGAGTTGGCAACTCTGCATATGGTTTAATGACTTCTGATACTTTGTCCAAGCACATGGGCTTGCCATTGGGGGCGTATTGTGTCTAAAGCACTAGCCCTTTGAGGCTCTAACTTAAGTTGGTGCTCCTGTGTAACCCTAGTGTAAAAGTCCATACAAACAAATGATAGGAGAATGACCCTATCTGGAAGTGCAGATAGTCTAAATAGACAAGAAAGCACAAAACAGAGGTTAAATTATTTGCCCTATATTCTGTAACAGGTTAGGGCCAGAATCAAGAACAGAACCCAGCTCTCCTGACTTCCACAGCATGACATTTTCCTCCTCAGGTAGAGTCAGTTCTGTGCAGGTATGTGGCCTCTGTTTGTGCCTACATTTTGACAGAGCCATATGACCAATGGGGTTTATGACCTCTAAGTCTCAGCTAGTGGTGCATGACCTTGGCAATGAAGTCCATAGGCATTAGGTGCCTGAAAACCTTTGATGATCTAGATCATAATTACTCATGTCCATGAAGCCAGAGTGTACAAAAAAGGCACTAGTATTATTGCTCCAATCCCACAAGGAGAAGTGTTAGGTGCAAACCCAACAGCCACCTCCGCATGCAAAAAAAAAAGCTGTAGCAACAGCGGGTTTTTTCCCCCTGCCTGTCCAGTCCCCAGGTTGGCACTTGGGGTGGCTGCCCTGGTTGCCCTGTCCTAGTTACGCTACTGTTTGCAAGTACAAAATAAGAAGTTGAATTATTACCCCTTTGACAATTTGGCTTCCTGTATATGCTCACAGTAGCAGTGGCATGGCACTAAGGAAGTACTAGATTGTCCTGTAGAAGCCAGCCATTTTGTACCAAACTAAGAAGTACACCTGCTCAGTTACTGTCATCTGCTTTGCTGTCAGCAGCAGAATCCCATAGAATCCCAACAACTTATTGTCCAGTTAAGGGCCATTAGATGTAAGGAATATGCCTTTTAATATGCCTGTGCATTTGGTCATTTGTATATGCAAATGCACTAATTGGGTTATGCAGACTCATCTGTCCATTTATGGAATCATTTAAGGAATCAACAGCTACTAAGAATAGGAATATCAACAAAAAATAACAGCTGAAGGAAGGAAGGAGAGAAGATAGAAAGCAGAGGGGAAGAGAAAGAACCTCGAATACATAGAGGTCATTTTTGAAAATGAGACACATCTGTCTGGAAAATGAAATCTGTCCAGAAAGCAGCGAGGGGGAGGGGTGAAAGGTGAAACATTGCCAGTAAAATAAAAGAAAATCCCAAACTTTCCCACAGAAAATCTTAGTTGAATGAACACAGAACCAGAAGAGTTAAGAAGAAAGGATTTATTTGCATAAGAGAGCCAAAGAAAAGATTGCAAGACAGGAAACATATCCACAGAATCATTTAACACCACGGGAGGCAGAAATGATGGTAACCAATCTAATCCAACAGATTTGGATCAGTTTCTGCTTGTTTTGAACATTTCTGGGAAGCACATGATTGTGGAAGGTAGGAGCTTTGGCAGATTTAATACTGAAGCCTTCTCTCCCCAGAAAAGATACAGGATGGGCACTGAAAGCTCCATATAGCTCCTCCTGTGAACCTAATCATGGCCCCTCTTTTATCAGTTTAACATAACTCCAGCAGCACAAAGCAGCCAGCAAGTTCGGCAGATTTGACTGCCTAAGGACTTTCTCATTGTAGTAGATGGTGGAGGCACTATAACAGGCCTTCTGCCATCTTGTCCTAGCACAGTTGTATCAGGGATGCTGCTGGAAGAAAGAGGACATGTCTGTCTTGGTGATCTCTGTCACCCTAGCGTGGTTGGCAGCCATGGAACAGTTTAGCTGTCTCAGATTGCTTTATATGTCATGGACCAGGCTAGTTGCTGCTTGACTCCAGAACCAGAGGGGAGATGACCCCTTAAAGATACCCTTCCCTGTCTCTCCTGAGTTGTGTTGGATGTGGCTTGGACCCAGTTTTCCTTGGAATCAGCAGGTATTGTCATACTGCAAATAATAAATTAGAAGAAGGTGGCACACTATCTTTCTCTGGTTTTGTGTTTCTGTGCTGTAGCTAATACATTGCTGCACTGTCATAAAGCTGACTGCCATAACAAATTTCTGGCACTGCGCAATTTGAGTATCCTGTTGTTACTTTCAGTGGTGAGGATTTTATAGACATTCCTGTGAAAAAGCCACCTGCTGTGGAGTTGCTTTCTTCCTTCAGAGATCTACATTCTGGCTCCTTCCTTTGACTACATTTACTAGGCTTCAAAGAAGAAATGCACTGGAGACCATATAGAGCCAGGAATCTTAGTGATAAAGAAAACAGTTGGTATTGCAGATGCATTGTAACACCTTTCTTTATTGGAAGTAATGCTTAGAAGAACATAATGATTTTTAAAAACTTACTTTTAATTTCCTTCTTAAAATGATCACTAACCTCAGGAGTTTACAGTAGCTCTCCAATATGTTCTGTGCTGTATGTACTGCCTAGCAATCCAGAGTCAACGTTTCCATCAGCCAGGGAGGATAAGATATGGGAAGTGCAGATCCCGGAGGAGTTTAGATCCTCTCCTCAGATTCTGCTGCTGTCCAGAAAAGCTGGCAAAGAAAGAAACTTTAGGAGCTTCTTGGAAAATGATGGAAAATGAAAGTTTCAAGTCATAAATGACACAGAAAAAAACAAACACAAAAACAATGGCAAATGAGAAAAAGATGGGGAAAATTCCAGCATCTGTCCCTGCACATGGTATTTACATTTCTAAAACAGTTTGTCATTCCATTCAACATGGAAACATTCATAGCTTATAAAGACAACACCAGTAATGAGAACCACCTAAAGACAAACTAAACTGAAATTAACTTTATTAAATCAAAAGAAACATTTGAGGATGAAATGACTTATACCAGAGTTTTACCTGAGTGAGGCATGAGTAAAAACTGAGTAAAGACTTCAGGATTTTGGTTTTACAGATTATTATTGTTATTGTTAACATTAACCCCAGCAGGGACCGTGCATGAATGATGTAACTTAAAGCAGCTCCATAGCTGTTCTAGCACTTATGCTGAAGCAAACTGACCCGTAAGAAAATTTTCCTCTTTTGCCAAGCACAGATTTGCTGCAGGAGGGAATTTGGCCCAGTATTTACTAATAATACTGCCAGGGGGAGGCATATCTGGATTACCTCTGTTGTGCCAATAACAACACCTAGATCTTAAGAGGTGTTTTACATTCATAGCTTTCTAATTAATTACTGGAGAACATGATGAAGTCTCCATGTTATACTCTGGTAATGGACTCTGTTGCTTTGTTATGGGCATATCTAGGAATGCTTCTGGGGGTGGTGAGTGAGACAGAAGAAGAGAGAGAGATTCATCACAAATAATGTTTTGTTTCCCTCCATAGGAATAGCATTTTCAGGGTGCCAGTGCTTACAGATATCTTCAAGACACTTTTGACTACATCTGTGTATGATGTTAACTCTCTAGTGTTTGGTATGTAACAGGAGACTGCTCCCAGGAGCCGGGTGTTAGAGCACTCTGTAGAAGATAGGGATAAGAAATTCCAACCTCTAGCATGTCTGAAGAGAGAACATTGATTATATAAATGCCTTGTCATCTAAATTCTGCACAGTGGAGTTTTATGATGAAAATAATTCAGACATTTCCAATGCAAGGCCTTGAGAGTGAATCCACACCAAGCCTTGAAACAGACCTCAAGAAAGATCTTTTGAGTTCACCATGCTATAGCATTAAAACTAGAAAATATTAATACTAAAAGAATATGAATACTGAAACACTAAACACTAAATGCTAAAAGTAATATTAAAACAGCTTTAATGACATTTCTATATAGTAAAGGGTAAAAGGCGCAGCTGAGTTAAGGACAAGCCTGAAAGATTGATGGAGCTTCATTTCCATTGGCTGGTCAGAAGCTATATCATAAATGTGGCATGCTGATGATACATGGCTGTTTTGCTTGTCCTATAGGGGACAACATGACAAGGAGTTTTTTTAGACATGAAATTAGGAGAAGATTGTCTTGGTTGTATCACTTTAAGAATAATGTTATATATCAAACTATTTAATGCACTTAAAGCTAGATACTGGAGGAAAATGTAACCTTTCTCCTTCTGATTTTCTGTTCAAATGAACCAATTATTTTGCTGACCTTAGGGTCTGAATTTCAAAGGGGTCTGAAGACAGGCTTAGGCCTGCTGCTATGGCAAATTCCAAAATACCCAATTACTGACCTCAGAAAGAGTCAGCATTCCAGAGATTAGAGTCACTGGGAGTTTGCTTCACAAATTCACTTCTAATAATATACCATAGTGCAGACACCATTAACCTGCCTTTTTCAGTTAGCAAATAAGATATGTCTCAAGGCAAAATAGTTATTAACAGTCAGGGGTAGGAGTTACATTTCTAATTGAAAACAGCAACATCTGCAGGGGAAAGTAATAAAAGTATATAACAAGTAGATGCATTAGTGAGTTATGGTGAGTCTAGGTAATCAGTCCACAAGGCCAGCCTCAGCAGAAACAATGAGTATTTTAGTTTTTCGTGAACCCTGGATATTGAGGAGTTTCCCCAGGATTAATTCTGTTCTTCCTAACCAACTCTACTAACATCATCTTGGCACACTTCCCAGGTTCCCTTGGTTATTATTTGCACTACAGTTGTTGGGATGTTTGCACCATTTTTAGGGCAAGCTAATTCTCTTCTTTTTCCCTCTTTGGTGTCAGGATGCATTTCAATAATGAAAGCTTTTGGTATGAGGCTGCCTGATGTAAAGCTATTGTGTCTCAGCTGTCATTTATACTAAGGCATCTTTAGCTTTGACTTATTCTAATATGAGTGACCTGCTGGTTCTCCACACAAATCTTTTCCTCTGCTTTTATAATTAAAGCTACCAGGCAAAGCCTGAAAAGCAGGTCACCTGCTGAGCACCCACAATTCTCACTGAAATCAACTGTTGTTGCAGATATAGTAGAAAGATATAGTAGGGGATGTATATGAACATATCTGTAGGAAAAGCTCTCCTCTTCACCAAACTACTGGCTATATTCAGATTTCTTATTTCTGTTTTTAAACTCCCACTGAGGACAGGTAGCAAGAATGACGGTGTTTAACAAAACATCTCCGTTGTACTACAAATGAAATCCATACACACTTTGAAGACTCTCTCTGTTGATGATGATGTTTGAGACATGACCTTGGTTTTCTACATACTGATAGCAACTTATAGATTTTAGTGTATTTACTAAATTTGTGGAAGATAAACAAGACGCCTTTCTTGAATGTGCTCAGCAATGGCACAATCATGTACACTGAGCAGCTCTTATTTAACCTACTCAGCTACTTTCAGTGGTCTTTAATCTCCTCAGAAAGAAGACTTTACCATATTTTTTAAAGTTAATACAATTTCCCAGCATGACATTTTCAGGGGCATAATCACTCATCACTGAAAAGATGAATATGAACAAATTTGGCAGAAAAAGACATTCCTCTTGGTTTCATTTGGAACCAAAAGTCTTTGCTCCCAGAGACTTTGCCCAGCATTCCAGCATGCAGACATAAGATGATTGCACAAAATCCTACAGACACGCAAGTTCTCCAAGTCAGAAACTGTGGCAAAGTTGATAAGGACTGTATAGATGGACAGAATTTCTTGCCAGCATTTTCCTCTATCTTTGCAGCAACCAATTATTGTTTAAGAGTATGTTCTACTGCTTTACTCAAACTATGTTTCTGCAAGACTGTCAATGACAACATTCAAAAGTAAGCCATTCAACAGTAACTGGTGACATTTCCCAATATCCGAGACAAGCAAAACTCAAAACAATTTTCTTATCTGTATAGTTGTAGATGGTAACGATGTTTAAACTTTTTAAATTTTTTTAGGGCAGTACCTTCTTTCCAAATTGTCTTAAAAGACCTATTTGTCCAGTGAGTAGATGTCATAAACATACATGTAGGAACCATTACGTTTTTTATTACTGCTTTCTCAGCTCATTCTGTGCCAGTGGTTCTCAACCTTGTTAGATTCAAAACCCCCTTTGGAAAATGCCAGCCCTTCCCTCATTTTTGACTATAGAAAAATAAAAGAGTTCTTTTGTTGCAAAGAACTCAGAAAGACCTCAACAGGTCCGAATGTTCCTGACACCATGGATTATGGATTCTGATATCTGGATTTATCTTGTGAATCATGTAGGTGTTTTCACACCTAACAGTGCTAGTATTGTGTGACATCCCACCATGCTGCATTCTCCAGTTGAGAACCACTGTTCTCAGCTAAGTGGGGTACATCCATCTCCTCTATCTAAGGTTGCTATACTACTCCAATGAGCTGTTACTCTGATGAGGATTATTATGCTGCTCCAATAAGCCAAGATTTGTAATGTTCTTTCCATCTTTGAAAGCTGCCTCTTTATTCATGGATAAATTTGGTACCAACAGCAGCCTTGGTAGGTGAAGAACAAATTAAACTTTGTATGACCTGAAACCATCCAGCTATGTACAGTACACAGGACCTGATCCAGATCCCATTTACTTTCATAGGAATTTCACCATATACTTTCATGGGATGTGGTTAAGACCCGAAGTGACTTTGTATAAAGGCATAACTCATCCTTATCTTCTCTTTCTCATTTTCCTATTTCTTCTTCTTATGTGCTATATAACTAGATTGTAAACTCCTAACTTCAGTGAAGCTTCCTTTGCAAGCTCCTACTGCGTGGTCCTGGGTATGACCATAAACTGCATCTGGCTGGAGGGCTTGGTGACAATGTGGTGTGGTAGCTCCTTTAAAATACCACAATGTTGCAACCTTCAGAGTAAGGTGAGTATAGGTGCCTTGCTCCCACTGCCTTGTAGCTACTCAGTTGGAGAAAGGGCTAAGGAACATTACCCTGACAGAAAAATGTGCCCTCACTGAGGCATTAGATATTCAGTAGCAGTTCTTATCTGGCTCTCTGGCAGAAGCTACAGCCATTGAGGCACTGAATTTCCAGACTTGTCTGACCTTTGGATTCTGTCTCAGTGGTCTATAGGGGGCATGGTAGACCTTGGGCAGTATCCATTCATCCATACTCCTGCCTAGGCATATGTATTGAAGGTCTTGGTGTGATGCTTGTAGAACTCTGTACAAGTGGATTCATCAGGCACCTGACTAGACCTCTTACATGTACATCACGATCCAGAGGATCAATGGTTGCATATTGCATGGAGCCCCTGTCATGAGTGGTAGCCTTGTCCCATGGCGATATAAATAATAATTTATTTAACTATAATTAAGGTTCTAACACTTGGTGTCAAATATATAAGATTTGGCCAGAAGTTGTTATTCAGGTTTTTGTCAGTCATACCAGATACTAAATTATTCATACCAGATACTAAATTATATTATTATTTTCCTTCATTACTCAAGATGTCAGGGAAAAAACACTAACTAATGCAGGTCAAATGTAGACCAGGGCATCAGTAAGTTTACAGTGTTATCACCTCCCTTGGTATTTTGGAGGTTCCCATCAGTGTTACTAGTACTTTCTGGAAGACCTGTGCTTTTATAATGGAGACAATTTCCAGTTTACTCCATGCAAGTGTGAGCTCTCCATCAGGAGTTCTAAATGCACCACAAATAATTGGTATTATAGGCCTATATCTTTTTATGCCTGTGGCAGAGCACCTTTGGGGTGCTCGCTGCATGGCAGGGGCTGCAGTAGACTGGGGCAGAGCCCAGCAGGGAAGGCAGCTGAAACAAGCGACTGGTTTATGTAAGCTTACACAGATCATCATGTCTTGTGGGTGGGCATTGGGCAGGGGCTCAAACAGGTGAGAGGAGTATGGAAATTTAATGTTTCCTTATTGGATGACACCCAAGAATGCTATGCTTTTCAAAGGGGGTACCACCAGTGGCAAGCCTTGCAGCCCTTTTTCCCAGTGCAGTGGGACTGGTAGGTGGAAGTTAAAGGGCGCATGCGGGAGTGGCTCAATGGCGTGGGGAGGAGGCAGGTACAGCAGAAAAAAAAGGAGTTAGCTCGCTTGCAAGGGGAAGTTCAAGGTTTGTGGGAAAATTTGAAGAGGGGGAAAGCAGTTAAAAGAGAATGCGAAAGGGCAAGAGAGGGAGTGGCCAAGGTGGAGTGGGTAGATGAGGGGGAGGAATCATGGTGGTTTTTTGCCTTGCAGGTGAAAGAAAGAAGCGGGTGATGGGGCAGTTCACATGGCTGATTGAGAGAGGATGGAGGACACAGAAGGGGTTTTACAGGAGGTGACCAGATATTATGGGGATATGTTTCACGAGAAAGCAATAGGGTGGGAACAACTGGACAGCTTGGTGGGGGGGCTGGAAGCAAAGGTGGAGGAAGAAGAGCGGGAGGGGCTGATAAAGGAATTGATGGAAAAAGAAATTCTGGGAGTGTTGAGAACAATGCTGCTAAAGAAGGCACCGGGAGGTGGTGGGATCTCGGTGGAATTCTATTTGAAGTTCTGGGACTTAGTTAAGGGGAATCTCTTGGCCCTGTTTAGGGAACTTATGAACAGGGGATGGGTAGGGGAGGGTTCTGCACAGGGTGTTGTGGTTCTGATCTACAAGAAAGAGGGTCAGGAGCACATTAAGAATTGGAGGCCAATCACCTTGTTGAATTCAGACTATAAGTTTGTCCCAGGGGCACAGGACCAGAAAAGGGGGAAGCCTCATTTAGAGGCAAATCCCAGACCAAAGTAAAAAGAAAAGAAAACAACATGCCTATTGCAGGGGCTGGGAGAAGCAAGGAAATGTGCGATGGGAAACCGCCTGTGCGGTTTGTCAGCCACACTCATATCCAGCTGGGACTGGGTCACGTCATGAGAAAATGCCACCTGGCAGAGATAAAAAGCAGCCGCAAAAGCGTGGGAGTATGTACGGTGAGGCTGGGAAGAGTGGCAGGAGACGACGAGGTGAAAGGCATCTGGCCGCTGCTATCTGTTGCAGTGGCAGTGGCAGTGGCAGCCAGAGCTCTGGCTGATCCCCGAGCCAGGGAAGACTGGCAGGGATCGGAATTGTTGGCAGGGAGACCAGCAGGAGCTGTGAGGGATCCACATGCTGGAGGAGACCAACAGAGGATCAGCAGAACCACCGGAGGAGTCAGCAACAGCAGCAGTGAGAGCCAGCGTGGGAGCTCCCTTCAGAGGCAATGGGTGCCATGGCTCCAGGGTAGGGGCAGGTCCTGGGGGAAGGGAGAGAGAGACCCCGGCTGGAGTGAAAGCACAGACCCCGACCCAGAGGGCATGCTAGCTTAGGGGCGTTAGGGGCTAGCAGAGCACAGGATTCCCCCACACCTCCCGTGGGCATTACCCTTCCCTTTGTTCTCCCTGTTGTTGCACCCCTTAGTAGTCACAGGGTTGGTTCATTAATTTGTTTCATTTCGGGTCACTGCAGGGAAAGGGGCTATGGGCGAAGGTATTGTTTGTGTTCTCCTTTAGGGTTTATCTATTTTGTTTCCCTGGTGAGAGTAGAGTAGCAGTGCTCTTAGCACCAAGCTAGGGTAACCAGGACATCACCCAAGAGGGAGAAGGAATCATGGGAAAACATAGTGAGGGCAAATGGCATCAGACGTAGAAGGCCCAGGGCACTTGTCTACAGGAGGAGATGTGGAGATCATGGAGGATATCAGCAGAGGATTGCCACAAAAGATCTGGAGGCCCCGCTCAAAGTTTGGCACATGGCCAGGGTGTAGGGAAGTTTGGAGCCCCGTGAACGTCTGTCGTGACGTGTGATAGCTCTGGAGGCATCCTCACAGAGGACCCCCTCCACTGAAGGATCATTCAAAGTCATGGTAGGTGAGTTTGGGGGTCACTCAGAGGGTAGCCAAGGAACCCTCTGGGATCTGGGACAACAGGAAGTCCTTTTTCAAGTATGGGGGGAGCAAAAAAGAGAGTCCCGGGAAATGTCGGGCCCCTGAGGGACTCGTCGGGCAACCTGGTGCTCGCAGCCGATGGGAAGGCAGAGATCTTCAATGGGTTCTTTGCCTTGGTCTTCCTGGGGGGGGACCGGGACTTCCTTCCCATTGGAAGCCTGTATTCCCCCTTGGGAATCACTGCTAGCCAAGGGTGAGGGTTGACCTGGTGGAAGGGCTTCTGGACGGACTGGATGTCTTTAAGTCTGCGGGCCCGGATGACCTACACCCAAGGGTGTTGAGGGAGCCAGCTGGGGTGATTGCTGAGCCCTTGGCTCGGTTATACGAGTGCTCTTGGAGCTCTGGACAGGTGCCGGAGGACTGGAAGGTGGCCAGTGTGGTTTCCATCTTTAAGAAGGGGAGGAAAGAGGACCCGGAGAACTACAGGCCTGTCAGTCTCACCTCGGTTCCAGGAAAGATCTTTGAGAAAATTCTGAAGTCCCACATCTGTGAGGGACTAGCAGGGGACTTTATGCTGAAGGGAAACCAGCACGGGTTTGTTAAGGGCAGGTCCTGTCAGGCCAACCTGGTCGCCTTCTATGACCAGGTGACCAAATCCATGGATGTGGGCGTCCCTGTTGATGTAGTCTTTTTAGACTTCAGGAAGGCATTTGACACGGTCTCTCACCCCATCCT
>JAGPOW010003395.1:1605648-1615650 GCA_030014935.1 Caiman crocodilus | reverse complement strand
CGATAGATCTGTTAGAGAGAAGAATAAAACATAACCTTACTGAAGGCTTCCATTGGTCCCAGCCTTTTATTTCTGATAGGCACAGAACCATGTCACTGCCTTTCCCTTGCACTAGACAGCAATAAGGCAGAGAAGAGCAGTGACTGTGTCCTCCCTGAGGGTGGCACAACAACTTGGCATTCCTTGGTGCTTCAGGAGATATGGTAGCTTCTTCATCTCCTGTTAGGGTGACATTTGTATTTTTCCTAATGGAGGACTGTAGCTGTATGACATAATATTTCCATAAATTTGCAACCTGAATATCCATGTATAACCTTATATCCTTTGACACAACTTTCAAAGAATGAAGTGCAGGACAGGGTCCTGACTTTTCTTACTGTATTGAAGTTATCCAAAATTAGAATGGGCCCCAATCTATAAGGAAAAATGGCACTGTCACTCCTATTATGCTTTTCTTATTGAGATGACCTATAGGCTGTGGCTTTCTCCATTGTTCCAGTAATGATTCATTGCTTTAGACTGTTTGTAGCTTTTTTTTCTTTATAAATGCCTCTAAGTTGAGAGAATTCTCAATACAGATCAGTATTCTTGCATCTGGACATGATAGATATCAGTTCTGCCATTATCACATGGCTTGGAAAAATTCAACATGACTAGTGAACTTCTTGGAAGGCAGTGGCTTATATCTGAACTGGAAATGAAGAGGTGTTAAAGTGTGTTGGCTCATTTTTGTGAGGAAGTTTGTTCAACACCTACAGCTTCTCTTTCTGGATCAATCAGACTTAATTAGTCTTCCTTCAGTTTCATACGGATTAATTCATACATTTGCAGTGTTTTAAAATAAAAGTGTGTGCTCATTTCAATTAATTTAACAGAGAAGTGGCACTAGTAGTTAACATTGTAGCAGAGTAATACACATCTCTGATATTGTAGAAAGAGAAGCTGCATACTGATGCTTAATTTAAGGTAAGGAAAAATAAATATTTCAAATGCAGGGGGATATTCTAATGCAAGACCTAAAAGGGTACTTTGTACAGATTACAAAATAAAGTATAGTGACAATCAAAAAAACCCAGCAAAGTAAATAAAGAGTAGCATGGATACAGAGGTAAAGACTTGTTTTTTAAACATCTGCTAAAATAATGCTACTGAATAATGTGGAAATGTGTGTTCCAAAAATTGGAAAATGTGTCTGTACTTGATAATTTTTGAAAGATTATCTGATTAGTTAACTTCCACAGATTCTTAGCTTTTCTGTAAGAGCAGTCCCATTTATTTCGAAGTTAAGGACAAATAGCTTTGAAAACTGAAAAAAATATTCTTTGAAGAATGCATATTTTGCTTGGTCTGGAGAGAGAGGGATGTTTTATTATAACAATATCAAAGAATAAATTGAGAACTCATTCTTGATCTTGATTAGCAGTTATCTCCTGAGAACATGCTTAAACTGAGATCATCTCTTCAACTGTGGTCCCTTCATTCATTACCAAGTTGAGATCCTGCCAACTGTTCACTGATCTGCACAATGCAGTTCCCAAATGGCTTTGGGGGTGGGGGGGATGCATCTGGACATTCATGTTGCATGGATGTATATTCAAGGCAATCAAGAGTTGAAGAAAATGGTATGCCTTAAGTTGAAGATTGTGTGTTTAAAAATGAGAGAAGTGCTAAGCAAGCTTCCCAACACATCTGTAGTAATGTATATAATTAATTTTCACATGCATCTATAATTGATGCAGCTCTGTGACTCAGTCAGTTGGCTCTCAACTTTGATGCTTGAAGTGCCAAAATTGACCATGAGAACACAAGAACTAATTTCATTTTAAGCTAGCTGGTTTACATAGTCTCAGATTACAGTGCACTTTCACCAAACCATGAGGTAAACTGTGCAGTATCACAAGGTTTTGTATTACTCAGGGTCAACCACAAATTATCACTTGGGGATAGAGAAAGACAAATCTCTTTTAAATGAAATGAGACAATGAAGAGTATAGTAAGTAAGATAAGACACCAAGAGACTGAAATGCTACTACTACACTTTGGATTTGGTCTTAGAAAATTGTACAGAAAGCTTTCTAGTTTTATTTACTGTAGTGATAGAAAACATTTTCCTATTGCTAAGCATAATCACAAAAAAGCTTTTAAGTCTTCTTCATCTTTGGAATCATATAGCCCTCCAGATTTGTGTTATTGGTATTGTTTCCTAGTCTGTACCACTCTGCTTATAAAAAAGAAGAAAAAGAATACAACACTAAAACTATTCATTTTATTACATGCATAATAAGTGAGATGTAGGGTTTTTCTTTCTTTGTTTTTAGTGAGAAGATACTAAGTCTATAAGACATTTGAGCTAGGAACAGAAGTTGCATTTGACTCTGGACAAGTTGTGCCTGTGTGGGGACATTTACATAAAATGTTTACTGTGGAGTTGGCCAATTAGCTCCTCATAAATGTTGCAGCATCTACATGTGTGGCCACATTAGGCTGCAGGTACCTAATAAATTCTGCAGGAGGGTTTTACTTGTAAATACAAGTACTAGACTGCTGCGGAGTTTTTCATGCACAGCAATGAATATGTAGATGCTGATGGAGCTGAGGTAAGACTGTTTTTGTAACAAGATACAACCATATAACTGAGGGCAAATTGGAACCAATTTTAAACTTGAAGAATTTAGTACATCTTTGATTTTGATTATGTATCCTACCATCCCATTCTATAGGAAGACAGCTAGTAGGGCTGCATCAGGTGGGGAAATATAATAGCTTCACTGGTCACAATCCCAAAACACAGGGTGCAGACAGAAGTGACAATTTTCACCTGATCTGGCCCCAGAAAGTGGTCTACAGCCATGACCAAATAGAAATGCAGGGCTGCAGATGGCTTTAAAAGGGCCCAATCCCACGAAACTCTGAATCTTTATTGCATGAGAGTTCAGAGAAGCATGCTCCAAAACAGATTGCTTTTTGTAACTTGTGTCTGCAAGCTCTCAGCCTGGTGCTGTTTTCAGAATGGGAGGGAAGGGAGTTTGGTCTGGATTTTTTTTTCAGCTGATGCTGGAGGGTGGAATGGGTGGGGATTAGTGCTCTCCCTTTCCCCCCACCCCAGATGGAGAGGCTCCAATCTACCCATCCCAACCTCCTATGCTGGCTGGAAAACTCCAAGAATGAGATTCCTCTCCTCCCCTGCTCCCACAGCATTCTGAAAACAGTGACAGGCTAGGAGTGGGGAGTAGTTGTGCTACAGAGACTGGGCTGCAGGCTCACAGCAAGCAGCTGGAACTTCCAACTCTTGGATCCAACAGCAAACATCTGTTTGGTCTGGGATATTGATTCAATTTATAGCACTTTCTGCAAAGTGCTATGAGTTGCAATAGGGACCTATTCTTCTGACTGTACCCACAGTTCCTGTGCACACGCTCAGGAGAAATCTACATGGATCTGGCCTTATAGCACAATCTTGTGTGGGGCATCTAAATCCTGCATATAATTAAAGAGGGATGAAAGCAGTTGGGCTCTAATGACACTATGTAGTCTGATGAAGATAAGATAGTAGGATTTGATAAATCTTGAAATACAAAATTGATTATTATGTAGAGGATGATGATAAGTAGGGCTGTACGAAGCTTCAGTCCCTAATTCGATTTGGCAGAGATTTGGCCTGATTCAGCAGCCAAATCTCCAAATCCAAATTGAATCAGGAAGCCCTTAAATCTCTCTAAATCAAATTGGAACCCTCCAAATCAATTCGGAGAGATTCAGAAAGATTTGGCAATTTGGACATAGATACAACTTTAAATGTTTTTTCTACATACCTCTAGGTACCAGGCATCTCATGAATACTGAGATGGTGGGGCAGATGGAGTGTCCCACTGGAGCTCAAGGGGGTCCCCATCATGCTTGGCAGCAGATCTGGAAATGGACCAGAAGCACTTCTAGTCCACTTCCAGGTTCACTAGGGAGCACACTGAAGGCCCCTTTTACATGCCCTGAGCTCAGCAACTGATACCTCCTGGGTCAGGGGGGGCACACAAGGCTCCCCCATGGCTGATTGCCAAACCAGGAGGGTGTGGGGGCCCCTGCATGCTCAGTGGTTCACTACTGAGTGTGCCCCCTCTGTGTTCTTGTCGGACTCTCCATCCACCCTAGCATTGTAGCATTCATGAGCTGCACCTGGTACCTCGAGTTACGTAGAAAAAACATTTAAAGCTGTGTCTGTGGCTGAATCACTGATTCTCTGAATCAGCCTCGAATCTTCAAATTTGGATTCAGCTGAATCCAATTGGGGATAGTGATTTGAATCAACTAATCAAATAACTGTCCCTGATTTGGGCCAAATCTGAATAAAATACTGCCCATTTTGCATAGCCCTAGTGATCAGCTGTCTTTTTTTGTATGTGTACAGGTGATAGGCAAGAATAAAGGGCTTAAATAGCAAAAAGGAAGGATGAAGATATTAAGAGGAGTTTTCTAACTCTGTCAGTCCTAATTTTCTATGATGCTCCAAGTTCATCCCATGGAATTTGCAAGAATAACTCTAAAATTAAGCTGCTAATATTTGTGACTTTCTGTTCTGTGAAATTTCTGTTGCATCACGTTTACAGAAAGCAACAGTTACAGGGTATCCAAAAATGGCTAAAGCCAGTGGTTAATCCTGATATTTATCTAACCTTAAAAAACCAAATTTGTTTAATGTTGGCATAACATCGTGTGAAGGTCTGTGTGAAGTTTTGGTCCCTGATTTGACTCAGCAGAGATTCGGCCCAGTTTGGTGGCCAAAAATCTGAATCAAATCAGAGGACTGTTTAATCTCTCTGAATTGAATTGGGACCCTCTGAATCAGTTTGGAGAGATTTGGACATAATGGCATCTTTAAATGCTTTTTCGACATACCTCTAGGTAGCAGGGGTTTGTGAGTGCTGTGATGCTGGGGCACACAGAATGTCCTACAGAAGTGTGGTGGCCTCCCCAGTGCACTCAGCAGCAGACTTGGAAGTAGACCAGAAGCACTTCCAGTCCACTTCTGGGTCTGCTGAGGCTCACACTGTCCCCTTCCCTCTCCCGCACCCCCCTGGCTCAGTGACTGGTGTCTCCTGGATCTGGGGGGCACCTGGAATCCCCCTGTGGCCACTCGCCAAGCCACTACCAGAAGTACTTCTAGTTCACTTCTGAGTTTGCCTCTGAACATATGGAGGGCCCCCACCCCCATTCTTGTGGGATGCTCCATGTGCCCCAGCATCGCAGAAATCGCGAGCCACACCTGCTACCTCAAGGCATGTAGAAAAAACTTTTAAAGCTCTATCTATGTCTGAATCGCATCAAATCTTTGGACTCAGCCAAATTGAATCGGGGACAGTGATCTGAATCAACTAATCAAATCACTGTCCCTGATTCAGGTCGAATCCAAATCGAACATATACTAGGAACAAAAGAAATCTAACAATGGAAATGAGAGTGTTCCAAACTGACACAGAAAAGGCAGGAAGACTCGACAAATATTTTGGTTCTGTGTTTGGAGCTAAGATGAATGATGATAACAAAACACCTTTTTTTCCATGGTAAGTATATGTTAAATAGTAGCTATTAAAATTCAAATTTTAAAAGAAGCATATCTGGATAACCTGAATACAAGACTTTTTAAAAAAGATTTGTTTAGAAAATGTGATTCTTATATTTCAATGTTAATGACTCTAAATAATTTGAGGAATTTCCACAGGAGTGGAAAAAAGTCAATATTGTGCCAGTATTTAAATAAACTAATTGGGTTCAAGTGGGTAAACAGGAAAATTAGTTTGACATTAATATAGGACAATCTAATTGAATGATTGATGTGGGACTCAATCAATAATCGTAAGGATGAAGTTGCTGCCAGTCATCTTGATTGCATGGAGGATAGTTCTTGTCAAATGAGCCTGATGTAATTTTTTGAGGTCGTAGGCTGTACATTATATGAGTGGAGAGGAGAAGGTGGGATGCAGGAGGAGAGACAGATTTAATCCTGATTCAGGAACTGTCACCTCTGAAGCAAGTTAAGACTGTAGAAGGGTAGGCTTAATTTGCTAGGTTCACTGTGCCCTGGTCCTCATGTGATACTCCCAATAAAGCCTACTTCATAGAAAGATAAGGTTAGTGGCCAAGTGCATATTTTGATAGTACTTCACAAGATGACAGAACGCCCTATCCTGGCTTCATACCACTTATCTATGCCAGGTGAATTCTCTCCTGGTTTTCTCTGGATTTGGTGGAGAGTTGCTGTTAAAGGCCAGTTAGCTTAGAAAGTGCCTGCAAAAGGGTGAGTTTTAAAAAGGGAAGTAGAACACTTTACAATTTCTAACCAATATTTGCATGAGGGCATGGAAAAGCACTTTGATATATCTCTTAGCAACCCAGGAGTATAGTTTAAAATTCAGATATAACAAACATATATAGGCCTGTATAATAATTAGATACTTCTGCTTACATAAACCTTGAGTCTTGAAGGTTCACTGTATTTTACTGAGTGATTAAAACCTTTCCACTATTTGCAAAATATAAATATTAATAATCTTAGTATTTTTATCAATGCTGAAATGGGTTAGCTGTGCATTGTTCCATACCCCAGATTTAACCCATTTGTATTTATTCTCATAATTAGTTGGGGCTGGAGTGCTCAGATCACTTAACAAAATTATCTTCAAAACTTGAAGTGTATAATACAGAAATAAATGACCAGGTAGAGATATTACATTTGTACATGTATAAGTGATCGGAAACTGGTCTATAACCTAAGAGAATAGAAGTTTGGCACACAAAACCAGTCTATACCTGTAACAGGACAGAAGTTCAGCACACTCAGACTGATTTAAAAATGGTGGAATCCAGTCTAAGATTTGCCTCTCCTCCCCACCAAAGGATGAATGTGTGTTCTGTTCTCTACTAATCTATACTATGTAACTTACAGAAAACCATGTAACTTTAGATTGATTCTGCCTTGGGCTTTTTGAATGTCTGTACCTAACCAATCACTCCACTCAAGCCAAGTAGCTCCTTTTTCAACTTAAAATGGATTGTGTCTCATTCCCGGGTATCTTGTGCACTGCAGGTTAAATTGAGACAAATCCAATTTGGTTTAACTGGAAAAGAACAGAATTTACTAACTCAAATGTGAAGTTAGCCTTTCAGAAAAGGTTTTATGATCAGGTCTTGATAATGAGGGAGACTTGCATCTGGTACATTTATCCAGCAGATGACCCTGATGGGAATCATAGATGAAAGACTGAGTTTACTTTTGAGGGAAATACTATATGACTTTTAAAAGATGTGGCCAGTTTGGGACTAAATTGTATGATATTCTGTCAGGATCCATCTAGGTGGTCTCTTTACCCAAGGAAAGGTGTTTTTTTTTCCTTTTTTTTTCTTTTTTTTAGTTATCAATTACTACTTCTATAATGCTCCTATTAAAAGCTTTACATTGTTCTTCGGACGAAGTAGATCATTGTAGATTTTTGAGCTTTTCTTGAGCTCGGCTATTATTTGGATTCTGACAACTATATAATTTGTAAAAGAAAACAAATTCTTACTTAATCTCTTCATTAGTCTTTACCATAATGCCATTAGAATTTTTAATAGAAGAAATTATTACCTTTTTAAATACTCCATTCACACTAACAGCCCATCCCCAGTGTTACTCTTTCATGAAAAGCCTTTTCATTTCACTTAGTATTTGAATTATACCATTTGCTTAAAGTGCATTTAGTTCATTTCATAATTACAAAACATGAAAATGATATATAGCACCGTTCTGTGTTCAGAATTTTAAGATGAGAGAAAGGTACTCTGCTGCTTGTCTTATGAAGGTAGAAAAATAAGTTTGTTCTGAGTGCTTTGTTATTTTCATTCAAAGTATTAGGTCTAGATCTTACAAACGCATGTATTTACCTAAATATACAGTTCCGAATATTCCCATTCAGATTAATAGTAGTAAATCTAGGCACGTGCTTAATTGTTTGTAGGACTGAGACCTAAAAGAATCTGTTTCTGAATATATCTTTGTTTTTACCAATTGAAAAAAATACCAATAAGGAGATTTTGTTCAATCATAAGGTTCTATTTGTAATTATGTTCCAATTAGTTGGTCAATGTATATTTCTAGTTTAAATTGGATGAACAGGTATTTACAGATTGATAAATGATTGCTTAGAGATTTGAAACTTGATTAATGCAACTCCATATATTACCTTTGACTCATTTTTTAGGCCTTTATGATTCAGAAATAAGTTCTATCATGTTGGGAAAAATAGGACATTGAATTTAATTGGCTTAGGTTGAAAGGTTTCCACGCATCACTAGAGAACGGCTTTGCTTAACAAAGAGTTCTGGTAAAGCTACCTGGTGTCCAAGAATTTAAGGTATAATTAAAATTTAAATCCCTGAAGAAACTAACAGATAAAACAGATTCCTTGCAAATATCGAAATAAGGCAGCATAATTTTTGTTTGCTATTTAAAACAGGGGGCTAAGTGCTCTTTATTTTGCATTACAGAGGGAGTCTGGACAATACACCTAATGTAAATTGGGAGGGAGGAAGGAGGGATTCCTAGCAAAAAGTGAAAAGAAAACCATACAGTGCTATAGAAATGTGAAAGGGTTTAAGTTTAAGAAGAGGGTTATAAAAACTGGGACATCTCTTAAGCATGCTGATTCTGGGCCCTGTCTTCCTATGCAGAACCACACCAGTTTTACTGCATCATAGACCCTCTCTGTCTGTGGAGCTGAGAGAGAATGAGTATCAGCATTTAACTGCTTGACATCTTGCATAAATGAGATGGGAACATTACAATAAAAAAAATGGATAACACCTAAAAATGGATTTTGGATGCTGAAAAAGAGAGGGTGGATGCAATGATAGTATAAAACTCACTTTTCATGCCTCCAGTGGTTAAGACTAGAGCTCTGGGCACTAAAGGACGTGATCACACCATGCAGCCACCCCCTCCTTCCCTTCTGGATCTGTCCCTGCTAACAGAAGTTTAAATAGACAGGGTAAAATCCAGCCATATTTATATTTAGACAAGTCTGTTAGAATCAGTTCGGTTGCATGGTTATAGGTAAGAGCAGAACTTGTCCATCCATTCAGAACTACTTCTCAAACTTTAAAACAACTTTAAAACAAAGTTAGTGTTTATAAAGTGTGATCATTTCAAAGCATATAATATTAAAACCCTTTTCTTGTGATTTTGGGAATGGTAGGGACCTTTTGTGACAATGAATCTAGTCTCCAAATCATGTAATTCCTTTCATAACTTGATCAAATTCCATCTTAAAAATAACTTGGCTTTTGCGCCCCTGCTACTTGAGTCAGAAAGCTGTTCCAGAATACCATCGCTCTAATTGCTAGAGCATCCATTCTAATTTCCAACTTAAATTTATTCATAGACCGTTTATATGCATTTTGTTCTTGTCAGCATTATCCTTTATAGCTTTAATAGCTCTTTTCCCCGTCTGATGTTTACCTCTTCATGTATTTATAGAGAGAAATCTTATATCCTCTTAGCCTTCATTTTACTAGACTAAGAAACTCTTTTAGTTTCTTCTTATATAATAGGATCTCAATTCATCTGGATATCCTTTTTCTGTACTTCGTAGCCTTATTCTGTACCTCTCCCATTTTCAATTCCTCTTTTTCAAATGTGGTTCACCAGAACTATGTACTTTAATCCAGATGAAATCTTACCACATACAAAGATCTCACCATATACAGACCTCACCTATACAAAGGTATCAAGGCATAGACAGAAGAGGAGCTCCCCATTGTAACTCATGCTGCTTTGCAGGAAGCACTATGAGTTACGGCAGTCATCCGGACCCAACAGAAGTTTGCTGTCCAGTCGCAGGGGTCAGGGAATCCAGCTGCTGGCTGTGAGCCTGCAGCTGGTCTCCCTAGCAACACCTAGAGAGTGGTGGTGGACGGGTCGTACTCGACCTGGAGAGATGTTAGTAGCGGGGTTCCCCAGGGCTCAGTCCTTGG
>JAGPOW010003395.1:1566384-1605548 GCA_030014935.1 Caiman crocodilus | reverse complement strand
GCTGGGGTCCTGTGACCCCAGCACTCGTTCCTGCCATTGGCGGGGGGTCAGACTAGATGGCCTGCTCTAGGCCCCTTCTGACCCTAGTTACTATGAAACCTCTACCCTGTCCCAGCTCCAGTGCTATTTTCAGAATAGGAGGGGGAGAGGGAGTGGAGGGAGCTAATTTTGGGAGTTCTCTAGCCAGTTCTGGAGGGTGTGGTGTGTGGGGGGCTCCAATCCATCTGCCACACCCTCCAATGCTATGTGAAAAACCCCAGACTGAACTCCCTCTCTCCCTTCCAATTCTGAAAACAGTGCTGGGGCTGGGAGGTGGTGCAGGCACAAGTTACTGAAGGTACTTCATTTTGGGGCATCTTTATCTGAACCTTCATTCAATGAGGGTTCAGATTTTTATGGGATTGGGCCCTTTTAAAGCACTCTGCAACTGTGCACTTCTGTTTGGTCACAGCTGTCGAGCACTCTCAGGGGCCAGATTGGGCAAACATGTTCATTTCTGTCTATGCCTTCAGTCATTCCTTCTCTACTAGAAACACTTCACTTGATACATCTTAGGATGGCATTACTAAAGCAGTACTTTGAGACCTCACAGCAACAACAGGAGATGGAAAAGCATGAAAAGCAGAAACAGTGTTGTGGACCAAATCAAGAATCCAGCATCATCCATCCCACATGGAAACACATGACTGAGCTGCCATAGAATCTGTTGATCCCAGATAGGGCTCATTAGGCATCTTTAGACACACAGGTAAGACAATCATGCAGTACAATCATTCTGGACTGTGAGGGATTGCTGAAGAAGAGAAGAGTACCACCAAAGATTTGATCAGTTTGCTAAAAACCCTTGTTATTAGGCTTAAGGCTTCTTTTCATTTTTGACTGTTCCGTTTCTGGGAGGAAGATTATTGTTGAAGTGGACTTGAGTACATAAAGCCCTTTGAGGGTTTTTTTCCAGCTAGTTTGTAATTTCCATTGACCTAGCTTTGTTATTTCCATTTCCAGACCCTCATTTCCATTAGCCTTCCTACCTTCAACCCATGTTCAGCATCATTTACCACACTGATAATTTAGGCAAAGTACTTGTTTGGTTTTGGGGCTGTACCTATATTAACTTTAATCTCTGACACATCTTTACTGAACAGAAGTTTCATTTCTTTCTTTGTTGTTTAATTTAATGTGCATTGTCATTTCTATTTTTGAGTACAAGTATAGCAAATGCATATATAGTGTAAATACCTGAAACTGAAATTAGTGTTGCTACATTGGTGCAACTGGGACCCAAATGTACTCCTTAATTATAGTGATGAAGACAAGTAGTTGAATCAGACATTGTATAGGCTTTACTGTTTTCTTGAGCTGCTAACAATATGCTAGTAGATAAACATAATACAGCTTCTAAATGCACAGTTTCATAGACTATACAAAAATGTGTATTTTATGTATTGAATGAAAAAAGCATTCAAAACATGTACATATAAATGAGATTTGGACAAATTGACTGGGGAAACTGCTGACACTTCTTTTAGATGTATGCTATGTATGATATGTAGGGATTACATTTGGAATACATTATTGGTTTAAAAGTTGAAAATAATAGTCCTATGAAAGGGACCCAGAATTTTTTCATAAAGGTCTGTTGGAGAGAATATTAAATGGAATTCTTTTAACCAGGGCTTAAGAAATTCTCTTTAAAAAAAGGTCTGGAGAGTATAGTCAATTGTCTGTAAGCATTCCAGAAAAATAATTTCTCCAAATGGGCTGAAACATTATCAGTTTAGTATTCATACAAATTGTCTTTGTTTGTGTCATGGCCAGAATTGCAATAAATATAGCTCACTTTCTTACTGTTTAAACCCAACATTTTCCTCAGCTATCATTTATATTAAAGAACAGCAAACCACATAATGCTAGCACACAGGTATAATATTTGCTTTAATAGATCCTCTAATGAACTGCTTGTTTTTGGAGCAATTAAAGATTATTATATTGCCATCATAATATTTATAAGTAATATAGGTTTTCTTGTACTACTCATCTACACGTGTCACTATGGCAACATTGTTACTGCACCATGATTTAGTACTTCCTTCTGAATGTACTAAATCATGGCGCAATAACAGCCCATACTGCACCGTACACATGGTGCACAGTTGTTTTTAATGGCTACTTTGCCGTAGCAGCACACTAGACTGGGGGAGCACATCGTGACAGTAAAGTAGCTGCTAGTCACATCTAGATACCCACAGACACTATGTTGCCATAGCATCATGTGTAGATGTGCCCACTGTGGATCAGACTGAACCCAGGTACTCTATAGTCTTCATAGCGTTCTCTTTAGATTTTCTTGCGGAACAAAATGCACCCCAGAAACAGGTGAATAGATACTTGAACATTCAGAAGTTAGTGTAGCTGAAGGAAGTTCCTGGAGAGGTAGGGAAGGGAGTTGTATGCCAAATAGTTCTTGTAGGGATCCTGAAATCACAAGGTTGGATTCCTTCCTGGCCAACCCACGGGGCAGGATGGTTTTGCTCTACCTCAAATAGGCCAGTTTTGCCAATAAAACCTAAAAAACCTACCCTGTTTGAAACATATTTGCAATCAAAATCTTATGTAGTTTTTTTTTGTATGAGCATTGTTAACTGAAACTACTACTGAGTAATAGTAACAAACCATAGGTTAGGTAACTGACGGTCACAACACCTAAGTTTCCTTTATGGACCTGCTACTGTTTTTCTTTATGACCTTGGTCAAATTACTAAATCGCTTTCACTTCCTTGACTCTATTCTTCTGCACTGAGGTAAATGGAAATTACCATTTACCTCAGTTGGTTTTAGTGGAGATAGGATCAATCGTGCACTATATATATGTCTTAGTTCAATAATATTATATTTATTGTAGGGTAAGTACAGTTGTGTGCAATAAACTGTGATGGGACCTTTAGACAAAAAGCAATTTATAATGTTAGATTATTTTTACCTTGTTATAGGCCACAGATACATAACCATCCTAATATGTAGGAGGCTAAGATTGAGATATAAGCCTGAGGCAAATGTATACAAATGAACACATTGGGTTCAGAGTCTGCCTGAAAACTGGGAGAAAATTGCCTTAATTAGGTCAGGAGTAAAATACCCGCTGGTTGGAGTTGACCCACACTGATTCAAGGGGTTGCATCATGTTTTCATAGGGATTTTTTCATTTGGGGGTTTGTTTTTAACCATGAGAGCCTGAAATTCCACAGGTTAATTTATTCGTGTATCCACAGAAAAAATGCTTGCTATTTTGAAGGATGAGCTCATTACATGGTGAAGTGTAGGAAGGAATACATTTGTTAGTAGTGAGTTTAAGATTTTATATAGCTTTTATCTTACCCTTTCTTTTTTTTCAGTATTATTTACTTTATTTTATTGTTGTTACTGTATATTGTGAAAATTCTTCCAGGGCTCTTTAGAAATAATGGAGTGAGATCAGTGTATGAGGTAAACACATTCCTGGCTCATTGTTAAAAACAACTAACTCTTAAAGATCAGGATGCTGTATTTTTTTGTATTTTATACAATGACATTAATTGTTGACAATAGAAGAATTATGAATAATTACACTTATTCAAGATAATAAAAACATTCAGTCACTATGGGCATTTATATGCATGCTCTGGGAGTGTGGAGGAAAGTGGGGTCCTTTAATTAGAGTGGCTCTGAGATCTGCTCTTATTAAAGCACTCAGTCATGTATATCAGCTTTCCTGTGCTGAAGAATGACAATGGGGGTGTTTTAACTAATACTCATTAAATGAGCTTTAGTTAAAGTGTCCCTGCTGCCATTTTTCAGCATGGGGACACTGATGCATGTGATGGTGGAGTCTGCTGGGGTATGGTAATTAGTAAAACAATACTGAAAAACTAAGAAAGATCTCCAGACTCCTGACCAACTAATCGAGTCTGCTCTGTAATTACAATGTATTAGAGCAGCCTTGCTGCATGTGTATAGGCTTTCTATCATTCCATTCAGGCTGTCAGCATAAAGAATGAGGAGCTCAAAAGGAGGATACTTTGTAGCTCTGATTCTCTTCTTTAGGCTGGTGTAAACCAAAATCCATGACACGGAATTTGCATAAAATGTAAGGAGTACAAAAATTAGTGTAATTGGTGAATGAAACCCTGTGCGTCCTTTAAGGATGTACCAGCTCTTTGCATCAGGCTTTGAAGTATAGCTTTCTAAGGAAGTGTGTTTTGACTATTTGAACAAACATTTTCTGTCTGCTTGGTTGCTTGAAAACCAATTTCCCTGTATTTCTACTACTATAGAAAACACTGTAGCGGCAGTATGTAAAACAACTGGCTACTTATATTAAGTGTATGATAAACAAAATTGTATAAAATGAATTTTAAATTGCAGGCTTCGATAGTAAATCTGCAAAGTGTTGTTTCCTTTTTCTCAGCGTTGTTTCTACTTGGCTTTGAGATTTTCCGGTTATCCACTGAGGTTATAGGCACATAGGAATCAGCTTTTGATGACATACCATAGACTTCAACTCACTTGCATTTGAAGCTAATTCAGAGTAGAGTTTAGTGTAGCATTTGTAGACCAATTTGTAGTACTATTAGATACTTGTTTAGTCTCCACTGGACATGTAGTATTAGGAATTTATTTGAGAGAGGTCAGCTACATTCTGCTGTGCTATAAATGGTTATTACTGAGTTGTAGCACCCAGGCCTTAATCCAGCTTTCCCAAGTATAAAGATTCTTATTGAGCTCAGCAGAAATTAGATTGAGCCCCAAATGTAGAAATAGAAACCTCTGACCTAGTAACAGTTCAGTTGTAGTTGTTGCTTTCTCTAGGTTTCTCAAATGAGAGCTAGGATTACTTGGACTAATCTGTTGCTTTAGTATTTTCTGTTTTCACATTTCTTCCAGTGGAACTTCTAGATACAAATATCTTTGTATGTTTCACACATCCAGTAGTTTCATAAAGCATTTGTATATTCTATTTCGTATGTTGTTCTAACTTAAAAGTTGCAGGACCAGTTTATGTCCTTGTGTGTGCCACACATGTACATAGTTGGATCTAAGATTTTGAAAAGGGGGTGCAGTTGGTGTGGTGTATCATCACATATAACAACAAATATTTTTCTCTAGTTAAACAGAAACACGAAGCTTTAATAATATGCTAGGTGTCTAAGACCAAAGCAAAAGCTAAAATAAATGCATTGCAATGTGCACTAATATGTTAGATTCTATATTTAAAGTTAAAAAAAACAAGCAAAAATAATAAAAAGATATTGTTTCATTAGTCCTGTAGTCATTATTGTTAAATGAACATCTCTTTTTCAGATTTGTAAAGCAGGCTAGCCTTCTTGAATGTCTTGACAGTGCTTCCAATATTTCACTGTCAGTCATTTATACACCTGAATTAATCTTACTACACCTTAGTTAAGATTTTTAGCTAGAGCTAAAGAAGTAGTTTCCAGGACTGTGATATAGAAGAGAGACATTACCAGGAATAGCTAATAGACAGAAGAATTGCAGAAAAAATGATAGTTTGAATAGTGGAAGATTAAGACCATTAAAAATGAGAGAGGGTCATTAACACCTGGGGGCTAGGGACAGACATTACACATAAGTGATCAGAAACTGGTTTAAAGCTGTAACAGAACAGATGTTCACTGCACATAAACCATTTTGAAAATGACTGAAACTGGTTTGAGATAAACCTGGTTGAATGTAGTATCAGACTTAAATGATTTGGGTCAAACCAGTATATGTAATGTCTGTCCCAGACCCCTTCCTGGTTTAAGTTAAACCACAGTCCCCCAGCATCATGGCAGGCTCTCTGGGCTAGGCTCTCTGCTGCACAGCAGAACTGGCCACTCTCTGTTTCCTGGCTGGAGCTCTGGCAGAGACTGCAGTCATGTGCCTGGTTTTCTCCTGCTCCCCACCACCCCTCCCTTTCCCAGTCCCTGCTAGGCAGGGCTTCTCGCCCCCCTCCCCCAACCTTTACACAGACACCTCTCAGCATTAGTTAGCATAGCACATGTTGGCTATGGTCTGTACTGTGGGAAACCAGTTCCTTTCTTGGAAAAACTGTTTAAGAAGAACTTGAACTAATGGTGAGAAGATTTGTTTTCTGATAAGGTGATAATCACAAGGACTGAGTAAAACACCAGTATTTTGTTTTTGAATCACTGTTTCATTTTGTTTCAGCTGAAACTGTTTTGAGTTTCAACGGTGTTTCAGCCATGGGCTATAATGGAGAATGACTAAAATGCCTATAACGTTATAATTTCTTGCCTGATTCTGATGAAAATTACAGAAATGGTAGCCTCTTCTTAGGAGCCTGCTAGGTTTCAAGGAAATGGATGCAGGGGTTTCTGGGAAACTATGCCCCAAGGTGCGGATAAGCAAAATTCTTGTCACGTCTCTCTGTGTGTGTGTGTGTGTGTGTGTGTGTGTGTGTGAAGTCGGAGTGGGGTGAAAACAACAGGCATGGTAGCCCCAGTATTGAAATAGTTTCACATACATATCTCCATCAGGACACCAAATGCCTTGATGAAAAATACATATGAGACACCAAGCAACAACTGCGTACTAGAATGAATGCACACTGAAAATTTATCAAAGACAAGAACACCCAACTACTTGTCTGCCATCTCTCAGGCCTGATCCTCAAACCACTTTTCACAGGTGAGCTTATGAACTTCATGTCATCAACCTCCTGGATACAGAAACTCATGGACTCAATATAGAAATTGAAATTACGACACACTACAACCTGCTGGACATCTGACTCCTCAGGTACCTCTCCACTTTTACCTGCTACATCCCCATACCCTCCCCCCCAGCCTGTCCCTCACCCACTGACACCTCCATTTTCACTGACTAGATTTCTGGCCTGCATTGCATGCCAGCCCTTGGCTTCTTTACTATTGTTCCCATCCAGGAAGAGTGCACACACCAACTGCAGATGCTTCCTCAGCCTAATGGGGTTTTCAGCCTGAACTATATTAGGGATAAGATATAGTTCTCCAACTATTATGTTGGTCTACTAAAAGATATCGGATTGACCCAAAGAACCTTGTCTGCCTGGTAGAGCTATAGCTCTATACATTCCCTACACTGTGGCCCATGCCTCATAGATGGCAACCCAGGCAGCTAAGCTGAGCTCGCTTGGAGCATTACAACTCTAGAGCAACCAGCAAGCCTTAGGCCGCTCAAAGATCTTAGGGATATGGGCTTTTTCCAGCCAGGATTGTGCATGCATGTGGTGGCTGGAGGTTATAAGGCACCTTATACCAGCCTTTTACCAGGGAGGTCCTCGGTCCTGACATTTGTGGGAGCTGCCACACCACCGGCAGTCCCAACAGGCCTTCCAACCCTGGCAGGGTGCAATTTTAGGTCATGCCCAAGACCTAGGGCCTCCTCCTTTCCCATAGCTCCCATACCTCCAAATTCATCCTGGCATGGGAGCTCAGCAGGTACATATTCCTCCTCTGCTGGCTGGTGATGCAGTGAGTGTCACCTCCAGCTCTGAGAACAGGGCATTAAATGGTTTGGAAACCAGAAACCAAAAGGAAATAGGTGTAGATGGAGTGAGGAGGGTGGAACTCACTCCATCTACTGGAGCTTGGGGTTACCCCAGGAGCTGGAGGTTCACCTTGAGGAACACCAGCTGTTCCACCAAACCAGGATCAAAAGAGATGTTGTGACACCCCATCACAACACTAGCAATGCTGAACACCCTCTCTCTTGGAACACTGGTCAGTGGACAGGACAGTAGCAATGCCTGTGGTGGAGGAGTAGACTGGCTGGAGGATGGCATACTGGCATGAGACAGTGGATCCCCCTCTTCTACATCCCCCCCCACACCTCCACCCTTCTGCCTCCCTGACTATTTACCAGCACCTCCATCCAGAGATCTAGGGTTTTGCTGCTGCATGCACTCCTCTTTACCCTCAGGTCATACATGGCAGTCAGCACATGGACTGTACTGGACCATAAGGGATCCAGCCATTTCCTGATGCCCTCCAGCTGCCTCGCCAATGCCTGCATGTCTGGTGACAGTAACTTGCCCCAGCCAGGAACATTGATCCCCTGGAAGCTCTCCATTTGACTCTGACTTTCCTCACTGCAGGGGTCACCTGGCTAAGGAGTGCTTCAGCAGCACTGAGGGTTTTGGTGGCCTCAAGGAAGGGCTTCAGGACCAGCAAGATCTGGGAGATGGTATCTGCTAGTGTAACACTGTAAATTTTGGGGAGTACTGGATTTGCAGCTGAATGAAGGCTTTTTCCTGTGCCTCAGCAAAGCTGCTGGTCACAAGGCTGGTTAATATATTGAAAGTAACTTCAGCAAAAGCCACTAGTCACAAGCTGGATAATATATTAAAAGTAACTAACTTTGCTAATACTTAAGTAAGTGGATTCTTAACAAAAGAATAGGGTGCAAAGTGCATGAAGTGTTGAGTAAAATTAGGATACAGTCCAACCGTTATTGTTAGGGGACAAAGCAGAAATATGATCTTGGAGGTGGTGCTGAAGTCAGCAAGAAAACCAGAAAGAGCCAGTAAGAAACCGCAAGTGACTGAAAGAAGCAAAGGTCAAAGTCTTACACATATGCTTTTAGCAGAGAGACACGTAAATGAACGAAATGCCTAGGCAATACCATGCTAAGAAAGCAAACAGTAAACAGAAGCAGAGTTTGAGATGGGAGGAGAAATGGGTGGAACCAAAGAAGGGACGAGGGCAGAGTGAAAGTTAATATGTATGAACCAAGTTGTATAAATGTGGAAAAAAATTATTGTTCAGAGTGGCTCCTGGTTTGTTGTATTTTGGGAGCTAGTCCAAAGCTGTTTCCATTCTGAATAAAGCAGTTGCGAACAATGTGTGCTGGTGTTTGCTCCCTTCTTGCTCTGGCTAATGACTACCAGGGTCCAGGAGCAATTGGATCGTCATCTCCCTAGTCATTGAGTGCCACATGAAGTCAGGATCTAACAGTATCCAACCCAAGTCTGTTAAGGGGGCCACTGATCCCAACCTCCTTGAGCAAGGCCATCTCATGTACGGCCTTCTGAGGCTGCTCCACCAGCCTCTTGAGCATCAGGTATGTAGAGTTCTACCAAATCTGCATCCTGCATGATTTTGTGCTGGGGGATATTCAGCTCTGCCTGTTTGTCCTGCAGCATCTTGCTCCCCTTGATGCTGCAGTAAAAGTAGCCTGCTACCTTACTGCATTTGTAAATGAGCTTGCTGGTGGTCCTGGAGCTACCAGCAGCAGCCCTGTCCCCCTTCAAGGTGTCCCTGAAAATGAGGTGCAACTTTTGTGCCACATAGCAGATGCCAGCAAAGTTGGTATCATGGACCACCTTACCATATTGGCCTCATTGTTAGTGACCATGAAACCGCAGGTGAACTCGCTCTGCCCAGTGAGCCATCCCTGCACCAAGCGGTTCATGGTCATAATGATCTCTCTTGCCATGTGGGACTCATCCATCACCTCAGCTTGAAGGAGAGCCCACTGATGGCTTGTCTGGTTGCACTAGTGCCCTGTGAGGGAGAGGTAGGCATGATCTCCACCCTGACTTTCTCCATATATCCAAGGTGAAGTGTAAGGGCATTTGTGGACCTGCCTTGCACAGCTCATCCTTCAAGTACTCCCTGCATACCTCATACAGGGAGGGCATCACCATCCTGCTGAAGGTGGTGCATGCGGCCACATTGTGTGAAAGGGCCATAACTGCCATTAGCTGCCTGAACCCTTGCCATTCAATGAAGGAGAAGGGCTGGCCATCCACAGCAGACATCTCCCCAGTGCTCTGGGTGACCTCACTTGCCTAGTGAGCACATCCCACCTGTGTGCCTGCCTTTCCCCCACTGTTCCAGGGTGACCTGCCTCTGCTTTGGAGGGCAGGGGCTTTTGAGTGAGAGGTGGACTTCTTTTTGGGTACACTTCTGTTGGTGCCAGGCTGAGGAGCAAGGGCAAGGGGTAGTGCCTGCAGAGATGCAGCAGCATTCCCGTGGTGCTCATGCATTTTGTTCCCTTGCCCTGGTTGGTTTTGACTCAGCAGTGCAGTTAGGTAGCATATATCAGATCATCTGCCCTTCAAAATGATCCTAGACCACACTACCCCCTCACTTTGTGGTGTGGATGAGGCTCCTGCCTTATCATCCTCCTCAGCAGGTAGAAGCACGACAACAGAAGGAACTGAGCCAGATGCCCCCGCAACCTCCCCCACAGTCCCTTCTGGGGAAGGGGCTTTAGATTGAGCTTCTCTAAGATTGGGAGTGGGAGGCTCATGCTGGAACCTGTAATTGAGGTGGAGGAGACTGTGCTACAAGTGTTGCTTGTTGGCATCCTGCTGGTGCTGGGGTTTATTATCACAGCTGGTGTCAGAGCGGGTGCAGAGGGAGTGCAGGTCCTTGCTCCCAGAACCAGCAGAAGCCTCATGGCTGGTTGAAAAGAGGCTGTGTCTCAGCTTGGGTGATGGGGAACTGACACCTCTTCCTCTGCTCGCTCCCCTCCCAGGCTTGGCAGCACTGGCCTTTCCAGCACACTTTGTTTTCCTGCATTGGAAAAGGTGTCTGAATGTGTATACTGTGTGTATATGTAGGTGTCTGTGTGCAATCTATCTAATCTATGCTTTGCTTTCCTGAATAATGGCCAGCGATCATACTGTTAGGAACAACACAGATTACATTTTTTTTTAACTGAAGAAAAAGAAATGTCAAAGAAATTGATATAGGAAAAAAAAAAAAGAAATGATATACAGATAACAATGCTAGTATTGAAGTTAGGCTAGTATAGCTAAGCTATCAGTGTAAGCTGTATCCTATCCAATCCTTTGAAAGCAGAAGACACACTCCCTAGCTAGACAGTAGCAGCTAGGAAGCAGTCAGAGTCCATGTCTTTCAGATGCTGCTCTTTAGCGAGAGACAGACAAGGCTGCCTGAGGCTGACCAAGGCTGATAGCTTAGGCACTCACAGGTTTATATGCTGTTTTTAAACTTTTTAGGACCCTCCCTCAGAGCACTGGGATTGGAAGGGACCTCAGGAACAGTCAGCAGACACTGGCTAGCTAAAGATATCAGTCTGTTACCCCCTCTTTCCCTCCCTCTCCCTACTTTGTTTCCCTGCAAGCCTGGGTGCAAAACACCTTTGAAACACTGAAACATCTTTGATTATATTTCAATTTGTTTTGCTTCATTTTGAACATTTGAACATGTCTGCTGTTTCATTTTGGATTCAGAGTTTTGAGTGTTGAAATGCTCAAAACACTGCCAATATGAAACAGCGGTTGACATTTTGCACAGTCCTAATAAACACTGCTTTATCAACTGCCTACTGGGCTACTCAGTATAGTGGAGAGGGTGGAGGGCAACCCCTCTCTAATCAGAGCACCCTGCCGTGGCCTTCCCTCCTTAGCTCAGCTCGGCACTATAAAGGGGGAAGGGAGGACTGTTCTAGTGCCCCTGGCTTTTAGCCTGAGCCACTGCAGGCATGTGCCTATATTTCTGGGATGTCTTTACAGTTACAAACTGATTTAGCTTAGCCAGGTCAGACTAACCAGATTCAAATTCGGGCCCAGGCTTTTTGAATGTCTGTCCCTAACCGTGGCGTGAAGGGAGATTAGCAAGAATTAGATAGTTTGTAACAAGCCATGAAGACAAGTAACTCCCTCATTGCAACCTGAATAAAAATGCTTATGTCACTGCCAGGCAGCTGCTTTTGAAGTGTGGGTGGATCAAGAATCAAAGTGGGGTGTACAACCCCATGGATCTCCCCCTGCATAGATCCAAGGGGGCTGAATTCTGGGTGGAGATGCCTGGAAGACTATACTTCTTTCAGAAGGGAACTCCTTCTGGCCCATGTGTGCTACATCTTGGCTTTTACATATGCCCTCCTTGTCTCAGCACAATGAGTATGTTAGAGATGAGAAAAAGGTGTGGGAGACCTCACAAAAGAGAGCTACCCAGAAGCAGCTGAAAGTTATGGTGGACCTTTGACTGGTTCCTGACATTCCATTATCCTCTGCCAAGATGAGCTCTCGCCAATATAATTTGCATAATATAAATATAGTACAGATGATAAAGTATGTAGTATATTGTATAAACATAGTATTGTATAATACAATATACAAAATCAAAGTAGGCTCCAGTAGTATTTGGCAAGGGGGTTCAAGCTATATCACTATTTATTTGTCTCCTGAAAAAAGAAAAAAAAATACATGGATTAGAGATTGATTTTGAAAAAGCACCTGTATGGTTTTACACATTAAATTTCCTGTGATTTGCACATGAAATTACTGTGCGGGTGTTTGCAAACCAGTTAATTGCACATGTAAATCATCAGTTAGATATGTAACGAGCCATTTGTGTGAGCAATCATTGTAATTGCGTGCTCTGATTAGGTATGAGATTTTGTTAGTGGTTTTTAAAAGACAAGCCAATGAAACTTCAGTGATGCTTTGAATACCCTGAGTTCTTTCTGGACTGCTCTGCTTCCTTCTTTTGTTTCGTTTTTTGAGTGAGTGGAAATGGCTAGTTGGAGCATGGTTCTTTGTACCATGTGCACAGCGTAAGGATACTTTATGAAGGATACAGGAGATTATGTGAAAAATAAGGCTATGGCAAATTGTAATGTATTACAATAATATTTTCAAATTAATACTTCTTATTGCTATTATTACTATTATATTTGAAGGAGTAGAGCCAAATTGAGTGGGACGCAGTCAAACATTTAAGAAGAGTTTGTCATATTAACAGATGAGGATGGGAGGAAGAGACTCTTATTATCATGTTTCACTGATGAGGAAGGAACCAAAGCACAGAAAGATGGCACGACTTAATTAAGATCACAAAGGAAGTATGTGGCAGAAAGGCATTAAAATGGGATAGTTGATGTCCCTTACTAACCTGACCATCCTTACCTAGTTTGAGGTGTTACAAGATCTATCCTTCCCTTTCCAAGAAAGATATATATGTTGACATGAATTCCCATACAGACCATATAAAGAACTGATCTTTGTTGTAAACTTTAGAAATGCTCATTGAGGTTGTAGTTGAAACCCTCCCTGTACTTGGCATTTTCATAATCAATTAAAATTGTTTTTGTATTCAGAGGTGCCACCCATCTTGGTGGCCAATACCGTCAAAAGAATTCCTAAAATGAATGGGTAAACAGCAAGAATATTTAAATTCATACCAAAAAAAGGCAGTGATTTATTTTTCTATTTTCTTTTTGTTAAATTAATGTTATTATATATCTGGTAATTAACAATATTTTCTATAAACAATGAGACAAAGAAATCATAGATTATTTTTTATCAGAATCATATATTGTTTTGTTCCCTTTCCTGTTAATTGGTAGTTTTATGCTTTCCTATTAAGGCTGAAAGGGACCTTATGAGATCTGTGGCAGAATGCCATCTCAGTCTCTTCCCCAAACTCTGCTATCAGGCTTATTACCTATCTGACAGTTTGGTTACCATGGTCACTGTAGAGGACAGGCACCTCTGCCCCCATCTGCTTCAGGTAATCCTGAGTTGTTACCTAAGCTGGTTCCTGAGGGGAACCTGCTCCCTTTATCTATGTGACTCGTGTCCCACACTTGGGTGGTGGGGCTTAAACTCCCCATTGTTCTAAGCAATGACATCATGACTGGGAGAGGAGGCAATGACCACTGTCCCTCTACCCAGCAATCAGTGATGCTTTGCCAATTGATTGACTTGTAGCCAACTTCAGCTAGTCTCCATTGGACCCTAGAGTGGGGTCATAAGGTCTATATAAGTTAAAGACTGTCCAGGAGGAGGGGAGGCAGCCATGCTGAAGACACAGAGAGCAGCTCAGCTCTCTCTCTCTCTCTCTCTCTCAACACATGGACACACTATGAACTGCCTCCCTCCTGAGGAAAAGCTCTCAGCCTCTGGATAAGTAAGCTACTTGAGATCTAACTAGATATATAGCTTGCAGTAACTCAGATGCATGATTAAAGGATACCCAGCCACCCTGTTTGCTGTAAGGTATTTCTCTGATATTGCTGTATCTTGTACACCCTATTTCAAACCAACTCCTTGTAATCAATAAAGTTCTCCTGTTTACCTAGCATGAGAGACTTATTGGAAAAGGGTCTAGATTATGCCTTGGGATCCCCTTGGTCCAGCTGACTAAGGGAGACCACTATTTGTGCTTCAGGCTGAGGGAAGCACCCCAAGTTCTTGCAATGGGTCAAGTACCCTCAAGGACCACTAGGCCTGTGTTTTCCACAGGGCGCAGGGTCAAGAAAAGTCCAGACCCTAGGTGTTGGCAGCATTATCCCCAGGCTTGCAGGTATGCTCCAGCAAGGGGGTCAACTAGATGTGAGCCACCTCCAGGGAAGCACTTGGAGCCTGGAAGGTGGTTGGGAGCATTGAGGTGGGCGGCTCAGTGCAGGAGCACCCCGTACTGGCCCGCCACATAATCCAGCTTCTTCCACAAGACAGAATCATTCCTCACTACAATAATCATCCCAGCTAAGTGCCTGTCTAGCCTGATCTTGAAAATGTCGAGGGATAGAGATTCCACAACTTCTCTAGGTAGTTTGTTCCAGTTTTTGACCACCTTCACAGTCACACTCCAGGTATTTTGAAGACCTGATATTTAATCCTGTTGTCAGTCTTCTCTTTTCCAGTCAGTAACTCTGTTCATTCAGCTCGTCAGTTATGCTTTCCAGGTCTTCAATCTTTTTTGTCACTGTCTCTTGGAATGTTCCCAGTCTGTCCTGCTTAAAGTGTGGGGCCCCAAACTGGATGCAGTACTGCAGGTTAGACCTCACCAATGCTGAATAGAAAGGAAGAATCACTTTTGATTTGCAAACAATATTCCTGTTAATACAACCTAATATGTTGTTATCTTTTTTTGCAGGAAGAGCACACAGTTGACTCACATTCAGTTTATGGTCCATTTTAAAACCAGGGTTCTTTTCTGCAGTACTGAAGCATAGCCAGTCATTAACTAGTCTGTATTTGTATGTGCAGTTATTTCATACCAAGCACAGCACTTTACATTTGTGCTGGTTGATTTTCTTCTAATTGATTGCAGACCATTTTTCCAGTCTATCCAGATCATTCTAGATCCTAACGCTTCCCTCCAAAATATCTGCACCTCCATCCAACTCGGTGTCATCTGCAAATTTGCTAAGTGTACGCTCGATCTCATCCTCCAAATAATTATTAAACAATTCTGGACCAAGTGCTGAAAGAGATTTGGGGAACCCCACTTGATACCTCCTTCCAGCTAGAAATTGATGAGTACTTTTTGAACATGATGCTTCAGTCAGTCTTGCATCTACCTTACAGGACTTTTGTTTAGTTTGTGAGAATGTTGCTCACATCATATCAACTGCTCTCTCCATATCCATAGAGCATTTCACCTTATCATAGAAGGAAATTAGGTTGGTCAGCTATAACTTGCTCTTGGGGAATCCATGCTGGTTGTTCCTTACCTTGTTCTCTTTTAAATGCTTCAAAAAACATTGCCCATGTGCCTTAAATGTCATAAGAGTTTGTCATATGAACAGTGTCAGGTCTCATAAGCAAACAAGAGAAATACAGTTAAGATGAAATAACTTCATGCCAACAATCATGCAAGCAGTGCCAAGAATAATTCTGCTGTTTAATTGATTTACATCTATGGGTGCTATAATTTTGCATTCAATATATTATCACTACATTGTTGTTTTTTCAGCATTTCCATTTTAGCCGTAAAAATGTTAGTGTTCTGTACAGTTCAAAGTAGCTTTTCCTATTCAGAAGTGAAAATGTATCTTCTGTCCTACAGGCTTGATTTTTCATTGATACCAAATTAAAATTTCATGGATTTTAATAGGAAATGCCAGTATTCAGCACTTTTGAAAACCAGTCCCATATGTAGGCTTACTTGAGCTGACTATAAAATTGTCAGTTGTTCTAGACCAATGACTTTGTCACACTAAGAGGTTCTTGAAAGCTTTCAAAGTTGTTGAACGTGGATTCTGGAATTTACTGTGTTATGCCAGTTTTTGGCCAGGCGCTGGACAATTCATAGATGTATTTTAAAAATAATGCAATTATAGCCATTATATAGGAGGGATTATAGTGTGTGTGTGAGAGAGAGGCAGACAGACTGACTGACTGAGCTTATGTCTCTTAGCTTTTAGTTGATTGCTTTTCTTTTAGAAGCAAAATGGAAGCTCCCATTTCCTGAAGCAGATGGGCCTGTGTTAAACTTCTTTTAAATGGAAGCAGCCCTGTGCATACACTTTTCATAGTGGGATTGCACCTGAGCTTCAGCAGCACACGGAGAGGTGGCCCTAGGAGCAGCTCAAGGCTGCTCAGGCTCCACATGGTGCAAGGGTTGGCACACAGAGAGTCCGCACTGGGAGCAGCTTGTGTTCAGGCCTCAACCAGTGTGCAGGTCTATGCATGGGGAATCTGCCCTGGGAGCAGTTCACGGCTGCTCACGTTAGCCCTGGCTGAGTGACTGGTGCCCTGCAGTGTGGCTCCACCTTTAACTAAATGTGCCCTGGTGCCCAAAGCAGGACCCAAGGAAGGGGAGAACTGCTGGTGTGAGACCAGGAAACCATAGCCTGCAAGGGCTTGGCTCCTGTGAGAGAGAGAGAGAAAGTGAGCCCTGGGTGCCCAGTGCGGGGCACCAGGCCTTCAAGGACAGCTGAAGGTGGGGAGAGGCTCTTGTGGGATCAGCCACCAGGGGGTGAGCCTTGACTTCTTCATAGAGGAAGTGTAAGTCACTGGGGAAGCAGGCCTCACAAGGGAGGCTGACATGGGTGAGGAGGGTTTGCCACCTCCATTCTCCATTGCAGGAGGGGTGTGTCCACATCTCAGGGCTCTAAAGGGGAGAGGCTTCAGGGAAACCCCTGGGGTGGTGCTGAGTGCACTCCCTATTTTGAGGTTGTCATTGTGTTAAGAGCTATATAGCTAAGGCTATTCTTTAAGGGGGGTTATATGTTTTATGTGTTTTAATGACTCAATGTGTATATTGGTATTGTTATTTGTGAAGGTTTAAAGAAATATTATTGTTAATTTACTTAGGTTATATAGGTTAATATCCCTATGTGTTAATTGTGTTATATAGGTTGTAAGTTATTTTGTTTATATATGGTATTATATGTGAATTGTGGAATATTATTTATAGTATTATATGTTAAGCCTTGTAAAATATTCTGTGTTTTATAATAAGTGTCTGGTTTTGTAATAAGTACTTGGTTTTGGCCTAGCTCTATAGAGAGGGGAGGAAGCTGCTCTAGTAGCTGACCCCTTCTTCAGCACCCTGCTTGACCACCACCATTGTCATTAGAGGACAGGGCACACCCCTCCATTGTACCCAGGCTACAATTACTTGAACTCTCACCTGGGAAGCAACCAGCAATCACATGGAAAATACAGATCTTCATTTCTTCTTTAACCACGCTGCTATCAGGCCCCTTTCCTTCTACAGATGGGCCCCATCCCATCGCTTTGAACCCACTATTTAAGGAGGTTACAATGCTGGAGTAAGGGGGTTGTCTGTTCATTTTACCAGGCCTTAAGCCTTGGCCTATTTCTGAAGATGGAGTTAAAGGTGGAGCTTGCAGAAGGCAGAAGCTTTTCAAAAAAACTCTCTCTTTCTCTCTCTCTCTAATGGGTACCTACCAGAAGAAGGTAGCTGCCTTATTCACCAAGCTGAATTCCCAGACAGCTAACAGTTCCCTCTGTAACATTACTTAAAATATCCCATTCTTTGCCTGGGGAGCTGCATCCCATTGTCTTTGAATAACACAACCACTAAATGTTTTTGGCAAGTTACTAATTATCCTCCCTATTTCTGATTGTAGTGGTGGGAGACATCTGTGGGGGTTGGAGGAACCAGAGATAGACCCCAATTCCTCTGAAGAAGGGAACAGCGACACCTGCACCATGAAGAACTTACCACTCAGGCAAGCCAGGGCAGAGAAGAAGCTGGGCAAGCCAGCATTTTGCTGGCTCTTTAAGTGGCTGTCAATCAAGCTGAGCAGCAGCCAGCTGATGATGTCAGCTGGGGCCGCCACTGCAGAAGATTTAAGAACCCCACCAGAAGTCAGGTGAGGGCGTGGCGTGGCGTGGCCAGGCCAGGCCAGGCCAGGCCAGGCCAGGCCAGGCCAGGTGTGAGAATGCCAGACACGCTGGTGGGAAATTTGGGTGGACCCAGACAGTGGAGTGGGAATATACAACTCCAATTGGGTGTGCCACACTGATCATTTATGCATCTTCTGGCCTTTTTAACCTATGGAGACCTAGTGATTCTCCACCATATTTTCCAAAACCTGCTTTCACAGTAATTTATGGACAGATACAGAAAATCTCTGTGTGTCTGAAATCTATTTGTGCCCTGATGATTAAGTCAGTATGCTTAAAAATTCAAATAATTTTCACGTGGGTATAAAAGAATTTCAGATGTATGCTCTTGAGATACAACACAATGGCTTTCCCTCACTGGGCTCATCATTGGTAAATTTCCAGTTCTTCAAGTCACAGGATATGAGAGGGATGAAATATCAGAGGTGGTTGTGGGAGTTAGGGTCAAGCATTGGCCAGCTTTTAGTTCAAAATAAACTCTTTCACTACTAATTTTAATTCTAATAGGTGCCTGCTGCAGTTAATTTAAGAAATGGCCCCTTTTTTTTATACAAATAGGCAATTCATCTATTAATTGGTGGATTGGTGTATCTAGTCAGAGATTTCAGATCCAATGCTTTCCATAGCACTCAAATTTGCTTTCAGCTCTAATACTTGTATCACAGTGTCTCTTCAAGGAAAACATATTGCTCTGATGAATAGAATGTCCTGCACGCATTTAAACCTCTATCTCTTAATTTAATTTATTTTATTTTAATAATACATTTGGTCTGGCCAAGACCGAGGCAGCTGTGTACCAAATGCAAAACAGCCACCTCAAGGGGACCATCTAGTGTGTGAAACTGAAGATATTTAAGCTTGTAATTCATGCAAAGTAATCTTCTTGAACACTATAGTCCTCTTGGCCAGTTCGCTCAATCCTACCAGTTTATTAACAGTGAGAAGAGATACCAGATGGAGCTGTGTTTAGCTTTTCTCACATGGAAGCTGCTTTTTTTCATAGCTTACATCAGCCATTACCTGTGCATTGTGTTTATCCTCAGTATGTGGCTGCACTGATGGATAGCTGCTGGCTGTACTAGTTGCAGTTCCTGTTGAGTTTGGCATGGTGAACCTTATATTTGGACAGCATTACAGTAACAAGGACAACAAATTGGCTATAACTGCAATAATAACATAGTGATAACAGCTTCTTTGGGCATGCAGCGCTCTCTTGTGATGAGCTACAATTTTTCTACTGTCCCAATATCTGCTTTCAATAGGAAATGCTCTCTGATCTGGGGGGAACTTATTTTGTTTCGCAATTAACTGAACTCATATTCTCTCATTGCAAAACAAGCTGGGAGCCTCTCATTGCTGCCAGCATGTAATGAATTACAGACTCAATTGGGAAAGAGGTATCTGTGGTTGAAATTGAAATCCAAAAAGCACCTGCAGGTCCTTCCATTTCATCTCACATGTCTGTACAGGACTCAGCATATGGAATGTTCATTGGTCTTCTGGGCCTTGGCAGTGGGCTAGCAAGATACTTTTGCCTATATCTTTATCACTTTAATGGCAACCTCTTGCCAAGTGCTTTGTTGAATATGCTAGGGGGAACTATTGGCTTTAGTAAATTGAGATAATATGTAAGGATAGGAGAGATGGTATTACACTTTTTGCTGTAGACAGTTTTCAGAAGTGCCTGTATAACAATACTGCAATATATTATATTTCATTGGAGCAACTTGATGTCTTTATAATTCATCAGCTTTTAACTGTATAATGATACATTAATAATTCCTTCATTCTGATTTTTAACATGAAATTTGGGTGATATGTAGAACAAGATCACATCACAAGGCAACAGAAAGAATATTTGGATTAATGTATATTCTATTTCATCTGTCTGATTAGCTTACTTTTCTGCTGAACATTTGGCATCCTACTCACTCTGTAAGATTTCTCCTAGAATCAATTTTATGATATATTGGCCCTATTTAAATTAGTATGGGTCAAATTGTTTGCTGTATACAGAGATGTATGCATATATGTGTGCACACAAACACCCCTCCATAAAGCTTTCATTGGCTTGAATGGAACTTCATTTTTGCATTAAGGCTGAAATGTAATTAGCTATGTAAGTATACATCATTTAAAAAAAAGATAAAATGTGACAAAAATCTCTCTAAAGTATTAATTGTTTTATATACATACTTATTGCATTTACTTACTCCAAAACCTTATTTTTTAATTTTCATAGTAATTATTTTCCATATATATAATGACAGTGACTCAGAAACATAGGCATTCAATGACACCTTTTTGTCAGTCAAGGGGGAGGTGGTTAGTCTATAAGGTACCAACTCACCCTGCTTCCTTTTATGAGTCCTATTAATAACTAATAGAATTGTTTTCTTTCACAGCAGCTAATAGTTCCCTATTCTTTCTTCATTGGTTTTCTTGGCCCATGCTATAACTAGGAGTATTGCTTGTGCTATATTTTATGTGCTTTTCCAAGAATATACTTGTTCTAAAGTTCTACAGATAAGCAAACTGAACAACATCTTAAACATTAAATGTGTTAAAATAGTATACCTGCAATAGAAAAAAATGTCAGTCTCTTCTGAAAGTTCTCACATTTCTTTTTAATTCATTCAGAAATATTTTTCCTGAGCTAATGCATCCAGGCGTACATTTTTGTTATACAAGCTTGGAAATATGACAGATCATTAAAATGGAATGAAGATTTAGAAAAGTTCTGCAAACTTAGAAGTTTGCAGAAGGGCTTAATTCAGGTTTCATTTGCTCTTTCTCCAACTGAAATTGAAATGTAATGATGTAGAAACCCTCAGGATCCCCCTTTTATCAAGTTATGCATTACTGCCTCCTCTTATGATACACTGAACTATTTAAAAATAATTTAGATAGTCAGCTCTACTAGGTTAACTGCCAGTATGCAAATGAGATAGATGATTTAATATTCGCATAACATCTACCTACAAGTAGTAATTTTTAGATCAGATAATTTATATCTATTCCGATCACCCTTGCTGGCAAGTGAATACATCATATGAAAAAGAAAAATACGCCAATTTGGCAATTATTTTCAGACACCTTCAACTATAGTAATACCCCTCAGCACACAGAGTTTAGGTTTTTTTTTCCTTCCAAACAACACGTCTTCAGTTTGTTTGCTAAATATTTATAGGTGCAAGGTAATAAATATAGTATCCAAATCATACCCTAGCTATTCATCTGTGGAACCCTCTTGCCTTCATTGGGGGCTGTACAGAGAGTTTGAGTCATATTTTCAGAACTATAAGTTAGAATAATGTACACAGACTAAGGAAACGTGTAAATGTTATATTTCAACTAGTGGAATTGCAGTTCCATCAGATCTCTACTGGGCCAGATAATATTGCAGTATTAATTGTTTGGGGTACAAGCATTTGAATGAATGTTTGCACACATCCACAATCAATTGCAGCTGCCATGCTGACCTTTGCATTCCCAGTGTGCATTGCTCACAAGGCCCCTCCCCCCAACACCTTCTGGAAGATACTATGTAACCCCATCAGAACCCTAATGCTCCAACCATGCATGGAACAAACTCCATGCATTATTAGTTGGGGTCAGGAAAGGGTGGCCTTTCTCTACACCCTTGTGCCACAGCACAGAACTCCAGGGAGATATTGGAGCCAAGATAAGTGTCCCCTGAACAGGGCCTCCAGACCCCTCCCCCAGCCTCCAGACCCCTCCCCACACAAGACACATAGCCAGATGCAGACCTTGGTTTATGTGCCAAGGAGGAGTCCAGGGCTGGGGAGGCATGACCAGCCAGGATATGCCCAGTAGTTACATGCCCCAAGAAAGTCATGGGTTTTGGGAAGTGTGATCAGGTGCAGGGGGCAGCATGTAGAAGCTCCAAGAATGTTTGGGCTTTGGGTGGTTTGGCCAGCCTTGCACGGCTCACTCCAGAGAGGGGGAATCAACAGACTACACAAGAACCCAGCCATGGTAACAGCCAGGCGCTCACACCCATATCACATGGGTGAAATACAAACCAACCCCTGTTCACTCAGGTTTCCGAGTTATAACCAAACACTATGGCAGAGCCAAGCTAGTAGTATGGGGTGGGGGGGAGGTTGTCAGAACTGCATTGTCAAGTAGGTGAGGGACTTGTCACCCTCTGGAGCAATAAAGAGATCCAGGAGCAGCTCTGAGGAATTCACCACAACAAGGAAGTCTACAGCAGATCACAGAAGGGATGTGAATTTGTAGTCACAACTAGAACTGCTCGTGATGCAGGAGCAGAATAAAATGGTTGAAAACCTGCCACAGAAGGGCAGTTGATGCCAACAAGGTATCTATGGCCAAGAGGCAGACTATACAATTTCATGAGGAGCTCTCCTGTGTTTTCCAAAAGAACAGGACTATCATGACAATACTACCTATACCACTGGTAGGCATGCAGAGTATCAGATTTCAGAAAGGCCACGAGTGCAGGAGATCCTTCCTAGGCATACAGGTGAGTCTGGGCCCACTTTTCAGCTGGACCTGAATTTGAGCTTCCTTGACCTGGCCTCTGAGCACTGGGGCCCAGCCATGAAGGAGCGGGACATGGATCACAGCTTTGACAGCACATGTAGGACATGGACCTGCATACTGTGCCCTCCATATCAAGGGCTGCTCAGGGACATACACCTATACCCCATTGGAGCTCAACCTTTTAGAACTGCCAGGATATCACAACCTCAGAAGCACTTTTTCCAGTGTCAGGACCAAAGTTGCTCCACACAGTCATCCCAAGTGTCTTCCTGTTCCCTGCCTCTGACCAAGAAACCACCCAGCAACCCTTCTGGTTCCAGCATGGCAAAGGAAGGATCAACTACCCTTCTTCCCAGGCCCAACACAGAGGCTTATGAGCCTCCAGCACATGGAGGTATGGCTGCACATTATGGCATGGAAGCAATGAAGACCCAGGAGTGAAGGAAACCCCTGAACCCCACTCCCATCCCATGGAAGGAGGACCATGCTTGGTCCCAAACCAGGGAAAGGAAAGTGGATGAACCTATGAAGAGGACCCTCTTAGGCTGGCTCACAGGTCTGTCACTTGATGGTGTTCTGGGTGGTCCCACACCCTTCCCTTCCAGCCACTGATGGGTGTCTAGACTGTGATGGCTCCCCATCAACCTGTCAGTGGCTAAATTCACCTGAAGAATGTCACATTACATGGAAAGGTTGTGGGGTTGGGTGTGGAGTATTTAGCTAATAACACTTAAACCTTGTTGAGCAATGCACATAACTTGGGGTGCTACGTGGTGCACAATTAATAGCAGCAGAACTGCACCAACACACTGCTTTTTGTGAAGTTTCATGAAGCCATAGGTCCTTTTCAATTTTTGGTGGCAGAGTAGCTACCTCAGAATATCCCATTGGCTTAGGAAAAGGGACAATGACATAGAGTGCATAATTAGATCTCCTCTCATCCCCATTGTACACTGTAGGACATGGGTGTGGTGGTACACTGTGGCAGAGCCAAGTCAGTAGTATTGGGGGAGGGAGGACTTCAGTAATTCCTGAAGTATTCCTGTGGGGTCAGGTTGCCACACACACTTGAGTCTGATCCTCATATTTAGTGGAATCCTTGGTCTTTCTGACATGCCATCAAAGTTTACAATTCTCTTGGAGGACTTGTACATCTCAGTTAGGGACTAAGGGTTATCCAAAATGGTCCATATTCAATTCAGATTGGGATTTGGCCCAAATCAGGGACAGTGATTCATATAACTGTCCCCTATTCAATTCAGCTGAATTCAAATCTGAAGATTTGATGCAGATTCAGAGAATCAGTGATTTGGCCATAGACATAGCTTTAAATGTTTTTTCTACATACCTCAAGGTACCAGGCACAGCTCGTGAATGCTGCAATGCTGGGGCGATGGAGCATCCCACAAGGGTACCCCCCCCTTGCATGCTCAGCTGTGAACCCAGAAGTGGATCAGAAGTACTTCTAGTCCACTTCCAGGTCCACTGCTGAGCATGGAGGTGCCCTCCCTGCCCCTCACTCCTTTTGGCTCAGTGATTGGCTATGGGGAGACCCCGGTGTTACTGCTCAGCTTTGTGTTCTTGGCGAGCCCTGGCACAAGACACCACCTGTCTGACTCTCAAAGAATTTTCCCCTTCTCTACCTGAACAAGAACTGATTATGAAAGACAGGGAAGATGCAATGGGAGCAACTCCCTTGGTCTCATTTGCATCTGAGATGGAACCAGATGACAACTCATTTAAATGGAAGATAGGACAGGAATGCACCTTCATTAGCATTCAGGATGGATAACAGAGATTCCAAGGCAAGGACTGCACTGAATTCTGGGATCAGAAAACTAGGGGAGCACTGCATGATGGGGAATCTGTGCTCCAAATGCTAATCAACCCACATTTACGCACACCCAGCTCAGCATTTATCAGGCCAATTCTAATCTGGATTTACAAAGGACTTTTCCTATTCTGCCTCCCCCCCGCCACCCCAAATCTCATCTAATCATAATGAAGCAGAAGTAAAATGTAATAAGCATCTCGGGCCATACATTCCCCAATCCCACTATGGGAGGCCCATTAAAACTCGATTGACTAAAACTCTGTAGCCAGGTTAGGGAATGCTGAGGCAAGAAACTGAGTCAGAGTGGGTATGGGCAACATTTGAACAATGGTAAAGGGTTCATCACAGCGTCCAGCCCATTGGAGCCCTGGGTACAAATGCTGTCATACTTTTCCCGGGATGACTGATGGAAGTCATAACCACAAAGTTTATGAACACTCCAATAATCCCCTTAAGTCTGTTAAAAGACTACAATAAAGTCTGGAAAGGTCATGCTAAGCTGAGGCTTATTCACCACAGGTAAAAATACAAAACTCTGTTGCTGCAAACTATTGTTTCTGGATACCAGATATCCATCCAGGATATCTGGTATCCATAAGAATTTCAAGCTGGCTCCTAAGTGTCTAAGTGCTACTCCTTAATCTTACGTTTTTCCTGGTTATTGATCAGTTTCTCGAGTTTCTTCAGATGTTCCAAACCAGATAACCCCTTGTCAATAGAAAAGACAATTATTTACACTGTTAAAATAATGCTTTGAAGAAGCTAATCTGAGGGTATAAAAACAGCAAAGTTGTACTGAAAAAACTCCCAAAACCTCTTGCATCATCCACTGTCGTTCCTGAGAAGCTGGAAGAAACAGATCATCTCCCTTCAAGGATTGTGTTAAGAACTTTACCTCTCAGCATTGAAACCCGAGTGCCTTGGACTGGTGAGACCCCAGCTCTTGTTCTCTCTCTCTTTTCTCTTTTCTCTCTAGGCATAGATTTCTGAACCTGAACTGTATTAGTTGAGCTTGAGCTAAGTTTCCCCAAATACTTAGTGAAACCAGGGTAGTATTGTAATTGTTTGTTTTCCTTTGCATGTCTATTACCATGTACCATTATAAATGTCATATACTTAGCAATAAATAACTTTTATAGTCAAACTGGTGATAACCGGGTCTATTTTTCCTTTTCTAACTTCTCCTTCCTCACTTGCTCTGCAACAGCGCTTCTTTTACCTAAGTCAAAGATCCCTGTGAAGCCCAGAAATACTGCAGGGTCTGTTTATCAAGAGGCTAATGCTACTAGGACAGCTAGGGCAAAAGACTGGGATGTGCTGAGTGTGAAACACATAAAGGGATTAGCTTGTACAAGCTTATTGACCCAGTTTGGCTCAGATGTGCCCTTATGAACTGAATGCTGGCCTGTGAGGGTGTCAGCTGGACACCCAGCTGTATTCAGAGGTATTCTGTTTGCCTACGTCTGACTGCATTTTATTGTTACTTTAGTGAACTGATACCTGGCATATGGGGGTGTCAGCCTGTCCACACTGATCAGCCTGGCTGGGTCAGGCATGTCACTTTAATCTGTGTGTGTTTGTGTCTATGACTGATTTGGTGGCTGGAGGAACCCAGCCCCATTAAAACTGAGTCCTGCAAGATAGCTCCATTGCGGGAGAGAACTTGCTGAAGGGAGATATACAGCTCCATATAGAAACACGAGTAACACAAGCAGAACATTGATAGAATTACAAAGACCCTAGAAATGTATCTCTAATAAATCAGTGCACCCTAAAGTGATGGGCAAATCTAGTAACACTGGGTGCCCCTCCACACCCAGGAGGCACCAGTCACTGAGCTAGGAGAGTGTGGTGGGGCCTCCTAGCATGCTCCCTGGTGCACCCAGAAGTGGACTGGAAATGATTCTAGTCCACTTCTGGGTCTACTGCTGAGTGCACTGGTGAGCTCCACTGGTCCTGTGGGATCCTCCATCCACCCCAGCATCACAGCATTGATGAGACACCTGGTTCATTGAGGTATGTAGAAAAAACATTTAAATCTGTGTCTATGTCCAAATCACTGAATCTCGCTGAATCAATCTGGAGGGTTCCAAGTCAATTCAGAGAGATTAAAGTGTCTCCTGATTTGATTAGGTTCCAGAGATTCAGCTACTGAATCAGGCCAAATCTCCACAAACTCAAATCAGGGACCAAAGCATTGGACATCCCTACTAAGGACAGACATTCAAAAAGCCAGAGCCTGAATTGATTCAATCTTTGCAAGTTAGTCTAACCTGACTAGGCTAAATCAGTCTGTAACCATACAGAACATCCCTTTTGGACTGAAGAAGTACAAGCGCATGCCTGCAGTGGCTCCGGCTAGAAACCAGGGAAGGGTGCTAGAGCAGCTCTCCCTTCCCTTCCAAAGCGCTGAGCTGAGGGGCGGGGCATGGCCATGCCCCAGCAGGACGCTCTGATTAGGGAGGGGTTCTCTTCTCCCCTCCCTGAGCAGCCCAGCAGGGAGTTAATAAGTGTTTATCACCCCTAATTCAGTGTTGATCAGCCCATTAAGAAAACAACAGCCTCTCTCCATTAGTTTAAGCTTTTCTTAAACAGATTTTCCAAGGAAAGACTGGATGGACATTACCAGCTACCTGTTGATTACCTCTAAAAAGCTCTAAGCCAACACAGCCCCATCTGCCTTTGTTTCACCTGCCACAAGAAGGACTGTAGCCAGCATGTGGTATGCTAGCTAATGCTGAGATGTATTTGTATAAGGCAGGGGGGAGGGTGGGAATTCCTGATTGAGCAGGGAGTGGTGTGTGAAAGGGGGTGTGAAGCAGGATTGAGCCAGGAAAGACCCCACTGTATATGTAATCCCTGCTAGAGCTGAGGGAGATGGAGGGGATGGGGACTTACCTTAGGAAGCTTCTTTCTCTGCTCCAGTGCCTGGCTGATGCATCTTGGACAGGGAAAATTCTTCAGTGTAAACCCTGGGTAACTGAAAGGTTTGATATATTTCACAAAGCCACAGTGTTTCTTGTCTCTAATTTCAGGGGCAACACCAGCACACAGGATGGAAGACTGTGGAGGGAGAGGTGGAGGCTTAAGAACAGGCCTCCACATAGCTGTAGAAATGAGATGTCTTTGAGGAGACACTGACACGGTAAGGATAATATGCTGGAGTTTTTTGTGCTGATGGTGAGAAATGAGTTTTCATTGCTAACTCTGTGACATGAGCTGTGAAGCTAGCTTACAGAGAGTAGAGGTGTGGAGTGGGGACATTGTAAGACAGATAGAAGCCTAAACATGGTCTGGTGACATGCAGAACATAGTAGTGGAGATTGTGATGTGGTATTTTGAGGAGGCCACACAGGGCTCGTTCCCTCAGTCATGAGTTACAGTGCTGCTGTCCCCTTGGGACATGCCATATCCCCACCCCCTCATGTCCTGCATGAAGTGGGAGGAGTCTGCTGAGCTCTGGTCACCATGGCAGGTCCCACCACCAGGAATCTCTCCCCTCATGGGGGTGGGGAAAAAGACTTCTACTACTTCTTCTTGTGTCCTAGAAGACAGCAGGAGGTGGTGCGGGTCAGAGCCCCTGGTGCCTTGACTGGCATGAAAGATGGCTTGAGTGACTGGTGGGATGAGGGACAAGCAGCTGTGGCATCTCCAGGAGGGCAGGGTATAGCAGAAGCTCCCTGAGGGGTCACCAAAAACACCATGGTTATCACTTGGGAAGTTGCCACCCTAATAGTTTTGGCATTCCCCCTGAGTCTTCAAGCCCCCTGTAGTCTCCCATGCCATTCTCCTGTGTGTTGAAGCTATAGGGTCTTTTCTGCTTTCACCATTGCTTAGGGAAGAAACAGTCTTGTTAATGGGTTGGACCTTGGTTGGCTTTCTAGGGGGGTCTCACCTGCTGCATCTTTGCTGGAAATAATTTTAATTTGGAGGAAGTTGGTCTATCCCACCCCTTCTGGTGCCTTCCTTCAGTTGTCCTGATTGTGCTTCCTGTTTGGGGCTCCACCTCCCCTACGCCCCACCTAACACCAACCAAAATGTCATTTCCTGAACCACTAGAATTGGTCTCACATGCACTTTGGTGTCTTGGCCCTCTAAACTTATGATAGTGGGATTGGAACATTGTTTTGCCCAAATGTTCCCTTCTGCACTTTGCCTTGTCTATACGTCTTCCAGGTCTGGGGCTGTGTTGTCCCCTGATGTCCCTCTCCCTTTGCCAGTTCTGTACTTGCCAAGAGTCAGACGTATGTTGGTCCTTACCCTTTCTGGTTCTGCCAGGCTCCAGTCCAAGTTGTAGATATCTGACAGCCATGATGTCCCCTTAGGTAAATTACTGAGCCTCATCTGGCTCTGGTTACTTGAGAGAGCCCCTTCCTGGGGCAGTCACCACATCCCTGCAGTGGGACTCTGCCCTGGATCTGGTCCCTACAGGCTATTCGAGAACCTCACGTCCAGTCCCCCCTACCATTCTCCCACTGGGCTTTTTATCCCAGCTAAAGGGGCAGGCCAACAAATTGGCCCCAGCACGCTGCTATAAAGTGTGCCCATGCTGATGTGGGAGCCAGTCCTGGCTCTTCCTGTGTTTACCATTTTTTTCCTTTTTCTCTTTGTCCCTGTCCACGGTGGTTTCACTTTTGCCATGTTCCAGCTTCATTTTTGAACAGAAGGGAGCTGCTTTCTATTTGGTATAAAAATTCTTTAAACTTTAAAATATATTTTTATTTCTAGTTATGACTATTTTCATGGGTTTAATAACCAGGCTATTTATAATCTTCTTATAATCATAAGATTACAATGATTCCTGGCTGTCATTTTTATATGATCCAAAATTGCTTTTCTGTTTTTTGAGGGGAGAATATTCTTTTATTTTTTTTTACTTTTCTTTTGAAATGCTACTTTTTTTTATTATACTGAAATTTAGGATGAAGTGAATTTGACTGACTCTGCTTCAGCTAGCTCTTGTACAACAATTCTTAAGTCATAGTCACTGAACTGAAAATAAACTTAATTAAGAAAAGCCAGTGTTGTGGTTCAAAATGTGTTAGCAACTTACTTTCCTAGTCAGATGTATATAATTGCATATGAGTTTGTTTTGGGGGGTTTTTTGGGGGTTTTTTTGGTATCTGCATTATGGATGCACAAATACTTAAGAGTCACAAATCAAGTGCTGGAGTATGAACATAGGAATTGTTTGCACCTATATTTTAACATTTTCCCTTAGCTTTTAATATAACTGTGCTTTTATTTACTTGGGTGGATTTGAGGCACCTGATGAACTGTTTTGTGTTCATTTGTGTACCTGTATGTCTGTGTGTAAAATCTGTCAAACTTTGAGATGCCCTTGCAAATTCTTACCAAATGAGTTTGAATAAATTATTACTCTTCCAGTCAGCGTTCCCTGTAAGCTGTGCGGTGTGTGTGGGTGTGCAGGTGCACTCATGCCATGCTGCCAGGCGCACCTGCACAGCTGTGCATGCTGTGCCTCTTAGAGGGAACGCTACTTCCACTTATAAATGAGGATTGAGTTGCCTCTCATTTAAATAGGCAGATTTTATTAACAATTAAAAAACTGAAGAGTGAGTAAAGAAATGAGAATAGTATTCAATAGCTATCTATTACAATCTCCAACAGAATGGTTGTTGATATTTCTAAACCTATAATGGTGGATTTCAGGGAGGGTATTGACTAGGGGATAGATCACTCTGGATATATCTTGTTTAATGCTCTCCCTCTATATCAGGGGTGGGCAATTATTTTGGGCAAAGGGCCGCTTACTGAGTTTTGGCAAGCTGCGGGCTGCATGGGTAGCCCCACCCCTTTGGGTGTCTTGCACCCTAGTCACCATCTTGGAACTGGAAGTCCCACTCCTACCCTCTGACCTTTGCCACTGGCAGTCCCTCCTATTATCCCTGAAAGTACTCCTTTGGGGAAGAGGGTTTGCCATCTTAGAACAGGGGGAAAAAAAACAAATTATATATTAAAAATCAAACATCCATAATAAAGTATTTTAATTTTTTTAATTGTCCTGATTTGTGTGCTGTATATGAAGAAGTGATTGCATAATAGCTAAAAATGCAGTCTTACTTATATATTGTCTCGGGTGTGCAGGGCTCTCGGGGATGGGTGGCTGAGTGTGGGACTTGTGGGGAGCTGATGGTTATGGGGGGTTTATGGGGACGTGTGGATATGTGTGTCCATGGGTATGGTATCTGTGGGGTGTGTGATTGTGTGGGGAGGAGGGTGTGTCTGTGGGATTTGCAGGAAGGGTTTGACAGTAGTATGTGGGGTGTGCATGGGAGCCCCTTTGTGTGTGCCCCCCTGAGCTGGTCAGCACCCACCCCTGCCCTGCAACAGCCTAGAACATGAGTACCCTGTGTTGCTTCCCTGTCACTGCCAACAGTGTACAGCCTCAGCACACCCCACACTCACTCTGCACCACCCGGCTGTGGCGTGTCCTGCCACCCCTGGGCATGCAGCGATAGTGGTGGGGACCAGTGTATGCAGCAATCCTGTGTGCCCCACACCTGCTTCAGGTTCAGTCATCCAGGCTGAGCAGCAGGGCAGTGACAGCAGCAGCTGGGGAGAAACTGCTGCTTGGCATGGGGGAAAGCAGTCCCTCCTCCTTGCCAAGCAGTTTTTAGTGCAGTTGCCCAGAGCCCATGCTGTGCCACCCTGCCCTGTGGCTGCTCCATATTGTCATCACTGCTGCACTGGGCAGCACATAAATGGCAGTTAGAGAGCCACAGGACAGCATGGGCTGTGGGCGTCTGCACCAAAAACTGCCTTTCAGTGGCAAGGGGGAAGGGGTGATTTCCCCCTCTGCTGAGTAGCAGTTTCTGCCCAGATACTGCTGCCACTGCTGATGTTGCTTAGTCTTGGTGGGTGAGCCCAGAGCTAGCACTGGGGCCCAGGCTCAGCAGCAGCAATGCAGGAGTAAAACTGCTGCTCAGAATGGGGGGAAAGCAACCCCTTCCCCTCTCTCTGTGGGTGGTTCCTGGTGCAGCTGCTTGGACCCCATGTGGGGCTGCTCTGTATCTGCTCTGCTCTGCTCTGCTCTGCCACCGCTGCCCTGAGGGGCAGCCCAGAGACAGCAGTCATGTTGTGGAGATGCAGGGCAGCATCACACGGCTTCAAGCAGCTGCACCAGGGAGTGTCAGCAAGGGGGAGGGAAACTGCTTTCCCCCCCACTCTGAACAGCAGTTTGTCCTGTGCTGCTGTTGCTCAGCCCAGATGGGTGAGCATGGGGCATGCAGGGTCAGGTCTGTGTGTGCTGGTCTTCATTTGTACCTTGGGGCTGGGGCAGGGAGGGGGGACTGGGAGCACACGGGAGTGTAGTGATAGCCAGATGGGAGCATGGGGCCAGTGCTGGTGGGGCCCTGAGTGCGGTGGCAGGAGCATGGGGTCCCGGCTTGCATGGGCTCTAAGGAGCTGAACCAGCTCCACTCTCTCCCTGCTGGCACAGCCTAGCTCAACTACATAGACCCCTGACAGCCCATGCTCCATGCTCCTTTCACCCACTCTGGGTCCTGCTGGTGCTAGCCCCTGGACACCGGTGTGGGCCTTATGCTTTTGCATGCCTGCTTGCTTTGTCTCCCCCCCCCACCCCTTGCTGCCACTTTCCCCACTTTCCTGACCACCCAGTGGCCACTTCTGCAGCATGTGGATCCTGGCTGTATGACCACAACCATAGGACTCACCAGGAGCTGGCCTGGCTCCAAGGACTGGGGTGATTGTCCTCAGTCTTCCTGTCTCTTCACTTCTCCCCACATCTTACCTGAATTTCCTGCTCTGACATAGGCAGGCATGAACAGACTCACTCTCCCAGGCCAGAAGCCTCTTCTAGGCAGGGGCTTCGAGTTGTGGGAGGCAGGGCTGTGCGTGCCTTGCTGCTGCTGGGTTCTGCTATGGCTTCCCCTGGGTCCTACTGCCCCTGATTCCTGTCATCTTTGACAGGCAGCCAAGGCTCTGCTGGTTAAATAGAATGGCCTGGTGGTCCTGATCCAGCTTGTGGGCCATATTTTGCTCACCCCTGCTCTATAGCATCCACTTCTGCCACTTTCAGAGACAGGATACTAGGCTAGATGGACCATTGGTGTAACACAGCTTAGCACTTCTTATGTTCATATATTATTTGAAATAAATGAGGCCACTGAGGCAAACAGTGTGAATGATTGCAGGACATAATCATGGGGGAAAAGGGGATGAAGGATAAACAGTGGCAAAGAAAAGTAGATAGGATGAAATAATACACACACATCACATAATGGTGATTTTTTTCCCATCCACACCTGGACTCTTTATGGCCTTTCTTACACTTTATAATGAATACAATAAATACTTAAAACATTACTGCATATAGATATCTGCTGAAATAGATGTTTGGCTGGCAGTTTAACACTAAGCTTCTTTGAAAGCAAGCACATTCATAAAACCTTTTCAAAACTCAGTTAGAGAAAATCACTTTTATTTCAGGGCCATGGATATCTATTCATACCAGGGCTAATGATACCAGTTTATGCCTCTGTCTGCTGACGATAAATATAATGATTGCCATTCTGTGAATGTGTCTGTGACACAGTATCTTAAAAGTGTGATTTAGATAGGCTGATCATTCAGGTGAATCATAACAAAAAGGCTATTTGAAATTGAGTTACATTTTCCTGGTACCCTCTATTTCAAGTGTCAAAACTATCAACTAAAGAAAGAGCCTGGGTAAAGTTTCTGAAGCAGATGGTTATGAGAGATGGTGCCTAAGGAAATGGTGGTGATAGTAGATTCAACCATTAAATGAAGAGTATAATTTCCTACCACGTATCTTAATTCCCTTCCAGTTTCTTGGCCCTAGTTTTCTTTATTGGCATCTTGAGGCCTTGGATGTGAAATGTATCTTATGTTTCTGATGTTTTCAATCAAATCCTGATGCTTAATAGTTTATTTATCTGTGTATGTATTTGACAGTCTTGTCCCATTTATAAGCTTATGGCTTAACTCAATCTCTTACAGTGCCATCTTGAACAACAATGCAGTACAAATAATAATTATAAAGTTTCTGGGTTAAAAAAAATAAAAATGCAGCTCATAACGGTTACAAATCAAACCATTCTAAAATGCAGTCTGCTAAATACTACTTTCATTGTAGCCACAATGACGATTTAAAGCAGAACCTTTACAGAAAGTTTGGTAGGAGAGATGTTTTCCTGGGTTTCAACACAAGCACTTTTTAGTACCTCTGAAGAGATTTTTTAAAAATAGCAATAAATTGTTGCTGGTGGATGAGGTAAGAAATTTTGTAGTGATTTATTTTGGAGAAGGGGTATGTGGCAGGGAGAAGAGAATTGGGAGTCCACAACAATCTGTTCTGGATCCAGCACTGGTTAACATTTTTTGGTATTTTGCAATTTGCATTTGGAGCTGCATTAACATGAGTACTGTATGTAAGATATGGTATCTTGGTGAGGTTTGCTGTGTGGAAACCATTATTATGTACAGGAATTTATATATAGAACTATTTAAAATGTGGAGGTAACAGGCTTTTCACTGCCCTTGCAAGGGTCTTGTGGCTAGCTTGTATCTGTTCTATCCTTTTGACTTAACCCCGACTGTCTTCTAGCATGCCACATTTCCTGAACACTCTGGCAAAGTACAGACCATCAAAAAACCCAAGGTGGAATCAGTTAAAACTTTGCAGGGTTCTCTAAGCTGTGAAGAATAGATTGGGAAGGAACAAAACACACACTTTGTCATTGGGGGTGGCAGGGGGTGGGCACAGGCTTGCCTACCCTGACCCAGGCCAGGAGGCTGCTCATGTGTGCCTCCTGATGTGTCGGACCAATTGGCAGTCCAAGCCTGATTGGCTGCTGAGGACGTGCCTCCACCTCTGCTGTCAACTTCAGGAAGGGTGAGAACCAGTGGAAAATCTTTCCCCAGCCCTGACCCCCACCATTTTCCCACAGTGCAGGGAAGGGATGTAGGGCAAGGTGGAAAGTGGAGGCCCTCATCTCCAGATCCCCCAGCTCAGCCAGAACTATTGGTGGGGGGCAGGATGCACTACCGGGGGTTTTCTCACCTCCCTTGCTGACTGGCTCAGCTAGGGCTGGGGAATGCAGCTCCATCCCCTGCAAGCTGTTAGGGGTAGAGGAGAAGGAAGAATTGGGGGTGGGGCTGCCTCTGCCCCTGTCTTGGCTTCCCTTGGGGGGGCATACCCTAGGGGGGCTTTCTTCCCTCCCCTACTGACTGATTCGGCTCGGGCTGGGGATTGCAGCCCCACCTACTGCCAGCTGTTAGCAGTTGGGGGGGAAGGTTGGAGGGCAGAGCGGAGGCCCCTACTTCCCCCAACCCAGCCAGAATCACTTGGGGGAGGACGAGCAGCATGCTGCAGGGGCTTTCTCCCCTGCCCTGCTGTCTGGCTCTGCCGGGGCTGCATTCCCACCACAAGTAGATCCAAAGAGGTGATCCTTCCCCTCTATGCAACACTGGTCAGGGCACAGCTGGAGTACTGTGTCCAGTTCTGGGCACCCCACTTTAAGAGGGATTTGGACAACATTGAGAGGGTCCAGAGGACAGCCACCTGCATGATCCGGGGGGCAGCAGGGCAGACCCTACAATTAGAGGCTACGGGACCTGAACCTGTTCAGCCTTCGCAAGAGAAGACTGAGGAAAGACCTGGTAACCATCTATAAACTCACTAGGGGGGACCAGAAGGGTTTGGGGAAGACCTTGTTTCCTCTAGCACCCCCTGGGATAACAAGGAATAACAGCCACAAGTTGTTGGAGAGTAGGTTTAGATTAGACATCCGTAGGAACTACTTCACAGTTAGGGCAGCTATGATCTGAACCCAACTTCCAAGGGAAGTGGTGCTGGCTTCTACCCTGGGGGTCATTAAGAAGCAGCTTGATGCCTACCTGACTGGGGTCAATTGACCCCAGGTTTCCTCCTGCCCAGGCAGGGGGGTCAGACTTGACAAGGTCCCTTCCAACCCTACTTCTTTGATTCTATGATGATTCTATGACTATGGAGAAAACTCCCCAGTGATTCTGACTGGGGATGGGAGGCAGGGAAAGAGGTTTCTGTTTCCCCTTCTGCATTCTCTGTCTAACAGATGCAGGCAGGACACAGGCTGGAGCAGAGGTTTTGCTGCCTCAGCTCCGTGACAGTGGGGCTAACTGGTCTCAGCCAGAGCAGATGAGTGGGGCAGGATGCCATAAGGCATCCTGGCATTCCAGGACAGGGAACTAAGATGATTCACAATGGGATCAGGAACAGAAGTTGCATAAACTGGTTTAACCTAAATCCATTCAGGTCAATCTTAAATTGGGTTCTGCATTTTGAAACCAGTCTACTTGCACTGAATTTCTGTGCTTTAGATCAGTTTCTAATATGTATAATTTCTGTCCCTAGCCTCTGTGTGCAGGCGTACTTGCTATGGGATCATGTCAGACACTTGAGGTAATAGTATCATTCTAGTTGACATTGCCTATGCCTCAGCTGAAATAGTATATGTAGGTCTTGGCTCTGCATTTTAAAAAGACTGTAGAGAAACTGGAGAGGATCTAAATGTGAGGGATAAAGATAAGGGGGTTGGGATGCAACCTGTAAGCAGAAAAGTTCAGAAGACTAGGCATGCTTAATTTGGAGCAAAGGAAATAAAGAGAGACAGGATTTCAGCTTTCAGATTTTTTTTTTTTAAACCTTCAGTGCTGATGTCCAAATTACAAAAAACACAGCATATTTTTCTGGTCACATAGACACCTGCAGACTGTTCCACCTTTATCCTTGTCTGTTTAAAGAAATTCTATATATGCTGCCCTCCTGACTCACTTCAGCCTAATTTGATCCATGTTAGAATAATGTGATATACTCACTCTTCTTATTTCTGAGAACTTTTAGGTTTCTTTCCCATCTAATTTCTTCATTACCTCCCTTCATCTCCTCCTTAATTAAAAACAATCTTATTATGTGCAACAGGCAAAGTCAAATACCTCACAACCTATTCTTAATGATGAGGAGGAAAATTACAGTTAAGGTAATTTAAAATAATAGCATCACCAAATACTATCCAATGTTGTCCAATACCAAACCTGGACTGGGAATGATTCAGAGCTCATGGATGCCAGTGGAAATACTTCAAATTTTGTAAATGGTTTTTCAATCTAGGATCCATATAATGTACATGTGCAGTGTGTTACAAAATGCTTACTTCATTTTTCTTATTAAAATTCAGTTATGCTACAAAGACACCTAGTCCAGGCCTGCTTTTTTCATATCTCTACAGCCCTGCTTTCTCTTCAGCAGTTTAAAGTACTGAAATTTGGAGGAGTAAAGAAAAAGAGGTGGAAAAGAAAAATAAAAAGGGCTGAGAAAAGAAAAAAGAATAAGTCTTATTAGTTGTGCTACTAAATAAAGAGCAACTGGCAGACCCAGACCAAAGAAATGTTTCTATGCATCATTGATAGATATTACTAAGTTTGTAAAACTCAAGTGGATATCTAATTAAAATGGAGAATTTGTGTGTGTGCTAGAGTGTTTATTTTCACAAACTGTAGGCTCTCAAGACAATTAATTATTTTTATTTTAATGTTTCACTGATTGTACAGATAGCTGCCAGAAACTTTCCTCTCTTCCCTCTAAAAAGAAGGGTTTTTTCCTCACTTTCTTTTAAAAGACAGAAAATTCAAACACAATGCATCTGTGCATAAGACAAAAAGCATTGAGCTCACAAAGAATGGAAACCTATTTTCCTAAAAAATGAATAGCTGCAGTTAATTTTCTTGGTTATAATAGTGCATGAAGGTTATAAATAATAAGTTCAAACAGCATCTTAAAAATTATAAAACATTTAATATTGTTCCAGTAGATATGTCTGAATAACACTGTTAGGCATTTTTCTTTCACAGTGATTTTTTTTTTTTAAATGTGTTCTGGCATGTTTAAAGAACATCAGGTAAGTCATCTACCACCTACCCCACTGGATTATGTGACCTTTAGAGACTAAATAGACAAATACATGTTGTCTAGGGACATGTGAAATGGCACCATTATGTTTTGACTTCCATTTCACCATTTCAACTGGGACAGTGTTTTGTTTTGACATTTCATTTAATGTCAAAGCACTGTTCCATTTTGTTTCATTGAAACTGTTTCGATGTTTTGTCCATAGGCTATAATGGGGACTCACAAAACTGCCATACCTTTGTCATTCCTTGCTTGATTTGAATTAAAAGAGCTGCTGAGGCCACAAAACCTGTCAAGTTTCAAGGAGATAGGTGCAGGGGTTTCTGGGAAAATGTACCTCAGACTGTTCAGAGCAAAACTCATGTCACTTGTAAGTGTGATGGCACAGGAGTGGGTGGGGGAGAGAGAGGTTGAAAACAGCAGTCTGCTAGCCCCTGCTGAGGCCATGAAGCCTGCCAAGTTTCAAGGAGATAGGTGCAGGGATTTATGGGGAACTGCACCTCAAGCTGCTGACAAGCAAAACTCATGGTGTGTGTGTGTGTGCGCGTGTGTGGCACACCTTCACTGGCGCTGGGGCCTCTACATGACATGGTAGTGTGCCCCAATGAGGTCTCCTCTACAGCCTCAGTCCAGTCCACCACTTTAAATAACAACAGGTAAGTAAGCAGCACAGTAGCATCAGCAACATCTCAGGCAGCCAAACTGTCACATAGCCTTTCTTTCCTCTTCTGCAGGAGCTGCTTGTCCAGCAGATGCCAGAGAACTCTCCCTCCCATCCCCAGCCCTGGGTCTTAAATGTGTCCAGGACCTTGCCTTCTTTCAGTCAGCTGACCACGGACAGGTGCTAGGGTTCATAGAATCATAGAAGTAGGGTTGGAAGGGACCTTGGAGATCTTCAAGTCCAAGCCCCTGCCTGGGCGGGAGGAAAACTGGGGTCAAATGACCCTAGCCAGGTAGGCATCAAGCCACTTCTTAAAGACCCCCAGGGTAGGAGCCAGCACCGCTTCCCTTGGAAATTGGTTCCAGATCATAGCTGCCCTAACTGTGAAGTAGTTCTTACAGATGTCTAATCTAAACCTACCCTCCAACAACTTGCAGACGTTATTCCTTGTTATCCTGGGGGGCGCTAGAGGAAATAAGGTCTCCTCCAAAACCTTCTGGTCCCCCCTAGTGAGTTTATAGATGGTCACCAGGTCCCCCCTCAGCCTTCCTCTGTGAAGGCTGAACAGGTTCTGGTCCTGTAACCTCTCATTGTAGGGTCTGCCCTGCAGTCCCTGGATCATGTGGGTGGACTTCCTCTCAACCCTCTCAATGTTGTCCACATCCCTCTTAAAGTGGGGTGCCCAGAACTGGACACAGTACTCCAACTGTGGCCTGACCAGTGTTGCATAGAGAGGGAGGATCACCTCCTTGGCCCTACTTGAGATGCACCTGTGGATGCATGATAGGGTCTGGTTAGCCCTGCTGACCATGACCTCACATTGTCAGCCCATGTTCATCTTGGAGTTAATGATGACTCCAAGATCCCTTTCTGCTTCCGTGCTCTCAAGAAGGGAGTTTCCCATCTTATAAGTGTGCTGCTGGTTACTATTGCCCAAGTGCAGCACCCTGCACTTGTCAGTATTGAAACACATCCTGTTTTTGTTAGCCCACCCTTGCAACCTATCCAGGTCTTGCTGCAGTCTTTCCCTCCCTACTAGCGTGCCCACCTCACCCCAAATTTTGGTATC
>JAGPOW010003395.1:1546938-1558547 GCA_030014935.1 Caiman crocodilus | reverse complement strand
AGTACCAACAGAGGGTTGGTTGGCGAGTGGACGAGGTGTAGGGGCGGCAGAGCCTCGTGGACCATCAGACCATAAGGTCGTGAGTACCCCTCAGGCATACCTCAGCAGTATTCAAGAACAGCACTGAACACCCTCCCTTCAGATATCTAGATTTCATCAGAGTCGTGGCGGGCGAGATGAGGGGTTAGGGGCGCCCTGCAGGAGGTACCAACGGACAGGGACTGGCAAGAGTCACACCTAGTAATAAAGATTTTTCCTAAATGTGATGTTGGTGAGTTCGGGTTCTTTGGTACCCCCTTCAGGCCACCCCTAACCCCTCATCTTGCCCGCCACGACTTTGATGAAATCTATGTACTTGTAGGAAGGGTGTTCAGTGCTGGTCTTAAATTCTGTCGGGGTATGCCTGAGGGGTACTCACGACCTTAGGGCCTGATGGTCCACGAGGCTCTGCCACCCCTACACCTCGTCCACTCGCCAACCAGTTCTCTGTTGGTACCTCAGCTGGGAAAAATCTTGCTCTTGACGGTGTTCGGATTAACCCGGGACAGGTGCCGTTGGTATCACGCGAGTCCTGGTATTCCCGCGATTCCTCTCTCTTTTCTTCTTTTCAAATAAAAATATTCTGCTGCCCCTAATGGGCTCTCTGGGATAGAGCCCCGGTCTGGCTGGGTGGTAGCAGTTAAGCCAGTCAGGGATCCAGAGCCTACTCGTGGTTTTCTCAACCACAATGCTGGGACCTTTCCTTCCGTGAGCAACACGGATCTCTCCGGAGCCGCAGCACCGGCTAGCTGCAGCTTCCCCCTCTGCTCTCCGTCGCGTTCTTCACACTGCTCCTCTATGCCACGCTCCTTTCCTCCACACTCTTCTCCGCCGCCCCCGCTGCAAGGCTTGCTGGGGTTTTTCAAGTTTCCCACGGTAGCCATGCCGGCAGCCGCGATTGGTTCCCCTCGCCAGCTCATTAGCGTCAGCCACTTAAACAAGTGGCAGCGACGCGGCTCATGCGGCCGTACTGGCGTCTGCTGCGGCTGCTGCTGTTTCTCTTCTCCCTGCTCTATCCTTTTCGGTAAGTTTTTTCCTCCTTCCACTGACCCCAGGGGTCTCTCCTGTGTCCCTAGCGATGGCATGCCACCGTCACACTAAACTCTAACCTAAACTTCCCTTGCTGCAACTTGAGACTATTGCTTCTTGTTCGGTCATCTGCCACCACTTAGAACAGCCTAGCTCCATCCTCCTTGGAACCATCCTTCAGGTAGCTGAAGTCTGTTATTAAATCTCCCTTCAGTCTTCTCTTCTGCAAACTAAAGCCCAGTTCCCTGACCCTTTCCTCAAAAGTCATGTTTTCCAGCCCCTTAGCCATTTTTGTTGCCCTCTTCTGGACTCTTTCCAATTTATCCATATCACCAGTGTCGAGTAGAGGAGAATAATCACTTTCCTCAGTCTGCTTACAACATTCCTGCTTATCCATCCCAGTTTGCTGTTAGCCTTCTTGGCAATAAGGGCACACTGTTGTCCACAGATTAAATTCATCATGGAAAAGCTTCCCATGATGTAGAAGTTGCTGTTTTAAGCAGCATATATTTTGTCATACTTCTACCATTTTTATGTCAAGACTGGCCATTTTTTTTAGTGGGACAAGAAGTCTAAATGCATGGCCTCAAGCTTTTTGTCCCTCTGAAACCGATGATAAAATGCAACAAAAGTAATGTCTTCCAGAGACTGTAGATAGAGACAGTCCCTACCCCGAAGAGATTTCCATCTTAATGGGTGTGGGAGACAGTGTCATCATCAGGCCCTTTTCTAAGATGTAGATCTGAGGCACAGAAAGATTACTGGATGTAGATTCAAAGTTTGTAAGACTGGAAGGGACCTCAGAAGATCATTGGGTCCAGGCCCCCACACCAAACAGGAAAGACAACTGGGGTCAGGTGACCCCAGCAAGGTGACTGTCCAGTCTCCTCTTGAAGATTTGCAGGGTAGGTGATTGTACCACATCTGGAAGGAGTTTATTCCACAGTCTGGACACCCTATGAAGTAGTTTTTCCTAATGTTGAGCCTAAAACAGTCTTTCAGGAGTTTGTGACCATTACTCCTAGTGTTCACCAGGGCACTCATGGGGAAAAGTTGTTCAGTGAGCCCTTGATGTACACCTCTGATGTACAGTAAGCTGCTACCAAGTCTCCTCTCAGCCTGTGCTCTGGAGGCTTCAGGTACTTGTTCCTCACCCACCCCCCCATCCATGTTTCAGGTGCAGTAGGCAGGCAGCAGCAGCCCCCACTACCCAGAGCACAGGTTGGGGGGCATGGGTCCCCTGGCTTCCGTTGGGGTATGTCCAGCAGTGGGAACCCCCCCCCCCACACACACACATACCCCCTTGGACCATGGAGACTTCCAGACCTAGCCAGGTCTGGGCCTGAGCCATGTGCATCCAGCTGCTGGGCAGGTGGGTCTCAGTGCAGCAGCAGCACACAAGTGGGGTCGGGACCTGGTCCACTTGGTCTGGGAAGATCTGGTCATCCAGTGACATGTGGAGGTGGCTCCCATCACTGAGCATAGCATGGTGGAGGCTTCTGGGGCTCATGGCCCCACCCCACCTGTGCTTGGGATGGTGTCAGATGATACTGTGAGCTGCCTACTGTACCCTGAGCATGGGTGTGGGGGGAGACAGGAGTTACGGGGCATCTGCTGAGCTGTGCCCAGTGGTGGGAGCCCCCTTGTGCATCCCTGGGATGAGCAGGAATGCAAAAGGGTTGAGTGGCCCCTTGGGCACACGTGAGATCTGGGTTGCAATCCTGGCTGCATGCGTGCCCCTTCTCCCCTGGTGCAGCCACCCTGATCCAGCTTCCCTGTGGCCCTATCTGCTCCCCTGGCCACCTATTGTTTTATACTCTTTTAATAGTGCTATTTCTACATTTTCTTTTGGCTGAACCTCACCCACTTGCCTGCCCAGTGGCAGGATGCATGTCCAAGTGGGGAGGGGCGGGGCAGGTGGAGTGGACACGGTAGATTCTGGGGTCCCCTTTACTTCCAAAAGTGATCTTCACCATAAAAAGTTTGGAAACCACTGTCATATTGTTTGCTGCACAAGTCTCTGTTCATATGGATGGCCCTTGTCTGGATTCTCTCAAGCCTTACTCCATCCTTGTTAAAGTGCAGTGCCCAGAGCTGGATGCAGTACACCAGCTGCACTCTCACCAATGCTGAGTAGAGTGGGAGAATCACTTCTTTAGTTTTGCTGGAGATGCATCGATTGATGTGTGCCAGGATATTGTTAGTCCTGCTGGCTACAATGTTGCTCATGTTCATAACTGAGGTCTTTTATTACCGCCAAATCCCTTTTCTTCATAGTGCTGCTTAGACTGGCATTGCCAAGCCTGTAGGTGTGCAGGGGATTGTTCATCCCCAGGTGGAGCACTTTACAGGTTTGAGGTCAGATACATGTCTATGAGAAAACATGTAATTGAACCATAGTGATTACCTTATGTTGTGCCTTCAATATCACATCATCTTTCCATACCTAACTTTTTACAGAATGATGAAATATTTGCATATTATATCATTGATTACTGATGGCCCCATCATGATTTTTTGGGAACAACAATTCAATAAAATTTTGCTAAAATGTTCCATTTTGTAATCTGGAGTACTCTAGAATCCAGAGTTTAGAGTATTTATATATTTCAAAACTAGTGCTTGGAATCCTAGTAAAGAAAAGAAATTCCTGAAACTAACAAACCAAAAAAACAGGTCAGATTGAATCTATCAGTAGATGAGTGATAGATTTGCTTAATTAGAAAACTGTGGATATTTCATTTTAACCAAGGTTTTTGGCTCTATCATGGAAGATTTCCATTGAGGTAATATTGCTTTTTGCAGGTTTTGTAGCTTTGGAAGTATTTCTGCATCAACTTTAATACACGATGCTTTATTTTTTATAGTCCTTTCAACTGACTATTAAAATATAGTAACGTCCAATGAAACTTCTTCTCTATAGCTGCAGAAATAAGTGGTTCTTTGAAAGTGCCAAGAATCACCTGAAGAGCTATTCAGTTCTTATTCAAAGCTAAAAAAACATGTTAACTTCATGGTATTCAGGTCTTCAAATCCAATTCTAGCATGAGGTCCAACAATTATCTCCTGACTTATAAACTTTGAGGAATATGGTATATCCACCAGATTAATTTTGCCTCCCCTACAAAATAACCTTTTAGCTGTTCTTCAGAAATCCATTACAGTTTGTGTCTATCAGGTTTTTAAGCCACTGTATGGTACTTCTACTTGCACATTTAAAAAAGAAGAAAAGGTTATATAATAGTAAAGAGTAATCAAGATACTTTTACACTTAAGTACCAAGATGATGGTGCAAAAAAGTAAACATTTGCTATGTATTTCAATAGAACACTTTTACTCCCTTTAAATATTTTGAAACAGTCCTTTGTAAAGAAAAAACCCTATAGGGCATTTTAGTTTGTCAATGGACGGATTCAGAACCCAGTGGGAGTTTTCCTGTTGACTTACACAGGTAATGGATCAAGCCCATGTAATACTTTTTATCCATAGATCTCTAAATACTTTCCAAAGAGAGGGAGATTATATTATTCCTGTCGTATTATTAGGAACACTGCAACCCAGAAAAATAAAGTATCCTACCAAGCTGACTTTTTCAAACATGGCTAAGATAGAATGCAACTTAAAATCCAACATATGAATGCATAGCTACTATATTTGTTGAGATTTATGCTACCCCTCCCACCCACCCCCCAAGAATATTTATATTTGGAAATATTTGTATTATCATTTCATGTTTCACAAACAAGCAAAGATTGCAGCTTGTGTGACATAGTGAAAGTGACCCAACTGTGGGTACATTTACATGTGTAATTAATGCACCTGAATTTCCTGTGCAGAAAATTAAACTGCACTCTAACATGCACCTGAGCTTGCATCGGTTGGAAGAAAATTTGCTCCTGATAGGAGCAATTCAGTCTAGGGCTGTTCCTGCCATGCTCTGTTCCCTTGTCTCAGTCAGGGGGAGCTCCAGGCACCCCTAGGTGCAAGCTCTGGGCTGGCATGGGGCAGGGAGGCTGGCCTGGATCTTCATGGGGTGGAGGAGAGATGTCTGGGCTGTGAGGCAGCTGCCTCCCAGCCATGTGAAGATCAGGACCCATCCTAATCTCACAGGGCAGGGAGAGCTTTCCCAGCTGCCAGGAAGTTGTCTCCCAGCTGCATGGAGAACAGTACTAACTCCAATCTCTGTAGGGCAGGGAGAGTTGTCCTGGCTGCTGTTCAGCAGCTTCCCAGGCACATGGAGATCAGGATGAGTCCCACATGGCTGGGAGGAATCTGCCCAGCAGCCAGGACAATTCTCACCACCCTGTGGAGATCAGGATTGGTCTCAATCTCCATGTGACTGGCAGACAGCATTTCACCGAACTGGGAAAAGTTTCTTCACTCCCTGTGGCCCCCTGCTGCCTAGGCTGACTGGGTGCAATTTGCTTCTGATCAGTGTCTACATGTGTGCTTTGGTGCATTACTTTAATGTGCTGATTTCTAATACTTGTATCTACAGATACTAGAAAATGGTGCATTAGGCTAATCTACTGCACAGTAATTGCTGTGTATATGTAGACAGTGACACTTTGCTACACAGTAGATTAGTCTAATGTGCAGTAAAGTGTCTCATGTAGGTGTACCCTGTATGAAAAAGCAAAAGTACTGTAATTTTTTATGTCTATTTTATGACCATGTTCTATGAGCATAAAATATCCAAGGGGAATAAGTAAGCATGGGGAGTGTAAAATAAGTTTGTTTTAAAAATCTTGCACTAGAATTTTTTAAATAAATTGTTGATGTCAAAGTTAACATTACAGAGCCATAAGTGAAAAGCTGTGAAGAGCTATAGGTGATTCTGGGCTAAAGTTAGGTTACAAGGAGAATTGACAGGGGCATAATAAAAAGCCAGAAATTTTAGAAGAATTTCTTTAAGGCCTAATTACAAGTGGAACCGTCTTTTTTTTTTTTTTTAATCCTTTCATTTTTCCGATCATCAAGGATTTAGCTTGACTTTTAAGGCATAAATTAAAAGAGCAGGAAGATAGAAAGTATTGTGTACATATAGTGGATATGTTCTATGCAGTGCAAGAACAGTAGTAAAGGAACTTGCTCAGCAGAAATTATATCTTGGCTTTTGTAGCAAGGGAAGTGGTGAATGTCATAGGTCTGGCATCTGTGATTACCTCATCTATTGCATTCAGCAGGAAACTCATCCAGCTCTAGGAATTGTTTTGCTTGACATTTAAGGGAGCCTGCTACACATTCTGAGTACTGAATAGTATTCTTTTTTAGCTTGTAACCCTTAAGTTCTGAATTTTCACTTACAGTAATATCACTTGCCTATATTGTCTAAGATAATTTTGGTACTTGTGAAATTACATAAAATTACTCAATTAATAATTCCTGAGTATACACCTGTGTTCATAACTAGAATTGGTTAAATATCTAAGAGTTGACACTTTTATTTAAAGATCAGCACTCTCTGTATTCTTAGGGCCTTATTACATGTTACTCTGTGAGGTGTTTAGATGTTGATTTTTTGTTAGAGTTAACTCAAGTTTGTAACAGTCACATGTTAGACCAGCAGGGGCCTGAAGGACTAAAAAGTAAAAATCCACCCTTCCTCCCATTCTGGGCTTTCTCTCTGCCCAACATGGAGCTCATCCTGTCCCCTATCCCTTTTCCTGCTTACTTGTGTCTGCCTTGGCTGTCTGTCTTAGGAGAGCAGTCGGGGAAGGGTTAACCTGCTCACTCAGTCTCCCCCCACTCACCCCCACTGTTTCTAGACTACTGCTCTTCTCCAGGTTTGAGCCCAGCACAGAGAGCAGTAGTGGTCACAGCCAAGCAGGCAGATTAACCCTTCTCTGCCTGGTCCCCTGGGACAGATGGTATGGACAGCCACAAGTAAGCAGGAGGGAAGGTAGAGGAACAGTGAGCAGGTATTTGGGGTGATGGAGAGGGCGGGGGGGGAGCGGGTCCAGTCCAGCCCAGCAGGGGAGGTGGGACAGGTGGGATATTTAAACTAACATATTGTTTAGATTGGCTACATAATAGTGTAACATGAGCTGGGTAACACAGATGAAAGATAAACCTAGGCTGGAGTTGTATAACTTTAAATCACTTAAAGAGCACTTAAAACTAGTTTCAGGTGTTAATGTGTGGACTATCCAGGGGTTAAGAGCTCCAGAAGCCTCCTAAAACAAACATGTAACAAGGCTCTCAGGCCAAATGCTGCAATGTTAGAATTAAAAACCAAAAATGCTGTATTTTATCTTCTGAAATGAAAATAGAACCATTGATACGCAGATTCAATGACTTGCTGCCCTTACTATTTCTGTTGTAAGTCCATTTTACTTTGATTTACTTATGACATATATTTCAAAGTGACTTTTCAGCAGGCAGAAACGTAGCAAAGGTTCTACTGATGGTATTATTGACACTGCCCAAGAAAACTGACTTACTAGTAGCCTGTGTATGGCATGTGGCCCTTAAGCAGTTAACATGAGGCCTGAAGACCTTGCAGGTGGTTTTGCAGCCCATGCAGAGCAGATCATGGAGCCACATGTGTCCAGTTGCAGGGTGGAGGGAGAGGGGCATGTGCTACCATAATTCACACATCAGGTGGCTGCATGGAGCCAGCATAACTCTGGCAGTAGGTGGTCTTCTAGGGAGCCACCTCTGCACAGTGCAGTGTTCATGCAGTACAGCCTTGCCCTGCCAAAGTTAGATAGCTGTGGCATAAAGGATACTATTAATTGTTAGGTAACATAGTCCATATTTACAATATGCCTCCAGAAATATATCTGCAAACATTTAGTCACATATATACATATTAGCCAAAAAGTACTATGTGTGTTTATGTGGATATGTCTGTGGAAAAACGCTGAATATTTTCCCAGTAAAGTCAAGCAATCCAAGGATATACTCAATGAAAAACTGTATTTAAGATAATTTTTATCTCATCCCAACCTATGTCAACACTATAAATCTAAGTTTCTGTGTGCTGTAGTGCCTTCACATATTCCACAGAAGTTGCACAGAAATTGATCCCCACAAATCTAGGGTGTGATCCAGCTCTCCACTAATGTAACTAGAAAGACTGGTATCATAGGTTCAGTGTCTAAAACCAATTTATTTTACACTCTCCATACTTACTTATTTCTCTAATTTCTCTCAGTGCTAATCTTTTCAGATTGAGAAATGAAGTGACCATTTATGGAATAACTGAGACAACATTGGTTACAGAATTAGTGTCATAAATCCAGTGTCAACATAGTCCAACCTCAGTGCGGATGTGGGATTAAAGATTAAGATTACAAAATCATGATATACACTTGTTTGGAAAGTAATGCATTGAATGGTTTCTGCTAATACTATAAACAAACAAGAACTCCCTGCTCATAATAGACCTTGCAAGCAAACAAAAAAAAATTCGAATTCCTTACAATCATAACTGTCATTTGACCATTTTGGCAATTCCTTTTGCAAATTGCTTCTAGTTTTTAGCTTGTCATTCAATTCTGCATATCTAATAAGCAGAGATAATATTAAATAAGAGATTAAAAATTGGTTACTTTGTTTATGCAGCCTGTCACTCTTATCAGATGCTAACAGGTTAAAACCATTGTGCTCAGTACCTCCCTGCAAGTTATAAAATCATTTCCATTTAATTTGGTGTTACAGTGTAAAATCTGTTTCCTTTTTTAAGTTCGTAATTATTTTGAACCTATTAGATTTATTTTAAAATGTACAGTTCCAGACAAATGAGAAGTCTGAATTGAAAAAGCTTTTGATTAAAACTATAAAGATACTTCAGGATGTGTTAATATTGTTAAATGAATGATAAAGTGATCTTAATAATTCTTTTAGTAACATAGAAGGTATGTAAGTCCTGACTAGTGGCACATTATTTAAAAAGTGATGATGATTGCTGACACAAGCAATCAGATAGTATTTTTTACAATTATTTTGTAATGCCTAGTTTCTTGTAATGTCTAGTTTCTTTTGTAATGTCTAGGTTCTTGGAAAATAGAAAAGATCTTGAAGATAGAAAATTTCAGGAAAAGGAATACTTCAATCATAAGATTTTCATTATTCTTAAATGAAAAGCTAAACTGGTTGGAAGCATTAGCAAAGATTTATCTGTCTCAGAATATCATCAACTGATTTGCCAAAATCATGGGACAGATGTTAGGTAAGCTAGGTGAAATTAATTGGCTAGTTAAATATGCATGTTATTGGTCAAAACTGCCACATTATGTTGGTAGTCAGATGACATAGTTGCAAATCCTTTATAAATTCATGCAAACCTGAGACTAGGAAAAGTGTTAAGAAGCTTGGAGTTAGACTAAATGTATAAGAGGGGGAGGACAGTATTGAGTTTTATTAGAATTACTGGTAGATATGGGAATCATGGCTGCTTACAAAAGCTTAGGAAGCCTGTCAGGGACATGTTGTAACTATGGTGCTTGACACAAAGTGCCAATGAGTTAGTGTGCCATTAAATCCAACAGGCACTTACCTGTTGGGGGGGGGGGGTGAGGGGCTTGGAGCCTGCCTGCACTGACCCAGGCCAATGGGTGGGAATGCACTGGCTTCCTCCCAAGAGGCTGCCAGACTTCTTCTCTCCCCAGCTCCACCTCCCTCCCCACCCCCAGCAGCTAGCAACTGTCAGTAGTTTCTGGGGGCGGGGAGGATGGAGCCCCCCTGACACACAAGCCCAGCCTGGATTCCCCCAAGACTGCAGCAGGGGTAGCTAGACTGGGACTGTGTGCCAAGGGGAGCTCTGTTCCTTCCCCCTGCTCCGCCCCAGCCAGAACCAGGTGTATCAGCCACAAAGCTGCCGTTGTTAAGAGCCTCGGGTGGGGAAAGGAACAGAGTCCCCCTGCCACATGGGCTTTGCCTGGCTACTCTGCTGGGATTTGGGGGGTGATGGGTTTGGCCAATGAAGTAGGGGGTTCCATTTCACCCTCCCCACCCCACCTCAACTCCAGCTGCAGCAGTTACGAGGCTGTCTCTGTCAAGATGCTCATGCAGTGAGGTGTCAGATAGGAGGGGAAAGGAGCCTCACCTGCTACATGGGCCCAGCCCAGCTCCCCCAAGAGCCCATTAGGGATAGCTGGTGGTGGGGGCATGTGCAGCACGAGGGGCTCCCTTCCTCCCCTACCACTCGCGGCCCAACTGCATAGGGAGGAGTCAGTGTTTTTCGGTCTCCTCTCTTTGAGACCCTCAGGCTGGGCCCAGTGCTCACCTATGCAGGCACCAGCCTAGGCCTACAGAGCCTCATTGGATATGAGCAAAATCACCTGAAGTTAGCCCACACAGGTCCCTAAGGTGCTCTGCCCTAGGGCACTGCCATCTGATACATCAACAGACAAGGGTTACATTTTTTGCACAATAAGCCATTTAAAAAGTAATCTATCATTGTCATCATTCTAATCCTCTTTATACATCTGTAAACAACCTGATTCTTCCACGAACTGATGAAATTTGGGAGGCATCTTTTTTTAAACTGACTTGTTTGCACCATCATCTTGGTGCTTTTATGCACCACTAAAATACACATAAAAGCACATCTCTGTAGATCAGGAAAGAGACCTCCTGACCTTATCTGCTTTATCTGTTCACATAGAAAACTTAAAGGCACATGAATGTGATTAAAGGCTTAGCTTTGTGTCTTGTCAGTTCTTAATGAAGTGAATCATTTTTGTCCATTTCTGAAAAATATGTTTAAGTGGGATGTTTATGTCAGATGCTTGCCAACTCAGCCACTGAACTGAACTAAAGTATTGTTATTTCTGCTTGGCCTTAAAATTGTCACAAACATGTTCATGAACATATAAGAAATCAGAGACAGTTTCCAATTCTAGATACTTTGCATGTGCATCATCTTTGTATATTTGGTAATATCTGCCAACCTGCACAGGTTTGTGGATATACTCCAATATATATGTGTATTTCTCAGGTTTGTGCCCTTAGGAAATTATAGATAGATAGATATAGATATAAAAATATCTATATCTATAGATGTATAGATCTAGCTATCTATCTAGATATATAGAATTTCCTAAGGGCAAATGGAGTGAAAAGCAGCGTGTTCAAATTTGCTGATGATACCAAAATCTGGGGTGAGGTGGGCACGCTAGTAGGGAGGGAAAGACGGCAGAAAGACCTGGATAGGTTGCAAGGGTGGGCTGACAAAAACAGGATGCATTTCAATACAGACAAGTGCAGGGTGCTGCACTTGGGCAGTAGTAACCGGCAACACACTTATATGATGGGAAACTCCCTTCTTGAGAACATGGAAGCAGAAAGGGATCTTGGAGTCATCATTGACTCCAAGATGAACATGGGCCGACAATGTGAGCTTACGGTTGGCAGGGCTAACCGGACCCTATGGTGCATCCACAGCTGCATCGCAAGTAGGGTCAAGGAGGTGATCCTCCCCCTCTACGCGACATTGGTCAGGCCACAGCTGGAGTACTGTGTCCAGTTCTGGGCACCCCACTTCAAGAGGGATGTGGACAACATTGAGAGGGTCCAGAGGAGGGCCAGCTGCA
>JAGPOW010003395.1:1519661-1536295 GCA_030014935.1 Caiman crocodilus | reverse complement strand
TTTTTCCCTCAGGTACAAGATATAGGTTTAGAACAATAATAAGGTGAAAAAAATACTTACTGAAAATTATTGTCTATCTTGTTCATGAAATTCAGTTTTTCTGCAGATTAGAAGCATGCAAAATTTACATCAGTTCTGTCACTAGACTGCTACTATCCATTTAATATTACTTAATCAAGTTCATATTCTAACTGAAAGGATGAAAACACCTTTTTCTTCTCTTCTAATGCATTCACTAGCATTTTATTTCGAGTTAGTTAACTCAATTTAGTTCTCTTGCACTTTTCCCCCTACTGGTGTTAGGAACTTGAAATCTGATCCTAAGCTCCTAAAAGTCAGTGTGAAGGCACGAAGTCTTCCATGGATTTTGGGTTAACAATAGGCCTGTGTGGCTTCAGTCCCCGATTCTGTTCAGTAGAGATTTGGCCTGATTTGGTGGCTGAATCTCTGAATCCAGAGGACTCTTTAATCTCTCCAAATTAAATTGGAACCCTCCAAATCAATTCAGAGAGATTTAGAAACACTCACTCATTTGGATATAGACACAGCATTAAATGTTTTTTCTATATACCTCTAGGTAGCAAGTGGCTCATGAATGCTGTAATGCTGTGGCACGTGGAGTGTCGCTCAGCAGCATGCTCAGCAGCAGACCTGGAAGTGGACCAGAAGCACTTCTGGTCCACTCCCAGATCCGACAGGGAGCACACTGGGTGACGCTCCTCCACCCCCCTGACTCAGCGACTGGTGTCTCCTGGGTCTGGTGGGGGCACCTGGGGTCCTCCTATGGCCAATCGCTGAGCTGGGGAATGCAGGGGGTCACCTGAGCATGTTAGCCGCCGAGCGTATAGAGGGCTCCACCACACTCCTGTGGGATGCTCCATGCACCTCAGCATCACAGTGTTCAAAAGCTGCTCTGGTATCTCAAGTTATGTAGAAAAAAATTAAAGCCGTGTCTATGTCCGAATTGGCTTTGAATCTTCAGATTGAGCTGAATTGAATCGGGGACAGTGATCTGAATCAATAAATTGAATCACTGTCCCTGATTTGGGCTGAATCTGAATCCAAATCAAATAGGGCCCTCTTTTGTACACCCCTAATTAACACCCTTATATTATTTTTTCCTGTTGCTGTTCGGAGCACTATGTCTAAGTGAAGACATTCAAGGATGTTAGGAGGCGGTTAAATCCAGTCAAAACAGCCACCTGATCTGAGGTAAGTTGGCATAGGGAGACAAACAGGTCATTGGAAGATCAGGCAGTCTGTTGGGTAATGGAGGCAGGCATGATCTGCAGGAGTATTGGGGGGTCAGGTGCAATCTGTGGGAGAAATGGTGGGGGGCAGATACAATCCACAAGAGGTGGAGGGCTGGTGCAATCTAGAGGGGCAGGGACTTGGTGGGGGGAATCAGGGGCTATTTTTAGTCCCCTGATCCTCCCCCAGTGAACCTATACCCCATCCCACCTACCCCCGCATGATACTTACCTGTTTGGCTTCAGCAGCAGCGAATGCTGATAAAATCAGAAGGACCTGGAGTGGTGTTCAGGATAGGGTTTTGGAATGGGCTCACTGGTCTATAGGGTGCGGGGGACAGGGGGCTAAAAATACCCTGATTCTGGGCAGGGGGCATGAAAAGTACATTCCTGGGGATGGTCACTGGGCTTTTTTGCCCCTGGACTCCACAGATAAATGTACAGAAGTTCAATGCACTAATCTAATCTACATTGAGTAAATCGGACACTACATCAATCCAGGTCTATCTTAGACAGGGTTCCACAATTTTTAGACCAATCTGTATGTGTGGAACTTATGTACACTTACAGGTTTAGATTGATTTCTGATCACTGAAACTAAGTCTGAGAGTAAGGGCCACATCTGGGGTGAACTAAATTAGACAGGGTGGCCATTTTGAGCCCAATCTAACCTCTCCCTAATGTCTCCAAATATCAGGACTTAGCCTATGTGTGCATTCATTAATTCGGACCCCCCCACCCCGTGCATTAGGTACATACTATTCATTTAGTTCTATTTTTTTAATTCGGGTATTGAGACAAAAAGGTAAAATGGCTGGTCCACAGCCAAAAATCCTTGTTACAAATTAGCTTAAAACTTATCCTTCTGGCTCCCAATTCCATCCTGCATCTCAGTCAAATAGAGGAAGAAAAGGAAGATATTATGTTATAAAAAATGAATATATTCTAGTTATAGCTTAATATTTGTTTCCTCCCAGTTTTACCTTTTGACCTTGCCATTGGAGGAGTTTCTCTGATGGATACAAAAGGAAAGGTCTATAATGATAACCACAAGTGTTGCTTCAAGAAAGTGAGCTTCACATAAAAAGGAGATTGATTAAGAAAAATGAAGGATAGGAACTCAGCTGTCCCCTAGCTACCTGGAAATATTTATGCTCAATCATACAGGCTCCACCCTGATATTTAAATATTATCTGCAAAGTTGAACGGGAGAGATTGAGAGATCCATTCTACAATATCTTATGACTCAATGCTGAGGGTACTCATCTGATATATGAAACAACTTCAAGTTTTTGCTCCAAAGGGACAAAGATTTGAAGTTGAGTCTCTCTTATCACATGGGAATGCTTTCAGCCTTTCAGCTAGTGTTTTGTGAGTGTTAACTAGACCTCTTTAAAAATAGAACATCTCCATGTCTATATTGAAATGTTTTCATTTGGGAATGCCAACACAAATCATTAGATAGTTCTTCCCTGCCCCCCCCCACTTTTCTCTTTTTTTACTTTGATCAAAACTTCCCTCTGAATTCAATCTGAATTGATGAATAGTTTAGGCCAGTCTGAAACTACATTTTTAAGTAAGTGAAAGGTTCACTAAAGCACTTCAGCCAGTGTTAGCTGTACGTTTAATTTCAGGTGCATTAAACCCAAAATGTATTAAAATATTTGAGGTATAAACAATGAAAAATTATAGTAATAACAATGTACTGTATTATTTGAAGTGAGATTTGTGGTTAGTTCAATAACTTATATTATCCTATCTCAGGTTAGCTATTAAGTTTATAATGTAACACCTGTTTAATTATTGCATACAGATTTGTTCAAGAATGATTACAGATCCCATTCCAGCTCTCCTTGTGGGTTTTAATGAAGTATAAAGATAAAATCAGTTTTTGATAGGAAAGGGCTAAATGCAGCAGGGCCTATCCAAACTACTGATTAATGTGGGCTGCTCATTCCAGGAGCCATCATAGGGTGGGGTTGAGAGACTGGATAAAGAATAGAGAAAAAAAATAATGAATTCTGAAGTAATTTTTTATCTGAAAAGGAACACATTTTAATTTCAAATTGTACAAATTTTAAATTTTTGAGGCTGCTCTGACCTACTGTAATTGCAATGGTTCAGTGCACACTCAGTTATTGAGTCTACTGGTGTGTGATAATTACCGCACTCCTGCAGACTCTAGTATCACATGTATCAATGTCCCCATGCTGAAAAATGGTGGCAGAAATGCTTTAACTCAAGCTCATTGAACAAGCTTTACTTAAAGTGCCCCTGCCACCATTTTTCAGTGTGGGGTTGCTGATACTTATGTATTGCAGCCTGGTTGCTCTAACTGGAGCCGCTCCAAGAGCCACTCCAATTAAATCACCCCTCCTCCACCCAACTTCTGGAGCAGGTCTGTTAACACCCTGAGGTTTCTTTTTTTCTTTTTTTTTTCTTATTTTTCCTCTTTTGTAAGTGATTGGAATGGAATGGAATGAATGATACTAAAGACTAGATTTTTCTTTGTTTTCCTTTTTTTCCTCCTCCTTTTTATTTTTTATGTACTGTTTTATAATAATGTCTTAGAAGCTGAGGAAGTTTTCAAAATTAAAGTAGTGAAAAAATATATGAAAATAAGAGAGATTCTGAATATCATTCATTGTAATGTATTTAGTGACAAATGACAAAGTTTAAAAAAGACAATATTTATGGATTCAGCAAACTACAGAATATTTGGAGGGACAATAATATTTTTTTAAAGCTCCAAGGTATGATGAAAAGTATTTTCCTCATTAAAGAAAGGAACATTGACAAGAGATTCTTTTTGAAGTCTGTACATTTTCTAAAAGTTTTGACTATTGTCCATGATGGCAGACCACTGATCTAATTTGGTACGTTTCCCTTGTTCTATATATATGTCAACTGTAGGTATTGTAGGGTCCAGGTCCCTTTCAGCCTGGCGTCCTTCTATTGGGCAACAACAGAATGGGGAACTGAAATATTATTCAGGTGCTCTGGGATTTTTTCCTCTTTCCTGCCATGACTTTGATTTTACCTTTACTGGGGAGCCAGTTCCCATGAGTGATAGTTTAGGCCTGCTGAAAGAGTCTGTTTGTAGGTGTCCACCTCCCTACACCCAACCCTTACCACCGCCTCAATGTTAGATACTGTTCTGGTCTCAACAAAATAGGGAGCCAGGTGTCCTAACCTTCCCTGCCTCCACCGGCACCATAAGCCTAAACTGGAATCACTTCCTGCTCTAATTATTTTATATTGGTACCACTCAGCAGCCTCCAAGCGGGCTAGGCAGGCTAGGTTGAGATTAGTTCTTTAACTCAGGGCCTCTTTATATCAGTTGCACCAAACAAAGAACTGAAGATAATGAAACAGAAAATAAAACAAGAAATGAGACATCTGAACTTCCAAACCCTGCCCCTTCCCTCCCTCCCCTCTCCAAAAAAATCAAACAAACCAACAATGAGTGTCCAGGTATCACTCTTCAGGCACTAATTTCCAGTCCCATGAAAGACATGGGTTTCTCTTGGCTGGTTCAGTTACTAGTCATCCTCCAGCCCCTAGAGGGAAAAGGTGAACCCCTCTTACAGCTTTCCTCGTAGCTTAGTTCAGAGTCCTCAAGAGGAAGGTGAACCTCTCTTGGGCTGCTCCTGCCCCACTCAAATACAAGCCTCTACGAGGGAGACCAGCCCCTCTGGTGGCTTCCATGCAAAGGCAACGCCCACCAAGCTAGTTCCCCACACCAGGTGGTACTTCGCTTGTTCTTCACTCGCCCCAACCACATCTGACCTGAGTCTCTTTTGCAGGAGTCTGTCCCTCAGAGTCGTTACTGTCATCATGGCACTCTGGCCTTTGACATCTGTTTAGTTTGTTGATCCTCTGATTGCTGGCACATGTAGCCTACATTCCTCCACTGACTGCATGCACCTCTTGGCAGGTACATCCTCCAGTGTCTTTTCCTCACTGTCACTGCAGACTCTCTCTGTTGGACACTTTCTGGTGCTGGAAATACCTCCTTGTGTTTGCTGGCTGCCAATCTAGAGGAAACAGCAGCTCCAAAAGTGCTGCTTGGAGCCTCGTTTCATGCTGACATCTGCAGCTTCACCTAAGGTAAGTGATAACGGTCAGTCATATTTGGGTTTCACCCCTTCTCTTGAGTCTGTCTCCGCAACATAATATTTTAAGTTTATTTTTATTTGACTTTTAGTTAACAACCACCACTTCAACGGATGCCCTTTTCGCATCTGCCTTCACAGCTTTTTGAAAGTTTGCCCTTGTCTTTTCTCCTTTACCACAGATGCTGCTTCTATGTCATTTTTTTCCTGTGTTGTGATCAGATCTGAGAAACTTTCCAAAAAAGCAGCAAGTCAGAAAAGTGTTGTCTGGAGTAATCTAGGAAGCCAATGTTTCTTCAACTTGTATTTTGGCAAAAGCTCTTATCTACACACCTACAGGGTTCTGTGGTTTGGGGAAGAAATCATCTTTGCAATGTGATTGATGTGTAGTTTATTAAAGCTGTGAGAGTTATTTGTAAAACCCTGTCACTTACTTTTTTTGGCCTCCTTTTTACGTTGTCCAAAATTCTTCTACCAAATGTACAGTGAGAGCTGTCCACCTTTTAAATACATGATGGATGTTCCACAAATATGTTAGCATGGATGAATCAACAGCTGTTAGGCAAAAAAATAAGATAACCATTTATTTCATATACCAGGCAGTTGTCAAGCAATATTAATATCCTTTTGTCAATTGAAGAGTGCAAAACAGCTGCAACAAGGTCTATGATAAACAGATGGCAAGAGTAATGGAGTCAAGCTTGTATTGATTTAACCATATCATTCCTTATATCCTCTCCCTTGGGAAGGACCCTATTGGAAAACAAGTTTAAAATTGAACTTCCTCCTTAAAAGCTGCAGTAATATGATTGCCTACACTAAAGTTACATGTTTTTTGTTTTCTTCTTTCTTAAACACCATATGTTAGTAGACTGAATAGACCAACAATGGTATTTAAAAAGGAAATGGAGAAAATTCAAAAAAATAGTGCTCATGGTGCTAGATTGTAAACTAATCTCATTAAAATTTATTTGAAATCTATATTATAGTGCAAATATACATTTACTTATGCATATTTACACTAATATATATACACAGAGAGAAAGAGAGATGCACATATGCTACTTGCATATGTGCATTTTCTCTATCAGTTTGTTACATCCAGTATTATGGATTTATTGCAGAGAAGAAACAAGTAATTTCTATACCCTGGGTCACAGTAGCAGCCAGGCTGATGATAACAGCTTCAGTAGCCAGGCTAGCAGCAGCTGCCATTCTTGCATCCATTCAAAATTGACACCTGGGGCTGGTGCCCAAGTTACCCACTCCTAGTTATGCTACTGATTGGATGTATAATAGAAGTGATTACTTTATTGATCACTGTTAACTTTTAGTATTCTAATTGGTGCACCTTTTCTTTCTTTTTCTGAAACTTGAATATCCTAAGGTATATATCTTGAGGGAGGAGAGTTATTTAGTATTTAACATGCATTACTTAAAGCTCATTGATCAGCCTTCCTTTCTCATGAAAATAATGTCTGATCTTACAATAATTTTCATTTGCTCTCTAGGTAAGTTTTTGTATGATTTCTGCAAAACCAATTTAAATAACATCTGTTTTCTGCTCTAAATTTAGCAGAGTACTTAATGAACAAGTGAAGACAATTAAAAGCATACCCAATTTCATTGTTGTTGTCTGTATGTTGGTGTCACAGAGAGAGTTAACAATTTAGCACCCACAGACGGAGATTACTTTTTATTTCCCATGTAAATTTGAAGTGCTACTCTAGGTGGCATGCTGAATTCCTCCATGTTAAATATTTTGAGCAAAACATAAGTTTTGCTTATGTATTCCAATAACAACAGGAGCAGAGATACTTAGTTATTTGACAGTCTTTTCATGCAGACAGTGGAGTAAAGTAAGTTTCCAAATATTTAAATATGTATATTAAAGAAGAGGACTACTGTAATTGCACAGCAACTCAAAAGTTTTAGGAGTAGGAGACATGACCATCACACCTTATTTTATCTCATACATTAAGTGTTTTTGTCAATATTTCTTTTCCATTATTATAATCTTGCTTCTTTTTTTTGTCTTATTATAACTGTATATGCTAATTTAAACAGTGTGCTAATTTAAGTCTTGAGTCTCCAGCAAGTTGTTCTGGGTTCCTGTGAGGTTAGTAGAGTTTGAGGCTTCAAATTCCTCGTGTCAATAAAAATAAGAAACAGGTCCCAAAATACTTCTTTTTGAGTAGGATTTTAAGGTGCCTTGCAGACATTCACTGTACCCAGTTTGCAATCAGACAACTTACCTTGAACCATATGATTGTATATGTAGATGTCTCCCAGTGCCAGGAGCAATGCCAGGAACCCAGTGTAAGTAATTTGTGGTGTGGAGCAGGCTGGATCAGGGGAGTTGGGAGGTGCATTTGGGAGTTGACAGAATCAGGGGGGTGCTGGTGAGTCTGTGGAAAAGGGATTGCTGGATTTACAGTAGGGAGTGTCATTCTGGCAGTGTGGGGGCATGGGTCTCAAAATAGCCTGGTCAGGGTAGGTGGGGTAAAAAGAATACAGCCTTGGCCTCTGGGGCAATTAGCCCGGCTTTCCCAGCCCTGGGATTGCACTTTGAATGTGTGAAAATATTCAGTAGGTGGAGCTAACTTGTTCCAGATCTAATTTAGTTCATATCCTCAGATGACCTAATTTCGATTGAGCCCACCATTTTTTGCTCACTTGAACCTCCCTGAACATTTTCACAGAATAGCATTTAGATTAACCTAATCCTAGTTACGGTGTTGTAAATGTATCACCTGCATATACCCTTTTCCTGCAAGCAGCCCAACTGACTTCTGTGCAGATGACTGAGGTAAGAATAAAGATACTGGACTCCGTTCCTAAATAGTACAGTCTCTAACACCTTCTTGGGATAATGCCTATTCATGTCTTAATACCGAATATTATTCTTAAACATTACAATGTAACAAAACTGTCCAAAAATATCTATGAAATCAAGTCAGTTTGTGCTGTGAACCTATGTCCTCACATTTCATTTGGACTATAACTCTCTAATAATTGTCAGTGCTTTTTTGCAACTGGGTAGCTTTTTATATTTTGTATTGAAATGAATCACTGACTTGCAAGTTTCCACTGTAGAGTGGAATTTATTAATACACTCTGTTTCATCATAATTCTTGTGTAATGTATTCATCTTTAATCTCCTTTCTGGATCTCCAGATCTTCTAGAAAGTGTTTATCCTCTGTAAATATCTGTGATAGACTGATGAAAACATCAAAAGTGACTTACAGCCATCTTCAAAATAAAAAAGATACAGTACTACTAGGTGGCAGCTATACTATAATTTTGGAAAGAGCTAAAGTGATTCTTCTGCACAACACTGGTTCCCATGACAGCCCATCACAATTAGACATTATTTATTATTCATCCCTATAGTATAAAATATTTTTTAAAGTTCTATATAATAATAACCAGTTTCATGAAACCTACTGCATCATACCCATGGTGTAATTAACATTGATCCATCTTTTTCATACCCATCCAGAAATACTGCTGTGGGTTGGGATGGCAGTAAATATCATTCCAGTTTTACTAATGACTATTGGAGGTGAGAAGTGTCAACTCGGGGGAAAAGATCTGTGATAGTTACAGACATACTGGAGAATCCATCTTGTAATTTTATTGGAATTATTTATCAGTTAATATGTTTGACCTCTGTCTATCACAGGTAAAACCCCAAAGTGGAATTTTGTCTATTTTCTCAATCACACTCATTTAACATCCCTTGCCCTTCATATAAATGACTTCTGCATACTTTCATATTACAAATGAAATATTTTCCTCTTTAGATAAGAGACTGAAATACAGGACTTTCATATTCAATGTGAAGAACTATTTTATGTCCATTACAATATCTTGTAAGGCAGGTCTCTTTGTTGGGCATGAATAACCTAGCATTCCAATGATTACAATCTTATTTAGAAGAGAGAGGCAACAATTTGAAAGCACAGATGGATTTGTTTTTTTGTTTTTTTTCAAATGCCACAATCAGTATTGCAGTTGTTCAAGTGTTTACTCCCTTCTTTCTAGTATAATTTCTTTCTCACACTTCGATAAATCTTTTATTTACACATATGCTGATGACACTGTCTTTCTGCAATCTGATAAGAGGACTAGTAAGATTAACACTATTCTTCATGGTGAGATACAGAAAGTAACAAACTGACTTCATGAAAATCAGCTAACACTTAATTTTAGATAAGACTTCTGGGGCATTGTTCACTCTTTGACCTCTGTCAAGGAGGAAACTTTACAAATTAATGCAGACACAACACACATCTATGCAATTGTCTACAGGGTATCTTAGAATGATTAGGGATAGTCACTTTTTCATTTAAATCTTAGCCCAAAATATATACTGGCAACAAGAATCAGATCAGGGTAGTTCTGCACCATTTACCTCCCTCTGAACAAGGATGAGACCATATACACATACACTCTATTAGAGATAATATTTTTCAAGATTGGTTTTTACTACAGTAATTATAAATAGTGTCTGTCCCACTTTGTCATGTTAATACATATTGTCAGATTGGATTTCATTTATTAAATACCACTTCCTAATGAGATTGTCTTTTAAAAGAGCTTGCTTTGTGTTTAGGTAGAAAAGGAGATTGGTATATTTATGCAGAAAGTCAAACTTACTTTTTATGGATTTTATGTGATTTCCTTTATGGAAGTTCTGTGACTTTCATTAAAAAACAAAACAACGCCCCCCAAAACAAAACAAAGCAAAACAAAAACAGTTCCTCCTAAATGGAAAAGCATCGTGTCATCTATAACCTTTTTAATGTTTTTCTTTATTTTCTGTATAGTTAGGTAAATATTTCATTTGCAGAAGAAGTATATACTCGAGAAGCTAGTAACAGGATGAACTTCAGTATGGTTTATTTTTCTAATTGGTTTGGGCACATCTACTTCCACTCCAGGCTCATATCTGGAGGTGTAGAAGTGTGAAAATATAAAAAAATAAAACCAATGGAGGGAAGGAAAATGGTACCTCAATTTAGATTCCTTCAAAAGTTTTTATTAGGATGTTATTTGAAGACTTGAACTGGTCCTTATTTAGCTTGAATTCTGCTGACATCTGCAAAACTGTGAGGTCTAATGCAATGATAACATTAAAATCTGCAACATGCTGTGGTTTATGTTAATTTAAAGTAAACCTGTGCCAAAATCAGGCTCACCTAGAACTCTCCTATAATTCTGGCTCTTTCTGGAATCACACTTGAGAACAAGTTCAGTCAAAAAGTCATGCTACCTCTCCAGCCTATAGAAAAGCTTCTCAGTGAATCAACTAACTAAAAACTTAATGCACGGTTTTCAAAACCTCAGAAACATTGTTGAATGAGGTCTGTTTCTTATAATGAGAAAAGATTATTTTGCAGCTTAGATGAATTTGTTTGCCATCTACAGCATAAATAAATGGCCCAATAAGTCTAATGCATTTTTGTATATTTATGATTCAGATGGAGTACTGAGAGAAAACTTATAATGAATACCAGAAAAAATGATTCTGTTCCAGAATGTGCAGTGTAGCTAAATAAACATTAGTGATAATGATAACAAATTTGAAATGATGGAAATGGCTTATACTTTTATAGTATAATATGATTATTATTTATTGCAGTATTGTTAAAAAGGATTTGTGCCACACACTGTACAAACTATAACAAAGGATGAACAAAATAGCTTCCAGTCTAAGTTTAAGTAACAAATGGATATAAGAAAGACATGGAGGAAAGAGTGAAATTTTATGAGCCATAGAATAAGCAATCTTTGCAACATATCAAGTGTGTAACCCAGGGATGGGCAATTATTTAGGCTGGAGGGCCAACTAAGGAGTTTTTGTGAATTGTTGGACACCAGGAGAATGGGGGTGCTGACCTAGCCCAGACTGGTGAATCAGGAGGGGCGGGGAGAGGGGCATTTGATCCTAACTAAGGGCAGGGCATGGCCAGATGGGGTCTCCATGGAGAATGGTGCAGGGCATCTGTTCTACAGGCAGGGATGAGTGGGGAGCAGATCATGGCTTTGCCCTGGGGCCCATCCCCATGCTGCCACTGCCCTGAAATCCTGGTTGTAGCCCTGCCCACCCATCCCACTCCCAGATGCCACTACCCAATCTCATCCACCTACCTAAGCGTGCCTTGCCCACGGGGGCCCCAGAATGGGGTCCCGGGATGGTCTCTGTGGAGAACTTACTTTCCTGCCCTCCTGCTCCATCCAATGCACCCATCAGTGGGTGGGGGCAGATGGGCTGGGGTGCCTGGGCAGCAGGTCTAAGTCCAGCAGTGGTGCCACCCCTGCCTTACTATGTTCCCAGGGGTGGTGAAACCAGCTACATATGCCGTGGACTGGCATGGCCCCACAGTTAGGCTGGGTGGTGCTGAGGGGCCCACTACAGGCTGGGTAAAATCTGTTGGTAGGCCAGATTTGGCCTGTAGGCTGTATTTTCCCCACACATGGTCAAACCAAACATGCTAAACATATATGCTGTCATTAGTCCCATTGCCATTCACCTATGTTTACTTTGGTTTCCTTCAGTAGTTTTTGGATTGAACCTACAAGTTCATCTTTTTTTTTTTTCCTCCCTGCATCTGCTGAAGATTTTGAATTCCCAGGAAAGTGGTAGACCAACCAATTTTCCATTCAGCTGAGTTTTTTGTTAAATCTGCATGCTTATCAGGCTGTTTATGTATGTGGTGTGTTCTGGCACCTCTGGAAGGCTAGAAACAGTGAAGACAGAACAGCTGCTGTAATGCTTCAGCAAAATAACAAATCAGCAACAGGTACTCTAGGCATCCAGAAGTGATAATGGAAAACAGTCTTGAAATAAAATAGATGTAGGGGGAAAACAGCAGAGTCAAAAGTATTTTAAATTTTAATTGAACAATGAAAGGGCACTAAGCTTTTTATTTTTGGTCATCATTAAACTAAAAGGGAAAATGACCCATAGGCACAGAGATGAAAACAAACATAGCATGTTAATGAATACAACTAAATGTAATGCAATCAAATAAATGAAGAAAACCACGTTGATGCATTTGAATAATTTTTATTTTTAAAAAAATCAACAAGTTGCATTTATTGCTAGTAGTAGAAGCAGGTGGGCAATGTGGGGCAAAAGGATGTCACTCTGAGTGTCTGGGCCAATGGTATAAATAAGATTGTCCATGCTCTTGAGTTTTGTAATTTAATAATAATTTGTGCTCATTCCTTGGACATTTTAGCTGCTGGTATATGTTCCAGCTACAGTTGAAACAAACTTTTCAGATGTTGTTAATCCTTGTTAATTTTTTTTCATGAATTTAGGATTTTAGATTGGCGATAGATTAACACACTTTCTTATGTTTTCTATTCTTATTTATGGATTAATACAATATCAATATGGGTACACATGAGGAACTACCCTTTCATTCCTTAGGGGCATTTAATCACTGGAGGATTATATACATTGGTTGGATCATAGGGAAAATCTTAGGGTATGTACAAGTGTTACATTGAGGTCACCGTTTAGGGTGATCTAGATGCCTTGGTGTGCAAGCTTTCAGAGGGTTTTGGCTTCTTAAAATTAGTGTATTGAATCTAAAGTTATTTTTTATCTGAGGTGCACTAACTTTCTTTCAATTGGCAAGAGATTAACCCCATGGCTGGGAAAGGCAAGATGTTAAGTCTGGGGGTTGTGCTTTTTTTTACCCCTCCTCCCCCTACTATCACTCCTGACAGAGCTATTTTTAATCCACAACCAGCCCACTCTAGGACTGGGCAGCCCCCATTCTCCCTGTGGGACCTGCCAACCCTCCAAAGCAGTGCAAAACAAAACCAAAACACTTATTTATTTAGTTTAGGCCAAATACAAGTAAGAAATTACATTAAAAAACTCCATTTAACTGTCAGTTTTTAGTTTGTTTCAGATGAAACTATTGACAGAATTAATCCAATTTCAAATAATTTCATATCTGCCATACTCCAATTATCAGTGAATTTACTGTTGAATGAAAATTTCACCAGCTGTATTTTGTTATGGGTATGTACTCTATTTCAAGGTGAAAACTAGAGAGGAAAGCTTTAGTTTGACATTTTAAATCCCTTGAGAAAATTTCTGAAATTTGTTTTAATGTACATTACTATGTACCATTAATGATACAGGTAACAGCAAGCATGAGCTTGCATATGAATAAGGAAAACCATATCTTATTCTTATTTATTGTAGTTTTCTCTGTGCTAACATATCCTCATACTACATTAGTATTAATGGATGACAACCAACTAGAATTATTCACTGTAAAATATATACTAAGATACTAAACAACAGTAGAACTTTTAAAATGACATTTCTACTTTTGCATTTAAATTAAAATTTAATACTAAACTATCATAAGGCTTTCAAAATATTTCCTTTCTTTTTTAAAATTATTCCAAGGATCAGTGTTTGTTGGCATATTTGTTAACAGTAACCATGATGAAGTTATTGGCTATTAACGTGGATGTCAATGTATTAATTATTTATACTGTTAAGGGTTCCCAGAAGTAGAATAAAGAACCTAAGTTATAATATCCTGTATTTCTAATAGCTTCTGTACTCTTTTTAACCTAACTCAGTTGTGAATGCCAGGAATGGCCTTCTTAGGGCCTTGTTACACATTATACTGTATCTGCTTAAATGTTGACCAGTATTAGTTTCAACCAATACTGAGTTTGAAATTAGCTTGAGTTTGGAGCTGTCACATGTTCAGGCCAGCAGCAGGGGCCTGGAAGACTGAAAAGGAGGAATCCCAACTCCCCACTCCTATTCCAGACCCCTTCCCCACTCCCTGCTCCCTCGGGTTCCCCAAGTTCCCCCCCACCACTTCCAGGGCTTCGCTGCTATCCAAGGTTTCATACTGCCTGCCGCCACCCTCAAGGCTTCCCTTTCACTGCTTACTTGTGACTGTCCATGTTGTTTGTTCTGGGAGAGCAAGCATACAAGGGGTAACCTTCTTGCCTGCCCTACTCTGCTTTTGCTCCTGGGCTGCTGCTCTTCTCTGGGCTGTGATAGATTCGGCACACTGGGTAGGGCAGTGTGACACTGTGGGGCAGCTGTGCCCAGAGAGCAGCGGTGGTGGTGGCAGTGGTCGGGCAGGCAGATTAACCCTTCCCTGCCTGCTCTTCTTGGACAGACAATGCAGGCACACACAAGTAATTGAGGGTGGGGGGTCCGGGAGCCAGGCATGGCAGTGAGCAGGGATCTGGGGGAGTGGGGGGGGGTGGTGATGGAGCAATATGCCTGATCTGAACAGCAGAGGATGGGGTAGGGAGGAAGCTAATGCATGTTATACTAACATGCTACACATTAGTGTAACACAAGCTGGGTAACACTAATCAGATAAATCTGGGTTGGGGTGGGATTTACATAACTTTAAGTTGCCTAAATACTTAAAACCAGTTTCAGGTGTGGCCAGTCCAGAAGTTAAGAGTTCCAGGAGTCACTTAAAATCAATGTGTAGCCAAGGCCCTTAAATTCTCCCTCCACTAATTTTCTTACGACTGACTTTAGAAAACTGCCATTTTTTTGGCTTGACTTTTTCCTCTGAACCTCATAAATTACCCTATAAAATTGAAAGGATCTCAGACTTATTCTTTCACTTCAGGAAATGTAACTGTGTCTTCCAGGCTGGTCTTACAATATTGTCTTGGCCCTTTACTCTGAAATGACTTGTGGCATAGAAGCTTCGTCTTTCAGAATTCCTTATAGGAGTATGGTCTAATATTTCACACCTCTACATACATAGACTGTCTTTCTCTTACTTTCCTAATAATGAACTGACAACTTCAACTGCTTCCTTTTTTTCTTTTTCTGCTCATCTCTCCCATGTAATTCCATTAAGGGGAGTCTTAAACTCTAGATTTCAAAATTAACAAAACTGAGTTGAAATAATAAAAAGAGTAATTACTAACTGGACGTTAACACATATGCATTAATCTGAAAAATTTCACAACAAAATAACTTACAGTATTAAATGAACTGAAGTAAGGATGTTCCTCTGCTGCTAAATTGCTAAACCTGTAGGTAACCCAGTGAACCAGATAGTATGGTCCCACATGCTAAATTGGACATACAGGACTGGGAATGTATGAGGCAAAAGGGACCAGGGTGGCATGAGGCCAGACCCTGGGCTTGCAGGGCTGGACTGATGTGAAGCCTCATCTGGGATTGGGGGGCCAGGCTGAGGCAGTGTAAGGCTAGATCCAGGCACAAAGGGTCCAACCCTGCACGGGATTCAGTCCATGGATCATTCCTGCACTGCTCATCTTGCCAATGGGGCCAAAAGATTGAGTGCCACTGTACTAAAGTATTTTGTTTAGGTTTTGCAGCTATAGAAATGCTCACAGGAAGGGATTATGACTAGTCCTTGAAAATTGCATGGTATAGGGAAGGTACAAAGAACGTCCCACATACTTGCTGATGCCACTACAAACCAGTGCAGTCCCTATACTTAGGGAAGTGTTGGAACGCTTTCATATGTATAACCTCATATGTGCCCAAGATTAAAGTCTGCCCCACCCCTGTACCAGCCTACAGTTTTTACTTATCTGCCAAGTGTCAAACACATAGGTGCAGTTGTTTTCTGTTCAGCATTCTGTCTCAGGTATAATGTTGGAAGGACTGGAAGGTTTGCTCTGTTGGGTAGAATGGGCAGAGAAGCATGTGTTTTCAGGGGTGAAGTTGGAGTCTTAAAGTACTAGGGTGTTGACTGGGGAGTCTGTTGCTCTTTTCTTGTGTGTGGTTTGACTGTTATTGCAAGTCACTCTGAGCATTTCTGAGTATAGTAGGCTGTACCGAGAATCATAGAGTCATAGATTGTAAGGCCAGAAGTGGCTTGGAAGATCTCTGGGTACAGCCTGCTGTACCAAGCGGGAACAATAACTGGGGGTCAAGTGACCCCAGCAAGGTGACTGTCTAGTCTCCTCTTGAAGATTTCCAGTATAGGTGATTTCACCACCCCTGGAGGGAGCTTTTTCCGCAGTCCAGACACCATAACTGTGAAGGAGTTTTAATCTAAATGATAATGATGATGATAACCAATACAAGAAGATCCTACTCCCCTTTTCACCAAAAAACTCAACAATACCATCAAATTACTTCTATCAAGATTACAAGAAAAACTACAGACCTTGATCACCCTGCTACCTAACCCAGGGACTTTTTGCATGCTCCCTAAAATCCACAAACAAGGGAACCTTGGCAGACCTATCATATCCAACCAT
>JAGPOW010003395.1:1506245-1519561 GCA_030014935.1 Caiman crocodilus | reverse complement strand
ATTTCATCAACCTCCTGGATACTAGAGATCAGGGACTAAACATAGACATTGGATTTTTGATGCATTATAATCTGCCTGGCAACTGACTCCCCAGCCCAGTCCCTGGTGGCTTTACTTTTCATTCCATCCAGGAAGAGCACACACCAACTGGTGAAATTTCCTTAACCTGACAAAGTGTTTTTGAACCCAAAAGCTTGCTTATTTACTATTCTCCAACTATTTGGGTTGGTCTAATAAAAGATATCAAATTCACCCAAGGAACCTTGTCTGCCTATCAATTTAGGGTACATTTTTATGCCCAACATGGATGTAAGGCATTATAGTGTGGATTTGTAGCCAAATCTTTCAGATGCCTGGACCTATGGTATTAAAATAAGCCTGCCTCTACTGCTATACAATGTACTGATAAGACCTAACCTAGTTTGCAGAGATCATTGATGATGTTTAACTGTTTCAATAGAATGAATTCAAATGAATGATGTTTTAAGAGGGCATCTGGATCTGTTCCAAAATGCAATTACAACAAATTCTTCAAAGGACATTAAGTCAGGCCCTTTGTAGGTTGTTGATTATGAATCATAGTGTGTTAATAAATCATAATGCGCAGGCTCAGGGGTGCCATAGTGACATAGTGGTTGCCTGAAAGTATATAAGGGGTCTCTGGAAGAATGCCTGTTCACCAGAGCGCCCCAAGGGATGACAAGGTCAAATGGTCACAAACTCCTCCAAGACTTTCAGGCTGGACATAAGGAAACACTTCTTTACTGTCTGAGACCCCAAAGCCTCCAATAGACTCCAGGTGGTGCAAGCACCTACTCTGGATTCTTTTAAGAAACATTTGGGCACCTATCTTGCATGAAGCCTTTGACCCTAGCTGACTTCCTGCCCCTGGGGCAGGGGGCTGGACTCAATGATCTTCTGAGGTCCCTTCCAGCCCTAATGTCTATGAAATCTATGAAATAACTGGAGATAGCTACATAGGTCCCTGCTACATGTTCCAATTAAAGCTGAATAGAAACTAGATATAGAGTTGTTGCTATTTTGAAGCACTGACTTTATAGCTGATTGGCTTTTTCTTTATAGCTGGATAGTCATGTTTATCATGTGATAATTACTTGTACATGTGGCCAGTCTAAATGTATTGGGTGATTAAGCAGTTAATTATATAATGTATGTAATATATAGCAAAGACACTGGTGTGAGAGTTGTCTTTTTTTTGTGTGTGTGTTTATTTTTATTTTTATCAGGAGAAAATACATTAGTTCAATGTTACTCTAACTTAATTCTTTGGGGGAGGTGGTATATGGATTTATCTGTACTTTTTTGCACAAACCCTGGGTACTATTTAAATCATTACTGGCAAATGTTCTTATCAGCCAGATAGAAAAGGAGACATGAGAAAGTTCTGATAATTATTCTGTTTACAATTCCCCCTCGATGTTCCTGTTTTACAAATATTGATATATATATATCTACATATCTATATAGATATATAAATAGATATATATCTCAATGCTTGTAAAAGAGGAACATCAGGGGAAATTATATAAATATTATAAATAGAATTTTTTAAAATAGTATATTGACACATTGGCAAAATAAGGAGATTTCTTTGACATGATATTATTCTATATTGTCAATTTTCTAGTTGCTGATTTTGGATAATGTTCCTTTGCAATTGCTAACTTTTTTCTACTGACAGAAACTTATACTTACTTTATAGTAGCTCAAAGATATTTATTTTAGGTGTTCTGTAGCAAGATGTTATACACAGTTTACTGCATTTTAATGTATGAATGAATATGAATTAGGGCATTAAAATGTATGTTGGTGAAGATTTTTTCTGCTTTTGCCATTAAAAGCATTCCCTATAATCATAAGAAATTGCATTATAAAAATAACAGCACTAAGTTGGCTTTCTTTTTTTAAAAAAAATCAATACATTACGGTTGGAAGGATAATTATGAGAAATAATATAAATGAATAAATATGGACTGAAGAAAAAATTAAAAGTCGGTCCTAAAGCAAAAGGAAGGGAATGATAAATGCCTAGCATTTTCTTAAAATGTAACTGTAAACTATTTTTCACATTAGTGATACTTTTCCCCTTTGTAAATGTAGGTTTAAATTCTAGCCTGAGTCCTGCTGGAATGTAGGAATAAAGGATGCCTATATACATGATGGACCTCTGCTGTGATGCGTGCTAATTAGCACATGGAGCAGACTCAATTAATCAAGTCTGCTTTGAGTCTGCTGCAAAGTGCTAATTAGAATGCTCCAGCAGCTTCTGCGTCACATATATTCATCATCTCTGCATTTCAAAAATGGTGGTGGGGGCACTTTAAATAAAGTGTTCAATGAACAAGTGCCCCCGTCACCATTTTGATGGTGAATACACATGACACTGCAGTTGCTCTCAGAGCCACTCTAATTAAATACCAACCCCCTCCCCCCCCCCCTTGCCTCAACCCTGGAGCATGTGTATAAATGCCTGTAAAGATTTCTGTACTGTCAGGCTAATAGTCTATCTAGTCCAGTCTCCTGGCTCTAACTTTGTCCTAATTTGAGGCCTCAGATGAAAGTGCTTGTAAAAACTAAGTTATAGGCTGCCAAAAGAGAGTATTTCTCTCCAATTCTATCATTTACTGGCATCTAAATGATATACCCTGAAGCAAAACTTTGATAGTTCTTCTTTTTTACCATGGGTAAGATAAATGTGGCTATTCTAATGACCTGTATAAACATTTAATTGTGTCTTTTGGTCTGGCATGGCACAGGTATAGTATAGCTCCACTAAAGTTAAATTGGTGTAAACTGTGAAGGATAGAGGTTAGAGTCCACCCCATAGTTAATACTGCTTCTTCATTTAATTCATTGGAAGTCTTTTCTTGCATTAGTTTCTAAAATGAAAATATGGCTGTGAGCCTCTCTGTAAAAGGAACAGGAGTAAATGTTTTAAATGACGTATAATATACCCTTTCTCCTGACATCATTTATTTAAATGCTAGATCAAAGGCATTTCCCCCCTTTTAGCCTTCATACAGATTGAGGGTATATGCTGTACAGCCTTTCTGGATGTTTCAGACTGCAGTGCTTGGTATAAACTACCTAGATATGTAGGCTGGTGTGATATAAAGTAGTCGTGACCCTTCCCCTTGGAATGAATTGTGTCTTTTAATTGCAGTCATGTTTGGTCCTTGAGCAGAGTGCATGGGTTGTATGATAAGCTCCTTCCACCAGTGCTAAGTAATTTAAAAGTAGAAACTTAAATGAAGTTCCTTTATGTGATAGAGGCATTTATATAAGGAAATACTTCATTTAAAATGTAAAGGAGCATCAGAAATTCAGGAAAAAATATATAGAACTTGCAAATGTAAAACTAATGGAGTGAGTAAACAAACTCAACATCCTTCCTTTATCTGCAAAATTATAAAAGCTGAAGAAACAGCAGTGGCTCTTATAAGTGAATTATTTGCAGTATCCTACCGTCACTCTGTAGCTAGAAAATTCTTTAATTTAGTGAAACTGCATTTGAAGAGCGCTTTTTATGGCTTTTAAAATTATGACTTTAATTATTGATCAGACACTTCAGCATGGCATCCATAAATGTAATGCATTAATTACTTTAAGAGTTAGCTAAAGAGTTGAGAAAATGCTGAATGTATTTAAACTACCCTTTTTCACAACAGGTGATGCCCAGCTGATAACTGTCATGTCTTAAGTGCTGTGATGATGGGCACCAAAGGAAATCCCTATGACAGTTAAGCAGATAGATAGAGTAATTGGTCCTTGGAATTATCTCTCAAAGATACTGCCTGCTATTATTTGTTTATATCAAAACACTTCTTATAATACAATCTGTGATGGGTCTTCATGCTCCATATGCACTAACATACTGTAATCTCTTAGGCATGCAGTACAACATATGCTTTTAGTTACTCTGGCAAGAAAAAAAATGCTTGCTTTCTGACTCTTGTTTTTAATCAAAGGGGGTAAAGTATACAGTAAATTTTAGTCACTCATGTTGTTGCTGTATTAAACTGTCCCCCTATTCCCAGGATAATCACATATATTGACAGCTCGAAAAATATAGCATCTTACGTGAGCAAGCTTCAGCCACAAAAGCAAAAATAGACTTCCAGTATATTAGTAAATTCTGCCTCTGTGCTCTTGTTTAATAATGCATGATATCACATCCTGGCACCTAGCTTATTCTCTTTTCAACTTAACATTTGTTTATGAATATTATAACAGAAGTTCTTCATTTGTTAATCCATTTTGTACAGTGACCTGAGAGACCCCTCATTTTAGTGTTTGCAGCATACGCCAGAAAGCTGTCCTTTGAGATAAACCATACAAATGCATTGGGGCTTATGTAACAATTCAGAAACCAAAAGGATCACGCCCTAGTAGACCTCTTGTTTTTACTACAATATGTCTTTGAATAAGACTCAACTGCTGTGTTCATTATAAAGATGACAATAACATTTGGTTCTACACAGAAGAGGTACATCAGCTTTCTCATTTTCATTAGAATTAATTGGCTTGACTCTCATAGTACTATTAGCAAGGTCTCTCATTCCTTCCCCTTCCCCCACCATGCTTGTAGGAAGAAGAATCCCTTGGTACTGAACGTATTAACACAAAATAACAACAACAAAAAATTCTGGTATTTGAAAGCCGGGTGAAAACTTGAATAGAGTTCTGGTACTATGCAGGATAAATGAAATCCTTGGCCAAGTAGAAGAGTTTAATATATTTAACATATTCCATCAGGTGATGACATTTGCAGATTCTCTTAAAATTTAGCACAATGTATTATGATATGCTCTAGTTCTATCATCCTTCTGAGCCTAGCAGCCAATAAGGCTAGCATTAAGGGACTCAGTTTTCTGTTACCAGTTATCAGGGGAGTGTTGTGGCTAGTAGTAATATCTGGCATCCCCAACCTAAAAGACCAGGTAGATGTGGGCCATCTATGGGCAGCCTTGGCACAAGTCCAGAGCAAGGCTTGAATTCATGCTCCTGGAGTGATAACAAAACAATGGAGTTATTCTGCCACTGCATCTCATGTATTATCCAATGCAGAACTTTAGTGTTTAGAAGTCAGGTACTGCAATGATTAGGTCCCTGATCCAGAGTAGTTTCCAAAATCTTGTTGGGAGCGTATGGTCCTCATACCATCAGAGTCTTTGGTGCCTCAGTATAAGTTGCAAAACAGTCAGGTCTCTGAGGAAGGACATTCTGAAGTGTAGCACATGTAGCGTACAGCTGTCTCAACCTAGCCTATAGGGAATGAGGAGGCCAGGGAAATCCCTAAATCTTACCCATTAGGTGTCTTACCCAGGGCTGTAAGGAGACAACTCTGTTCGCATCCCTGAACCAATGGGTAGATTTTGCAAAAGGGGGGGTATGGGAGCAGTAACTGGAAGGGGTGGCTGTGCACCTACCTGCAGCTTCTTCATCCCCTCCCTCTCTCCCCCCCAACCAGAATGGGCATATCACATCATGGAAACAGCAGCTGGGGACTTTTCATAAGTCCCTACATCAGGCAGCACCCCACTCCTCTCCACTTCCTGCTGCAGCTACTGTCCCTGGCTGTCCCTAGGTTGTGTGGGAACTCCAGTGGCACTTCCAACTCCAAATGGGATACACTAGGATCCAAACTCCATCAGGAATAGCTGTTGCAGTGGACAGGTTCCCCCTCCATTAGCCTACTCCTGGGCTGGCTGAGAACACCTAGGAGCAGAGAGGGTGGGACCTACCCACTTCTGCCACTGCTGCTCCTCCTGTGCTGAGCCTGGATAGCCCTTCAGCCTCTCTGAAGTAAGGAAAGAAAGGCCATGGAGCTCTTTTGGAGGCCCTGGAGTCAGCAGTAGACCAGGAGGGAAGGGAGGTATAGTTGAACCCAGAGGGGAAAGGAAGAAGGGGAAGAAATTCTTACCAGATTTGGAGACTTAAAAACATTCCCAGGTGCTGCTCTCCCCCTGTGTAGTGTGAGAGGGGGTTGTGAATATGTCACTGTGTCCCCTTTTGATCCACCCCTACTGGAATCCTCTCACAAAATAGGTATCCATGCAACATCTTTAAAAAAAAAATCAACACTCAGATCTTGTTGTGGGGAACTTGATTGCTATAAACACACCTGCTAGATCAAGCCCTGAAGTAAGGAGCACCTAGTTTCTGGGTCTGGGTGCTAAGCATCTCAGCTTTGTCAAGACTGGAGCAGTTTTGGGAATGCTCAATGTATAGCTCTTGACACCAGGGGACTTTAAAGTAAAAAAAAAAAAATGAAAAAAAAGTAAGGTATCAATGGGGATCAGACATATGCAAAGCAAGGTGACACCTTAGCAGGGGTCACCAGCATTATATTTTCCGATTTAGGCATCAACATTTCCTTCAAACTCTTATAGGCAATTAAGTCTTCCTTTGCATCTGGTCCTAAGTGCAAAGCACTTTCCTCTTGAATGTGTTTTTGTGTTTGTTTTCAGTTGCTTTTAAAAAAGCTCCTAGGAACTATTTGTTGGTCTGAAAAAATCCAGGACCTGATTTTATTAGTTTTCTACTAGATGGTACACGGTAGATGGTTCTACCATCTACCTAGATAGATACCTTTATTACCTAGATAGTAATAAATGGTCATGAAAAGACCAGATTGCACAATATGTTGGATCTATAGATGAGTTCCTAAGACAATGAGCATAAAACATCAAAAAACCAAACAGAACCCCAAAATAATTAGATACATGAGTTCTTTCTGAATTTAAAATGACAGCTTAATTATTATGCAGAGGTGGTTGGCCACATTAGTCTGAAGTCATAGAGAGCGTTGTGCAGGGTGGCAATTAAGAGATTAATTCAGAGAGGCATGAGCTTGCATAGGTAACCGTCAGGGATGAGGGTTACTGGGCTGATCTGCAGCCCAAATCAGGATGGACTCCCTGCATGCCCACATGCTATATAAGCATGTGCTCACCCTCCTTTGTGAGGGCTGACAAGCAGAGGCTTGACTAGGAGCTACAACTATGAGTTGCCAATACAGGACTGGTGAGCCAGGACGGGCTACTCTACGTGGGGGTGGGTTAGAGAGATATGTTGGTAAGGGTGGAAGCATGAGGTGGGAAGGGGCAGAATTTAATGGTGGGGATAGTGAAATGGAGGGTGGAGAAGCAATGGGTGGCAATGGCAGCTGGAGAATGGGTGGTAAAATGAAGGAAGTTGCCACTGAAACTACTAATGGAGAAAATAAAAAAATTAAAATAAATAATTTATAAAGAAATAAAGAGTAAGTACATTAATGAAAGTCTCATGTTTTAACACTTGGGGTTGGGTAGCCTGATCAGCCCCCTACCTTCCATTTCCTCCAGCCCTGCTTCTTGGAATGGTCTGTGCCCCTGCAAGCTTCCTGCCCAGGTCACAACTCCTAGGATGGGGGGCAGAGTTGGCTTGGTGCCACTACCATCCCCTGGGCAGTAGAGTTCAGGGGGTGGAAAGTTTGTCCACACAGAACAGGAGGGTGGGAGGAGGGGACATTGTATCCTGGTAGGCTGAAGGACTGAAACTTGGTGGCTTATCTCTGGGAAGTGACTCCACATTCATGAAACACAAGCTGCATAACATAGGTCCAGAGATTAACTTGCCCTGGAGTGGTGTAACTTTAAGATGCCTAAAATGTGTTTAAAACTAGTTTACATGGGTTAATGTGTGAACAATTCAGGCGTCAAGGGCTCCCTGAGCTGCTTAAAATTAATGTGTAACAAGGCCCTTATTCACTTGTCCAGGTAAATCACTTTTTAATTCAAAGGGTGATTTTAAGCTATATTATGCCTGCAGATAAGGCCTCAGCCCCATAGTATGTTTCACCTGTTTTTATGCAGCTTTTGCATTTTTACAGGCTGAAGATATCTTTATGAAACAATAGCTTTAGAAATATAATTGCAATACTTAAAAAATTGACCTAAAGATGCATAGAAAACTGATGCACCTGAGATTAGTTTATTAGTTTATTTCTTTTAATTAGCTAGAATTCTATTACGTATTCCTTTAACATAGCTCAAAAAGAGACAGGACACAGGCCTTCACATGGCATTCCCTGTTAATTGCTAAGTGAACCAGCTGTGTCAAACTACTTTCAACCTACCCTCTTCCATGTACTATTGTAAACCTATCATCATAATGCAACCTGGCTTTCTTCAAAGGGATAAAAGTGGCTGTATTAACCAACTGAACATAGAGGGGTTCACCTCCTTCAAAAGCACTGTTGTGGAACATCTGACTGCCAAATAACAACCAAGTGCTGTACTAGTACAAGAGACCTATATAGAGGACCTGCCAAACTGAAGCTCAGAGGCTACTGCATAGCTACTCATGTTTCGAGTATACATTATGGCTTTGCCACCTTAATTAAAGCTGGCATCTGGCATGAGAATCTTAAAACTTCACTTTCAGACAGCTGAATATGATGGGCAGCTATAATGCTAAGGAACTACACTGTCATGAATGTGTACAAACCACCTAGAAAAAACTCTTCAACCCAAAGACATATTAGTCCTACCAACTGCAGCAATCTACTTAAGTGACGTCAATGGCCACCATACTGAATGAGGTTATGCTAAGTGCAGTGTGGATGCTCTCACTCTTTATGAATTGATTTTGACCAGCAACATCATCATCAACATCAGTCTTCTATGTAACTCCAAATGGGCAAGGACATTCCACTCAGGCTGATGGCAATCTTGCAAGAAACCCTGACCTAACCTGGTATGCTGACTTTACATCACAAATAAACATCATCACCATCTTAGGAAACTTCCCTTCATCCCAACATTATCCATCTCCAATCACAATCACTGACTGCCTTATTGCTGTCACTGAAACCTGTCCAATCCTGAGTCAAAGCTTCAAAAAAACACAATGGCCTGACTTCCTCAATAAAACAGAAAATTTAGCAGTCAAATTACCAGATCTGACTAATGTGGAAGAATTTAACACTACTTATGATGCCTTTGTTACAAGTTTGACAAAAATAGCCAAGATGACACTACCATGTGGCTTTAGGGTAAACTGTTATTACTGCTGGGACCACACCTGCAACAGTTACTACAGCAGCATTATCAGTGAGGTAACAGAAAGACCCCAAGACCATATTAATACTATGAAAAGAGAACGCTGGATGGAAACAGTAAAAAAAATTTGATTTCACATAATCCAGCAGGAAGCCTGGAACACAATCAAAAGGTTCACTGGAGAATGCAAACCCAAACAGCAATGCCCTGTGTAAGCAGACTCAACAGCAGCATAATATATACAGAACAGCAGAACTGCTAAGAACTTCTCCAAAGAGATTGGACCTGCAACTCACTGGTTCATTCACAGAACTTCAAATGAAAACTGCCATAGTCTCCATCAAACTCCATAAAACTGCAGGATTGGATAATGTCTACCCAGAATTCCTGATGAATATGGGGATCTGCATGAGAGACTGGCTGATGGAGTTCCTGTCATCATGTATGTGAAGAAACAAAATATCCAAATTCTGAAGATGGACTGACATGATTGCACTATTCAAACCAGGCAAGAATGCTGACAACGCTGCTAGCTACAGACCAATATCTTTGCTCTCAGTTGTCTACAAACTGATGAAAGACTGAGTCCAAATAGTGTAACTGACATCACAGGTGCACCAAAACACACAGGGTTCTGTACAAATAGATGTACCACTGACCAGGTAGTAAGGCTTACTAAAGACATTGAAGATGTTTTTCAAAGGAGGAAAAATGTAGGCATTGTGCTGGTAGATCTAACAGATGCATATGATGCCATCTGGCTGAAAGGACTAGAGTACAAGCTACTCAAGATGATCCCAGATAGGAGAATGGTGGCTTTTATTACTAATATAATATCAAGCAATCCTTCAACCTTTCCACCAGTGGAAGAGATCAAAACAGATGCATGCATCTGTGTAATGGGATACCATAGGGATCAGTGCTTGTACCAACCCTTTTAACATCTATATATCTGATATTCCACCCACCATAACTAAAAAGTATGCCTACACCGATGACTTGGCCCTGTCCACCTTCAACAAGTCCATCCCAAAAATAGAAACTGCCTTGTCTCAGGATACAAATACAGTAGTCTCTTAACTGCACCAATGGAGACTCAAGTTTAGTCAAATAAACTACTGCATCACTGTTCCACTTCTGTAATGCTATGGCACATAAGAGGAATAAGGTTGACCTGAATAGTAATAAACATCCCTTCACAGACAACCCAGTGTACCTGGGAGTAACTCTGGATAGGAGCATTACCTACAGCAAACACCTACTGAAAACATTTAAGGTAAACTCTTGCATAGGTGCTATAAAATAACTGGCAGGAACAACCTGGGGAGCCAGTTTCACCACTCTAAGGACATCAACACTTGCATTAGTATATGCTCTTGCTGAATACTGCCGTCAAGCATGGGGGCACAGTCACCATGCCAGAAAAGCTGATGCTGACCTGAACTCAGCAATGAGAATAGTAATGGGGTGTATAACATATTCCTGTTGACATGCTGCCAAGACTATCAGAGGCACTACCTCCCCAACTAAGAAAACAGAAGGCAAGTCTAAGCCTTGCTCAGTGTGCCCAACAAAACCAGGAGCACCTGCTTCATGCAGTCTTGGAGCAACCAGTACTTAAGCAACTAAAGTCACAAAACTCATTCAGATGGAAGCATGGGTACTGTTGCATCAGTGTGGGGGGGGGGGCATTGCTCTACGGGCACTTGAACAACACCACAAAGAATGGGATGAGACTGATTCTCATCTCAAGCACTTCATAAGCAACACAACAAACACTCTATCCACCCAGGTATGATCTCCCCCCATAACTTATGAGCTAAACTAAACAGGATTTGCTTCAGAAGTGGATGCTTTAATACTCCATTTTGTAGGACTGGTTTAAAAGACAATCCAATACATGAGTGTGGTGATGCAGCACAGACTGCTGACCATCTCCTCACATGTGCAGCACACCTATGTATCCAGGATGAGAACCTGGCAAGCATCAATGATAAAGCAGTTGTGTGGCTCTGCCACATTAATGATATGTAGAGGTGGGAAATGAAGTATAAGAAAGAAGAAGCATAGATCAAATATGTTTGCACATTGTGCATGCTTATAATTTTTGGTTAGGTTTGGAACAAAATTTTCAAAATATCACCTGGCAGTGATTTCTTACAGTATTTCCAACTAGAAGCAAGTAGTAGTTGACATCTTGTGAAAGGAGTCAATGATATGAATATTCCTGGTCAAAGAGGAGGTACCTACAAATGTAGTTCCTTATGTGAAGCTCTTTGATTAGGAACAAATTATGTCAAACAAACTCAGTCTCCTTCTCTGACAAAGTAACTATGTGGGTGGATGAAGAGAAAGATGTGGTTATAATGTATCTGGACTTAAAAGAGGCTTTTGTTAAAATCCCACATGCCCTTCTCATAACCAGATTAGAGAAGTGTGGGCTGGACACAACTACTATAAGGGTGACAGACAACTGACTCAATAGCCAAAGGAACAGGGTAATTATAAATAGATCCATGTCAAATTGGGAGGAGGCTTTGAGTGGAGTCCCACAGGGGTCTGCTGTCCTGAGCCCAGTGTTGTTCAGTGTGTTTATGAACTGTTTGGATGCTGTTATAGAAAGCTTTTTGAGCAAGTCTGCAGATGACACAAAACTGGGAAGGACTGTGAAATGTTGGAGGATGGGAATTCAATTCAGCATGATCTTAAACTGGAAAGCTAGTCTGGAGCTAGCAGGATGAAGTTCAATGCCAATAAATGGCAAGGTGCTATACCTTGGGAATAAGAATAAAAAACGCACATACAGATTGGGTGACACCTGGCTGGATGGCAGTACTATGGAGAAGAATCTTAATGTCTTGGTAGATCATAGATATAGACTCAATAGGAGCCGGCAGTGTGATGCAGATGCACAAAACGTGAATGTGTTTTTAAGATACAGCTATAAAAGCATTTGGTGCAAGTCATGAGATGTGATAGTGCCTCTCTACCTGGCACTTATTAGGCCCGTCTGTATTCAGTTTTGGGCTCCACATTTTAAAAAGCGCACAGAGAAGATAGAGAGGGTCTAGAGGTGGGCAACAAAAATAATGAAAGGCTTAGAGAGCAAGTTATACAAAGGAGAGGTTGAAGGAGCTGGGCATGTTCAGTTTCCAGAACAGGTGTGTAAGCAGGTACATGATAACAGTCCTCATGTACTTAAAAGACTGACAAAGAGGGAAAGCACCTTTCCACAGAAACTAGGGTGCAGACCAATGGCATGAAGTTGTAGCAAAGTCAGTTTAGAGTGCATATCAGGAAGAATGTCGTCACTACTAAACTAATGAGACAGTAGAATAAACTGACAGGGGAAGTCACGGACTCTGAAGGTGTTCAGGAAGAGTCTGAACAGCCATGGGTCAGGGATGATCTAGATATAGTTATGCCTATGTTCTGCTATAGGTTTCCCGTGCTTCTGGGCTTTGCTGGCTGCTGCATGGGGCTGGGAACAAATTTCTTCATCCCCCATCTCCCCACTACTACATGTATCAGGGCGTGGGGGCAGGGAGAGGTTAAGCCTTTTTCAGAAGCACTGGGTGTTGACTGCAGACAAAGCTGGGTATTTTGACTGAGGTTTTTCATAGATTCATAGATGCTAGGATTGGAAGGGACCTCAATAGATCATCAAGTCCAACACCCTGCATTGGCAGCAAAGAGTGCTGGGTCTAGATGACCCCAGCTAGATGCCTATCTAACCTCCTTTTGAAGACCCCCAGGGTAGGGGAGAGCACCACCTCCCTTGGGAGCCTGGTCCAGACCTTGGCCACTCTAACTGTGAAGAAGTTCTTTCTAATGTCTAGTCTAAATGTGCTCTCTGCTAGCTTATGATCATTATTACTTGTAACCCCCGGGGGCACCTTGGTGAATAAAACCTCACCAATTCCATTCTGTGCCCCCATGATAAACTTATAGACAGCCACAAGGTCGCCTCTCAACCTTCTATTGCGGAGGCTGAAGAGGTCCAGGTGCCCCAGTCTCTCCTCATAGGGCTTGGCCTGCAAGCCCTTAACCATATGTGTGGCCCTTCTCTAGACCTTCTCCAGGTTATCCACATCCCTCTTGAAGTGCAGCGCCCAAAACTGCACGCAGTACTCCAACTGCAGTCTGTCCAGCGCCCAATAGAGGGGAAGTATCACCTCTTTGGATCTATTCGTCATGCATCTGCTGATGCACGATAAAGTGCCATTGGCTTTTCTGATGGCTTCATCACAC
>JAGPOW010003395.1:1470047-1506145 GCA_030014935.1 Caiman crocodilus | reverse complement strand
AATAGAGGGGAAGTATCACCTCTTTGGATCTATTCGTCATGCATCTGCTGATGCACGATAAAGTGCCATTGGCTTTTCTGATGGCTTCATCACACTGCCAACTCATATTCATCTTGAAGTCCACTAGGACTCCAAGATCCCTTTCTGTTTCTGAGCCACCAAGCAGTCATTTCCTAGGCAGTAGGTATGCTGGACATGTTTCCTCCCTAGGTGGAGCACTTTGCACTTCTCCTTGTTGAACTGCATTCTGTTGTTTTCCTCCCATATGTCTAACCTGTCCAGGTCTGCTTGTAGCTGTTCCCTGCCCTCTGGTGTGTCCACTTCTCCCCATAGCTTTGTGTCATCCTCAAACTTGGACAGAGTACACTTCACTCCCTTGTCCAAGTCACTGATGAGTATCGAAGAGTAATCGGTGTAAGGACCGAGCCCTGCGGGACCCCACTGCCCACACCCTTCTAGGTCGGTATTGACCCATCCACTACGACTCTTTGGGTGCGACCCTCTAGCCAATTTGCCACCCACCGGACTATGTAGTCATCCAAGTCACAGCCTCTTAACTTGTTCCCCAGTATGGTGTGGGATACCGTATCGAAGGCTTTCCTGAAGTCTAAGTATACGACATCAACCCCTACTCCTGCGTTCAGGTGTTTTGTAACCTGGTCATAAAAAGAGACTAGATTAGTCAGGCATAATCTACCTGCTTTGAACCAGTGCTGCTTTCCCCTCAGCATAATTTGTCCTGCTGGGCTCTCAAAAATGTGAGCCTTGATAAATTTTTCGAAGACTTTGCCTAGGATGGAGGTGAGACCGACTGGTCTATAGTTGCCTGGGTCCTCCTTCCTCCCCTTCTTGAAAATGGGGACCACATTGGCCCTTTTCCAGTCCTCCGGGACCTGACCCATGCACCATGAGTGTTCAAATATTACCACCAGTGGCTGTGCAATGACGTCAGCCAGTGCCTTCAGTACCCTCGGATGGAGCTCATCCAGGCCTGCCGACTTAAAGGCATCCAGTTCCTCCAAGTGACTCTGCATCATCTCAGGGTCTATGCTTGGTAGTCTGGCGTCATGCTGCTCCCTCTCTACAATCCCAGTGAAAGCCTTGTCCTGCCCCTCACTTAGGAACACGGAGGCAAAGAACTTGTTGAGGAGTTCAGCCTTGTCCCCCCTGTCCGTCACAATTAGGGGTCCTATTCCACCCTGGGCCTTCCTTTTACTCCCTATATATCTAAAAAACAATTTCTTGTTATCCTTAACTTGGGATGCCATCCTCAGCTCCATAGTAGATTTAGTCTAACTGCCTCCCTACAAGCGCGAACACAGGAGGTATACTCCTCTTTGGTTATCTCTCCCCGTTTCCACTTTTTATATGCTCCCCTTTTAATCCGCAGGCTGCCCTGGATTTCTCTGGTCAGCCAAGGAAGCCTCCTGGCCCCTTTCCCTCTTTTTCCTCGCATTGGGATCATCTCCCTCTGTGCCTGAAGGATCATTTCCTTAAGGTACAGCCACGCTTCTTGGATTCCCATTTCTTCAAAACTCCTACTCTGCAGTGTGTCCTTGACTAATCGCCTGAGTTAATTGAAATCAGCTTTCCTAAAGTCTAGCACTTTCACCCTACTAGTTACCTTACCTACTTGACATCTTATGATGAATTCTATTATTTGGTGATCGATGTCCCCCAGATGGCCACCGATCTGTAGTTCCCCTACCATATCATCCCCTGTTGCCAATACCAGGTCCAGTAAGGTATTCCCCTTAGTGGGACCGTGTACCTCCTGTGTCAGGTGGAGGTCCTGTACACAGGATAGGAACGTACGTGAATGGTGGGACTTTTCTGTCTGTGTCTCCCAGCAGATGCCTGGGTATTTTAGATCCCTCATGACTACCACCTCCTTAGTTTTTATGATCTCTGAGAGCTGCCTCAGAAGCCCTGAATCTAGTTCTCCTTGGTGTGGGGGTCTGTAGCAGACCCCTACCACCAAATCCCTTTCTTCTCGCCCCCATGTAACAACCCACAATCCTTCTACTTTCTCCTCTTTTGATTCTGTCTTGATGAGGGTCGAAGTATGTTGCTCATTGACATAGAGTGCAACCCCTGCCCCTTTCTTCCCCACTCTGTCCTTTCTGTACAGCCTATAACTCTCAATATGTACCACCCAGTCATGGGAAGAATCCCACCAGGTTTCAGATAGCCCTACTAAGTCATAGGTGTTTTCTGCAAGCAGGAGTGCTAGTTCATCCTTCTTGTTCCTCATGCTCCTAGCATTAGTATAAAGGCACTTGAGCCCTGTGACTGGTGCCTTTTTTGCCCCCCAGCTCCAATTCCCAAAGGGCCCCTTATTGCTTAGCTGCTTATTGCTTACCTATGCTGTATTGCTGGCCACCCCATGGATTGCAAGGTCCCGATGTTCTCCTTCTTCAGGCTGGGCTGTCCTTGTGGGTGTTCCAATGCTCCTGCTGGGAGTTAAACTTGGTGGTTTCTGGCTGCAGGGTCTTGCCCCTCCATTTAAAATTAGGCTGATCACCATATTTGGGACTAGAAAGGAATTTTACCCCATGATGAGATTGGTATGGACTGTAAAGGTTTTTGCCCTCCTCTGTAAGTGGGGGTGTGGCCCCCTTCCTGGGTTCTTGTAATATATCTCTCTCTTGTATATTAACAGCTTTTATAGGAGTAGGACATTGGCTGTCCAGATCCCCCTGATTTACCTGTGGCAGGTTATGATGTTATGTCTTGTGCTGTGTCAGGGTTGACTGTGTAGTTTTGCTGTTTGGATTTGTATAGAATGGTTTGGATAGGGATGATCCTGCTTCAGGTTCAGGGTTGGACGAGATGACCCTTCTGTTTACTTTTCTATAATTCTATATGCAAGCATTATATTACTTTTATGCAGCTTTCCCCCCTGGTAACAAGGACCCTTTGCCATTCCATTGATGAGGGGGTTCAAGAAATGTAGACCTGCTTGAGGATGTTATGTAAGTAACCCTAAATTCCTGGATTTTCAAAGTTCAGAACAGCAGCCTGTTCTGCTGCACATAAGCAGAAAAGGAACCCGACACTGTAAATGATCGATCTGGGATGAAAATTTGTATGGGGATATAATTAAAATTCCCCATTCCTTTAGCTTCCTGTTAGCTAAATTTCCTTAAGGGGAAAAGATAAGTCCAATTCTTAGATTTTTTTAGCTATGGAAAAAATTTCCAAACTTCTCCAGAGGGAAACTACCAATACTGATGCTTATGCAAGTGGCAACAACTACCAACTACAGTGACTTATTATATTATCTCTCAAATAGAAGACATCACAAATGCTGTGGGTTGCAGACATCCTACTTTTTCATGCAAAGATGGGTTTGTGACAGTCATGGTAGCTGTTGACGCCTTAGGGCGTTACCAAGGAGGACATTTATCTTTTATTACATGCAAATGTCTAGATTCAAAACTTTAATTAGTGAATATGTGCAGGGCTGGATTAACCCACAAAATGTACCTCACTACATTTTGATCACTAAATCAAAAATGTAATCTCATTGTAACTAAATATTAATGAACCCAAGAATTTAGTAGTGTACAGAAAATAAGATAGTATCATTTATTTGGATGATAAAAATATCCATAAAGGCAGAAATGGTATTGAGACCATAGTTTTATATTTTTAACTACAATAAATATGAATAGATTGATTTCTTTGTGCAGGAGAAAAGTGCTGTAAAACTTGTTTATTCCATGGATCCATGCTGACTGCTTTTGATCAGCCTTTCCTTCCTCAGATACTGACACATGGACTTCCTCTAGGATATGCTCCTGTAACAAGGTACTGAGGTCAGGCTAACTGATCGGTAGTTCCTAGGTCCTCCTGGAACAGGAAGATGTCCTTCACACAATTTAGGAATTAGCTTAAAATTTTACATTTGTGTATATTGTTCTTCATCCTGAACTAGGGAACAAGTATATATGTTTTTGACATACAAGGTGACACCTTTTCTTCCAAGTCTGTCTTTCCAAGACAATGTGCAACCCTCAATATTAACATTTCAGTCATAAGAGCTATCACCAATGTCTTGTCCTCTCTCTACCTCACCTGTATGGATCTTGGACTTGCAGATAACACCCTGTCCCCCACCATTAAACCTAAGGGTTAGCAGGAATATTGTACAGGATCTAGGAACTCTTCTATTCATAGTGAGCTCAGTGATCCATGTGTGAATACAGAAGAGGCCTAAGGGAACATAGTGTATCTCATTCTGTACTGGAGGGTAGTCCATAGTACTAGAATTGTTTCAATTAAAAAAACAACAAAAATTGAATGAACAAGAAAACCCTTTCAGTTCCCAGAATGAGGTAAGTGAAAACCTAATGTTATGTTTTTCATTTACATAGTGCTTTTGTAAATTTGAAGCAGTTTGTAAACATTAACAATTTATGACACTCCTCTGAGGTAGGGGAAATATTTTCTGCTTGCTACCGTTCACTTGCCCCCTGAATACATGGTCTTCTGCCATGCTACTACATTAGTGAACGCATAAACGTTTTTATTGGTATTTGATAAGATGACTAGTTAGGATGCAAAGAGTAATCAATGGTGTCAGGTCAGACATAATGATTTATCAATGTACTTCTGCTTGGCGCACACAATAAGTTTATTCAGGTTGAAATATCCTCCGCCAGCAAAAGAATGAGTTGTATTTTTATGCAGACAAAAAAATATTCAGCCACAATTCCACTATGCTTGAATCAATAAAGACTCACAAAGAACTAAGAGCTCAACAATTCAAAAAAAAAATCTGAAATAAAATAAAATCTCCTTGGTGGGAAAAAAAGCATGGATAAAAATATATTTACCAATTTGGGTCAGTATTTCATGATACGTTGTGAAAGCACAAGGGAGAAATCTGAAATGGTATAGTATCTAGAATAGTATCTGAAATATATCAGCATCATATTATCTAATATTAAAAACTAGTAATGATACAAAAAATTCCCAGACTGCCTGCAGTAAACAAAAATGAAAACTTATTGATGTGCCTTACAGAAGGTGGCTAAATAGACTCGCCATCCACAGTTGCTGGGGCTGAGTTGTTGTTTCAGTTGTAGACTCATGGTCCAGGCTGAGTATGGTACACATATGTGGCTGGGAGCTGCCCTGCTACACAAATGAGAGCTCAGTAGCAACCTGCTATAAATTTAGTACACATTTTCAAGGTCTAACTTCATAGCTGTTTGGAGCTTTTTATGGTGTGACAAATACTTTTAATGTGTAGCTGGTCTCAAGGTAATTTTTCAGTTAACTAGTTAATTATGCAGTTCCTGTAATGTGTAGAGGGGGCCTTAAGTGTTGGTGCAGACCCCAAAAAAGCAATAAGTAGCTGAAAAAATCAGTAGAACACCAAGAACTAAATTACTGCTCCTTTTCTTGGCTCAACCCACAGAATCAGCTTGAAGAAGCCATTACAACTCAAAAGACAACCAAAAACCTTTGTGACCCCACACCTTCTTTATTTCTTCCAGTGCTGTTGAAATAAATCTCCTTGACTTTTGTAGCGCTGAATAAGAATTCAGCCTAACAACATTAGGTACAACTTTTAAGTTCCGCTTTTGCTGATATAGCCTATATGTTGTTGGGCAAGTGATGCTTTTCATTGCAGACCATTTGAAAGTGTTCTTATTGGAGTTCTTCTAATTAATTTTGTATTTGAAAATGTCATTCATTTATGCAGATATTTAAACATATTTAAATATTTAGCCAGGCAAATTTTGAAACCAGTAAAATCCCACATTGTCAAACCTTTTCCATGTGTTTTTCAGTTTGAGTTGAATTTAATAGGCATTCGATTGATTGAATCAACTGAGTTGTTTTATGTAGATTAGAGACTCTATTAACTCTCTTATTAGTGAGCTGTTTACTACTTGAAAAATAATTAAAAAATATTTTTGGTAATTTTTTTCTTGGTGCATGATGAACTGTGTCCTACTGTATATTGCTACTAAAGGAAACATGCTTCATTTTAGGTTTTTTTATATTGATACTGGATCAATCCTATACCTCCTCAAGCAAAATGTAGACAGCCCAATAACCACAACTATTATAATGGCCTATTATAATCAGAAACTATTTTAACCTTTTCTTATACAGCTAGATGAGAAAAACAAGGTTTTCACAAATACAAGTTATGGGACTGGTTTTTTATTCAGTATTCAGTTCCATAATTAATATTCCTTATGTTGTTGTTGCCATTAGGAATTTCTCCTCTCTTGGTTCATCCATAGTTTTTATTAGTTTGCATATAATGTATGTTGATTTTCCTACTGTCACTGGCTGATTGCGTTCATTTTAATCCTGTAAATAAAATGTTCTGGGTGAACTAATCCCCATCAGGAAGGCTCAATATCGTATCTAGAAGTCAACAAGGAATTTTAGGCATTAAAACACATGCACATGCACAAGCAAGGATGACATTTCATTAGACAATATCCTTTTTGCAGGCTTTCTTAAGCAGTGGGATTTTGATAATTTCCAGGCCCAACAGTCTGCTAACAAATAGAAACTAATGAAAAGTATCTAGCCTAGTATGTGGGGGAGCTTGAGACTTCTGTTCTATGTTTTAGAGCCCAGAACATATGTGAATTCAATAGGCAGCAAGTTAGCTTGCTATAAGAAGAGCAGTCGTTGATAAGCAATTATATACCCCCTACTGTTGTATTGCTATACAGATGTTTCAGAGATAAGGAGCCATTTATGTTAGATAACTATGTAATGTGTCATAAAAGTGGCCAACTAGATAGAGTCATTTAGGGGATGTGCTTCTACCAAGAAGAAGGAAAAGGCATGATTGCCTAATTCTGTTGTAAAATCACTGAAATGAATTATGAGCGAAACAGGTGAAAACCAAGTGTGCAAATAAAACAGGAAGCAAATGGAAGGCACTAGAAAACCTTTTTTTTTTTTACTATTTTGGAAGAAAGAGACCCTCCAAAATAACAAATGCTCCCAAAAGCTCAAAAACAAATAAAAGTGAAGTGCAACATGATAAAAGCTTCATGTTTTTGGGAACTGTTTACCAGCTTCCTAAGAGGACAGATAATTTGTTACCTGCTCACTGGATATGTTGTCTCCTAAACTACGATGCAACAGTAGGAACCACTTCTCTTATTATTTCTCCAGATTTCTGTATACTTGATGATAGATTGAATCCATTTCTGCAGCAGCAGCTACCAAAGGTCAAAGTAAGATTAATTTACCATTAAATAGCCTTTATTCCAGGTGTGTCAAGCTTATGGCCTGGGGGCCAGATCTCACCACAGAGCTGGGTTATCCAGCCTGCAGAATTTGCCCTGGCCATGGCTAGGATGGAGAATCTTCCTAAAGTGACAGCCAAGTGCCTGGGTGAGAGAGACAGTGCTGAAATCCCAGAAGCAACATGGGAACAAGCCCAGTGCCATGACCTGTTCCTGTGGCAGCAGTTAAGTACCCATGATACTGGGCTTCTCACACTGCTGAGACTTTAGCACTGCAGCTCTTGCTTACTTGGCTACCAAGCATGTGAGTGAAAGTAGCAGTATTAAAGCTCCAGCAGCGCTGCAGAAAGAAGCCTGGCATCACATTCCCATGGTGGAAGCCAAGTGCCCAGGTTGCTTGGCTTCTTTCCTTGGAGCCCCCAACTGGCCAGAATGGGCACCATATGTGGCACCCATCCTGGACCAGCCCTGCGTGGTGCCACATGAAGCGTGGTTCCAGACTGATCAGAGTGGGTGCTGTGTGCTTGAATCTGACATGGCAAAGGGGGGAGGGAGGAGAGGAAAGGAACAGGGACTGATCTCGTGCACAGGGTTACCGTGTGCCATTTATTTGGCTTGTGGGATAAGATTGCTTTTTTCTCAGCCTTGCTATACCTTGTGGCAGGCTGGACTCTTGCTCTTGCACCTGCATTCCACACAGCCTCACTCCATAGAACAACACAGGAAACACCCCCTTGAATGTAGTTTGTTTAATACTTCATTGTTGGGAAAAAAATCACAATGCCAGAGACAACTGCAAAGAAATCCTAGCAGGATAGGGTGACAAACACCAGACATAACACGTTGGAAAGATAGCTCTAGAAATATACTGAGTTTTATTAATGAACTGCTAAACATGTCAGCAAAACTAAACAGTAATGAATGGTGTGTGTATTTTATCTGCCATAGGATGAGTGGAGAGCCATTTATTTAAATAGCGGCTAAAGTATGAGGGGCATTGGAAGTGCCAATCTAATATCTAACTGGAATATTTTTATCAAACAGATATTTTATTACAAAGTAAAAACTTATTGATAAAGCATTCACATTCCCCATTTTTCATACTTCTTATAAGAAAACATAATTGCTAATAATACATTTTTAATGACAATAATTTTATGTTGAAATATATTTTATGTGTTATACTTTTAAAACAGGGTTTCATGTTTTGGATATTCCCCCCACACAGAGGATAGGAATACCGAGATGAGTGAACAAGACATTCATGTGGTATCACATGGTATCACAATGGTATCACATGTGGTATCACAAGGAAGTATCACATGTGGTATCACAAGGAAGTTAAAGAGGAAGATGAGAGGTCTTTTTTGTAAGTTCACATTTTATTTAAAGAATGTTGCCAAAAGTTAATCAGGGGGAGAAAGCAATGAAGATAAGCTGCATGATTCATCTGTAGTCCTTTCTGCAGCTCACAGAAATGATGATGGTCACAGAACATTGGCTTTTTTCCCCCAAACGGTAGCTTGAGTTATGCAGAGTTTAGGATGCTTTGATGAATCTCCTGTGCTTGCAGCTCCTTGAACCACCTTGTAGTGTGAGGGTCTGTCTTTGTATCAGTATGGATTTTGGCAATACTATTCATACAGAGACACTTTGTGCCTATCTACATGAGATTAGTTATTTTGCATCATGCTGGTCCAGTTTCCATGTGCATTTATGCTGGCTTAAATTTACTGTATAGTAAGTGGGAATAAATCAGTATCTACACATGCGGCTGGCATTATAGCACATTAACACTGTGTGTGGGCTGACTTGGGACTTGGTTCCAAGTCAGCCTACAAACACAGTGTTACGAGACAGTAAGGTGTCTACACATGTATTACTTTGCAGTAACTAATACAGCATACATTTGATACTTGCAGGATGCAGGTATCAAATTTACGCTCAAGTAGGTATAAATTGCCATATTTACTGCAAAGTATGGGCGTGCATGTGTAGATGTGCAGTCATTTTGGTTACTGTGCAGTAAATGCTCACGTGTAGATATGCCCACTGTGTGTGACTGAGGGCATATCCAGTCTTCTACAGTAATGTCATTGCTAGAAGCAGATGACAAAGCTGTAAAGGGATGAAGTTGGCTGACTTCATTATTTTATGTTCCTGATTAACTTCTGGACACTCATTTTATTCACAAAATTTTACGTATTGCATAGCAATGAGAATGGTACAAATACACAATGGGTTAACCCCACTATTTTCTGTTGTCCCTTAGGTTAAACATGGAAACATAACTAATGTAATGGTAATTTTATTTCTTAAAAATTAATGCTGGAGTAGACCTTTTAATATGCTTCCTTTCTTTTTTACCCTTCACAGAGGTAAATGGTAAAGTATTACCACCTGGTATATGACATTCTCTTTAATTTTGACTTTTTTTTAAGAGCATGCTAGTGGGAAATCGTTAATCATAGTTCTTTTATGAAATGAATATTCAAATAAAAAAAATAGACTTCAAAGCAAAGCATTTTCCAAATTACAGTCTATAAAAAGGCAGAAATCTTTATTAAAAGACGGCAGTAATATTAGCAACAAGATAAATGAAATTGTGAGCATGTCTATGTTAATTCCCTGCTGAAACCATGGACCACTGCTGAGAAACAGCTTCTTCTCATTTGTTCTTACTTGGTGACCATCTAAGCCCAGCAATTAGACAGACTAGACTATATGAAGAGGTCTTGAATACTTGCCCCAGTGTATCCCTCAGATTGTGTAAACCATCTACTCTACTAAATTTCTGGGCTTGACATGTGTGAAGCAAGAGTGAATAAGTGGGACTTAGAAGCAGTCCTAGGTACAGCAAAGAGGTGGTATACTCATGTTCCATGTGTACCAATATCAGTCTTATAATGGAGCCACAGGTAATTGAACACAGACACCGGGAAAGATTTTAGAGTCTGGCTAAGTCTTTATTGATTTAATATACCAAGCAAGTACATTCTTGTAAATGTAACAAAACCCACTGTGTATAATGGAAAACTTGAGGTAAACTCAACTGAACGAACCCATAGGATCCAGCTTAGTCTTTTAAATCTTTTCATCCTTGCATGGAAGATAGAGGATATCACAGGGGGTGCATCCAGATGAGCACACACGTGCCTTTTGCTGTGTCTCAAGTCAGTTTGGGACCCCACAAGAGGAATGCTGCAAGCAAAAAAGTTTCCTGCACCGCAGCTGAGGAACAGCCCAGGGAGAGGGCCTGCACTGCCTGTGGGCTTCTCCCCCACCCCACTGCCTGTGCTCCAGCTGCCACAGGTAGACCCCCCCCACCGCCTTCACCTGAAGCATGCATTGGGGGCTGACCTGGATGGCTGCTACCACTGCTGCTGCTGCATGTACTGTCACTATCTGCCTCAAGAGTGGGAGGAGGGGAGGATTCCCTGCTGCACCACCCTCCACTGCACCTGCACTGGATTATTCCCTAATTGACTGTTTGCTCCTGCACTCCCTCACAGCTGCCTCACTGCATCTGATCCTGTGCCTTGCTTCCTGCCTGCTGCCCTGATGCTAAGTGTCTGGTTGGAGGCATGAGGGACTCCTGGACTGAGACCCAACACATGAAACCCCTCCACCACTCCAGCCATCTTTTCTATCTGCCTCAGCAGCCTCCTCTGTCTCTCTTGCCCTTGTGTGGTAAGTCCCCTCTCCCTCCCCTGGTGTTTGTTGTGTGGCTGAGTAAGCCAGCTTAAGTCTTCCCAGCACTTGTGTGTGTATGTCCCCTCCCCCACCTTCCCTGGGCATTGCCTGCCCGGTTTCTTGTGGGGCTGTAGCTCAGTGAGCTTCAGCTCCCTCCCCCACTCTCACCCCCCACAGTTCCAGCCAGCCCCTATTGGATTCACTAGCCTTTCTGTGTGTTTTGTTTTTCTTTTTTGGTTTCTCTTTCCCTTCGGTGAAGCAGCGGCAGGGCAGGAGCCTTCTGAGGGGTAGATGCCCCCACAGATCTTCCTGAAGCCCCTCCTGTGGGTCCAGATTCCAGCCAGGCCCCTGAGGAGGTGCATGTCTCTACAAACCCCACCCCAGGGTCAGAGTCCAAACAACCCCCTCAGGGGCAGACAAGCCTGTAACCCCCGCTGTGGGGGCTAGTGGGACTCTAACGGGGAGACAGCGGGGCCAGTGGGTTTTCCCCAGCCAGGACCCCACCTGGGAGGGCTCCCAAGCACTCCCTCCAGCATCAGGAATCCAAGGCAAGGGCAGTGGAAAGGGGTCCTTTTCAGCCTCCTCCACAGCTGGGGGTGGGAAGGGCAAGGATCCCAGCCCCTAGCCTAGACCACTGGTGCCTGATGGGACCAGAACACCCACTCAGCCTGTCTCTGGACACAGCCCTGGCCCCACCAAGGCATCCCCCCAGTGGAGGAACCACAGCTATGCACAGGTGGCTGTGGGGTGACATGCAGCTACAGAGCCTGGACCCTCCACCACTGGTCCTTCCGGTTCGGGCAGTGGGGCCCTTTTTCTGGCACTGAACCACAGGCATGGGGTGAAATGCCAACTACCTGAACGGGAGCACCTGCACTTTGAAACCTGGATGCAGCCCTGGCTTGGGTGGTTGAGGCTCCCAAGATCATGGCAGCCTCCTGCTTTCATGGCAAGGTTTTCTTTCCCTTGCCTTGGAGGCCGCTGCACAAAAGGCAGTGAAGAAGGGGCATATGGTGGAGGGTGAGTATATCCCCCTCAAGCCTCTAGAAGACATAGGGACTTGGGTGGTCCTCAGCTCCATCCCAACCTATGTCCCTATTTGGGCCCTGCTCCCCCAGCTCCAAGCCCTGGGGAGGGTTATCTCTCCAGGGTGGCCTTCTCACTGAGGTGCCAAGACCCCAGCCTCTGCCACATGTGCTGTTTCTGCTGCCAGGTCATGATCCAGCTGACAGTGGGAGTATTGCTAGAGGCCAAGGGGTGCCTTGTTATTCCTTTTCAGGGGGCCCTCAGGAGGGTGTTTTATATGCTGGGGAACCTGCAGTGCTTCCAGTGCTGCATCCTGGGGCACTTGCATCATGACTACCCCATAGGGCAGGCAGGGGTCCCACTGGTCAGAGGGATGCCCCTGCCATTGGTGCCCCTCCCCCCTCAGGTCCCCTGGAAATCTAGCCACAACACCCATCCTCCACATGAGCTCAGGGGACCCCACCCCCCCAACCAGGTTTGGTGGAGTCCTGGAGAGGGAGTCAGCAGCCAACTGCCCCACCCCCCAATCCCCACCTTCTACAGGAGCTTGTCCACCTGAGGACCACCCCATGGCTGAGTGCAGGTCCCCTCCAGGCACAAAGCCAAGTGGAAGGACCAGGTGCAGCTGAAGCCCTCTGATGTGGAGGAACCCACCCTTCCACCATGTGGGGGGAAAGAGCAGCTCAGGTTCCAGGGGCCTCCTCAGCTCCACCCAACACCCCACCCCCGGGAAAGATATAACAGGTAATTCCAGTGGAGGAAGCTTTAGGGCTACTGAAGAGTCCTGAGCAGGAGCTCATAGAAGAAGACCCTCACTCTGCTGGCCAGGGCCTACCCTTCGACACCATGGGCACTGAGGCAGAGGCCTTGGCTGACCCAACGGTGGGTCTGACAGTGAAGCCTTCCCCTCCAATGATCTGGGGAAGAGTGGGGCCCTGTGGCTTACCCTGGTGAGTTCTTAGGGGGAAGTCCTCTCTCCGGGACCCTGAGGCAGGCACCCGGGTGGATGCCTGGTGCACCAGTCACCCTGATGTCCCTGCCCACCTTCACCTACATGAGGGTGGGGAATGAGCAGACATGCCACTCCCAGTTGTACTGAATTTATATCTCATTGCCACACTTTTCCCAGTCCCATTCCTCTGGCATCTGGCTGCTCTCTTCAGCGATCACCACCTTGTCTGGGCACAGGCCATCCTGGGGCCTGGGTGTCTGGTGTCAGCCCACTGGTATTTTAATGTCAGTCTTATGGAGAATGTGGTCTTCAGCGAAGCCTTCTGGGGGTTCTGGCTGTCCTGGTGGGAACAATGGACAGCTTTCCCCTTGGCTTGGATATAGTGAGACTTGGAGAAAGTGCACCTCCGGCTCTTTTGCAGCAGCTATGCTCAGGGACACACCCAGCAGAGGGAGGTTGTCCAAGAGCAGCTCAAGTGGGAAGTGCTGGAGCTGGAGAGGTGCCTGTCTACTGCCCTAAACAACCTGTCCCTCTGTGAAGAGTGTTGGGAGAGGTAAGAAGAGCTTTGTTCTCTGGATGACCACTGCACCTGTGGTGCATTTGTCTGCTCTCGCATCCAGCTCCTTTGGGAGATGGAGCATGGCTCCCACTGCTTCTATGCCCCGGAGAGGAGGTGGGGAGCCAAGAATTACATTGTCTGCCTCCTGGCAGGTTACAGCACCTCTCACAGATCCAGGTAAGATGTGCCATTACATGTGAGCCTTCTATGACGAGCTCTTCTCCCTGGATCTGACCGATGCTGAAGCCTGTCAGACCCTGTGGGAGGGACTTCCGCAGATCAGTGCAGGTGACCAAGACTGGTTGGAGGTTCTTCTCACCTTGGCAGAGTTCTCAGCCACCCTCTGTCTGTTGTCTGTAAACAAGGCATCAGAAGTGGATGGGCTTACCATAGAGTTCTACCAGGCCTTCTGAGATGTCCTCAGCCCAGCTTTTGCTGCAGCCTGGGCCAAATCTGAAGAAAGTGGGAAGCTCCCTGTGACATGCTGGAGGGCTGTGTTGACCCTCCTGCTGACGAAAAGGGGAACCCCTCAACTTGAGGAACTGGCATCTCTGTCCCTCCTCTGCACATACTACAAGGTGCTTCACTAACAGGAATCCTGGTTTCCCTACTTAAAAACTGCAAATTCCCTGATAAAAAAAATACCAAATACACTCTTTAAAATACTCCAAAATCCATGATATTGCAGAATTAAAATAAAAGACAACTATATAAAGGGAGAGAAAGAGAGAGAGATCAGTTGGGCACTCTGTGGGGTGAACGCACGTGGCGGAACCTCACCCAACCTGACCTGGCCTGGCATGGCATGGCCCACTAGTGTCCCACAGAACTGGGAGGCACAGGTCCAGGTCATGTAGCTCCTGTGCAAAGGTGCATGCTAGCTGCATGGGCCAGGCCCCAAAAGGTCTAGTCTATTTGTCTCATTCAATTACTCTGGGCTGGAAGGCGCACCAGGCTAACTGATAGCCCTTACTGTATAGCGGCTAATGGATGAATGAAACAAAAAAATTCTGGGGACACCCCAGAAGCTCCTGAGAGCACATAGTCCTGAGCTGCTTACCAGGGCAGCTTTTTATACTTCTGGGGCCAGCACAGGGCAAGTTTTTATATAAGTACAGGTTCCAGGCTTTAGTTTCACCTGTCTGCAGATCCAGGAGGAACTGGGCAGGGTCATTTTGCCCCAAGTGGCACAACATGCCCCACACCAAAGTGCATGTCCAGGCACACAGATTGAAGCAAAAATCTCCAGCACAAATTTGTGCCGCTCCTATTTCAGCTGCTGCAAGCACACATGCTTGCATGTGTGGATGTGCCCAGGGAGATTGTGGTTTATGAAGACTTAAGATCTCTCTTGTCTTCATAGTCATCATGTCCACCAGGAGAATCCTTAGTGTCCCTTACTTCTGGGAGTCCTTTTCCCTTTCATCTGCAATAAATATCATGTACAAGTTGTTATGATTTAAACATTCCTATGAACCACTAACATTAAGTCTTAGCCCCATTAATTTAATGGTCTTTCTTACTTTGTACAAACCACAATAAATGGAATTATAGTTAGAAATTTGGTAAGTGTGGTCTTTGATCAATGGAGATCTATCTCCCAATTAATTAAAATTAATCTAATCAATATAAAACAATCACATCATTAAAATCAGTGTCCATTAGCAGTAGATTTGCTTCTAATGCTTTCCACTCTGTGCTACATAGAAAACACACAATTAAACCTATTGACTGATCTGGTTTCAAAAACAGATATGTATAAATATACATATATATGTTGCTACCTTTGTTTTGAATTGTGACCAAAATCAGGATAGTTCAAGAAAACATGTAACTGAATACTTTACTTGAAACTCAGAACAAATTTTAGATTCAATATATAAGTAATATATATATTTGAAATATATATTAAAATATATTGAATTATATATATTTATATTTCAATATATATTTCTATACACACACATATATATTTTTTAAATATATATATTATCAATATATTTGTTTGGGTTGAGATTCTGCCAACCCAAACAAATATATTCTGACCTAGCTATAAGCTTTCCCTTATAATTTTAAGGGACTTTCATGACTACTTTATCTAAAATAAGAATTTCAAAACAATCAAAATGATATCAGGCTCAAAGTTCAGTTGCCTACACAAGATGATTCATGGCACAGTACAGCTAATTACTGTGCAGTGACCATGTGTACATGTGCACATGCTTACTGTGCAGTAATTGGCTCCAATCACAAGTAAATTTGCTCCCTGCAAATGTAAGTAACAAATTTACACATGATTAGTAACTCTGTAGTAGCGCACATATAGAAACCTGACTGGGAGCAAATGTGATCTTGTCAGTTAGATAGCAGGGGGTGGGAGATTGGGAGTTGCCTGCTGCCAGGGTGGGCTCTAGCACTTGAACCTAGTCAGGTACAATGTCCCCCTGCCCTGGCAGCTCTCAGCAGCAGCTCCATAGTCACAGAGTTGACAGATAAGAATCTCCCAGTTCCAGACCTGTGACCATGGATCTGGTGCAGGGAGATATGTATCTCCCAGCCTAGGGCCCATGCCTGTGGGACTCAGGCTGGGTAATAATCATGAAGGACTGGTGCAACTTAAACATGGACAACATGCCCCCCCATGGCCAGTTCCAGTCACTGGGGTGGGGGAGTCCCCCACAGCTGATCTCGCTGCTCGGAGGGAAGTCCCCCCATGGCAGATCTTGTTGCCCGGGGTGGGGGTGGGGGTCCCCTGCAGCCAATCCCACAACAACTGATCACTACAGCCAATCACTGCAGCCACTTCCAGGAGTGGCCGTGGCTGCCCCTCAAAGCAGCTGCAGTGATTGGCCAGCTCTTGCATGGGGAGCACCAGCACTCCCACCTGCCCCGGCCCATTGCCTGAGCAGTAAGTATGGTTGGTCAGGGGGTACATGTGCACTCTCATGAACCCCCTACACATTGCCACTGGCAATAAGGATCTCACAGTGCCAGCTCCACAATGCAGGACTTGGGTTTGGAGATAAGGATCTCCCAGAGCCAGCCTGTGACAGTAGAGCTTGCACTGGGAGATAAGGCCTTAACATCATGAGTCCTGTGACCTCAGAGCTTGGACTGGGAGATAAAGTTCTCCCAGCCTGGGCTCTGTGACCATGGGACTCAGGCTGGCAGATAAGGATCTCTCAGCTCCAATCCTGTGATCACAGAGTGGGGGCTGGGAACTCCATACCATTGGGGCCAGGGGACATTGGCTGCACTTGGGCTTCAATGGTGGCTCCAGCAAGCAGCTCCTGGGGGCAGGGAGCAATGTCGCAGCCCCTTGCAGGAAACAGCTATCTCCTGGCCCCTGGGTGCTAGCCCCTTGGAGCTCCCTCCAGCTACTGAAGGGCTCAGTTGCAGGGCTGCAGAGAGTGGGAGCAGTCTGTTGCTAGGAGCAGCAAATTTGCCCCTGTCTCCCTGTACATGTAGAGTTGTGCCTGGGGAGTTTACTCTGAGTAGTTTACTCAAAAGTAGATATAGACATTTACATGTAGTTTGTTCAAAAGTAAACTGCTTCCAGATTAGTTGCACATATAGATGCACCCAAAGAGAGGTATTTACAATGTCACTTTATGTACTTTTGAATGTTTTACCATGGAAAATCTCAAACTTGGAATTATGCACATTAAAAGAAATACACCTTTCTTTGGGCTGTTACAAGACTCGTATTAGGTTTTGTCTTTTTCTCCTTGCTTCCTTGCAAGTATGCCTCAGCTTAGTTTTTATACCATTATTGTTTCTGCAATGTAGAAACCTCATTAAAAGGGTTTACATATCCAGATTCAGCGAAATATAAGACTTGGGGGAACCATGGGAGTCATGAAACCCAGTTTCCTACAGTTTCAGCTTTCTCTGTTTTGTAGAAATGCATACTGTTGTTTAAGAACTTTGAGTTCAGATTAGATAATTTGTATACATTGCACTCCATAACTTAGTAAACTGTTCATTTAAGGATAATAACATTATTTCTCTATAAACTGGAAGTGTATTATTTTGACACTAAAGGCAATACGGAATTTATTTCCAGCACCTACAGTGGTACAGACAGTACACATGAAGAGTGAGAGTATCATATTTCTTAAAGATAGTCTATATTGGAATACAACCATCTCTGATAAAAATTAACTGAAGTTAGCCTTAGAAATGATAACTTAAAAGATGGTAGAGTATTCACTGTTTTGTAAGAGGAGGAGATAGGAGAATTTAATAGAAAGATGCATTCAAGCAATAAATGAAGATGTTAGGGAAACCTTGCAGCAGATGAAGTTATTATTCACCTGACTGGTTTCTTCCTCTCAGATCAATGGAGACACCATCTGACTACTGAACAGCCATTTTAAGTGTTATAGATAATTTTTTTTAAGATTTTGCAAATGCTCCTTGCCATCCTTTTTACATCTTAGTTCTGTAAAGGACTCCTCTGCTGTCTAAAGAAGAGTGGAACTAAACAATGGACCACCTTTCAGAAAGGTGATTGTACTAATGTAAATCCACACAGGCACTCAGATACTAGCCACAGCCACCACATGGACTTTTAGGTTTTTAAATAGGAAGAGTTTGCTGTTATATTCTATTTTTCATGTTTTCTACTCCAGAGCAAATTACAATTTCATTCAGTTTTTTTCTTAATTATTTGAATGTCCTTCTTTTTTTGTTTCTGCATCAGATTTACAGATTATTTCAACAAGCATTGGAAAGAATGTTCCTGATATGTTACTGTTTTGATGGTCTACACCTCTCTCTTGGTATGCCACTGTGTTCTTTTTCTGATGCTGTAGTCATCTTTCTACCAGTTTCACTGCTTTACGCATATATTCTATGGCCAGGTACAGATATTACACACAAGCCAGTATAAGAAATGAACAATGGGACTAAACTAGCAACAGTACAGAATTCAAAGGCACACAGACTGGTTTGAAAATATTGGAACTCAGTTTTAAACTAGACCTGGATAGAAATAGTGTCAGACTTAAGTGATTTAGGTTAGACCAGTCTATCAAACTTCTGTATAAGATCCCATAACAACTCTATAGGTTGCAGTCCCCCAGCATCCCAGGCTGCTTTGTGGGGCCCTGCTGATCTCCCCACACAGGGCAGTGCTCTAACCACAGCCATACCTGTCTATTCTGGCTGAGCAGGCTCCAACAGATCCAGCCACAGGTAGAAGGCAGGGCTGGGGGCCAGTCCATCCATCAGCAGCAGGTGGGCAATGGGAGGGAGGCAACCCTGGACCTGGCCTATGCCAGCATGGGTGGGGGTGGGCCTACCAGCAGGTGGCTGTCAGCAGGGGCAGAGAGGGGTGCAGGCAGGGTAGAGTGGAGGCCTCCACTCTGGTCCAGCCCCAGCCTCCCAGATCCAAAGCAGCACCAGTTGTGGTTGGGGGAGGGCATGCAACTGTGGCCTCAGCTCCCCCTCTTTGCTTCCTGGCCCAAGTGACAGCCTCAAGCAGGAGGTGGGGCTGGGAACTGCACTGGCAAGCCAAGTTGGGCAGCAAGGAATGGGGAACGTAGGCCTCTGCTGCACTGGTTTCCCTCCATCTGTGCTGGCTGCTGATAGCTGGCTGTTGGTGGGGGATTAGGGCTGGGGAGAGGGGCTGTGCTGGCCAATCAGGGGTGGCTAGCTGCTCAGCTGGGCTTGGCATTCTCTGGTAGCCTGTTGGGATGTGTGTGAGAGTGCCCCCAACCCATTGGTCTTCACCAGTGCAGGCAGTCTGTGTGCTTTCCGTACTGAAGAGTGGAATCTGTCTGTGGATATCTTCTCTCTCAAGGCATAACCTACAGCACTCAGAATAGAGTACAAAATTTGTTAAACCTGCCAGTCTAATCCTATCCTCAGCATCTTGCAGGTTAAGAGGCAGAAAAAGTAAGTGGGAAGGGAGGGAAGAGAGAACCAAGCCCATTATTAGGAGAGGAGATTATTGATTTAATTGATTCTAACTGCTGTCTTTTAATTTTAGATACCAGTAGCATAACTGGGACAGGGTGAACACCAGTCTGGGACAGGGTGAATATTCTCGTAACTTCTGTTCCCATATATTCTTCTGGACCCCTTTGTACATGCCCATACCATTCTGTCTTCTCTCCTGTACTTTCTTAGATGACTCCACTATCTTCACCAATCTTCTGGTGTAAGTATTCTTCACCTTATCCATCTTCATCACTCCATACAACCATCAGAGCATTCTCATCTCTGTCATGTTCAGTCTCCTTTCTTGAATTTCTTCAGGGGCCATGTCTCCACTCCATACAATACTGCTGGACACACACATATCTTGTGGACTTTCATCTTCAGCTTCACTGATACTCTCCTTTCACCAATTTCCATTTAGTCCATCTTGCTTTTATTTGATTGTTTAACTCTTCACCTAACTCTGCATTTTGTTGAACAGATGACCCCAGATATAGAACTCATCGACTTTTTTTAACTGTTTCTCATTGTCCAAACAAGGCAAACTATACTATAAACTGCTTAGTAGTCTTACCTGAAAGCCTAATGGATTCCACTGACTTTCAAAACACCAGTTGCTATGACATTACCACAGTGAGTATACTATCTTTAAAATATTTTCTCAACAAATTACTACGTAGACACAAATGAACTAGTATGGTTGAACAGGTAAACAAAAAGGATTTTAAAAATCATATACAATATATAACTTTAAAGATCTAGAAAAGTTAGTGTATCATCATGTAAACACTACATGTTATTTATCTACAATATTTGATTATATAATGGATATTGTTGGCTTTTGGATTTAGGACCCAGAGGTCTTGCTTCAGGTGGGCGACCCACTCTCAGACCAACCATGACCTTTCCATGACCTTACCTTTGATACTAGGCAAATTTATTGATCCACAGTGATAACAGAAAAGGAATAATATGAACAATCAAACAATTCTATATATCTGTCAATCCTAGGGTTGTCATCAGAGTCAAAATACATCTGGCCAGGACACAGTTTTCACTCTGAGGCTCTCTCTTAGCTGTCAGATATCAACATGTCAGTAGCCTAGAGGTGATTGCCAAGGCCCACAACCCCACTCTAGTGGGGAGGATGAAATAGGTTGGTGGTGTAACCTTTGTCCATGGTGGCCTCAGGGACCCTTTCTGGGGAATGGGCAGAGGGACCCTTCTCAGGGAGGAGTAGGACCTGGACAGAGGACACTGTTACCCTCAAGTCTCTGCTTTTGTATTCTTCATCCATCCTGATGATTCTTCATCTATGAGTATCACTGATTGGTCTCTCTCTCTGGTTGTCACACTCTCCACTTAGCTCATCACATGCACACCTTTCCCAAAGCAGGAATTTTAGGCCCCATTCCTTGGCCTTGTGATCTGGTGTCACCTCATCTCATGTTATGGAACAGTGTGGTACATGCCCCCACTTTCCCAGACTGTATGTGTATCTGTTGGCCTTGTGTTAGACAGCCTGCCTGCTTTGGAAGGCTGAGAAGCTGTCTATATGAGACCCAGGCTCTTGAAATCAGTTAATCTCTGCTGCTCATTCTGAACCATTCTAATGCATATACCTATATATATAAGCCAATTCTCAAAAAATAAGTATTCAAATACTATTCTTAAACCATCAGATATCAAATGTTTCAATTGAAAGAAAACATGTATGTTTATTATGGTCTCAATGTATATTTTAGAAAAAGTAATTTTATTCTTTCATTCAATCGTTTTCCATAATATATATTTTCATGATATCTTCTAAATGGGATTCAGACAAAAAAAATCATTTTTACATAAACGTGTGTATATTTATACATATATATGTATATTTGTAAGGAATGAAATGGCTTGGAATAATTGTGCATAAAAAGAAAGGGGAGGTGACTAATGGCAGAGTTTGCTTAAGAAATTTGTTGTATACTAACCGTTGTACTTTTGGATAGAACATCTGAATTATAGCTGCAACTTGTCAGACAGCTGGACTAGGTTTTGTTGTTTGATTATTTTAATCTATATTTTAATTTAAATAAACAACAATTATTGATGTGGTAATAGGTAGGGCTGTGCGAAATGGAAGCATTCAGTTTTGACCAGTATTTTGACATTTTGACAGAACAGTGTTTCATTTTGAATTTTGTTTTGAGTTGAAACAGCTGTTCAGTTTTGTTCTGTCAAAATATTTAGCCTTTTTGACCCTGTTTCAACATTTTGCCCATTGGATATAATGAGGAAGATCTAAACAGGCTATAACTTTGTCAATTCTGGCCAGCTTTGGATGAAACTTACCGAAATGGTAGTCCCTTCTGTGGGCATGACTTGTGCCCAGATTCAAGAAGATAGGTGCACGGGGTTCAGAAAAACTGCACCCCGAAGTCTTGCGAGAAAACTCATGCCATGAGGCAGGAAGTCAGCAGGGGTCATAGGATCACAGCAAGATAAAGATCCAAATGTCTCTTGAAGGCATTCAAAGTAGGTGCTTGAACCATCTTCAGTGGCAGTCTATTCCAGACCTTGGAGGCTCGGACAGTAAAGAAATTCTTCCTTATGTCCAGCCTGAAATGGTCATGGAGGAGTTTGTGACTGTTTGACCTTGTCATCCCTTGGGGTGCTCTGGTGAACAGATGTTCCCCCAGATCCTGGTGAGCACCCCTGATAACTTATAGGTGGCCACCAGATCATCCCTAAGCCTGTGCTTTTCCAGGATGAAGAGTCCAATGGCTCTCAGCCTCTCATCATAAGGTCTGTTTTCGTGTCCTCTGATCATGTACGTGGCTCTTCTCTGGACTCTCTCAAGCTTTTGCACATTCTTTTTGAATTGTGGCGCCCAAAACTGGACACAGTACTCCAGCTGCGGCCTCACCAAGACTAAGAGAATGGGAGAATGACGTCCCGGGATTTACTTGAGAAGCATCTATGGATGCAGCCAGTGGTTTGCTCACTTTACTAGCTGCAGCATCACACTGAAGGCTCATGTTCATTTTGTGGTCAGTCATGACCTACAAGTCCCTTTTGTCTATAGTGCTAGCTAGCGCAGCACTGCTAAGCCTATAAGCATGCTGAAGGTTTTTCTTCCCAAGGTGGAGAACCTTGCATGTTTCGATGTTAAACATTATCAGGTTCTCATCCGCCCATTTCATGAGCCTTTCAAGATCTGCTGGGATGACCCTCCTGTCCTCAGGTGTGGACACTTTACCCCAGAGTTTGCTGTTGTTGGCAAACATGGCCAGTCTGCTTCTGACACCAATGTGCACATCATTAATGAAGATGTTAAATATTATAGGCCCTAGGACAGAGCCTTGAGGGATCCCCCTGATTACAGCACACCATGATGATTGACTTTCATCAACCACCACCCTCTGGGTCCAACCATGGAGTCAAGTCCCCAGCCAGTGGATCGTGGTGAGGCCAAGACCACAGTTGGCCAGTTTTGCTAAGACAAAGGCATTTTTTAAAGTCAAGATATATAACATCAATCTCTTCTCCCATGTCTAGGTAATAGGTCACCTGGTCATAAAAGGAAATAAGATTGGTCAAGCAAGACCTACCTGCAACAAACCCATGCTGGCTATCTTTCAGGATGTTGCTGTCAGCCAGTCTGTTAAGAATAGCTTCTTTGATAATCTTTTCCAAGACCTTCCTTGGAATAGAGGTCAGGCAGATGGGCCTGTAGTTTGCCAGATCCACTTTCCTCCATTTCTTGAAGATAGGCACCACATTTGCCTTCTTCCTATCATTGGGTACTTCACCAGAGCACCACAAGTTCTCAAAGATCCATGCCAGGGGCTGAGCTGTGATGCTTGCCAGCTCCTTGATTACCCTGGGGTAGAAACTGTCAGGGCTGGCTGACTTAAAGACATCCAGCCTCTCAAGGTGTTCCTTCATGAGGTCAGCACTGGTGGAGGGTAAAGAATCTCCCACACCTAGGCCTCCCTGTCCCGTAATGGGCAAGGGCAACCCTTGGGATTGGTGAAAAACCAGTTGCTTGTGCAACTGTGTCCGTCTTGGGGCAGAGCAGGGGGGAAACCATTGCAGGCCTGGCTGCTAGGCCCTGCTGTGGCCACAAAGCCTACCAGCTGTCAAGGAGATAGGTGCAAGGTGGTTCTGGGGCCCTGCACTCCTAGCTGCTCACAAGCAAAACTCATGTCATGGGTGCTTGTGCAACTGCTGCCTCTTATCAGGCAGCAGGACTGAAAAGCCCCCATCACTTGTCACCAAGACCTGAGGGTGATACCTGGCCACAGTGTGAACATGATCTGGCAGTGCGATGCTGTAGCCAGCCTGGGCCAGCAATAAACTGGCATGCATCAATCGATCCATCTCTAGCAAAACCATTGCAAAAAAGTGATTCTCCTGCTCTACTTGGCTCTACTCAGCACTGGTGAAGTCACAACTGGAGTACTGCATCCAGTTCTGGGCTCTGCACCTTAACAAGGATGTGGTAAAGCTTGAGAGAGTCAAGAGAAGGGCTAACCATATAATCAGAGACTTGCATGGCAAGCCATACAAGGAAAGGATGAGGGACCTGGGACACTGCAGCTTGAAAAAGAGAAGGCTGAGAAGGATTTTGGTAGCAGTTTACTACTACATCAGAAGCATACATCTGGGGCTCGGTGAACAACTGTTCTCCAGGCATCCTTGGGAAAAACTAGGAGTAATGGTCATGAACTCCTGGAAGATCATTTCAGGCTCAACATTAGGAAAACCTACTTTGCAACTAGTGTCCAGACTGTGACCATTACTGTTTCAACCTTCCCCATTATAACCTATGGGTGAAAGGTCAAAACAGCGTTGAAATGACAAAATGTTTCGACTTGCCTTGTTTTCTTTTAAGGCTGTTTCAACCATATCTGTTTCATTTTGATTTTGCTTTTTTACCCTCAAAACAGGTTGAAACAGCACCAAAACAAAACTGATGGTGAAATTTCACACAGCCCTAGTAATAGGTAGGCTTTGATAAAGGCCTCAAAAACACATATGAATATGCTTTAATATAAAATATATGTTTGGGTATTACTCACCTCTTTTCTGTTTTCTTTGAGCTTTTGTGCACACCATTTTTGTTCCAAGACCATTTGTAGAAAGGAAATTGCTCTAAGTTCTTGCAGGAATACATGTGAATGATTATTTGCTGTGGAAGTGCTTGTGTAGCCTTCAGGAAATCTGTTTATGGTCTTCTGAGTTGAAAGGCCTTGCAAACAGGGAACAAAAACAATTCAATGTGATTTTGGTGACCAGTTGTTCAGGAGTGAAGTGTAGATATGTGTTATTCAAATAAATGCACATAGCAGATTTTGTAAGGAGTTGATTGTCTATTTTTTATAACTTTTTTTGTACAATCTTGTCAAAGAATAGCAGCTAATGAGTACGTTAATAAAAATCAATCTGTTTACAGAAAGTTCACAAGCAAGGAAGCAGGATAATTTTGTCAATTGGACTGTCTATTGTTTATTTTGATTGCCTGGCTCTAGTGATAGACACTTGACCAATGGTTTTAATAAGAAAACCATTGAACTTTTTTAGATATTATAGAAGAAATACTTAATATGACCTCCTCCCATTCCCCCATTACAGATTACAATCTTCAAATAGCTTTTAGAGGTGAATGAAGGAATGCTACTTTTTGTTATGTAGACACTTCTGAAGGAGCTGTGGACTGTCATTTTGAACTTGTCTCCTATGGCTAGACAATGTGATTTAGAGGCTTGTTTTGAGGAATTGGCTTGTAGATAAAGTAGATTGCATTAGACAGTTGTCCAGAAGTAATGGCAAGGGGTAATTGATTTCTAAAGCCTGTTTGTTACAACATTTCCTTCAAGGCACATTGTGTCTGACACAGGTAAGTAGCAAGCAGGCTGGGAAATTGAAGACAAATACCACATCGTTCCATACCAGAGATAAGAGACTCTGCAGCATTGATGCCAGGTCATAGCACCCAACTGTACTGTCTTGGGATTTCCAGTTTTGAGGGAACAGACCAAATTAGGAGGACATTGGAAATAACCAAATTAGGTTGTATGCAGGTGATGGGTTGGTTTGTGAAACAAAGGAATAAGCTGACAGGACAGTGCCTGGACAATATGATGACCACAGGGAAACTAATCAACAGTGCCCAGAGATGGAGAGTCATCAGAGGAGGAAAAGCATAAAAAAAATCAGGTTTTAGAGCAGGAAAGGGCCCCCAAGAAGATAACCCTAGGCCACCACAGACAGAGGGCATACCTTCATTCTGTCTTATCCATCCAACTGGAGGGGTGGGCAGGCCACAGCCTTTCAGGTTCTCTCTTGAATGTCACATGTCAACAAATTAGACAAATCCAGTGGCAACAATCTCTACTGTCTGATAAAATGTCTTTAAAAGAGATGCTTCAAAGGAATTAGTATTGGCTGGAGCTAAATATAATAACTTTTTTCAATAGAGCCAAAACACATTTTTCTTCTGTGTGCTTTTTGAGTAGGATTTTTTTTTTGCTTGTTTTGTCTTATTTTAAAGGAATAAGAAATTAAAACAGATAGTGTTAGTTTGTGAGTAAAAACAGTCCTTTTTAATTTATTTAAAAAGTGGTACTGTTCTGTACTGTTCTAAGTGAACCTTTGTTTTCCCCTCTGCAAGAAACATAAATCTGTACGATTGTCCTAATAATTATGCCCTCTATTATAGTTTTGCCTCACCTACTTGCAGTATTTCTGTGCATTCAATAAAAGTATGAAGTTAGACATTTCTTTCAGCATAGTTGTGCTTGTTTTTTGGTTTTTGTTTTGTTTTTAAAAATCTTTTGGATTCTTTCATTGGTTATTTGCTTCTCCTGTGGGATTGTATAAGGTTAATAGCAATTCAAGGTCTTTATCTGTTGTTACTAATTTAAATAGTGAATTCAGAAAATAGGGTTTTTCTTCTAACATTGATCCAGAAAATGTGTCGTTAAGTTATATGCAGGGTTGACCTATAATAAGAACAACTAGTTTCTTTTGCCTTCTAAGTTTTCCTTCCTTTTACAACATTTACTCGAAGCATTAGACAAAAATCTGAGTCTCTATTCTCAACACTGCAGCAAGCCTAATTATCTGGAATGGGCAGTAGGTCTCTTTCAGAAGAAGGTGGAGGAAAATGGAGGCATAATAAGCAGGCTTAGTGGTCTTGGTGGCAAAGGCAGCAGCAGGAGCTGGGGCTGGTGGTGGCTGGGCAAACAGCAGTGGCAGCTCTGTTGTTGTGTCCCATCTAAATTGGCATTTGGGGCTCACACCCTTCTTGCCCACACTTAGTTATATGTTTGGAGAAACACTCTCCAATAGGTATGGAACTGTGAGCCTACAGTAATTGTTGTAGTGAGGAAACAGGAGAGGAAGATCCATGAGATCGCAATCCTGAGCCTCTTGTTCCACAGCTACACATCTTTACTCTGATCAGATGCTGTTCTATCAATGCTTCATACATCAGTGCATTAGTGATCCAAAGCTGTCAAGTCAAGAATCCGGCAAAGATGTCTGCATGGCTATAGATGATTGGTGCCTCTTGAGTCAGTGACCAGGGAGGGAGGGGTCCCTTGGCTGCCGATTGCACTGACCGGGGGAGAGTCTCCCATAGCCAATTTTACTCACCAAAAAGCAGCCACGCCACTTCCAGAAGTCCCATGGCCACTTCTGGAAGTGGCACAGCCACTTTTGCTGGCAGCCCTGCTCCTTGGCCAGTGCTTGCAGGAGGGCACTGGAACTCCTGCCTGCCCCCCTGCTCATTGGCTAAACAGGGAGCGTGGCCTGACAAGGGGTGCACCAGTACTTTCAGAGGGTGCATGTGCACCCTAGTGTACCTCCTATGCATTGCCACTGTGCAAGGCAAACATTTTGTCCTTTCACTTCTACTTTTTTACTGTTTATAAATACTTTTAATCCTTGGTGCTATCATGTAGATTCAAAATATTATTTCTTAATCTATTCCTGTGTCCTAGTCCATTTTACTGACCCCAGTAAAACTTCAGCCCTTATGCCAGCACTGAATTTGGCTGATGGAGGCAAGAGTCAAGGCTAAATATTATTTATTTTTATTATTTAATGTATTGGTGAAAGCAAACAGGCTTAAAATTACATGGGTCATTTTTGCTGTGGGCCTTCATTGGTGCTATTTACTAATCTACAGATCTTGCCTGGGTTTTTGTTGTTGTTGTTGTTGTTTTTTGCTAGGGTTCAAACACAGTTTTAAACTATCCTCATTCAAGTTTTTCACTTGCCATTACGAAAGTATTCCTTTCATGTACAGTAGCAGCTATTGCACTTTTGCTTCATACAATTTCATATGATTGATCACAAATTCACAGCTGGTAGTATGACCTATGCTATTATTATAATTTTAAAGTCATAAATTTGTTATTATATGTTCAAAGAAAAAGAATGTTGGGATGAAGTAGCTGTAATTAGAGACAGTTACAAACCTACACTGGCATATACCAGAAATCAAGGAAGCTGCCTATTACGTCAATTATCCATTCTCCAATCACTGTTCAATTGTTCCCTATGGTAAGGTATATTTTACACTGTTGTTATCTAGCTTTTAGTGAGATTAAACTTATCCTTGACTAGAAAATAAAGTTTTTATACCCTGTAAAATTGAGATAATTGAGGAGAAGGGGATGTCACCAAGATTAGGATGAAAAGTTACCTTCTCCTCCTCCAAAAAAAACCTCCCCCCAAACAACCCCCCACCCCATTACAGGAATTTTGAAATTTCATTTGGAAAGAATCAAAGCAGCATTTTTAATCTTGCTGTCTCACCACCTGGAAGGCTTTTATTGATTCTTCACTCTCTCAGGCAAAGTGTCCCATGGACATTTCTGGTTTTTGTGAAAAGGGTGTATTCCTTTGAAAAATTACTCTGGCAAAAAATTTCAAAATAGCATTAGTAATAAAAGTTTCAGTGTCGAGGCTCTTACTCCGTGTTGCAAGCATTCTTCAGATATTTGTTTAGCATTCCATCCCATTCCCATAGTACATGATCCAGTGAGGAATGCAAAGACATATATACCATTAAACATGTAGGTAGTCTTGTTGACTCCACTTACATGTTTCACATTAAACCTATACCTAAGTATATTTCTAAATCACTGGCTTAATTACTGGTTGTACATTTTTTAATGTCTCTGCCTTGGTTATGTTGAAGACAATGACAATAGGGATTGGATCACAATAAGTTTTGTCTTCCCCTAGTATGTGGGCATTGAGAAAAGTTTTAGTAGGGAAAAATCTCACTAGAAGTGTAGAAAAGCACTGGAACAGGTTATCCAGTAAGGCTGTACAATCTCCACCCTTGGGGCTTTTTAAGAGCCGGCTAGACAAAGCACTGGCTGGGATGATATAGCTGGGGATGGTCCTGCTTTGAGTAAGGGGTTGAACATGGTGACCTCCTGAGACCCAGTCCAATCCTAATTTTCTATGATTCCAAGATAAATCTGATTCTGCTGTAAGCCATTTTGTCCATAACTTTTTTCCACTAATATTATAGCCTAAATTTTCCTGTTATTTTTCTAAACATTAAAGTGTTTATAAAAAAAGTAATAATGGAAAATTCTTTCGTTTTTCAAAATATACATTTTTCTTATGCAATATAGTTATACTTTGTACATTTATATGAGTGGCTCAAGATAAGCCAGTTTTGATGCATTTGTTATTTCATATTCAGTCTTAAAAGAGAAAAGAAGAGAAAAATCAGTATTTTAAAGTGATATGTATTTCAATTTTATGTTTTTTTTAAAGTGCATGCACATAATGCAAAGTATTTTGCATTTTTAGCTTAGACATTTGATCTAAATCCTGTGTCAAAGATGTTTGTATTTAAGGATACACTTCTTTGGTCCAGAAATCAAATAGTTCTAAACATCCTGAAATCTAGATAGTCATATTCTGCACCTCTATAGAGTGCTGATGTACCATAGGGCAACAAGACCAGATCAAAGACATAGTTCTACATGAACTATTCCAAGCTTTGGAATTTGAGTATTTATTTTTTTAAAAATTCAAATCTATATGAAGCATAGAAACAAGGATTCTTTACAAAGAGAGAGAACTAAATGCCTTTATAATATTACCATTGGAAAAATTTGATTTAAAATAATATTAAATGCCATATGTAGTATTAAAAAAGCAGGTAATTCTGAAAGCTTAAGAGTTTTTTTGTCACGAAATTACCCTGGCCATAAGAAATATTTTCTATTTCTGTCATCTTTGTGAATTATAAACCTTGTTGAATGAATGACCACTGATTTGATAACACATTTGTTATAGTACTGGTGAGTGCACAGTAGGGCTGCATTCCCATTTTGAGGGAAACCTATTTGTGACCTTCAGAATTTCTTGACTTTAGTGTGTTTGACTTCTAACTTAATATTAAATTGATATCCAGGTGTGTTTGTGTGTGTTTGCCTCATTTAAAGTAAATGATATTACAGCAAATCCTGTTTGTTTGGGAGTTTGGTAGGAGATTTTCATGAATAGTAACTAAGAACTGCAAAACTTGTTCCATCATGTTTTCCTGTATACAGGTATTTTTTCCCAGGGAAAATGTTAACATTCTGATTTCTGTGGAAGTTAATTCTTTTGTCAGTATTCAGTGAATGGTGTCTAGAACTCAAAAAGAAAAGAAAGACAAAGAAAAAGCTAATATGGCGTGATATGAGTTCTGCATTCCTATGGTCTTTTCTCCCTATGTATATTTAATTACAGCTGTTTAGGTAGCGAGACATCTGCTTTCTTCCACTGATTCTAATACCAAGGAAGAACTTGGTCTTCATCTTGTGTTTCCCCTTTTTATAAACTTATACTCCTATTGCAGTGACATACTTTTCTGCTTTAGTATTTCTTTGCAATGTTTCATCACTCACCTCCAGAATTACTGGAAAACAGTTCTATGTGATTTGCTCCAAAATTTTCCATCTCTTTGTAACCATAATTCATCATCTACCTTGTATATTCTTGGAAGGCCAAAGCATTTAACAAGTTTTTGCATTGAATGTTATGTGGAGACTGAAGTTTTTTCCCTAATATTATGGTAGGTTTGCCCCCTGAAATAGTTAGCATTTATAATAGGAATGTCTAAGAGGTGCATTGGGATTGTGAGGGATTTTCTCAGGTTTGAAATGAACAAGGAATTTATTATTAGAAGGAATAATGGTGCATACAGTTATGAGGGGGTCTGCAAGGTAGTACCAAATCAATTCTAGTAGCAAAGCTGGAGTCCAATACAAGTAAGGAAGAAAACATGAATTTGAATATTACCTGAAACTATAAAAAGAAAATAAATATTAGACTTCAGATTGTATTTGTTCATTTCCTTGAAATTCAGTATTTTGTTAACCTTTATTTCCATCTATGAGTGGCGCACAATTCCCAGGTTGGAATGTTTCCCTCCCAAAATAGAATGTAGTTGTGCCCTTGCCACTGAACTGAAATTCTTCTTAATTTAATGACAGTAAAATAACTTCGGTAGATTAACCAAATAGCTTTATTAAACAACTGCTGTTGGGTGAAAATGTGTTCAATGAACCATTAATCCCCAAATGCTTCGCATAATATTCATGTTCAGTATAGCCTTGCATGATGACAGTCTTTCCCAGTGCAACTTAAAATATTATAAGCACTGCCAGCACAATGAGAGACCTAAAATTGCAAGCATCTGATGGTTTAAGATTTAAATTAGCTTAACATTAGGGGGAATTAAGCTGCTGTTAATCATAAATGCCTTAAACTGCTTAATATGCAGAAATCTTGAATAACCATAGTGCTTACTCCTCAAGAAGAAATAGACAAGATAGATAATGTGGTACCTCTTTATTGGACCAATGAAAATAAATACATTCCTGAACTCTCATACTGATAGACTCTCTTTTTGGTTACATGCGGTTATGTGAAAAGCAAATTTTATGTAACATAAGATGCTTAAAATCTATATGAACAATGAAAAGACAAAGAGCTAGAGAAAGATGGCAACAGAGAGCAAAAGAATTGCAGAAAAAAAATCTAGTAAAGATACACATCTGCTTATTTTTAACAGATTTTTTTCTAGAATCCATATATGTAAAGCTTCAGTGAGGGGAAGGGTAATTATAATAGACTTTTGTGAAGAACTCTTTTATTATAGAGAGAGTGAGGACACAGAGGATCATAGAAAATTAGGGCTGAAAGGGATCTCAGGAGGTCATTTAGTCCACCCCTCTGCTCAAACAGGGCCATCCCCAACTATATCATCTCAGCCGAGGCTTTGTCTAACCAGATCTTAAAAACCTTCAAAAATGGAGCTTGTACAACTGTGAGTGGTGACACCAAAAGAAGTGGTGCTGTGTAGTTTGAGAGGACTTCTCTTCAGTTGAAAGCCAATTAAGACAACACTGTGTTGTTCCTAGAGCATCCTGCTCACATGGTGTACCCCTCAACTCTTCTGCCATGCTTTGACGTTTTATGGTAATAGGCAGGGTCCTCATGTGTTAACAACCACTCTCATGAGCATGCACACTTCTTGGATGTTCTTCGGGCTCATCCTCCCCTTCACCCTGTCCACATGCCATCTGGGTGTTGGATTTGTGATGGCAGCCCATAGGTCCCCCATATGCGGGGTCAGTTCTTAAATTGGGTCTCAGGTTTCCAAATTACTGCAGTAGCATATTAACTCAGTCCTAGATCAATTTATGGGCCTTGGTCTCAATACAGCTTTCAGTTACTTCCTGGATGCCTGCATCAAATCCCAGCCATCCATCTATTCATGAGTCTTCTCAATTATCATGGCCCTTAATTAATTAATGATTGTCAAATTAAAGTCACAGCCCTCAATTAATTAATAGACTTTCAAATCAGGTCTTCTGTTTCCAATCAGTTCATATGTAGACAAATCATATCTCCACCGCTAATTATTTTCTGGGTTTGCAAATCAAAATAGTCCTTAATTAATTCATTAACTCAATGCCAATGTCAGTTACTTCACATAATCAAAGAAAAGAAGCAAACAGCATTTTGACAATGCCTAGAAATTGTCTGACGGACATTCTCTTTTCCCTTTGGGTCTGCATGTATCCTTGCTCCTCCATGTCTGGGGTCACTGGGGCTGAAATCCCTTTTGGTTTCTCAGCCAGGGCATTCAGCTGTGTCTCCTGCCCACTTCAGAACTTTTGGGTTCTGGTAGCTGTGGAGCTCCTGAAACTGTCTCTTCTGTGCTGTGTTTCTCCCTTGCTTGTTGGCTTCAGGCGCAGATTTATGATACCAGTCCCCACACATACACTGACATGAAGGGAGCACATGCTCCTAAAATGGGGCTGGGGCTACACATGTTGCTCCACCATTAATGTCTCCACACCTGCACGTGAGGCCTGGACACTGCCTGCCTTTACCGTCCTCTCTGCCACCTTCCGTTCACAGCTGGCTGTACCTTCTGGGATCCTCCCATAGCGTGGTCACTGTCTCTGGAATGCCCTACTGGTACTGATACTCCACTTGGGTATCTTTGTATGATTCTGATTTTGTCATGCGATATACTCTATGTGTTATGGTTATCAAGATGAAAATTTGTCATTAGTTGTGTATTTTGGGTTTTTTTAGGGGGGAAGATTCCCTCTTATGTTAGCTATTTTGAGTAGACTTAAAGTATTAAATCCAACAATTTTATAACTGGAAACAAAATAGCAGGGTTTGACCAATTACTAATGGGTATGGGCCATAAAATATATGATTGAAAGTTGGGGACAAATTATTGGAAGTGAAGAATAGTCTTGGGGCACCATTAGGAGCAGATGTTTCAGTGAAGCAGCAACTGAACATTCTTTTTTGATTGTAGGTATTTATTTTGTGGATGGCATTTTGACCTGGGTTAAACACTGAATTAAAAACTGTGTGTAATATTATTGGGAAAATGATCAGATTTTAAATATTCCCCTGTATGAATCTGTGGTGTTTCCACAGTAATACTATTTGCTATGCAAATTACTACACAGGTGAACATACTGTACTCTACACTCTATCTGGCTATCGATACTTTGACCCAACTCATTAGGCGTTTTGATTTTGAGCTGATTTGATTGGGACTGGTCACATGATATTGGTTCTGCTTTTCTAATTAGTTAAGTTTTGTGTTGAGAAGGCAATCAAATGAATCCATTTAAGCTGAAGTAAAGAAACTCAGAGGCAAAGAGAGAACATTAAGATTCTCTGGTAAATTAGGGAGAATTTTATTTTTTTAGCATAATATACATTCCAGGAAACATTTGTTTTTAGGAATACTGAACAGACATAAGCCTCCTCTTATTGATCTTGCTTCTGAACAATTTACTAAGGGAGAATAGCCACTTTAAGTTACTAAGAAAGATCAAGGATCTATCATATTTACTTACATATCATGTATACCTTTCCCCCAAGAATCAGCCCTCCAAAATTGGGGTGCACATCTTAAGCGAGGAAGCTGATTTTTTCTTACTAGAATAGAATAGGTGGGATAGAGCAAGCATACCCTGTAACTAACAACAGCCAAGATGGCTGCCATTTCTTCCTGGGTCTAAAAATAGCAAGGACAGAGTCCAGTGGCAATTCTTTCAGAGCTGCTGGTGAGGCAATAACTATTGGTTTAAGTGCCCCTGAGCTAAGAGTGTGTGAGTCACTTCATGGAGTCTGTAGGATCTGGATGAGACTTGTGGTGTGGAAACAACACTATTTTCAGAAACATATAAAAACTGCTTACAGTAAAGAAGTAAACATCTTTCTACTGCCTTTGCAAAGGTCTAGAGCCTAGGCTTGTCACTGCCCTGCCACGCTAGAAAGTTTTTGCATTTTCCTGTTGTTGACAATTTTATGTTCCTATTTTGTACTTCTTATTACTGCCAGGTTCCAAAAGCATTTTTCTGTTCTTGGACCATTTTCTTATATGCCCTGGCCAGTCTTAGCTGCAGGTGCTATTCCTGAAATGCAGTCTGTCACATTTCAACATAAGTTTTTTAGGGTAGATATGGATTAAGGCTAACAGGTCATACAGTAGGACATCTGTGTGTGTGTGTGTGTGTGTGTGTGTGTGTGTGTGTGTGTGTGTGTGTGTGTGTGTATTAGGCCACTGCCATCTGTAATAATTTCTCTATGTACCTAACTAGGGAATGCCTCTCCTTGGACCATAACCTTGTCACGGTGGAGAGGCTTTTGTGTTTCAGTGACCCTCAGACCTATGTAATCTGGAGTCTTGTAGTCCTGGTAGTTTCTCCTCTGGTGAACAGATCTGAAGTCAAGTCCCAGACTAAGCATCATCCAAACTCCTGGTAGAACAGGTATGGTAGAACAGTGGTAGAATGGTAGAACAGGCATAATCAAAAATCACCTGGTTCTCTGTGCCTGTGAAGGTGGATGAGGGCTTCAGCAGGATGGAGGTCTTTGGTTGTCTTGGATATCTTTGCTACTGGGTTCAGGGCTCCCTTCTGTCAAGCTTGGGTTGTTGTTGCTTGCATACTGGCTTCCTCATGTTAGAAGATGTCATGTGCAGGCCTCTGCCAGAGATATTAACATCTCTGACAAACTAAGTCCTGCAGTGATGGACAAGTAGTGGTGGGGATGGGAACAATGATTTCTTGGAGTTCCTAGTTAAAAATCTGCACTTAAGCAGTGGTCACGTGATGATCATTTTGCACTTACCGAGACAGAAGTATAATTCAGCAGATGCGGCCATGGTTGAGCAGTCCTCTTTAGGATCCTCTCTCCTCACCTTGAATGGGGAAGGAGATAAAAAAGGTGTGGCTCAATTGCCACAGCCAATGGGATCACTTAATTTGTGGCCAAAACCAACAAAACAAAATATTGAAGTTAACCACATGGAAAGTTTGCACTCTCATGGACTCTCCAAATGATCAGTGCATATGGTTCCAGACTTGGTGATGAAGAAGTCAACAAAAAAAACAGTTCTACTGAACTCTTGACACAGTCCTGACCACCACTGCCAAAGAGGAGAAGCTCATCCTCATGGGTGACTTGAATGCAAGGGTTGGGCAACGCTCTGAACTCTGGAGTGACACTATCGGGAAAGAGGGTGTGGGGAAAGTAAACTCCAATAGTATTTTCCTCCTCAGCAAAAGTTACCAAGGATGGCATCATTGACCTTCAGTAGGCTGACTCTGTGTTATCCTTGCACACATCAAGAATGATCTACAGTCCACCTTTGACCTTTTCTCAAGTGCTTATCACAGCCTGGGATTCCCCCTTAACATTGGGAAGATCAAGGTGCCCCATCAGCCTGTCCCAGCGCAAGCTTCCCTCTTCCACCTACAAATTACCATTGATGGAGATCCCCTGGAAAGTCTTGAACATTTCCCATACCTTGGTAGTTGCCTCTTGCAGTCAGTCATTCTCAATGTAGAAATCAAACATAGCCTGCTCCAATTCATGCTAACTACCACAGATCAGAGCAGACTTGAGGAGACTGATAAAGTGCAGTTTATAGGCTCAGCTCTGAAAATTGGTTTGCATTGTAATTTGTTCCCTCTCAGGATAGGCCTGAAAGACTGGAGGCAGAGTGGTTTTTTTTTATGAGGAATGTGCCTCCACAGGTAGTTGGGTGTTATTGTCTTTGATAGATTCTGGTGTGCAGTTTGTGGGGGTACTGGAGATAGTTGGCAGGTTTTGTGTTTTGAACTGTAGGAAG
>JAGPOW010003395.1:1406726-1468218 GCA_030014935.1 Caiman crocodilus | reverse complement strand
CCCCCCCACAACTCTCTGGCTGGGGTACTGGGGGGGAGTTGTGCTGGGCCTACGAGGCAAGGGGACACTGATCCACCTCACCCTCCAGGAAATGAATGCAAAGCTATAGATATTCTAGTATTTTCTGTGGCCAATACACTGACACAGAAAGATTGATTTATTTACGTTGAGAACAGTTCAGGAATGTTAGTATGTAAAAATAACTTGCCTTATCCCCCTGTCTCTGTGACTTCAGGTTGAAATGACACTTTATTCAGTTTCTTAAATAACTTTGTTAGTGAATCTTCAACATTCATGGAACAAGCATATTAAGCAAATGTTCAGTATTTTGGTGTAGATTACACTGGGACTGATGGGTAGGATTACTTTTTATGAACTCTCCAAAGGTGTCAAAGTAAATTCTTTGAGTGATTTTATATAAAGGTTATTTTATTTTATTTTACCTAACTTTTTTTCCCCAGATTCTTTTTAATCATACAAAGGATAAGATGTTTAAGATTTTAAACACAAATCAACTCATTTAACAGTAAGTGTTAAACCATAAAATGAAAGCTATCATAATACTTAAAAAGGAAAAGCCATTTCAGTGGCTTAAAGTTAAGCTTACCATTTAATGTATGTTTGAGGTAACTTGTACTCTGACTAGCATTTTAAAATGCTAGAAGATACTCAGCCTAAATTAAAAAAAATACTTTGGAAATGTTTCAAAGCTTATCCTTAGGAAAAATAATGATTCAGTGGTCTCTGGAGCTGGTTTCTGAACCTCTCTTTGACTTATAAGTGTATTTTCTTTCAGGCAACATTGAAGTTAGTAAATTATTCATGCTACTATTTGTAGGTCTAGACATGAGATCACAGAATTTAGGGTATATTTTGCACAGTAATACTGTTATGAATAAAACTTTTGTATATATATTATTATTTTATATAGTGACTTCCCAGTGGAAGTATGTCTAAGAGTGAAGATAGATGTTCAGGCCCCCACTCTAACTCATGGTGCTTTAAATAAAGATCCATGAGTTTGAGTGTCCTCATTTCCCAACCCTGCAACCCAACAGATGTTCACCTGTTGGGTTGGGGGGAGGGATTGAGCCTGCCTGCACTGGCCCTTCTGTCCAGCAGAGGTGAGGACTGCCCCTCTCCCCGGACCTACTCCCCCTCCCAGCTCTGGGGCTGTCAGCAGAGAGACGGGAGGGAGAGGGAAGCAAGTGGTAGTGAGCTGCTGGCTTGGCTTTGCCCAGTCTGAGTTGGAGGGGAGCATGGATAAGAGCTGTCCCCCTCCCGCCCCCTCCCCAGTTCCTCCTCACAGCCTCCTAGCTGGGTTAATGGGGGGAGATGGGCCAGGCCCATGTGCTGAGGAGATTCTACTACGTGCTCCTCAGGCTGAGAAATTCAGAGAGAGGAAAAGGAGAAGCATGACCAACTGGCTTGCCTGGCCTAACCTTCAGAGTGGGGATGGATTGGAGCCATTTTGCCTCATGGGCCACACCTGGCTCCGCCCCAGATACCCTATCTGGGAGGATTGGGAGACTGTGAGGCAAGGGATCTGATCCACAGGTCCCCCTCCCCCCACAAGCTCAGGCTGGGCAAAAACCAGCCAGCAGCTCACTGCTGTTGCTTCCCCCTCCCTCCTTACCTTCTCCCCATTGTCAGCCCCAGGGGCAGGGCTGGGTTGCATCAACCATCCCAAATGTGCAAAAAATTAACTTTAGTTAATTAATAGGAGTTTCCTAAGGCGCTCTAAAGCACAGCACCTTCATCTGATACTTCATTTGTGAAGGGTTCATTTTTCATGTGATTGGCCACTTTAAAAGCACTGGGCACAAGCACAGCTGGGCACAAGTGTTAAAAGCACAGCTAGGCACAAGTGTCATGGCTTGGCCATAGAGTGTTTTCAGAGGCCTGATCATACAGAAAATGTATCTTCTATCTTTGCCCCAAGAGATTTACTAATCATATGTGAAGAAATAACTTATTTCAACTATAAGTAACTTCTGAAGTAGAAATCAGCAATGCAGCTACATAATACATGGCCAGAGCCATGGCCATTTAATTTTTTGAACTTTTAGCAGTTATCTGGGGGAAGAGAGTGGCTTTACAGCACATATAATTTCTTCCTGTCTCATTCTCTTCTAGTCCATACACTATGTACCTGAACTATAAGCCCCTTACCTTCTAGTTTTTCCTTATTCATAGTTTCATTGTTTCATAGATGTAGGGTCAGAAGGGACCGGAGCAGATCATCAAGTCCAACCCCCTGCCATGGCAGGAAAAAGTACTGGGGTCAAATGATCCCAGCAAGGTGCTCATCTAACCTCCTCTTAAAGGCCCCCAGGGTAGGAGCCAGCACCACTTCACTTGGAAGTTGGTTCCAGATCCTAGCCGCCCTGACAGTAAAGTAGCGCCTCCTGATGTCTAGCCTGAATCTACCCTCTTTATGCTTGTGACCGTTATTTCTAGTCACTCCTGATAGTGCTTGGGGGAACAGGGACTCCCCCAGTGCCTGCTGGTCCCTCTGACTAGTTTGTAACAGGCCACTGGATACCCCCCTCAGCCTTCTCTTGTGGAGGCTGAACAGGTTCAGGTCCCTTAGCCTCTCCTCATAGGGCCTGCCCTGCTGCCCCCGATCATGCAGATGAATCTGTTGTGGTGGACATCTCTGAATCAACTGAATCTTTTCTGAATTGATTCAGAGGCTTCTGATTTGATTTGTAGCTTTTAATTGGTGTCCCGATTTGATCTAGATTTGGAGAGTTTGTCTCCAAAACACATCAAACCTCTTCCAAATTGAATTGGCTATTAAGGCTTTGCACAGTTCTAAAATATGCATACTTTTCTATAAGTCTTTATGGCCTTCTCCACTGTTGTTATAACTAGAGATTTTGCTATTGGGACCATTTGTGGTAAGCCATAGCCAGAACCACCTTATTTTTTTATAGAGCTTACTACTAACAGTATTGTAATCCAAAACTAATTCGCAAGAGGCAATTACAAATATTGTAACTAAAAGCTTCCTTATTAAAATGACATTTCAAAAATCATTTCAGTATTTAATTCTAACAAAGTCTTGGTTAGAATTCTAACAAAACCATAGTTTTGAGTTCCCTAATATAATCATAATGTTTTCTAAACAAAAATATTTTAAATAGTTTACCCAAGTAACACATTTCTTCCCTCTGATCATTTTTAAACTCCTTGTAGGCTACTAGCAATTCTCACATGAAATGTTTGGCCTTTCAGCAAACGCAGTTTCTTCTAATTTCACTCCATGTGCATATGGTTTATAAAAAGTCTGTCATTGATTTCATATTAAAATTTACCACCTCATATATTCAAAGGTCACTTTTCCTTCAGAAAGTCTTCATTTCTTTTTTGTTGCAAAATTTACTTTTAATAATTTAGTCAACCATATCTTTGTCTCTTAAATCTGTAACATTGAATTCACCTTCTGGTGCTCCTCTTACAGTTAAAGTGATCCAAGCACTTTTGCTTTTATGATACAGTGTAGAGTCTAGCATTGTTGTCTGACCAGAATTAAAAAAAGCAAGTAAAAATATTGCTTTACTTTTTGGTAGCTATGTCATTAAGACAAACAGGGAAGGAGGAGGAAAGGTACACAAAGTAATAATGGAAGTTTGAGATACTACTGGGGAGCATAGGCGAATAGCTAAATGATCAGATTTGAAATAGGATGTCTTACCCAAGGGTAAGTTCAAGCTAGATTTGTTTAAACCCTTCAAGGTAGACAAACTGGGTTCAATAAAATAAATTTTGTGGAATTATCAAGTGAGAAATTACCATCTGAAGTTCCATCTGCTTGGTATGGATGAGACTGATTGTCCTGTAATTCATAAAAATGAATGTTTGCTTCAGCATCAGTTTGCAAAAAGTTTTTCCTCCCTTTACTATTGTCCAGTGTTTTGTAGGATCTGGTTGTCTGATGTGTTCTGTCCCACAGAAACTGAGATTCAGTGATGCTGTGTATGTGTATACATAACTATGGGATAAATATATGCAAAGTGTTATAGCAGGAACCACTTGGACACACTGAAAATTAATGGTGCTTTTATTGAGACATATACAGGAAAAATCACTCATAGAGGTACTGGCTGCTGCTTAAACTGAGGAGTATTGGCACAAATTCTGTTTAGTGAGGGTGCATTTAGTGTTTTGCCAATTATTAAACTGTTGACAAATTCTATATTCTATGTTAAATCATGCCTGCTTAATGTAGTGACAAAATGTTTTGCAGTCTTCACTGCAAAGCCAGGATACTGCTGAGAAAGGGAACTAGAATTTCCTCACCAACCAGACCAATGACTAAATTTTAATTTTGGTCCTACGTTTTTCACACTTATGCATATTTATTTCTGCCAGTGATCAGTGTCAGTATAATTTTTCTGGAATGTGACATGCATTTAGCTATTGCTATGTGTTTAAGTGTTGTTTAAACAGATATGGAATTTTAAACTCTAGTCTTAATCCATACTTAATCTAGAAATAACTGAGGGTATAATTTAATCCTACTATTAAAACATAGTTACAATTGTGCAAAAATGTTTTAGTATATTCATTCACTAAATATCAATAAATGATTCCATGACACCAGAAGCACTGACCGTAGTAAAATATTTTGGTCACTAAACTAAGCAGCTATGAATGAACATAGATCAAATGTGTTGTTTTTATCACTTATCACTATAGTACATGCAACCCATGCGATGTAATTGCTTGGGTACTTCTTCCAAGAAAGAGTATGCAAAAATAATAGAAAGTAAAGTCTTAAATCCCTTCTTCTTGCTGGGTTTCCAATTTGTGTGCATAGAAACATATTTGGTGATACAACCATAGTAAAAATACATACTTTTTGATTATATGTTTCTTTGAATTGTATATCTGGTATCCAAATGCAATGGCAATGGGTAAAGAAATAAATGCAGACAGCTAGGTTTGGCATAGAGGGTAAAAAACTTAATACAGGAATATGGAAAGGCAAGACCATTTGTATGTTATAATCTTTGCTGCAAAGATTTGAAGGAAATGAAAATGATAGGCTGAGTTGTCTGATGTTTTTTCTGGAAGGATATGCTTATAAGACCAGCTCATAAATGTTTATTAAAATATAAAAATCCCATAAAAGATTTTAATACTGAAGATTAAAATGGATAGAGTACAGTGACCTTTCATGTACCACCTGTAACATTTTCTCCCCCACAGTATTCTCTTGCTCTCTATGCCACTCAGCATAGCCATCTGCCAGATACCTCCCCGAGAAACAAATCTCCAATCCCGACCTTTACACTGGAACTAAGAGCCTTTGAGTCTATAGACTTCTATATCTGGCAGAAATTTGTATGAGGATACCTGTGGGATTATTCTTCAAGATGGAAGACTTAGTGAATTCTCCAAACAGCCTGTTCTTCTCTCTCAACATATTTTATTAAAGATCAAAATAGAGAAATGTGCATAATACACATTTTTTTTCTTATTTATGTTTAAGGTTTCATATAGGCTAACATAAGCAAAAAGTTTACCACTTCAATTTTCTTGGCATAGAAAGCAAAATTTAGCTTTCTTTTCATTAAGGCAAATTTCCTCCTGCTTCTAGTCCTTCTACCACGCCCCAACAATTTGTGTTTCTCTCTCTTTTCTTTAAAACAAAAACATCCATATCACTATGAAAAGACTGCCTGTGATAATTTTATAACCCAGTTTCTCAGGATTGTCTTTTTCTGTGGCTATATCTCATGTCAAGTGTGAGATTGGGGGCGGTAGTTCTCTCTCTCTCTCTTTTTTTTTTTTTATGTTCTAGAACACTTATTCCAAACCCAGGGAAATGTTGGTTCCAATAATATTTTTAACAGCTTCCATGATTAAAGAGCATTCTTTCACCCTTTCCCCCCCAAGTTTGCTTTATTCTTTCTTTATCAAAAGTGTGGTAGTTTCACTTCTCCAGGAAGTTGTAAGATGCACTTAAATGGTAATCAAATCACAAACACCTTCTTTCTGTCATGCATAAAAAATAATAAAAGGTTCAACTCTACAATCTATGTGTCCTCCATTGCCATATATCTAAAATGCATTGGCTTATTTATCACAGGTATGTAGATACTAATTCCTATCTGAACTTTTTTCAGCCTTATTATGCTATATAAAGGATTTATATGGACATTTATTTATGACGCACTCAACTACTGCTTGATAATATTACACAGGTTGTTTTGCTATAAATGTGAAAGCCTCCATTAGCAAGATAAAGTGTCTGAATCAAGCTTGGATAGTGTCAAGTAAAAGCTAAACTGCTATTTCTGATGCCCAAAATGTCAAAAAAGGTAATTGTTATAGTTTATGAAAAGCTAAATATTCTAGGCTAATTTTCAAATTTATAATGGAGCACAATTTAGTTCTTCTGTTCAATTTAATGTAGGAAATCTTTCCTATCTGGTGCTGAAGCAATTAAAGAGAAACAGGCTGTTGTTCTATTGTACAAAGCAGCCTCTGTTCTCCAAATCATAACTGTATGAATACTTAGGACCCCGGTCTGATCTCTTGCCTTGTCTCACTTGCAGCATTCTGACAACATAAATGGGACAGTAGCTGCTTTGTAAGGACAGTTAGGGATTCCTGTGACATATGGGGGGAAAATCCCTGTGGGCATGTCCACATGAATGCACCTATGTGCTTTGCAGTACCGGAAATCCTGGTATGAAAAAAAAAGTAGGGTGGCACATGTTGCAGCAGCATGTGCCACCCAGAACAGGAGCCTGGCCAGGCAGAACTATGATCCAGCTTTCTGGCCAGGCTTCTCATGCCCAGACTGCCACAGTTGCAGCCCCAGGTGGTTCCCAGAGCCCTAGGTAAGGCTGCTGGGGCCAGCACATGTGCTGGCCCCAGCCTCCTTTAACTCACTTTGGGCAATAGTCTCAGACAATGGTCCCATTCTCTCTGATCCTCAGGGCTGCACATCTGCATTTTCACATACCTGCATTTTGCATATTGACGTCTACCCCACCCAGGAGAACATGAAACAACATCAGACTTCCTATGCCAAAAGAAGGGTGTTTGTGCCTGAAACCTTGCAAATAACAATTTTCCCAACTATTTAGTTGGTCTAATAAAAAATATCACAAGTACCAAAAGAACCAAACCTGCTTCTCACACTCTGCCTCTATGGGTGGACACAGGGCACTGAGATCTAACTGCTTGCAGCCAGTTCAAGTGACAGTGGAGACAGAGAGCTGAGACAACAGGAAAGAAGAAACCTGCTACAAAACAGGTGAATGAGGGCAGAGAAAAGAATAAGTAATGCTGGAGAAGGAAAGAGCTTTGAGGGGGAGAATATTTGAAGGGAAAACCTTTGGCCACATAGAAATAAAAATACTATTTTATCTGAATGTGAGTAATGAATCTAACTTGCTACTGTAGCTAGCAGGAGAGTTCAGGGTTTTCTGCTTGAGCAGAGAGCTGAGTCCCCCCAGCTCCTTGTCAGCCAGCCCTCACTGCTCTGGCTGAGGAGCAGAGAAGCAGGGCTAACCCCACTGTTTGAGCAGACAGCACAGCTCAGTCCAGCTCAGGGCTGCAAAGCACATTAGGATTCTGGAGGGACAGTGATTTAACTTGAACCAGAAAGGGATCTGGGACAGAAGTTTCATAAACTGGTTTGACTGAAATCAGTTAAGTCTGATATTCCATTCAACCAGGTTTATTTTAAACTAGTTTCAGGCATTTTGAAACTGGTTTATGTACACTGAACTTCTGTCCCAGTACGTGTTTAAATCAGTTTCTGATCACTTAAGGTGATGTATGTGCAACTTCTGTCCCTACCCTCTACATTTGTAGATACCTTTATTAAGCCACATCTTTGATATTCCTGTGGTTGACTTTCTACAGTCATCACAAGCTGTTTCCTACAAAGCTCCAAGGACTTATATTTTACAAATGCCTCTTTCAATGACAATTTTATTTACAAGGCCCTTAGCTATGTCCCACCTGTCTCTTACCACTTACACACCTCATTGTACTTTCCTTCCTTGAGGGATCATGTCTTATTTAATCTTTTTGCATAACCAGTCTAAAAAGACAGTATTTTTTTTTCCATTCTCAACAAGCTATGTTCAAGAGAAAAAAGTAAAAAGAAGCTAAAATGGAGACAAAGTTGCAAGTATATCTGAGCTAAGTAAGGGTGAAAAACATTACTGAAATTTCATATTTATTCCAAACCCAAACAGTGCAAATTTAGGAAAAAAAGGCAGTTTAAGGCTACACATAAAAGAAATCCCAATATTTGAGGTACATAAACATGTAGTTAATACATCCAAGCATATTATTAATTTTATTTTCTGTGTCTAACAGTTTTAATCTGATACTCAAATACTGAAGCTAACTGCTGATTCTATGGGGTAATCATATTCCTACATCCAAATGTGAAAACTGCTAGCTTTTAGAAACTGAGTTGTAATGATCTTAAATTACCGTTGAAGTGATTCAGATAGTCATACAGTAAGAGCATACTCCGTTTCTTGTAAAAGTATTGAATATAATAGCCCTTTTGTTTTTCTTTCCAGTTCCTTTCCTATTTGAATTATTCCCCTGAGCAACATACATTGTGGAGTTCTACTTACACTTGACAAGGTATAATTTCTAACTTGTATTACAAAACTGTGCACTATCCGCATATAACAAATTATTACAATGTTGTTCAAAAATAAAAGCACTACATAACCTCATGAAAAAAAGTGAATATGGATATACTAATCAGGCTGTTTAAAATTACTCTTGTCCTTTAAATAAACATAAAAACCATCTAGAAGGGCACTGTGCTGTTTTGTGGCTTAAGCTCAAGGGAAAACCCTTTTTACAGCACTTAAGAAACCAAACTCCAGTCCTTTGCCATCTTCTGTATTCCAGGTACTGCATATCTAAATCGTGGTAATGATTTCAAACTATAGGTCACAAGGTTTAGAGTGAAATAGCTCTGCAGATGAGAAGGATCATTTCCCCAATGGTATGAAAGGTACACTCAGACATCAGTGCTGTTTTCTTTCAAGTGGATGCAACCAATTTCATTTTTCATCCCAGCTATATTACTCTGCATAATTACAAAGCAGTGTAAATCTACATAGAGTTCTACACAATATAGCATTTTTGTACTCATGTCCTCATCTATGTATCACACAGACTGCATGGTATATTTTTTAGGGTAAACTTCTGTTCTGCTCTGTGACTGTCCAGATCAGTATGTCCAATTGTTCAAAGCAATGCATGCAAAAGGGAAAATTGTGATACTGTTTTATTTCTCTTATCAAAAGTTGCTTGACACCTTCTGCTTTAGGATCTTCAATGTATAATTTAAAATTGCTATTATTTCCCATAAAGGATGAATTCATCTATACTTCCATGCATTTGATGTAATCCACTGCTTATCAATAGAGAGGGTGTTGAATATATGATATAAGGGTCTCATCTATGTCATAAAATATGCTTCAATCATGACTGGGACGTTGGAGAGAAGTATTTTCATTTCCATGTTTATATAAATTTTTGCAACTCTGCAGAGATTGGCAGGAAAGTTTTGATTGTGATATTCCCCATCACTCACCAGTCAGGCCAGATGAACTGTGTTCATTTGACTTGAGCCACCAAACAACTTATGATAGAGTGTACTGACTTCCAGCCACTTACCTGGATCAGATTCTCATTAAAAGTAAAAAGCTTTAACTATTCACTACAGTTATTGCCTTGGCATGGAAGGTGTCACATACTACTCTGGGTGGTACTGTAAAATTATCAAATGAATTGTCTGCTCTTTTAAATGTGAAAACAGAACCTGCCTGTGCCACCATGACAAGCAGCAACTTGTAAGCACCTTTCAACCTTCATTGAGAGAATATCTCTGTTAGTAATTAGGATGGACTAGAATAATGTCTCAAGTTTTGTGGAATTATGATTATACAGCATGGACTTAATGTTCAGGAAAATTACTAAGAATTATTGGTTACATTAAAAAAGCACACAGTTTAAAATTAGGACTTTCAAATATTGCCTTGATTTTTCCCCTTGCTTAAATTATCAAATTGTCCTTATATATCCCTGCAGTCAGAGAGGAATTATTTACATCAAAGGCCTAAGATTGAAAATTCTCAGATGGTATTGAATATTACCCTAACTATACTCATTTTCAAGATAGTGGTTATTGAAGTGCATGTTGGGAAAAGTAAGGTGGTAGAATGATGTGATTTTAAGGTTCATCATTCTTTGAGCTATTTGGATATTTGTGGGGGAATCTTAAATTAATAGTCTAAGTGTCATGCATAAAGAAAAGAAGCAAATTGCATCTTTCCACTTGCAGAACGACAGCAGAAAATGAAAAGAAAGGACATTTTCTAAACAAGAAGAATCTTCATTTTATATTTTTATTGCTAAAGCTTCAAATGTTTGTGCATTTATGGAAAAAAAACTTTAAAGAGCATAATGGGAGCAAATGATTTGCAGCATAATTAAATATTTGTCAAATATGACATAGACAAAAATTGACAACATGATAAGGCAAAACATTCAGCAAAGTAAAAATCACAGGTTTAACTTAATGCATATTAATAAAAAAGATGACTGAGATATTTATTGGCATTAATAGGTTTTCTGCTCACCTCAGAGTGGTTGTCTGAAACTGTATTACAGTATTAATGAGTACAATTGATCTTCTCAGCTCTACCTTCCAATAAACAATGGCAAGTTGTAAGCATGATTTATGCTCCGAAAATGCAATTCCCTTCCTTTGTCTACAACTTATTTATGTGAAGTGTTGCAAATACATTGGCTAACAATTATGCCTCTCTAATCTATTAGATTTTTAGTTACTAGTCAAATTGTGAGCAGACAGCAAGAGCTCACTATACTGGCAAGCACACTGATGTTGAAAGATAATGAATTGTCCAACAAGCAAATATGTTTAATATTTCTGGCAATACCAGGCGTGTCAACCAGTTGAACCTTTACCAAAAAATAGAAAAGAGGTGCGAGAGAAGTATTTACAGGGCATTGATGCATGTTGGACTATGAAATTCGGAAGTGGATCTCTATAAATAAAGAGAGAAACAATATAAATGAAGTGTGAACCAATTTAGCGAAGGGAAATCAATAGAGGGACAGAAAAAGACACTCCATTGATTTGAAAAATCAACACATATAATTTTTGTGGTACCGCTAAGGAAAAGCAGAACTTGTACTTCAGAGTATCCATGTGGTTAGGGTTTACTATTGCTGCTTCCATACTCGGAGAGAATATATAAGACCTGCCTTAGGCAAAGGACAGAAAAGGGTACACAGGCATTTTGTGTACACCCAGTCAGCAGAATTGCCCAGGGTAACTGTGCATTTATACTGATACATAATCAAGTATCCATTTTCTGTATGATGGCCTTGGGACCTCCATGTTAAAAAGTATGGTTATGATGCCTTATTTTCTAGGACCAAATAAATACTCTTTTTCCCTGCAATGGAAGTATTTTAACAAAGATCAAGCGCTAATGCTATAAGAAGAGCAAGTAAAGGAACATTTTTAATGTTGCACATTTTTCAAAAGTTATTTGATATTTATTAAAACCTGACCAATATTTAAGTATATGTCAGGAATGGGCCATGTGATTTACTTGTGGCTGTCTCTTAAATCCAGGAATGGTTCCATCAATGAAAAATTGCCTACTAAATCTCATGTAATCCTAATACAAAGATGCTACAGATAATCAAGTGTCTAGAGACAATGAACACACTTTGCTGGTGCAGCATAAAATAGAGCATGAACATCTTCCAGTTATGGGATAGGGTTAGTGAGAACAGTCTTGTTAGCAGTCTTGTTGCTATGTTAGTTCATCTTTTCAGAAAGTAGTCAGTGGAAGCTGGAAAAAGAACACTTGGGACCTTATTAATTAATTTAGATGTAAAAGGCTGAGGGGGAAGCAAGATTTGGGCAAGGAATTCAAAGGGGAATAGGGGCTCATCTTGTTAAAACAGCAGGTTCAGACTAGGCACATCTACATGTAAATTAATTCAGCTGAATAAACTCCAATGCAGTTCATGCCATAGATTATTACTTATGGGTGCCATGTTTGCATGTGTTCCTGGGACCACAGCATGTTGAGCAGGGTGAAGCAGCCCTGGCTGGCAGCGGGCCCTGGAGGTCAGTCTGCCAGCCTAGGCTGCTCCAAAACCAGCTCAATGGGCTGTGGATGGGCATGAGGGTCCTTCAGCCTGGGGCTAGTCAGCAGACAGCTCCCACACTGTAGCACCCTTGTGCCCTATCCAGCCCCATCAGCGTCTACACGTGTTGTGGCACAGTAAATAACTCTGCTGTGGGATAGTACTTGTGTCTGGCAGTACTATCCTACGGTGGAGTTGATTAGAAATTTAGGGTTGGGAGGGACCTCAGGAGGTCATCTAGTCCAACCTCCTGCTCAAAGCAGGACCATCCCTAACTAGATCATCCCGGTCAAAGCTTTGCCAAGCCTGGTTTTGAAAATCTCCAAGGATGGAGCTTCAGTTGCCTCTCTGGGTAACATATTCTAGTGTTTTACTACCCTTCTAGTGAGAAAATTCTTCCTAATATCTAAAGCAAACTTCTCTTGCTGCAGCTTGAGGCTGTTGCTCCTTGTTCTGTCATCTGCAACCACTGAGAGCAGTCTTACTCCATCCTATTTGGAATGGCCCTTCAGGTCAGTTGAAGGCTGCTATTAAGTCCCCTCTCAGTCTCTTCTTCTCTAGACTAAATAAGTCCAGTTCCCTCAGTCTTTCCTCATAAGTCATTTTCCCCAGCCCCCTTTTTGTTGCCCTCCGCTGTGTAGCAAACCACCCAGTTTTTTGGGTTTTTTTAATTTAAAAATGCATTCCCTCCCCTTCCCCAACCATTTCTGAGTTTTTCTCTCCCTCTCTATCCCCTATAGAGAAGTATAAGTGAGCTAAAACGTAGGATAAGCTTCAGCATTTTATTTTGGTAGCAAATTGTATTTGTTTTGTTTTTTTCCTTCTTTATGTTGTATAATCATTATGTTTATATTGATTTTTACTGTTCTATATTACTGTTTTACTGATACTATACAACTTAGACTTACCTATGTAAGTTAGCATGAATCATGTCAGGGTTCCATTTTGTTTGTCAAGTGTCCATCTTGTCCCCATGCCCTGTTGTGTAACCTATGACCCCTCCTGTTTAAGTTGGTTCCTGAATGAATGGGGATGAATGAGGGTGCTTGAGAGACAATGGCAGTAGATCTAAAAATAGCTCTTCCTGAATGACATCAAAACCAATACCTTGACCAACAATCCAGACACTGGAACCACCCTCCACATTCAAGAAACAAGAGATGAGGCAACCCATCATTGTGCCAAGGCTGCACATGCTCAGTAAGAACACCTGGAACCCTCTGGGACAGGACTGACTGACCTTGCCTGGACAGGCCCTCCCTATAAGAGATCATAGGTAGTCTGCCCCATAAAAAGAGGTAGTGAAGACTGACTCCTGGGGATGCCCTCTCCATCTAGACCAGCACCACCTATCCACCCAGAGGCCCTGCCAGAGACCCCCTTTGGAAAATACCTGGTGGACAAAGACCACCCCCTTCTGGCCTGGATAGGTAGCTATCACCCCCCTCCTCTCTTCAACCAAGGACTTGGACTCTGTTTCTCTTTCCTTCCCGGACTCCAACCATTCCACTGAGTCTCTTTCTCCTGCTACCATTGTGTGTGTGTTTGAGTGCTTGTGTGAGTGTGTGTAGGAGCCAAGCTGTACAGTACAGTGTTCATTTAATAAAACAGTTGTTTGGGCCCCTGAGTTGGGTTTTGCTTTACTTCAGTTCTGCCTCTGCTCCAGTTTCCACTCGTTGCCCCTCTAACTTCTGTCTCATTTCTTCCCCTCCTGCTTCTGGCCCACTGCCACCTTCAACACCTGTCCCATGCTCCTATGGCTCCAGCCATCCTGAGCTGGTCTCTGCCTGCAAACCCCTATTTCTTTGCCACTGTCTCATCCCCACTGCCTTTTCTCCTGATCTCTGCCAGTGTTATTGCCTTGTCCCCACTGCCTTTTCCCCTGATCTCCCAGCTTTCTGCCTGTCTCCTAGCTGTTTCCTCCTTGCCACTGGGCTTTTTCCTTTGCTTCCAACCTGGTACCAGGTGACCCTGAGTAAGCCCAGGGCCACTTGACCTTAAGTAACCCCACACCTAAGTTCCTCAGCCAGCTTCTCTCTAGTCCACCAGTTCTGGCAACTTTCATTCCCTACACTTTAACTCTCTCTCTCTCTCACCTGAACCTTCCCCCAAGTATCCCAGGTACCTCAAGCACATACATACACACACCGTACCATCCAAGTTAGGAACTTACCTGTGTATATGTGTAGGTGCGTTGTATGTGTGTGAACTGGTGATTGTGTATATATATGTAATTGTGTGCATGATATACGAATTAGTAATTTGTGTATGTGTACTGAGTGTGTAGGTATTGACAATTGATTTTTGTCTAACTTTTGGTGTGTATAGTGTGTAGGTGCTTGAATTGTTGATAGGTGTACATGTGCCTAGGCTGGTAATTTTGGATGTGTATGTGCCTGAGTTGGTAGTATGTGTGTGCACACCTGGTGGGGGTGTATGCACCTAGAGTGTGTGCATGTGCTTAGTGTGTGTGTATGCACCTAATTGATTTTTGAGTACATGCATGTGCAATTGTATACCACGCCTTCCTGTCTAACAACATGATATTGAGATCCTGAGCATTGGCCTGACCCCACAGGGCAACAACTAGACTCTCTCCAATTTGTCAACACCCTTTCTGTAGTGGGGGCGAAAACTGAACACAGTACTCCAGATGTAGTCTCACCATTGCTAAACAGAGGGGAATAATCACTTCCCTTGACCTAGTTTACTCTGTCCTAACAGCACCACATGTGTAGATGGTGATGTTTTACTGCGGAGGTAATTAACCGGCTCAGTAGTAAACATTTTATGTACATCCACTCGCTGATACAAAATTAACCTGGGATTCTGCTTTTTGTGTTAAAAGTAAAACACCCTCTGCTCAGATGAAACTGAATTCCTTCTAGTCAGTGCTTCTAATTCCTTTTGATGAAGTCTTCTTTACGCTACTATGGTAATTGCAACCACAATTATTTTCTTTAAACCTTTTTTTGCAGAAAATATGTTATTTATGCTATTACTATTTACTGTACATTGCTATCAAAGCCCAGGCTGTTTCACTTTCCATTTCATATTCATCTGTGACTGATTAGTTAAAGCACACTGCATGATCATGCATATACATTTGTATATTTTTCCACTTTCTCTTCAGATGTTTTTTTTTTTAGTCATATGAAATTAACTAGTAATGTACATCTTTCTTCCATATAAGCCAAGTAAAAACATAAAAAATTATTATACTATTATACTTGTAATGTACATCTTTCTTCCGTATAACCCAAGTAAAAACATCAAAAACTATAATACTTCCTTGATCTAAAACTCTCTGATAGTAACCAATTGAAAGAGTATCGGGACATGAACCTAACTGCATTTTTATTGTTTTTGGCATTTTTCTATTGAGATAGCAATCAAGAACAACAGTTCCTTTTCAAAATGAATTTGGAAGTAAGAGAAAAATCTAATAAATAGCTATAAAACCAAACCACAGAATGCTCTGGTGGTAGTTAGTGCCAAGTCCAAATGACCAAGGTACGCAGGGAGAACCAAATGTCACAGAGGGAGAACTAAACCACTATCAATTGAAGGAAAGGACAAAGCAGAAACTCAATTCTGTCACAGGTTGTTTTTAGTAACCAATTAGACAAATTTTTCATGTCACTTTGGACAAAAACTTAATATCAGCAGGAAAAGAAAACCATTCTTAACTTATACACCCCCCAAAAAAATATATCAGGAATTAAGGCTGTGCGAAGCTTTGGTTGCTGATTTGATTTGGAGAAGATTCGCCTGATTCAGTGGCCAAATCTCCAAATCTGAACTGAATCAGGAGACAAATGAATAGGTCCAAATTGATTTGAAACTCTCCAAATTGATTCAGAAAAGATTCAGAGAGCTTCGGCAATTCAGGCAGTCCCCACTTGCTGCCGCAGGGAACTGGACGCAGACTTCATGTGAGTAAGTAGGGGGCAGAGGTGAGGGGGGCTGGAGGAGTGAGGAGAAGACCATGGGGAGACCCCTGCCAGGCTCTGTCCCCTTCCTGCTCCCCCAGCTCCCCTTCCTGCTCCCCAACCCCCACCCACTCTCCCAGGCCCACCATGGCCCCAGCTCCCAGCTCTTTAAAAAAGAAACCCTACTCACCAGGTGCTGCTAGGTGGGAGGGGGAAAACCCCACTTCCCTTCACTGCCCCACACTGTGTGGGGGGCTCTGTCATGAGCCCCCTGATCCTTGCCTGATCTCCCAGACTCCCTCCCCCGCCCATGGCTGCCCTGCCTACCTCACCTTCCAGCGCTTTAAAATAATAAAACAAAAACCACCATACTTTCCAGCTGCTGCAGCAGCTTTGGGGCTTCTAGGGGCTCATGTTAGAGCACCCCATGAAGCACGGAGCAGTGGAGATCACCCCCCTGCCTGGCAATATAGCCAGTGAGTTAGAGTTGGTTTTTTTTAAAGGGCCAGGAGCTGGGAGAGCGGGCGGGGTGGCCATTAAGAGTGGGCAGGAAATGGGTCCAATTCGGAGATTCTCTGTATGCAACTGCAATATTCATTTATGAAAATATATATATATGCCACATGCAGCTGTTCTCAGGATCTGGTCTGCATAGCACGGTTCATAGATTGGGTCATGCTTATTGTGCATATGTTCACTGCAGTGGGAACAGAATCTTAGTAAGTCAGGGTGGTGGGAGGGATGGATGGAACTGGAGGAGCTAGCAAGTCCATAAGGAAAGGGGGTTGGAAGGATTAGGGGGTTGTCAGATCTTGGGGTGGTGGGATCTTACTTTAAGCTCTGTGATCATAGATTGGGTTTCATTTTTGCATGTTTGCCAGTAAAAGGAATGCAATCTAAGTAAGGCAGAGTGAGACAGGGAGTAGTTTGAAGATATGGGGGGTGCATTTGAATTTGTGGTGGGAGGGATTGGTTATTCCCAGGCTGAGGTAATCTGTTTGGGTTGGGTGTACTTAAGTAAATTCATAACCTTAAGCATGTCAGCAATGGAACTTCACATGAGTCGAATTAGATATCTGCCTATGTATTTTCCTGATCTAGGGCCTTAAATTTAAGATGTTGACTTGTGACATATTTTATATGCATAATCAGAACAATAGAGAGATATCTGCAGCCAGAACAGAAACATTACTTTAAGGAAGAAGCAGCAGAAGGGACATCCCTAGATATATGGGAGGAAACACTGATCATTATGGATTAGCTCCAGGTGAGTAGGCAACCAGAGAGCCATAGGCTACAAGTGATTATTACAGAACAATTTGCTCAGCAATAGGCTGATAGGGCACAGCCCTGCTTCAGAAGCAAGGATACATATGGGTGACTGGTGCCTCTTGAGTCTGGGGGAGCACTACTGGCATTTCTTTCAGCGCCCCCACTCCCCAGCTGGCATCAATCTCAGGAGGTGCACCGGCCAGCATGTCTCTTGGTGTCCCACTCCTTGGCCGGTGAGGGCCAATCTTAAGGGGGGCACATGCCCCCCCATGCATTGCCCATGAAGACACAGATAAGGCAGCAAAAGTAAGAACATTAAGCTGCCCCAGAAGATAGTCATCAGGCCCAAAATGGAAGCCCTTGTAAGTGGCTAGGAAAGTCACCTGACAGAAATAGTCAGGGCTTAGGAGGCACATAAAGCCAGTGCCTAAGACCAGGAAGTCAATCTGGCCCTGTAGGCAGCAAGAAGAAGAGTTCCAGAGCAAGATGGCTGCAGGAGAGAGTCTGAATGGCACCTGATCTATCCTGGGAGTTGCAAGTAAAGACTTATGGTTTGCAAGAAAATATAATCCAGTGTGGAGATAGTTTTAGTTGTAGCCAGTGGGCTTGTATTTTTTGTTTAAGCTTTATACCAGCAGACTATAGGCTATAAGGGGTGATTAGGAGGCCACAGTGGGGTGCCTGAGGGCCATGTGGTGTTTTGAGCCCTATCAGGGGCCGGGCTCATAACACAGGCAGGAAGAAACTGGGAGGGTCAAGGACTGAGCTAGAAAAGCAGTAGAGTCAGCTTAAAGCTGAGAGTACCAAGATCCCAGAGCCCAAGAGGGACAGTAACCAGAGCCAGGGGCCCAGAAGCCATGTCCAGTGAAGTGGACTGGGGCTAGGGTCCCAGCTAGCAAAAGGGGATAGAATTTGGGAAGACCAAGGCCCCAACAAAATCTTGGAGGCCTAACAAGACCTAATATTGTAGTGGGGGCAAGGTTTCCCCATTGGAGTGATAAACAGTAACATCCACAAGGAATAAGCATGTCTGTAGGGGTGGAAGGAGATCACAAATAGCTTTTAAGGCAACCAGTGTCCTAGAGAACAGATGGGAGCAGGAGGATCCAACTTGGCATGCAAGGGCAGGTCTGGGATCAGCAGGGACCAGGAAGGACTAGCTAATTGAAATCTAGGTAAGGGTTTAATCTGAAACCCTGGGGCAGTCTCTCTTTTCATAATCAAAATAATTACATCAAGGTGTGGCAGAAAAGAAGACTCAGGGAGGATAGCCAGGGAGCCAGAGTGGGGCAGGAGCTGCATGGCTACCCAGGAGCATCTTGACTGCTTCTGGAAGGCTCAATCTTATCACATCAGCAGTGATCCAGGTTTTCCATTAGCCACTGAAAAATGCAATAAAACCAGGATCTTCTCATTTTAAGGAGAAGAACCCAGATTTCCTTCTTTAAAGGAGAAAAATGTGGGAAACAGTGGGTTTCCCCTTGCAAGCTGGCAGCATTCCAGCCTTCAAGGGGCTGGGGAGAGTTGGAGGAGGACGATCAGCAGGGGTTGCTACATGCATGCATGCAAGTATACGTGCACATGGTAGCCAGGAATCCTGGAGAGCAGCTTCCCACAGGTAAGTCTGATGGTGGTAGTGGCAATTGAGGCCCCAATAGTGAGGGAGGGAGGGAGTTGGGCAGGGGCTTGAGCTGGCATATGCTGGATAGTGCATGGGGCTTGGGGCCCAGGGCCATAATGCATAGCCACAGGGCCCAGGTGGGGTGCTGAGTGGAGCTGTGGGCAACTGGTTTGGGAGGAGGTAGGGAGGGCTGGTTCCCTCCCACTGAGCACACTCTTGGCAGTGGGGGAGAGGAGATATGAGCATGTGCCCCCCAGATGTGTGCAAGGAGGGGTGGGTGCAGGTTGCCCACTGCAGACTCAGGCTCCCTACCATGCTGCCTTCCCCCTGGGGGCCACCACAGCCCAGTGGACAGGACCCAGCACAGCAGGACAGAGCAAGGCAAAGAAGTTCTGTGCCACCACCAGGAGCCCCGTGCCACCAAGGAGAGATGCCTCTTGCTCACCTAGCAGCAGCAGAGCCAGTGGCGACAAGTTGTGCCCCTCGCTGCTGGTGGGCAGGCAGGGGCAGCTTTGCCTTGGTGACATGGCAGTGAGCTTCCCCTCCTGGCACTGCTTTGTCCTGCCACGCTTGTTCCCTCTTGCATGGGCTCTGCTCCAGCTATGCTGCTTGTTTATAGGTATTTATCATGCATTTTATTATACTGTTTGAAGCACTAGTAGACTTCCAAATTGCTTCCAAATTGTAAATATATTAATAAAATACTTTGTTCAACTGATATATATGTGTGTGTGTATATATATATAATATAGTGGCATTTCATTTTAATCACAGAAAACTTGGATTTGGGATTTTTAATCAGAGAACTTGTGATTTTTTTTTTTTTTTGAACAGAGAAAACCAGGATCCTTGCGCATCAAGTGGCAAGGCAATATGGTACAAATCAGCTTTGTGGTGATATTGGTAATGATAATAAAAAAGATTGCACCATTAATCTTCAAACATTACATTTTAAACCATTGTCCTTTCAAAACCTATTGTATATCATCATATATGGGGTTCCTTGGGCATAACAGCTTAAACATTTTTACATAAGTACATATTTGTGTCAGTGGATAAAATGACTCCACCGGATTGTTGTTTAAAAAATTAAGTTGTGTTGAAGGTTAGGTGACATGGCTACCTACTTGTACATTTGGTGATGCAGTGGCAGAGGAGCGACCGTGATTTGCACCATCATGCAAAGGGTATGTGACCACCTATGACCTAGCCAGTCAGGAGTTACCCCTAGAGCATGACTGGCTGGACCAGCATGCAGGGGCCCCCAGAATGTTCCACTGGGGGGAAACCCTGATTGGCTGGGGAATCTACAAAGAGGACTGCGTGCCTCAGCACATGGTCACCAGAGCCAGACGCCCACCAAGATAGCCTGATCAACTATTTGGTGCTCTGGTCAGACCCCTAGCACCCAATAGGCTGCCTCGGCCTATAGCTAGAACTCATGAACTCCAGAATGACCTGTGCGTTGCCCTGCCAGGCATTGCACTTGTACCGCCATCGCATTCGACTGCAGTCAACCTGTCTGTCTGTTGCTGTGTTGCTGTAAAGAGCCCGTGTAAGAAACTTCAACTGTCAACCACCTCGTTCTCGGTGACCTGTAAGTAAAGTTATAATTTTATCTCATCAATCATCTGTCTCGGCCTCCATCTCCCTCTCACCAACATCTAGCATCCCTGAGCGTGTCTGGGTTGGTGCCACCACCCAGTGCCCCTACTCGACATGCAACTGCGGCCGGTTCCCAAGTACCAACTAGGAATCGTGTCCCACAATGTGAAGAATATTTGTGTGGAAAAATGTCACTGCTTGCTTTTTGCTACACTCTCATTGTTCTGGCATACACAATGAGTTTGGCACTGGAAGCATAAAAATGGTGGGCAGGGATATGCAGTTACTGATTTTGTGTATATAAGAACAAACACTGTTTTTCGCCTGTGATGTTTCCTCTTTGTAGCTGTCTTTCACAAGTGCCGCAGATGTGTTCAGAATGTATTCAGAACACATGCTGTTGGAGTCACTAATGTTCCTGTGCAAGGGCAGCTATCCATGTGAAAATGCTTTCTTTGGCTCTTTATGACCCTAGGGACACCATCTGCAATTTCAGTAGTGAGTCTTAAGTCAATCGCCACCTGTTTTGAATCTTTTTTTTTACCCTAGACTAATTCTATGTATTCTCTTTGATTCCCCAATTCTCTTTTATCTTTTGTTTGGCAGATTATTATCAATTTTTCACATTTGAAGATTTCTCATGGCTCCTAGCTCAGATCTTTCCAACCCTGCAATAGTAATAGGAACTAATCTGTTGGTTACATTTTGCTCTGACTGATCTAGATACGATGACATTGCTGTTAATTCTACCAGTACCTGTGCTAGACATACATGTGCCTTCTGGCTTATATAACTTTTGAAATCCACTTTCAAGGTTGAAATCACCATTCATTTTCCATCTGGCAATCCATTTATTGGTATTTCACTACATGATGACTGTTGGCTCTTTCCAATCTGGTATAAGTCTGTTTTTATTTATGAGTGAGGAAAAAGAATTAGAAACAGAATTAGCACAAGAAGTGCAGGCTTCCAAATGCATTTAGAAGCAATTCATGACTCAAAAATGATGAATACATTCTTCTATTTTTTTAAGATCAATCTTGTTAAAATTCATAGTGATTCAAAAAAAAATATTATGTGTCATATATTACAGCTGCCTCATAGAAATCTTTTTTCTTTAAACACGATGGATACAGAAAATGATTTTTGTGCTTGATGAACAGAAAAATACCTTGTGTTGTTTGAAAGCATGCCAAAATGATTTAGCAGAGTTTGGCCTCAAATATACATGTAAAACTAGAACTGTGAAGTGCTAGAGAGTCTGTTTTGTCAGTATTTCATAGCAGTTAAAATTGCTGTCTAAAGCCTCTTCCCCATGGTGAAGGATTTGCAATAATCTAATTCATCATCCTAAAGATGACAAATTAAATGATGCACACATTTTATGGTTGTGGTCCTGATGTTTCACCCATTGAAGTCACTTGGTAAAACTCGCATTGTTTTTTCAGGATAGTAGCAGCCCTCAGTAGTCTGACCCCATTTGAGGTAAATGGATGTTTAGCCACTCAGTTTATTGGTGTTAGGATCTTATCCCATTATGTCTGTTTAATAACATTTGGTTTCTGCAATGGTAGCGCTTATGTTCTGAGCTTATAGCCTATACAATAGATTTAAGAAAGTGTTAATGTTAAAATGATAGCTACATATTGTTATCATTGAGTTACAGATATCCAGTACAGAAAAACAGTGTTGTCCTGTAGCTGTTTCAGATATTTGCAATGCTGTTCAGTCTCAGCGAATGTTTTGATAATACCTCTTCTAGTTCTGCATTATATCTTATGGCATCATTCTTTTTATTTAAATTAGGCATTGGCTATTTGTATAAAAGTGGTATTAGTTGCTTGTTTTGGCTTTTCCATATTCTCCAAAATGATAGTTCTTGCTGAGTCCTTCATAGGTACAGATTTCATGTATACAAGCTAGGGATTTTACCTTCATAAAGTTAAATTCTCATTAAGCTTTTGTAGTTCAATACACAGCATGCTTCTTGTAGCCACATCAGCATTTTAACTCATGACTCTTATTCTAGCTACACTTCTGAAAAGTATCCAGGTTATTAAATTAATAACAACTTAGGTACCTATTTTAATATATTAAATACCCATTTGCAATCATTACTGTATCTGTATAGTAACCTTTATTATGTATAGTACTTTTCAAAATACACTTAAGTGAAAAAGGCAAAAAATTGAACTGCTGGGATGATTTCAGTTGTTTTGAATAGATGTTCCACAACAGTTTGGGAGATACGTAAAGTAAAAAATAAACCATGATATTTAAAGTGTTTTTTACCTTACAAGTTTGGGGGGGTCACCATACATCTACATGTAGCTGCACTGAGACCAAGAATTTAGCAAATTGAACAAAAAGATAAATGTTTGTACAGATAAAAATGCCCAATTTTAAAAGGCAAGATGAAGGGTGGGTTTTGGAAGGGATGTAAACCTTCATGCTTCAGAATATAAGTCTGGCTCTAGCCATTTAAGTTTAGAAGAAAACTTTGCGTGTGAGCACGCTGTCCCATAAGTGTACACAACAGTAATGTTGTCCACCTTGTAAAGTACAATTTGGATTTTTCGAGGAAAAATGGTTTTTCAGTAGAAAATGCCAGTTGATCAAACCCCTTTCTTTAACAACATACCAAATTTGATGAAACTTCCATAAACAGAGTTCTCTCAGAGGTAGGATTAAAAGCAAGATTTAGCAACTTTTGGGCAGAGTGCCAAAAAACACTTAAAAATGTGACTTGTAAGATGTCATTGTGCCGGGGCAAATGTCAGGGGACCTGTGAGGGGCCCAGTCCTGTGAGGGGCCCTGGCCCCTTCCCCACCATCTGCCCTGAGGTGTATGTGCCAAGCTGTCACAGGCCAGCTGGGCACTGTGAGTGTATCCATTTGGATCAAGGAGGCAAGTAGGGAGTGGAATAAAGGCAGATTTACTATAGCTTATACACACACAACAGTTAACAGAAAGATAAATGCTATAAGCAGATAAGGCAATATAAAAGAGCTAGTAGTAAAATAATAACAACAGATAATAATAACAGATCGATAGATCAATTTGTCACAGGCCAACTGGGCACTGTGAGGGTATTAGCCACACTGGGGTGTTCAAACAACAAATAGACAGACATGCGTTGGCAACTTATCAATAGTCCCTCAATGCCAGGTGCGCATCAAGTAGTTCCAGCAAAGTCAGGCATCCCTGAAGATCGATGTTGTCGGAGGGCTTACCGGGGAAGGGCCCTCGCTCAGGATCTGATCCTCACTCGCACCGGGAGTCCAGAGTCTGGGCGTAGGACAGAAATGACCATTCTGTTCCCTCCTTCCTGCTGGTTACCTGATGCATGTGTTTTTTATACCTAGTTTTATGCTAATCTGTTGGTTTAGGGCCACTCACAATCTTGCCCTATAGCTGTTACCCTATGGGATTGAAAGGTGTTAAAATCATCATAAAAGGTTACTACCTAGACTCTGGTTTATCCAATAAGCAAATTATGATGCAGCACTTTTAGGTTTGAAATTAACATTGCTCCGCCTAAATCCCAACCCCTTTTAGGCTTCATTTGAATACACTTTCTTGGGATACACCTTCTTGGAATGTATTTGGGTGTGCCTGGCAGTTAGATCCAGGTTTTATCGCTAAGGCTGAACCCGGAGCAAAAAACTGTTAGGCCGGCTAATCTCACAGCTACAGCTTTGTCTCTGGGGCCCAGTCAGTTCTATGAACAGTTAATTTATCAGTTTGGTTAAACATATGACAGACAAGACATTTGCAAACTTACAAGCTTATATTAACTAATATTACCTATTTAGGCAGAATACCAAATGCCTCCAAGAAGCACACATCATTGCTTATTAATCCCTCTAGTTCTGGCTGTCACACGAAGCAAAATGCTTTCACATGACATGTTCTGGCTCCCATGCTGGGGGTTCCTACCCCTGTATTAAAAATATTGTCAAAATATTGGCAGAAAGGGCAATTATGGCAGAGAATGGCTGAGTGCTTGGTGGTTAAAGCATGTACTTGCCATGTAAGGGGCCCAGGTTCAAGGCCCTGCTTAGTCTGATTCAGAAAAATAGCTAAACTTGGATCTCCCTCATCCCAGATGAGTGCATTAATTACAAGGGTATTTATTCTGTAGGCTGCAAAAAGGTTCTAGGGTTCCATTTTGAGATGGAAAATGACAATGTTTGACATCTCAATTTCTTTGGGAAACAGTTTTCCCCCAGCCAACTCTGGTCATTGTTTCTGAAAAGATACTAGTTATGATGTTCCATTGGCCCAATCTATAAGGGTGCTGACAGAAGTGACAGTTTTCACCTTATCTGGGCCCTGAAAGCACTGTACAGACATGACCAAACAGAAGTGCATGGCTGCAAAGTGCTTTAAAAGGGCCCAGTCCCAGAACAATCTTCACCCTTGTTGCTTGAAGGTTCAGATGAAGATGTTTCAAAACATAGTGGCTTCAATAACTTCTGTTTGCACTGTCTTCCATCCTGTTGCTGTTTTTTAGAATGGGAGTGGGGAAGGGAATAGATGGAATTCAGTCTGGGTTTTTTTCTACCAGAGCTGGAGGGTAGGTTGGATAGATTGGAGCCCCCCTAAAATGAACTCCTTTTGATCTCTTTTCCCTCTCTCATTCTGAAAGTAGCACAGGCTTCAAGGGAGAGAGGGACATTACTAGGAGAAACTGGCTGCAGGCTAGAAGCCAGAAGCTAAATCCTCCTGAAACCAACAGTGAACTTGTGTTTGATCCAGGGGATCGTTTTAATTTGGAACACTTCCTGCAAAACATTCTGAGTTAGAGCGGGGAGCTGCAGTTCTGGCTGCGTTCTAAGGCCAGCATCTATTTTCATAAATAGATGCTATTTTTAATATTGCTTCATTCACCAGGGAATTGTTCTTAACTAGAGGGCTAGAACTGTAAAGTTTAGAGCTGTATCCAAACTTTTGTAAAATTTGAGAAAGTTTAGTCCTGAGATTTTCATAAAATCTCATCTCTACTACAAAAGTTATTTCACATATTGATTTAAGAAAATGTACACCCATATTTCTTTTTACACAAGCAGAATCTGAATACATAAAACAAAAACCTATTGTTAGGGCTTGATGATACATGACATCAAGCCTTGTATCTAAAAAACGATGTGTAGTGCCTAATTTCCTATTAATATATACCCCCTACCATGCCTTGTCACTCAGTAAATTGGTAGAAAAATCAATAAACAACGCTACAATGAAATTCTTAATTAAAAATCAAATACTAAATTAAGTCACTCCACAAAAAAAACAGGCCAATACACATTTTAAATCTACGTGGAGTGAGGAAAGAGACACATTAAATGATGATTAGTCTCGAAATTAACAATTAAAGCAAAAAAAGTTAATGCCACTTTTTCATGGATTAAAACAAATGAAGAATTCATACTAATTAAGATAAAACCTGATAATATAATTAGATATTACTAATCAAGCTTTAGCTAGAGGAATATGGTAAAGATTATTAGGCCTTATCTATTTTGATTTAATAGCATTAGGCAGGGAATACCCTCCTAATTCTTAAATGTCTAGATTAAATAAACTCTACTATATTCCTTGCTGACAAATGAAAATAAAATATGACTCGGTCAGAGTGTGAGTGTGTATGCACAGTGTCTAAAAAAAAAGGATGATTTGTGTCATCTTGATGATTGGTGAGCCAGATCCAAAATTAGATCTCAAGGAAATTTAGAATAGCCACCAGGAAGAATAGTAAAATCAACTGGATGAAGAATTTAAATATAAAAAGGGTTCTACAAGTTAGAAAGTATGGATCATGTGAGTCCACAAGTTTTAAGAAAATTGGAGTCTGACTGAATTCAATACAAGGAAAAGAAGGTAATGTGGACCTTGGAATGGCAAGCTACCACTACACAATCTGTTTCTTAACCAAATCACTTTTATTTCTGGGGGTAGGTTTTGGCAATTGGTAAAACAGGAAGTCCTCCAGGAATTTATAAATATGGACATTAAGAAAGATGATCCATTCCTGAGCATGGCTCTTGCAGTCTTCCTAGAGATTTATGTAAATCCCAAGTATTCTTAAATATCTCAGGGGAATGCCTGACAAATAATTCTTGTTTCACATTGAGTTAAGGTAGTGAATAGCTATTGATTTAATAGTGAAAGAATAATGCAGATTTATAACAGTGAAAAAAGTTAATCAGGGAAATCCTAACTTCAGTGTGGTGAAACTTTTAGTTTAGGAAGTGTTAATTTCTCTTTGAGAGCATTTTGGAAAATAAGTTTGCCTCTTTACGTATCAATAACTCTTTGAATTTAAATATGTCAAGTAACTATATAGCAGTATCCCTGCTAACAGAAGTGAGCAATTGCAGTGCTCCAGGGAAGCTAGCTGCACCGTGCTAAGTGTGTTGGAAGGGGTACAGGTAGCAGATTCAGGTTGCAAGGAGCCAGGACAGAGCCATAAACCTTCTAATTAGGGAAAAAGAAACCCCTGAGCCAAGCCCTCAAGATTGGAAGGGGAAGGAGAAAGGACTATAACACTTCCACAGGGGCAGAGGCTCAGACTAGTCCTAATCCTGCAGCAGAAAAGAGCTGCTGAATACTTCCTAGAGATAAGTGGTTTTGTGTTAGAAATGTTTATGTTTTTGCTGGAAGTTTGGGATGGTTGGGAAGCCACAGGTGGTGCGTCGGGGGCAGACACTACTCAGGACAAAAGTGAAGTGGTTTACTGAGTGAAGCCAATACAGGTTTAGGTGCACAGTGAATGATTTGAAGTCTGAAAAGAGCCTTGTAAGAGTCCAGAATCTAGTGGACTGCAAGGCTAAAGGAGCCCAATAAATAGAGACCTGCTAGGAGCAGGAGTCTGGTGGGTAGAGTGAAGCTCAGAAGGCAAATGAGTGTCTGACGGACTGAGGCTTGGACAGGGTTGGAGCTGATTTGGTGGCTGAGTCTCTGAATCCAAATCAGAGGACCCTTTAATCTCTGAATTGAATTGGAACCCTTTGAATCAATGCGGAGAGATTCAGTGATTTAGACATAGAGACAGCTTTAAATGTTTTTTCTACATACTTTGAGGTAGCAGGTGGCTCATGAATGCTGTGATGCTGGGGCGCATGGAGTGTCCCTTAGCAGCATGAGGACACACTTGGCAGCAGATCCAGAATTGGACCAGAAATGACTGGTACCCCTGGGTCTGGAGGTACACCCAGGGTCCCCCCACAACTGATTGCTGAACAGACCAGGAAGTAGGCTGGAAGCATGCAGCCGCTCCCCCCACCACCTGTGGGAGGCTCTATCCACCTCAGCATTGGAGCATTCATGAGCCATGCCTGGCACCTCAAGGTACGTAGACAAAACATTTAAAGTTGTGTCTGTGTCTGAATCGCTGATTTTTCTGAATCAGCATTGACTCTTCAGATTTCGATTAGGCTGAATCATATTGTGGACAGTGATCTGAATCAATTAATCAAATCACTGTCAGCCAAGTCTGAATCCAAATCGAATAGGGTCCGTTTCGCACACCCTACTACATGCCATTATCTGGGTAATTTTGTAGATGAAGGGGCTTTCTAGGAACATCACCACTGATTTGATGAAAGTGTGTGTGTGTGTGTGTGTGTGTGTGTGTACACACACATGTGTATGTATGTATGTGTATACATAACTTTTCCAATCTAATAGGGGAGTAATGTGGTATTTGCATCTGTGTGACAGTGATTTGTTATATCTTTTCTTTTGCTTTTCTAAGCCATTTTCACTGATATGCCTTTTTTTGTGGTATCTATTCACAAATTTATCCAAGAAAATTTTGTCTTTGGTTTGCAGATCTCTGTAAAATAGCACACTGAATAAGAATGGGAAGCCCATTGCCATTGATGGGAGAACGGAGTCATTAAAGATCAAATCCCAGGTCAGAAATTGTAACTTTGTAAATGAGCTGTGTAGGCACTTAACCTGTGGCCCGCAGAATATTTCTAAGTTTATTTCCAATTACGTACATCTTCAGGAGCAATGATTGGAACAGTACAATATTTTCCTTTGATACACAAGTAGATTTTTTTCTGCCTTTTTAATGTAGATATTTATTTTTCTAGCACTTGGAGATATTTTGTAACATCTCTTTTCTCATATTCTTGTTGCAGTGTGTATATTATAAGAAGGGAAATCAATTATTATAAGTAGGCTGGCCAGTGTCATATGCATTCACACTTTATCAAAGGATCCAATAAAGATCATTTCTTATCATGTTAGATCTTATCCAGGAATTTATATATGGTCTTAAGTCAGCTAGAGTTCAGTGGGATCCCAAGCTAAAAAGGCTTGGGTATAAACATTCACTCATGAAAATCATAGTTTTAATATTATTTATATATTGATTCCACAGTTAGAAAACTCTACAATTCTTGAGGTCATTGTGGCAAATTACTTAAAGTGTCTTGCTACAAGTCTAGGGAGGTGGGGGACTGGATTAAGTTTGAACCTACCTATGGCTTTTACCATAAATCCAGGTCTATTGACCCAGCGGGTCATCTGGGCTGGAGCATTCCAGTAGTATTGTTTCTTTACATGCTGTTGGCAAAATTTATCATTTTGATTTTGTGAACTTTCCTGGAATGGAAAATATTACTTTGTTCCTGCTTCCCCCAGACTAAAATGATATTAAGAATAAGTTCTTTGAAGGAGTTCATGTAATGAAAATTCAAGTTCTGCCTTGTATTGCCTCCACATGCTTCTGACAGGTCCTGCACTAGCCTTACCTGCAGTGTTTCTGGAATGAATTTAAAGAATTAAACAGTTCTAAGATCCACATTTAGCCTGTTTTAAACAGAGCTACTTGTCCTTATATTTGTTTAGATCAACCATGGCAAAGGTATGGCCCACAGGCTAGATCTAGCCCACAGAGCCATTTTATCTGTCCGGTGAGGTTCCTGGAGAAGCTGGGAATTTGGGGATGGGGAAAACAAGGGTCAGACCCTTGTTCAAAATCCAGGTTATGGAGCCCTATCAGGGATGCATTTCAGTGGTGGCAGGGGCGTGTGTGCAATGAAAGCATAACGCCCTTTCCTTCTACTACTCATATACTACTGTTGGTAAATCCAAATCCATCCCTGATCCAGACTGGGGGCTGGGTAAATTTAACATCTCTGGAATAGATTAATTATGGGCATCAACTTTTGCAGCCTACTTCTAATCTCTTTTAATCCCTGCCCATATTCCCCTTGACTCTTAGAAATTTTGCTGTATGTAAGAGGAGTTCAAACTGTAGATGGACACTTTAAATTGTGCTTGCTGTTCAATTCTATTCGAGTTCTTATGCTATGCCTATTATAATCTATACTTACATTCCTTTTAATATCCTGGGGTAAGACTACTAGGGCTGTGTGAGTCTTCGGATCTCATTTTGGATTTGGAGCCACTTTGGACACTTCAGCATCTGAAGCAGCACACCTGGATCGAAGTGGGGCCTCAGCAAAGATATCCAAAGTGGGTTGAAGCCTCCGAAGTGCTTCAGATCCACTTCAGACCCACTACGGCCATCTTGATTCACAACTAGAAGAGGGACGGGGAGCAGAGGAAGGACAGAAACTGGGGGATGGGGAGGGGGGGAAGACTGATGTCTGTAGGTAGCCAGGGATAAATCATTCTCACCTTTCTATTCTGTCATCTTTCCAATGGCAACATCTGTGGTGTGGGACTAGAAACAGCATAAAAGCCTCTGTTTGCAGCCCTTCTGTGCCTTTTCCAGCTTGTTCCCTGTCAGCAACTGTGTGAGAGGAATGCTCAGACTGAGACTTGCCTGCTCCTTTTTCTTGTTATGAAGAAGTGGGTAGGATTCAGCTTAGTTTAGCTTCTTATTAGTATTATGATTCAATTTATTTCTTTGAAATTATATTTGCTTTCTTTTTTAGAAACTTTGCAAAAAGAAAGGTGTGTTTTCCCAGCCAGTGTTATCTATCACTGTGCAGGGAGGCACAGATTGCTTGCACACACACACACGTATGCACGCACACACAATATAGAAAACAAATCAAACATTCATAGCAGAAGAAGACAGACATCACACAATTTTTACATACACCGAAGCAAACATTCAAAGAAGAGGCCAGTGCACACACATAACAGAGGGAATAAAATGCACAATACAAAAGGATTCTCGCACACACACAGAGACCTTTTGCAGCACATGAAAGATTGATACGAAGCGTGCTGGAAAGGCAGGTGCCAGGTCTTCTGGTAGGGGAAGGGAGAAGGGGTAGTGGGAGAGCTATAGCTGCAAGCGCCCCCCTTGCTCCCCCCCAAACACAGATGCATTCTATTCCCAAGCAGCCATGATACTATTGCTGTCAGTGGAAGCCAAGAGGTGGGCATAGTATCTGCACCACATTCGCTTAGTCCAGAAGTAGGCACCAGAAGTGGACTTGCTGCCTCCCCCACCCTAATTTCAGCTCTCAGCATGAGCCTCCCACTGTCAGAGGAGGAGCTGGAGCTGGAACCAAGAATGGTGAGTGTGCTGGCTCAAGCAATTCTGGGGACTGAGGGGGAATTGAAGTTTGTGTTCCACACCCCTAAATTTTACCTTAAACCCAGGTCTCCCCTGGAAAGCAGCATCTCATAGGAGGCTGAGGTTGTGGAGGCAAGTGGCTCAGCTGAGGCAGCTTCTCCTGCTGTTGAGCCTCAGCCTGCTTAGAAGGGGGAAAAGGCAGGTTCCTTACCTTCAACCCAGAAGCGGGGGAGTAGTGTAGTGTGGGATCATTTTGAGCTGGCAGATGATCCCAGGTTTGCCATCTGCCAGCAGTGCTGAAGGCACATGAGCCATGGCAAGATGTGAGATGCTTCTCCACCATGGCCATGCTGCTGTATTGGAGGAGGCACTACCCCCTTGCCCTTCTTTCTCCTGCTCAGCCTGGCACCAGTGCAAGTGTGCCAAAAGGAAAGTCCCCCACTCACTCCAAAGCTCCCTTACCCCCAAATCAGAGGCAGGTCACCCTAGACCAGTGGGAGAAAGATGGACAGAAAGGGGGTCACTTTTCCCAAGGCAATCAAGATCATCCGGAGTGTTGGGGAGATGCTTGCTCTGGATAGCCAGCCATTCTCCCTAGTTGAGCGGCCAGGGTTCAGGTGGTTTGTAGCACTTCTGGCCCCATTTTACAAAGTGCCAGCACATGCCACCAGGGCTGTGGTACCTTCCCTGGATGAGGAATGCAGGGAGTATTTGAGGGAGGAGCAGTGCAAGGCAGGGCCGCAGGTAGCCTTGAACTTCATCTCCGACATCTGGAGCAGTCAGGGTGGTGATCATGCCTCCCTCTCCCTCACAGGGCACTTGTGCAATCAGTCAGGCCGTTGGTGGGCTCTACTGCAAGCCAAGGTGCTGGATGAGTGCCACATGGCAAGGGAGATCATGGGGGCCATGAACAGCATGGTGCAGGGGTGGCTCGTTGGCTAGGCTGAGCTCACCTGTGGGTTTATGGTCACTGACAATGGGGCCAATATGGGGAAGGCTCTCCATGATGCCAACTGTGTTGGGATTCACTATATGGAACACACAGGCCGCACCTAATAGTAAGGGATGCCTTGGAGGAGGACAGAGCTGATGGTGATGGTCTACCACCGTCTGCTACCAGCCAGACGGTCTGCTTGTGGTACCGTCTGCTACCAGCCAGCTACTGCTTGTGGTACCACTACAAGCCAGCTGATTTCAAAATGCAGGAAGGTGGCAGGCTACTTCCAATGCAGCATCAAGGGGGGCAAGATGCTATGGGAGAAACAGGCACAGCTGAGCATCCCACAGCAGAGAATCATGCAGGATGTAGAGACTTGGTGGAACTCCGCATACTTGATGCTCCAAAGGCTGGTGGAACAACAGAAGGCCATCCATGAGATGACCTTGCTTGTGGAGATTGGGATCAGGGCCCCCCTGTACATAGCTGAGTGGGGTACCATCTCCCAGATCTTGCTGATTCTCAAGCCCTTCCTTGAGACCACCAAGACCCTTAGCACTGGTTATGCCCTCCTCAGCCAGGTGATCCCCCTAATGAGGGAACTGGAGAACCAAACGGAGAAGTTCCAGGGGATCAGTGTTCCTGGTTGCATGTGCAGGTACTGGTGATGCAGCTAAAGAAGGGCATCAGGAAATGACTGGATCCCTTGCAATCGAGAATGGTTCACATGATGGTGGGCATGTGTGACCTGAGGGTAAAGGTGAGCATGTGCATTGGCCACCTCAAAATCCTTGATTACTGGACACAAGTGCTGGTGAACAAAGTCAGGGAGGCAGAAGTGCAGAGGCAAGGGGATGTGGAAGAGGGAGATCCACTTTCCCATGCCAATACTCCCAGAACCAGCAGTAGCACCAGCACTGGCACCAGCCAGTCTCCTCCACTCCAGCCACTGCCAATGTGGGCCATGGGCATGGCTGCAATATTGGGATCCAAACACACCAGAACCCAGCCTTCGGCAGGTAGTGCTGAGGCATTGGTGGCTACCTATCTTGCTGGGGATGTTGTCACTGGAGTCCCAAAGCAGAGGGGAGTTGGGAGTCCAGGAAGAGTGGTCATTCCTTAAGGAGATGATCCTCCAAGCCCAAAGGGTGACAATACCCATGTGGATAAAAGTGGGCAGGAGTCTTCAAAAGCCCCCATGGCTCGCCAAAAGCATCCATGAATGCCTCAAAGCTAAAAAGGAGGCATACACCCAATGGAAAGGAGGGGCCATTGCCAATTTATACCTCCATTGCCCGAGATTGTAGGGGGGCTGTTAGGAAGGCTAAGGTGGAGATAGAACTGGAACTTGGACTAACAACCTGATCAAGGATAACAAGAAGTCATTTTTTAAATACATAGGGGGTAAAAAGAAGGTACCGGGTAACGTAGGGCCTCTGCAGGATTCTCTAGGAAATCTGGTGATGTCCTGTTGTGACCAGATGACAAAGCTAACTTCATAGAATCATAGAATCAAAGAAGTAGGATCAGAAAGGACCTTGTAGATCTTCAGGTCTGACCCCCTTCCTGGGAAGGAAGAAAACTAGGCTCAAATGACCCCAGCCAGGTAGGCATCAAGCCGCTTCTTAAAGAAACCAGCACCACTGCCCTTGGAAGTTGGTTCCAGATCGTAGCCACCCTAACTGTGAAGTAGTTCCTACAGATGTCTAATCTAAACCTACGCTCCTACAACTTGTGGCCGTTATTCCTTGTTATCCTGGGGGCGCTAGGGGAAACAAGGTCTGCCCCGAACCCTTCTGGTCCCCTCTAGTGAGTTTATAGACACTCACCAGGTCCCCACTCAGCCTTATTTTGTGAAGGCTGAACAGGTTCAGGTCCCGTAGCCTCTCATTGTAGGATCTGCCCTGCTGTCTCTGGATCGTGCAGGTGGCCCTCCTCTGGACCCTCTCAATGTTGTCCACATCCCTCTTGAATTGGGGTGCCCAGAACTGGATGCAGTACTCCAGCTGTGGCCTGACCAGTGGCACGTAGTGGGGGAGGATCATCTCCTTGGCCCTACTTGAGATGCACCTATGGATGCACGACAGGTTCCAGTTAGCCCTGCCGACCATTACCTTGCATTGTCAACCCATGTTCATCTTGGAATCAATGATGACTCCAAGATCCCTTTCTGCCTCTGTGCTTTCAAGAAGGGAGTTTCCCATCTTATAAGTGTCCTGCTGGTTACTATTGCCCAAGTGCAGCACCCTGCACTTGTCTGTGTTGAAATGCATCCTGTTTTGTTAGCCCATCCCTGCAACCTATCCAGGTCTTGCTGCAGTCTTTCCCTACCTGCTAACGTGCCCACCTTACCCCAAATTTTGGTACCATAAGCAAATTTGAACATGCTGTTTTTCACCCCATTGTCTAAATTGCTGATAAAGAAATTGAACAGCATGGGCCCAAGGACCAAGCCCTGGGGGACTCCGCTGACCATTTCCCCCCAGGTTGAATATGACACGTCCACCACTTTAACAATTTCTTTGCCTCCATTTTTTTTGAGCAGGGGCCAGGCGTCCCCCCCCACTGGAATCCCAGACAGACCCAGGGGAGGTGCTGCCAGGCCCAGGGTCAGTGAGGACCTAGTCGGGGAACTTCTTGTGGATCTAGACGTGTTCAAGGCAGCAGTAGGCCTGTGCAAGTCGGCACTGATCTGATCTGGCTTTGGATTTGGACAGTTCGGATGGCCACAATCCGATCTGGAGTTCCAGACTGGGTTTCCGCCTTGATCTGGCTGAAGTGGCTCCAAAGTTTTGGAGCTATCTCAGAAATCTGGCCATAGGATATAATGGGGAAACAATGAAGTATCTATAACTTTGTTGTTTTTTGTCCACTTTATATGAAACTAGGAGGCATGAGAGTACAAAACCTGCTAACTTTCAATAAGATTGGTGCAGGGAGCTAGGGGGACCTGTACCCCAAATTCTTGAAAGCCAAACTCATGTCATGGCTGTGTGTTACAACACAGGGAGGTCAAAACTTCAGGGTTGGTAGCTGTTACTGAGGCCACAAAGCCTGCCAAGTTTCAAGGAGATCGGTGCAAGGGTTTGGGGGTAGAACTGCCCCTCAAGCTGCGGACACTATGTGTCCCTATGTCACTATGTGACTGGGTGACACTATGTGTGTTTAGGCTCAGCACGGTGCCAACTGCAATGATGGTGACCCCTGCTGAAGCCACGACACCTGCCAGCTGTCAAGGAGATTGATGCAGGGGGGTTCTCAGGCCCTGCACCCCTGGCTGCTGACAGGCAAAAGTCATGCCAGACTGTCAGTCTTGGGGCAGTTGATTGTCTGTATTGATTCTTTCCTCTCCTTAGCCTGGTTTTGTAAGTGGTAATTGATTCTCTTTAAGTCATTATGTAGTAGCTAGGTCCTGTATATTGAGCTGGTCCCTGAGTCCCTGGTCCCTGAGTTGAATCATGATTGATTAATTGGTAACAGGTAACACAGTAGCTCAGCAGCCAGGCCTGCAGTAGAGTTTCTCCTCCCCATCCCAAGACAGACACAATCAGTCCCACAAGCACCCATGGCACAAGTTTTGCTTGTCCACATCTTGAGGGGCAGCGCCCCCCAAACACTTGCACCAATTTTCTTGAAACTTGGCAGACTTCATGGCCTCAGTAAGAGCTACCAAGCCTGCAGTTTTGACCCCACTCTGTTGTAACACATAAACATGACATGAATTTTACTTTCAAGAATGTCAGGTACAGTTGCCCCCAAACCCCTGAACTGATCTTCTTGAAACTTGGCAAACTTTGTGGCCTCAGTAGGAGATACCATCTCTGCAGTTTTAACCCTGCTGTTGTAATGCCTAGATGTGACATGTTTTGCTTTCAAGAATTTGGGGTGCTGTTTCCCCCTAACTCCTGCACCAATCTTCTTGAAACTTATGAGGATTCATTCTCTCTGCAGAGTATACTAACCCTGAAAATTTCATCCAAATTGGACAAAAAACAACAAGGTTATAGATATTTCATTGTTTTCCTATTATACCCTATGGCTGCACCTCCGAGGTGGCTCCGAACAGCGTCGGGAAGCCTAATTAGGCCAGCGCTTTGACTCAGACATGCTGCTTTAGATCCTGAAGCTTCCAAAGCTTCTCCAGATCTGAAGCTCTGTCTGAAGCCTTGCACAGCCCTAGTCAGCAGGTCCTGACGATCTCTACTCCAGGGTGCTGAAGGAATTAGCAGAGGTCATTGCGGGACCCCTGGCACAGCTTTACGAGCACTCATGGTGCTCTGGTGAGGTGCCAGAGGACTGGAAAAGGGCCAATGTGGTCCCCATTTTCAAAAAAGGGAGGAAGGAAGACCCAGGAAACTACAGGCCCGTTAGTCTTACATTGGTCCTGGGGAAGCTCTTTGAGAAAATTATCTAGGAGCACATCTGCAAGGGACCAGCAGGGGAGAGCATGCTTAGGGGCAACCAACATGGGTTCATTAAAGGCAGGTCTTGTCAGACCAACCTGGTTGCCTTCTACAATCAGGTCACAAAATCCTTGGATGCAAGTGTCACAGTGGACTTTAGGAAGGCCTTCGACAGTGTCTTTCATCCCATTATCATTAAAAAATTAGGTGACTGTTGTTTTGGTGCCTACACAGTCGGGTGGGTTGCAAATTGGCAAGAAAGCCAGTCAGTGAAAATGGAAATGGAGGTGTCAGGGGGTGAGGGACAGGCTAGGTGAGGCATAGGGAGAAAATGGGGATGTAGCAGCACAGGTAAAAGTGCAGAGGTGCCTGGTTTGTCAGATGTCTGGCAGGTTTCAGTGTGCCAGAACTCCACTGTGTATATTGAGTCCATGAGTCTCTGTACTTACTATTGAGGAGTCTGATGAAGTGAAGTTCATCGGCCCAGCTTTGAAAAGTGATTTGCATTGTAATTTTTCTCTGTTGGGATTAGGCCTGAGAGGCTCGAGGCAGAGTGTTTTTTTGGTGAGGAATGTCTGCCCACCGGTAGTTGAGTATTATTGTCTTTGATAGATTCTGGTGTACGGTTTGTGGGGGTACTGGAGATAGCTGGCAGGTTTTGTGTTTTGAGCTGTAGGAAGTGGCTTCAATTCTGGTGATGTGGTTAGGTGCTGCTTTGAATGTACAAACCACTTTTCTGAGCTGGGTCTATGAACTGCACTTCATTAGCCTCCTCGGTAGTAAGTACAGAAACTCATGGACTCAATATAGACAGTGACAGTGGAATTCTGGCATGCTGCGACCTGTCGGACATCTGACACCCCAGGTACCTCTGCACTTTTACCTGTGCTGCCATATCCCCTTTCCCCCCTATCGCCTACCCCAGCCTGTCCCTCACACCTCCATTTCGATTTTCACTGCTTGGCTTTCTTGCCTGCATTGTGGGCCAGACCAGCCTCTGGTTTCTTCACTGTTCCTTCCATCCAGGACCAACTGCAGGTACTTCCTCAGCCTGACAGAGGGGTTTTCAACCCTAAAGCTTCCAAAGATACATTTTTTTTAAGTACTCCTTTTTTTTTTCATAATACACACATAGACATAAAAACACCTGATAAGCCATCACACACCATGATTAACATCATATGTCCAACAGAACATAAGGCAACAACACAACACAACATTTTTACTTCTTGCTGTCAATTCCTTTATAAAAAGAAAGGCTCTGTGACAGTTCCATTTGGGTACCTTTGATGCTGCTGATGCTACTGGTGTTGAGCCAGATAAATTATTTTACCTGTTGTCACGTAAAGCAGATGACCGGGTGTGAGAGTGTAGGGGAGGAGGAGGCCTTAGTGGGGCATGCTGCCATGCTGTGCAGAGGCCCAGCACCAGGAAGGGTGTACCTTAACACACACACAATGTCACCCACCCATATTGCAAGTTTTGCCTGTCAGCAGCTTGGGGTGTAGGGCCCCAGACAACAGACTCCACCAGTAAGACACACACAGCTGGCAGGCTTTGTGACCTGGCAGGGCCCAGCACTCAGGCCTATGCTAAATTTAACCCCCCTGTGCCCCAAAACAGATGCAGCAGTTGCGCAAGCACCCACCCACATGACAAATTTTGCCTGTCAGCAGCTTGAGGTGCAGTTCCCCCCAAACTCCCGCACCAATTGTCTTGAAACTTGGCAGGCTTTGTGACCTCAACAGTGGCCACCACCGCTGCAGTTTTCAGGCCCCTTGTGTTGTAATGCATAGATGTGACAGGAGTTTTCCTATTAAGAATTTGGGGTGCAGTTCCTCCCAAACCCCTGCACCGATGTTCTTGAAGCTTGGCAGTCTTCATGCTCTCAGCAGAGGCTACCAACCCTGTAAATTGGACTGAAATCAGAGCTCAAATAACAAGGTTATAGATACTTCATTCATCCCCCATTATAACGTATAGCCGGATCTCCGAGGTGACTCCGAAGCTTCAGAGTCGCTTCAGCCGGATTGAAGAGGCTAACTGATCTGGAGCTCCAGATCGGATTGCAGCCATCTAAAGTATCAGATCTGAAGCCAGATTAGATCACTGCCAACTCGCACAGGCCTAGAGATTACACATTAAAATTAGATGATGTTAAGAGCACTTAAGCCTTAACATGTAACAATTCAAATTTTGTTAAGAAGTGTTAAGTGCCCTCTAGGCATCTTAGTTATGTCACTTCAGGTGAGGATTATCTTTAACCTCTGCTACTTGGCTTAAGTTAACTTCTGGCTGTTCACCTGAGCTAAAACCACCAATTTGCAATCCTCCAGGATCCCAGGAAGCACTACTCCCAGATGGACTAGATTTCCTTCTAGTTATCATTCACGACTCTATAGGTGCCTGTACATGAGCACAGAGGCTGCTCTGACATACTGTAATTGCAGCATGGTAATTACTGCACTGCAGCAGCCCTCTGTGTGTCATGTATCTGCATCCCCGCAAATCAAAATGGAGGGGGGGAGGGACTTGAACTAGATCTCATCTCATAAGCTTTAGTTCAAGCACCTCCTCCACCATTTTGAAGTGTGGGGATGCTGATACATGAGACACTGTGGTGTTTTAATTAGAGTGGCTCTTGGATCCACTCTAATTAAAGTGCTGCTTGTCCCCAGAACATATATGAAGGTACCCTATGGCCCTACAATGACACCTGGGAACAGTGGAGAAGGGGTAAGTGGAGAAGAATGAAAATGGAGTGAAGCAGGGGACATTGGGGAGAGAGAGTGGTGGAAGAGAAGATGGACAAGGAGCTGCCAGACTACTACCCCCTCCATCTCCCAGGTCACCCCTCTTTTATGTAGTAGTAGAGATTTCTATATTTCTATATACAAGACGGTCACTTGAACCTGAACATTTTCAGTCTCCTCTTTCATTTCTGGTAATGACCCTTTAATGGTTGACAAGCCAACTGAACTTTGATTATTTCCCATCTTGCAGTAACTTGGTTCATGATCGTCTCCCATCTCATGCACCAGGTTACTACAGTACCATATTTTAATGGCTGCTAAAATCTGTTAGTATCTATTTTTCCTTTTCAAGTAGTGGCATCATTGCATTGGGATGGCATTTTTAATACCTAATTGCACCAATTGAACAACCCCTCTCTCTCTTCTACTACAGTAATAGTGGTGGTCTATGGTTAATGATACCAATTTAATCCTCACTGTATCATTGTCTTTTTTTTGTACCTTTCAGAAGAGTTGAGGGACCAACTTTTGTTTTCCAGTTTTTAGGACCTGCTGCAGCTGCGATTACTAGAGATGTCAAAAACCAGCTCAGATAAAGTAGTATGCTGACAAAGTTTTGCACTCAAAACATAAACCAAATATATATTTTTCAGGGTGAAGGGATTTCACTTTTTAAGCAAGGAATCTGAAATGCATAAAAAGTTACATGTCTGGCTAAAACCATCTGCAAATATATTTCAAAAGCCAAAGTCTCCCAGTTTTTATATTTTAAATGGAGATTTGGATTAGCAAGGGTTGTGGTTCACTAATCACTAATAATTTCTTCTTTACAACAAACTGAATGTTAAACTATTAAAATACACTCTAGCTCAGCATAATGAAAAGAAGACGAGATCTCAGCGGTGTCATATGAAAGGTGGATTCTGCTTGTTTGTTTAACTTGTCGTTCTTAAACTGATAAAGTATATGGCTTACTCAAAATAATAACTTGTGATGATGTATCATGTTGTTTCTCATTTTAACTCACTGTTTGCTAATATTTACGTATTCATTTACTGCCCAATAACTTCTATTGACTTCAGAAAGATTGGATGCTTAGCATCAAACTAATACTGCTGAAGCTGTTGGCAAAATTTTCACTGGCTTCAGTGAATGTGTTTAGCATAAAACTATGAATATCTGCTGTATGTGATCAGAAATACATGTGGATTCACTTTTACTTTTTAAATGCCCTCTTTATATGAAAAATAAGGGAAACATTCTGGTGCTTTCTCCTCTTTGCATCTATTTAGGTAAGACAAAAAGAAGCTTCTACGTTTGGTGTCAGATCTATTTTCCATCTATTCTATATTGATTTAAATATTTTAATTAAAATGGCTTTGATGACAGAATAATAATAATAATACGGACATGTGTTTATTAGATTTAAACAGAACCTAACTTTTGCCCATTGAATTTAAAGGTTATATTTCCAAACTGTTAAATTCAAGTAGGATTCACACCCAATATGTAGAATTGGGGCAAACTTCATCAGTGGAATAAAGTGCTTAAAGCATACACAGTTGGGAAGATGGAAGTGCCACTGCCACTTAATTTGGCAGCCTAAATTTGAAAAAACAATTACCATAGTTACTTTGCATATCACATGCAAACTTTTCCACAAAATCAGCTCTTCAAAATTAGGTTGCATGTTTTAAATAAGGAAGTTGATTTTCTTTCCTCTGGATTAGAAGCATGGAGGAATAGAAGCCATGAAAACACTGGACTGTAATGGCTAAAAATGCCCCCTGCTTCTCTGGCTCAGCAAGCAGAAAGTGCAGTCTGGTGTTAACCCTTTTATAGCCATAAAGTTGTTTGTAATATCTATTGGCTGAGCACTGTAACTTGTACCTGTATCAGCAGTTGAGCAAACTTAGTACAGATTGCATGCAGCAGCTCTCGTGCCCTATCTTGATGAGACTTGTGGTATGACAATGACATTTATTTACAGGAGTTTAAATAAGGAACTATTTATATTAAATAAGTAACAGTAACTGTACATGCAAGGCTTTAGGGCCTAACCATGGACCATCTTACTGTCCTGCCATACACAGAACTTTCTGCTGCCACAGACTTTCCCCTTGGGTGCCATGCTTCCTGGACACTATCATCCATAACTCTGGAAAAATCTTTTCTTTGCCTACAGTGTGCATGTTTTATTCGGGGATGTGAGGTGGCATGGTAGATGCTGGAGCTCTGTAGTGCATACATGACTTTCAGAAGTTTTAAATAATGTATATTCCAGAATTTCCTCAAAAATGAATTTATGCGTGAAAATATTTTGATTTGAGACCTCACTGGAAAAGTCAGTCTATACATTTCAGATTTCATATTACTGAAAGTTTGGGTTAAACTAGACAATCTAGTGGTATTTTATTCTATTTACCTGGCATATCAAAAGTTACAGAAACAGAGTTTTGTAGTGCTCATTACCAAGATGATCCATATACTAAGTCACTAAATCATTCTAGCCTTTTATATTAATACATTTCTATGTGGGCACACATTCATACAATCTAATAAAAAAAATCAGAAATGTGATCATGAGACATTTTGCAAGATGCGATATGCTGCACAATTTGTTATAATCTTACAAGGTTATGATTTGCTGCAGTCTAAAAAATTCCCTGTAGTACATTTTTGAAAATGTATTAGATACTTTAAAAGTTAACCAGTATGTTTCATGCTTCACTACTAATAAGTAATTTATCCTTCAAAACTTGTCGAAAAGGTGAGACCTATTTTAAAGATTAATTTTTAGAGGAACATGTCATATATTTCATGTTCATCTGCAATTAAGCAGAATGTTTTGACTAGATTTGAATGCAAATAAGTATTTGTGTCTAACATGAGGTTTCCATTTAAATGGAGCCAGATACTAAACCATTTAAAAGAAGAATCCTTTTTTTCATTTTTTTAGTATATCCTAAAATTATTGTAACATATGGCTAATATTCATCATACAGTTGTGATGTTTCAGGCCTTTTGTCTGAGTTGCAAATGCTACTTCTTCATCAATAGAACATATGGTAAATATTTAAGAAAGACTGATGAATATGACTTTATGCTGTGCTTCATTTAATTTGAAATCCTATAGTAATGCTTCTTCTGTAGAAGGCTCCCAATAACTTTTATAATACTGTGACAGAAGGCAAAACAGGTAGTGTTCTATCTCTCCCTTTTTAATTCAGAGTGAAAGAAGCTATCTTGTTTAATCCCTCCAGTGAATAAAGTTCTTGTGCAGTGTGTATAAATGGTGGTGGCTCTTAACAACTCTGACAATTTGACAAATCAGTGGAATATTCACCTCTCCCCCCAAGCCAAACAAGGGTGTATTCATTTGTCTAATGGTTTGCTGAGAATTTTCATATGCTTACAAGCTATGATTACTTGTAATCTGCTTCATTGATTTTTTTTTTTTTAGATCCAAATGCTCTTAAAAAGGTTCACACTGGTAGTCTTCCTCAAACTCCAATCTTTTTGGAGTGGACATAATTTACTGCATGATAAAAGCAGGCAGGTCTTTATGGTTTATCAGGTGGTCAGCAGTAACTGCCGATATGCATGCTTTTACCCCAGGGTAAATGACAGCTAACTCACAGCAGTGTAGCTATCTTTCATTTAATCCACACATCCCTCTGAGTCTCTTTCATGCCTTATCTGCCCCTCCACTCTGTTTAATTACTTTGCTGAATGTCACACAAATCTGTTTACCTCAAGCCTTATTGAAATTACAATTCTACATTATGTTCTTAACAAAGTCTCAGAAGTGGAAAATACATGTGCGCTAAGATTTGTTCTCAATACTGCAGTATAGCAAGAGCCTCTTAACTCAAAAGGTGGATGCTGAGCTGCAACTGAAGAGCTATGAGATCTTATAAGACTTGATCTAAGGAAGTCAGGAAGAGGCAAACTTTAGTAAAAACTTTCTCACTAGGAAGGTAATAAAACACTGGAACAGGCTACCCAGACAGGCAATGGAATCTCCTTCCTTGGGGGTTTTTAAAACCCAGCTAGACATAGTCTTGGCTAGGATGATATAGTTAGGGATGGTTCTGCTTTGAGCAGGAAGGTTGGGTTAGATCAACGTTTCGTAACCCATGGGTCATAACCCAGAAGTGGATTGCAAGAATATATATGTAAGGCTCACAAACAAACTTTAGAAATGGATACTCTTTTTCAGATTCCCAGCCTGCAAGGGGCTGCTTGGGGTTCCCCATGCCCCCCACCCCCTGCCCCACACACTGGGGGTGCAGGGCTTGGGGGTGGGGCAGTGGGTCAGGATTGAGGGGCATTGGGTTGGGACTGACCATTGACGTTTACAAATGCGTCCTGGTACAAAAAAGGTTGAGAGCCACTGGGCTAGGTGACCTGCTGAGGTCCTTCCCAACCCTAATTTTCTATTAGTCTATAACTCTAAGTAGCAACCTGATAGGAATCTGAGAAGGAGGAAGAGATATGCTCACATTTACATCAATTTGATGTAGGGCTAGGTCCTTAGCTGCACTTACTTTTACAACACCTGCCTGTTAGGTAATATGCTTGTCTCAAGTTAGTTGATCAGTATGCTGGTAAACCATGGACTGCCTGCAGCATGGCATGGGCTGGGTGGTTTCAGCATCAAGGGGCTTCCTCTGTGCTCCTGCTGAAACCATGCAGCTGGGAGTTGTGCCTGTACTGCTGACACTTCTAGTCTTTTTCTCCATAGCAGTGGTGCAAATACAGCTTTTAACTGGAGCAGAGCTGGGGAGCTGCCACCTGCACCCATGCTACTGCTGTTTCTTCTCGACCATACTTAGCCTGGTGCTGGTACAGCTTCACTCCACCTGGAAGCTGTGTTCACCACAGTCCTGGGGGGAAAGGGTGGGCAGGGGAGATGGGCACTGAAGTAGCAGCAGCATGTGTCCAGCTGCTCAGCCCCAGCAGCTCTATGCTGCTCAGTCCTGGTATGGGCACAAGCACAGGCAAAGTCCTGTGCCTTCATGGGCCAGGTCCAGTGACCCTACCTTTTACTACATGAGGATGTTTGGGCACCTAAGGTGAAGAGTCACAGAAACTAGCAGGATGTTGGATTGGAAATGGTGTTTAAAGGCCTGTTTTGGGGGAATTTGCTTATAGGTATAGATATATGCATTATAAAGGTTCAAGATGGGCAGCAGCCAACTCTGCTAAGAGACTGGGTCTAACACACACACAGTGGCTCACAGCTCTGAAAGCAGACAGGCTGTCTAGCATGACAAGGCCAACAGATGGACACAGCCTGAGAACTGAGGGAAGGTACGTCATAACATAAGATTACAGCCTTCAAGGAAGACAGCTTGTCTGACACAACAAGGACACAGCCCAGGAACCAAGGTGAGCACCAGGGCATTTTTTAAAGTAATGGAAGCTGAGGTGGGTGAGGCAGCCATGGTGGGGGGTGGGGAGGAGCTGGGGTGAGTCAGGGAGACTGGCAGGGGTCCCCCCATGGTCTGCTCCCCCAGCTCATCCTTCTCTGCCCCTAGTAATTACCAGCTCCAAGGCTGGCTGCAGCTCCCTGCTGCAGCCACTGGGGACTGCCTGAATCATCAAAGCTCTCTGAAACTTTCCAAAGATTTGGAGAGCTTTGAATCAATTTGGACCTTTAAATTGGTCCCCTGATTAGATTTAGATTCAGCGATTCCAGTGAAACAGTTTTGACTAAATGAAACAGAACAGTGCTTTGAAACGAAATGAAACACTGTCCCTTCAAAATGGTGAAACAGAAGCCCTAGTGTGCAGGGCTCCAAGGAAGCTGCCTAGGCTATGCAGTAATGAAATGCAGAGGAAAAGAGCAGGGTTTAGACACCTAGCCAGATGACTGTGTAACTGAAAGGACCTCACCTCTGGTCTAGGAAGCATCCCCATCCAGTCATATGTCTTCAGAAAGGGAACTTCAAATCAAATTGTGGTATTGGGAGTACTTGCTTTGATTTTGGGGTAATGCTGAATGGGGTAGGCTGTAGTAAGTAGGGAAATAGCCAGAGTCCTTACTTGTTCACTTCTAGCCTTTTTAACATTTTTTAAATATCATTTTTATATCCAGAATATAATACTGGATTTGGGTGTTAGCTGTACTTCACTGAAGCACACTTCAAATCGTATTGTTTTAGCAAAGTTTGCTGTTTTGGAACATTACCATAATGTACTGTACCCTTCTATTATGGTTAAATAAAAGCTGTAATTCCATCTTCAAGTTCTCATAACATGAACATAACATCTGAGCTTCACTACTCTGGTGTATCATCAGTTGCCAGAGTCATTTGATGGAATTACAGTCTTATTATATATAGTTGGAGGCACATTATTCTTTCTATTGAGACTAGAGCGTATTTTTGTGAATATATTTTACTTTCATGAATTTTTGTGAAAGCAAATATGATCAATTTTGCCCAGCTTCATACACAAGTGACAAAGCAAATCACTCACCTACAGAGGCTGGGAATAAGAAAATTACAAAACTCCTATTTGAACTGGTGTCGCCATTCCAAGTGATATTCAGTAAATCATTCATGGATGCAGCTGACCCCTTTATTTTGTTCTTTTCTCATACACCTTATATTGAAAAGGTCTATTCCACAGCTTTATAAAGCCATGTATAGAAAAGTAAATGTATATCAATAACAAGCTAAAGAGTGTTATCATAGATGAGATATAAACCAGATGCCAGACTGTAGATTGCATGTTAGTTCTTGCATATAGCATAATGGGGTAATCTGCCTCAAAGAGTTTGAAAATCAGATCTTGCCAAGGAAAATGTTGTATATTGCAAACTAGAGGTTTTGCAAATAAATATACTCAAATCTTTCATAAGAGCTGCATTTTGTGTGGAAAAATGATAGCAATGTAGGGTTTGCCCTTCTCTCATTCAATTGAATAGTATTTTTGCAACTGACTTGAATAGAAGCAGGACTGAGCTTAAATTGTGTGCACTGCCTGTTTGTACATCATGCTTTCATAATCAGTTCTTGATGCATTCCTGAATTATATTCACAGTATTTGGAAAGGTAAAGATAGAAGCACAAACAATAAACTGTGGATATTATACCCATGCTAACTCGGAATTTTGATTTGAATGAATTGAATAAAAAGTCAAAACTCAGTCATTGGAACTCGGCATGCTGTTGTGCTGTTAGCTGGAAAGCATGGCAGCTGCAGTACAAATCATAACAACATCTCCACAGCCAATTTGTGAAGATTCGCAAATGCTTTTTGCTGAAGAAAATAAGTATTGAGATTTTAAAGAAAAGGAGTCATGGACATACAAAACAAAATAAGAAAAGGTCTCTTTCCATTGATCATCCATATGCATGTTCCATTACTGGTGTGCATAAAGGAGTAAATGTCCAAGATTTAGGGGCTCCTTGGTAGGCATTACATATAGTGCTTATGTGCTGGAGTTCTCCTGGACTCACATTTTGCATTACGGGCTTAGAAGATGGAGCATAGCTGCCATACCCTCTGTTATTGGCTCAAGAAAAAGGTCATGCTGCCTGACTTCATAACACTAAGAGGGAGTGTTCTATTCTATTCCAGACATAGACTAGGTCATCTGGATTCAAACTTACCCCTCCTGTGGGTGAACAGTCTTCATGACTGATGTATTGTGAAGTTATTGCTCCCAGGAGATAAGTGGCATGAACTCAAATTTTGTACATTGCAAAATACCTGCCACCATTCAAGTCAAACTGGAACAGAATGCTTCTTTGGATGTTGTCTTTAGAGGCTTTCCCCCAAGTTCCTCTATAACAGAGGCCTCTCCCTCCCTTTGCTAAGAGCAGTAGAAGAAGTTACCTTCCAGTATGGGACAACGCTCTAAAACAATTACCTTCAGGCCTCTGGCACACATTATAATTAAGACATGATTTAACCAGTTAATTATGTCTTAGGATGTAACCTGGGAACAGATTAATGAAATGGTGCGGTAAAGCAAGGAATAAGCCACAAAATTATTCCACCAAAAATGAGTAATAACTTTGTCTGTAACATCTCATTAATTGAATGTTTGGCAATGTTGTAGCTCCCATCTGTTGTGTGTGCTCCCCTGGCTGGATCAGCTGGGGGCTCCCAGCCATAGGAATTCATGGTGTACTATAACAGCTGGGAGCCCCATCAGCTGACAGGGCTCCTATCTGTAGGATCATGATCCTGGACTCCCTCTGCACCAGCAATAAGATGTAATGGGATCTGATACTGGATCACACAATTACATCTCCTGCAGGAAGCATGACTGTGGGCATCCCACATGAGATCCCATCATGCCTTCATTCACTTACGCATCTGCCAGATGTCTTAAATTATCATCCACTTTTCCTTTTCATAATCTTTCTTGGGTATCAGGAAGCTCAATACATGTCAAATGAAGTTCAGACAGTTGCATTGCTTATATAAATCCCGACTAGTGGATTCAGGGAAATTGCTCATATCTACTGATCTCTGTGGTGAATATTTCCACCTGTCCATAATGTTATCTCACAGAAATTATCTATGATTTATAATAAGTACAAAGAAGTACCACTACACTACAACGTGGATACCTACCATTACTCTGTGTCTTATCTTTACTGATCTGTTCACTGAGGGATTATTCTATGCTACTATAGCAGCACTTGGGAGAATGGGGCCTCATGGCTAGAATTGCCAGTCTACCCAACCTCATACATAGGGATCTCCATAAATTGCACTGGAAGTGGCTCCTTTAATGTTTTAATTTTGTAGCTTGCCCCCGCCCCCGTTGTCCTGATTGGTGGTAGGGCTTCACTGGCTGGGCCACTTGCCACTGATCACCAGAGAAGTGAAAACTGCAACGTATTTAAACAGTTACAAACAGGCACGTCCAGTACAATCTATGAAGATCCCTACTCAAAGGTGCACTGAAGATCTAGAAGCTTGCTAATGAGATTGTTCTAGATTTGTCCCTAGCAGCTGGTTTTAGATACACTGCAAAGAAAGGACCCAATACTGGATACAAAAAGGATGAGCACAGAGCAACTCAAAGTGTAATGAAAGCATGTAGTGCATTGGTAGGATGTGCTTGGTGCCTTGCTGGCAGGACCCCCTGCCAGAGCAGTGTAGACAAGACCTCAGACTAGTTCCACTCCTTGCTCCTGAAACTATAATGTTGAATAAGAACTTGTCTTCACCTGTTGATCTTCACATGGCTTTGTGTACTTTTGTTAGGCTGCATGTCATACTGTACCAGTGTATGAAAGGCTGACTAAGATTAATGTATACTTCAAGTATTTCTTGAGTATAACTCTGATTATGTCCCAGTGACTCATGTCCAAAATGGCAGAAGGATCCTATGAATTTCTCCATAACTAGTCCCTTTTTGCTGCTTCTTGTCCAGAGCTATAATGATAGAGGTTTAATTACTAAAGTTGGAAAAGTATAGGAGTGGACTCCATTTTCAAAAATAACATCTGAAGTGGTGAAATAAGGTTTTGCGCATACATAAGCATCTATTGATCCCACCAGAAGCTGCATTAGGAGAGCTGCATGTACGAAGAGGAGAATTATTTATATTCTCTTACAAGTGTGCACATATATGAATCTATGTACATGAATTAATGAACCCAGTCAAAACTATGCAAAATAATTTTGAACAAAAATTTTCATCCATTTTCAGATGTTTCACTTTGAAATTTTCCTTTTATGATGAAATTGGGAAATAAGAGTTTGAGCTAGTTTTTCAGTTTCCATTTCCATTTTTTCTTTTCTTTTTTTCCTTTTCTTTTCTGTCACTCAATTTTTCAATGGCAGTACTGAATAATAAAGACAGAAAAGGAAATATGGTGGAGAAAAGGCATACAAGATTGGGAAAAGCAAGAGTGAGAAAAGTAGAGAAGTGAGAAAGTCACACCAAATCAATCAATCAATCAATCAAAGAAAAATCTTTGCTTTTTTCCCTTAAGAATGTGGAATACAAGTAAATCATAATTTTTTCCTGACTGTTTTGTAATTACCTGTTCACTAGGTTTGTGAATGGTTAAACAATATGTTAACCAATAAATCCAGTGGTAGCTACTTATAACTTACCAGTTATTGTTTAGCATGGAGCAGGGTACAGTCCAGCAGGGAAGGGGGAAAGGGAAGCTACTCAGTGCCTCAGCAAGAATTGGAAGGTGGCAGGGCAGGTGGGAGGGAGCAGTGAGGAAGAAGGGAGCGGGAGGCGGAGGGGAGGAAGAGAGAGAACTAGTACCCAATGCAGCTTCTTGCAGCCTCTCTGCCACCTGCCATGATAGCCCTGGCTCTGGACAGGCTTCTTCAGCCCATCACAGGCCTGTGCTGCTTGTGGCAAGCAGTGAGGAGGCTGCAAGCAATTGCACTAGTGTCTGAAGAACCTAGCTATTAGGTACTAGTCCCCCACATTACACCCTCCTCCCCCTTACTTTGTGGTCAACCAGGAAAGCAGCTCAGCTCTGTCTCCAGAAGTGTCTCATTCTATTGCTGCAGCTGGTATATCTGCCACTGCTGGTGGTGCCCACATGCACTTGCTAGCCAGGCAGGGTAAGGGGATGTGGAGCGACTCTCCTGGGCCTGCAGCTTAGCCTCACCATGCACGTTGCCTTCTTATCCCATCTGACCTGGCCTTGGACCTGGATAGGACCCACATACCTACCCAACTCATCATGAACCAGGGCCCCTGGGAGCCATTGAATCCCCGCCACACCTCAGGGGGGGTGGAAGTGCCCAGCTGGTGTTGGTCCAGGCAATGGTACCCCGTAGGTCTGGCCAGAGCAGCCTGATGTGGGCCAGGCTGGGAATTGCCATACAAATTAATCATTTAGCCATTGTAGTTACAGCAGGTTAAATGGATATCCTTTACCTCCCTACTGGTCATATGTTTATACTCTTAATTTTCCCATTATAGTTAAATGGAAATAAGACCCAAAGGTTTTGTGAGTTGAGTAATTTCTTCTGTGACTGCATTGTCACATCTGATATCAGATTTCAGAAGCCATTATCTATCCTAAACTCAGTCCTTTATCTTGTGCTCCTTCTCATGATCTTGAAAAACTAACCTTCCTGTTCATCTTCAGGCAACCAAAAAGAAAAAGAATCCAGCAACACACTACACTGTTCAAAGGACAGCACTGCACTTCCCAATTTTGCCACAAATTTATTAAATTAAAGGATCCATAGATGACTGCTTCACTTTTTGAAAAATGGCCCATTTTATCTGGAGAATGTGAATAAACCATGATCTTTGAGGACAATTAGTAGAATTAATTTTAGACTTGAAAATATGAACTAACCGTTGTTTGCAAGAAAAGGTCTAGGAAATCCCTCAAGCCATTAACTGAGATTTTCAGTCCTGGATATTTAAAATTATGCTTTTAAATCCCTCATCGGGACCCTAAATAAAAGGCTTGTATTTTTTTCTTCCAAAACTACAACTTCCTCAAGTCATTTTTTAAAAATTTTGGTCAGTAATTGTAAGAGAATAAGAACTCTGAAGGAACAGTAGAATGAAGATCATGGGTAAGTGGTCAGGTGAAATAGGGAAGCTGAGAAATGTTTTGTTGGAGCTTTTATTGGTGAAGGAACAGAAGGTAACATTTAGATAGAAAGTTTTGGATTGTTCCAAACAGATTTGCACCTAAATATGTGCACTTTTAAGGGTTGCTAACATGTCTGATGCTCTTAAAGGATTAGGTTCTCCTGCAGACTTACCAAGACTGTCTGCCACTTTGCTTCAAATACACTCAGACAAACAAGGCTTAATTATTTTTCTCCCCTAAAATTAAATATTTCATTCAAATGCACCCATGAACCCAGACTATGGATATTATCAGTGGCCGTTTGCTCATACAGCTCATATCCACTCTGTGCATGCGATTTCTAATTACGATAAATATGCACAAAAATTGGGTCACAATTACATACCTGTTAAAGAAATAAAATCTGATCCTAAATGAGGCAGCAACTCTTAATTGGCTACTTAAGGGAGAAGGTAAGAAAAACTGTCTGCCTTTTACACTTTTAATAGGAAACCTTCCTGTATTGGGATGACACCTTCAGTTTCATTATCAAGGCATATCTCTGCTAAATCAAACTGTTAAATGTGCTAATTATTCAATAATTATTATAGTCTGCTGTTTTTGTGGTAGACGTCCATCCTAATAAGGAACAGTTAACTTTTGCTATTGAGGAATAATACATGTTACCTTTGTGCCTGCTTCTTCCACAGTTTCTGAAGTTTATGATATTGTCTCTTAATCAAAGATATCCTATTATTTCTTGCACTTTTCATTATTTGGGGGATTGGTTCATGTTGATTTATAATTATTGTTGATAATTCTGAAAAGTATTATCATTAGTTGGTACTCATCCATTTAAACATGCACTGCATTTTCTGCATGGTCATTTTATTTATTTTTATTTTTAATTTTTTGCTTCTTGGTAGGCAAGGTAGAAAATCAAGGAGCCCTTTCTTTCTCTAGAATAGTACAATTCATTGGGCATGCCTACACAGTCTCTATGCCACAACTAGGAATCCTATCTCGAAACATCTAAAGAGATGGTAATGGATATTAGGTACCTGTGTGATCAAACTGAATTGTATTAGAACTAGAGTGGCTATGCATCCTGGTTTGGCTGGGGTACCCTAGGATTCCATAGCTTGGTCCTAGCTGCTTGGTCAGAAGTCCCAGGCTGGAGTCCAGCAGGGAGGCGAAGCAGCATGTTGCGCCAGGCAGGTGGCCGTGCAGGCACTGCTGCTTCTAGGTGCAAGAAAGGCAGGTAGACTGGAGCAGATGCCACCCAACCCACATGTGGTAGTTCTTGCTCCAGCACAGGAGCAGCGGAGCCGGCCCAGCTGCCTGCGTACCGCACCACACAGGACTTTTGACGAATTGGCTGGGGCCAGGTTTATAGAATCCTGGAGCGTCCACTGGCCACCCTCATTGGAGTAAATGGGAAAAGCTTAAGTGTAGGTGCCTGTGGAACTTGCCATCCAGAACAGTTACAGCCTCAGTTTAGGCAGTTAAACTTAAACTCCTAATTTCAGTAGCTTACAGGGTAGGTAGGTTTTTCCTCTATACCATGGGGCATCTGATTCCTAAAATCATCTAGTAACTTCTTTGAAGTTTCAGTAGCAAGTTATTGGCAGAACCTTGATCACCCTGGTTTCTATATTGTTATTGTTATTGTTATTAAAACTAGGGCATGTTTTATGAGTTGGGGCACTTGTTGCTGTTTAGGATGTTTTTTGGCTTTTTTTTGAGAAGGTGTTTTGTGGTCCTTCTCTATGGGACGTCGGAGTGGATGGACTTTAGGGCTCTGAATAAATGGTGCCTGCAAATGCAGTGTTCCAGGAATCCCCTTCCAGATGTGTGTGTGTGTGTGTGTGTGTGTGTGTGTGTGTCTGTAATAATAACAATAATTTAGAGTTCCTCTTTCTTACCAATCCCAAGCAATTTTTGCTTTTATTTTGTATTGCCGAGCTACTTCAGGTTTTTAAGTGTTCAGATTTTTCTCTAATTTTCTTGTTTTTATTTAAAGCCAAACTTTTTGTCACTAATACCTACTTTCTGAAAAATCAGATATTGATACCCTTTTCTATCTGAATGTTTGACTATAACGCCTATGGTTTGATTTCAACTTGTACTAACACCTCCCTCCCCTGTTCTCTTATCCCTTTTTATGACTGATATTTGTTTAGCATTATATTAATTATTTTTCAGCAAAATTTTAAAAGGTCTTGAAACTGAAAGGGAAAACTGCAAAAAAGGCAAGTTTTAATTTACAATTTACTCTAATGAATTTCACCAAAAAATAATAATAAAAAAGAAATCCATAAAGGTACACTGTCTAACTTGTGAATCATTTCTTTTTAATGATCTTGAATGTACATGGGAGATCTCTTACTGTATGCAGTCAGATAGCGAATGGGTCTATTTCTGTTTATCAATATTGTCAACTTTAAGGAAAGTTTTGAAAAATAAATTTTTCATCATCATTCTTAATACTAGTTTAGATGAACTGAGGCTAGTATTATTGCCTACCATAATAGAGGTAGCTCATCATATATCCTCATCAAGTTTAGTACGCCTAAAACATTCTGAGTTTATATAATAAATGTAGTGCGGATTAGTACCTGGAGGAGCGGGGGGAGAATTTTTTGTTGTTATTGTAGCCATGATGTGAGAAGCAGGGGTTTTGTTTTTGTGATATTTTTTTTATTGGATCAACTGTATAGTTGGGAGAGATGTTTCACAAAGTCTTGGGAATAGTGTACTTGCTCTGGTCTTGTCGGAAAAAGAAAGTAACCTTGCCTAACATCTCTCCCAGTTGGTCCAGTAAAAGATAACCCTTTCTTTTTCAGTATCAGATTTAGATTTCCTAAATACTTGAGTTGGCCAGGCCACAACTGATAAGCTGAAAGGCACACTACCACTAGCTAGTTTACTGAGAATCAGGATTTCTATACTTATGAGCAGAAAGTGAAATGTGAATTTGAGTTGTGCAGGGTGATTGGCAAGGACCATATTCCTGACATTTTAACACCTGCTAGTGGGTGATAGTGTTTCACAGGAATTTTGGAAGCACTTCTGTTAGTGGCAAGTCCCATTTTCCCCCAATCTTACTTTGTTCTGACTGCATTTATTCAACACAGATATGCTACTGCTTCTGATCGCCAGTAAAAGCAAGTGAAAATCCTAAAGCTGAAATTGTTTATATTATCTGCAGTGACTATCTGCAATAAAATATGTGAGTCAATTGTTTTGCAGCCTATTTTAACTGATTACTCAGCTCAGAAAGGTAAAGGGGAAAATGGAATATCATGGATAAATGAAAAAGATTTTTGTGAAAATCTTTAATTATTTTTAAAAGGATTTAGACATTCCATTTTCTGATCAGCACTTTGGTTGTCCACTTTCATTTTGGTATTGTTCAGTGTACTTAGGACAGACCACCATTTAACCTTTTTAAAGGAATATGATAATAGCCTTTAAAGCCTTAATAATTTTTATGATGAGTTTCCACTGAAAATAATAGGAGTCTTTGGAATGAGTTCCCCTGAGTAATGGCAGAGAGTGGGTAAAATTACTTGGAAGTGGGTATACTAAAAGATGCTCTTATACAAGTACAGCTAGGAAACAAAATATCTATATTTAAAAAAAAATCTTAGCACACCTTTTCTAGCTGAGTTATAATGGTTGTTTTATAACTTCTTGTAATATTTCAAGGGGCAACTTAAGTTTCCTGCAAAGATTTTTCTGTAAAAGAGGGCTGTGGAAACAATGCATTTAAACTAGATGTTCATTGAGGGCAAAGAAATAGAAGTATGGGTCTTGGAATGGTACAAGTAGGCATGTGAAATGATACACTTCATTAAAATGGAAACCTGCACTTGTGGCAGGAGCAGTCAGAAGATATTCAGTACAGCTGAGAGCTTTAAATAAGACACAAATAGAAATAAAGTTCAAGCCTTTCCCTAGGATTGGCAGATCTATGGTTTGTTTTTGTTTGAGAAGACTTTTATAGCAAAAAAATGTAGAAATAGCTATTTTTCTCTGGTCCTTTTATTCTGAAAATAGTTGTGAACCTGTTAAGGATTGAGTACACTGAAGTTTTTTTTCTTTATTTTGAATGTTAGGTTTTTTTAATTGGGTCTATACAGCAAGACTGAAAAATGCTTATTTCCCCCATCTGCTTCCTTTCACATCACATAAGCTACATGTTATATTAAATATTGACCTTTTAGAAATAATTGGTCAAACTAGAACATTGTATTGTACAAATTTTACTTGTTTATATTAATATGTTACTGTAGTACTATTATCTTGCTTTTAAAGGTGTTTCCTTGAATTTAGAGAGCGGCAATATCACTTGTTAGAGTGGATTATTATAGTAAAAGACATGTTTTATCTTTGACTGTTGTGGAACAGTCACAATCTAGGCTCTGAAATGAAGGGTTACCCCATGTTCAACAATTTAAATTCAATTCATTGTTACTATATTAGCAATATTGCTGTAGCATTTAAGATGCTTTTGTCATAAACCAGAACTCCATTATAGGAACTAAGCAAACTCATACCAGAAGACTGACTCTTTAATGAGTTTATACTCCATTCTCATAAATGGTGCTTTTTACCACAGTTGATAGCCACAGAAAATTCTAAGATGTGATTCAACATGGAATTTGAAGTACAGTAATCCCAATAATTGGTTTCAATGTGTTGGTTGAATTATCATTGCCATTATGGAGAGCAGCACTCAGCCTTCATTGTTTGAGATGTAATTTTAAAAATTAAATTAACATGTTTAACCTTACTATTCTTTTTTGAAATAAAAATGCAACACAAAAATCATATATGTTCTGTCATACATACCAACTATACATGTCAACCTGAATTATGTACATGTCTTTTACAAACAATAAGGAATAAAGCATTATAAAGGGGAAGATGGATGGATAGAAGAAGAGAAAAAAACTGTGTAAGGAACAATAATTTAATTCAGGTGTGTCTAGTTTCTTCTCCCATCTCACCTCTGCTCCAGCGGGTGGGGTGTAGTGCACCCTGGAGATGCAAGTGTGTTGCACGTAGAGGGCAATTCAGGATGCCTGTGTTGCAAGAGGGAGGCCAGGTGTGCATGACTGAGCATGTCTGTGCTGTTTGCACTGTCCACATGGCAGAGGGAGTTGGGTTGTACATGTAGCAGGGGAAGAGAAGGCAGGAGAGGGAGAGCTGGGTTGCTCTGTGAAGGGGCTGTAGGAAATCAAAGGAAAGCTCTGGGAATAGCAGTGGAGAGACCCCATCCCTATGTGCACTTTCAAAGCTGTCTCTCACTCTGGGTTGGAGGGAGGGACTCTGCCATGACTATTTTGAGCCCTGGAAAGGGGCTCTGCAGGGAGGATGGCACTAGAATGAGGTGTGAACCCACTTCCAGAGCAGGCAGAAGCTAGAAGTGAAAGTCCTCCAGTAGGCAGGAGTCAAAGAGTCTGCAAGCACATAGTGGCTAGAGGACTGCTAATTAACACTACAGAACCATCCTGAGGAGACGAGAAGACTCTTTAAACAACCCTTGGGAAATTTGAACACTGAGATACCCAGGATGAGATCAATCATGAAGGGTGCACTGAACAGTCTCACTACGGATGGGTGAGTTTGGTGACAGTGGGGTGAAACTGAGTTTTGTTTGTTTTCTCCTTTAATGTTTCTTTTGTGCCACTTCTATTTGGGGTAAGCTACCCTTTGTGGCCACACTGGGGACTTTACCTGAGACCATCTGGTATGTGTAACCAAAAAGGGGGCCAGCATCATGAGGAAGACTCCCAGAAATAATATAGTAGATCCTGTGTTGGACTTGAGTGGTGGAGAGGCGAGGACTGTTTTTTGTTGTTGTTAGCATTTATATACAAACTGCTTAGGTCTGCAGTCTCAGTTTGGAATTGTGTGCCTTGTGAACTCTGGCAAAAGAGAACTGATGAGCACGGTAACCATTGCCCTACTCTCAGAGAATTGTCACTGAACCGGGGCACTGGGGACTCTAGCTATAATCAGGTCTATACCCTTGTCTTTACTCCCCTGAGCACACTATCCTTCATGTGATTAAGGGAGGCAGAAGAACTGGGAATTTATGCTAAAATACATTGATGTGGCAAGGGTGGGATTAAGAGATGGAGCCCCATAAAAAAGACTGGCCTAAAGCTCTCAGAATTATTGTCAGTCCACTACCTCCAGCTCCCATAAATTTGTGTGATAACATCAAGATGTGTCAGGCAAGGGTGGTCCATCTGAACAAACCAGACCACAGTGTTCCTAGACACATTTCCAATGATGCGGGCCTACCAGATCCCTAAAAGGTAAGGCCCTCCCAACCCTAAACATTGAGCAAAAATTATATGCTGGCATGGTGGGGAGGAATCAGGCTGCCTGAGTTGTACACGTGGTGGAGGGAGAGCTAGAGGTTTCTGACTTGTGCAGCATGTGGCCTGCAGATCTCTCCATAGATACTAGCTGTGCCATTTCATCATATCAGATTTCAACCTTTGGGAATGTCTTACTTTTCAAGTGCAATAATATAAAATGAATAGTACATTATATAGCCTTCATTGATCTGATGAACAGACTGTGCCTTTTTACTTTTCTGAAGAAACTGGGTTGTCTACATGAACTGTTGAGCATCATTCATGCATTATATCAAGATTTGAAGGTAACTGCATTGTATGAGAACATAGAATCAAATGTCTTTGGCATCAAAACCAGGATGAAACAGGGGTGTGTCTTAGTCCCTGTGCTTTTAGCATCTGCTTTTCTTTCCTGCTTCTTCATGCATTCAAGGACAACAGTGATAGCATTTGTTTTTGAACCAGACTGGATGGAGATTTGTTCAAAATCACAAGTTTTAGAGTAAATACCAAGGTGAACTGGTTCTGAAAAATTTCCTGTTTGCAGATGATGCAGCCTTAGTTGCCCACAGTGAATCTTCCCTGCAAAACTCTTGGGCAGATTTTCTGAATCATGCGAGAGCTTTGGGATGACAATTTGTCTCAAGACAGTGACGATGTACCAAGGGTAAAGAACCACATACCTGATATAATTCTGGAAGATAAATCTGTTAATGAAGCTGATGGTTTTTGCTACCTGGGGTCTACAATCTGTAGAAATCTGGACCTTCAGACTGGATTGACTAACAGAATTGGAAAAGAATTTGGAGCTGTTACAGAAACATACATGGAATAACAGCAAGCTGTCAGCTAAGGTGAAGATAGGAATCTACAAGACTTGTGTACTGTCTTCCCTGCTTTATAGTTCAGAAATGTAGGCTACGTGTGCTAGGCATATCAAGAGTCTGAATAGCTTCCACATGAGATCCTGAAAATAAAATGGGAAGGCAAAATTCCAGACACACTGGTGCTGGAGCACACAGGACTGACAGACTTAGAGACCACTATTAAGAAGAAAAGGTTGTGATGGATCATGCATGCTCAGAGAATGAAAATATTTTGTATGGTAAAATTTGAGATGGCTTTAGAAAATGATGGTGCCCTCTATGGTGGTACCACGATGTGTGTAAAAAATATTTTAAGTCATTCAACATCAATGTAGAAAGCTGAGAGAAGCACACAGAATCCCATTTAATCTAGACAGAATATTTGGCAGTGCGTGCAGCTCAACATGAAGGCAGCCTTGATGCAGAGGATGGAAGCAAAGTGAGAAAGGAGAAAGCAGCATGCTGTCAATTTGAACTCCAACTTAGACAGCATATGAAGCTGTGAAACTTTTAAAAAGGTTTGATACACTCCGATTGTCTTTGTCAGCCACAAACAGATTCATCAGGCATCTGACTTAAACCTCTTACATGTACACCATGTTTCAGAGCATTCACAGTTGCCCACCTGTCCTGGGGCCCCATAATCCTGCATATCGTTAACAATGCCTAAAGCAAGAATGCAATATAGAAAGGATTCAGTTTGATTTCCTTAGGTATATGCCCAAGAACATACATGTATGCTAAAAGTATCAGAATAGTTTAAAAACATTTTAACTCTAGTTATAATTTTTTTTTTTTAAAAAGTGATATTGTGGCATAACCAAAACATGTGATGAAGCATTGCCTGGAAGGCATTACCAACATGCATCTACAGGCAGAATATTTAATTCTTGAAGTTTAAAGGGAGCCTGGTACAAACAAAAAATGATATTTCGTAGTATGAAATGAAGTCTAAGATCAATTGCTGCTGTTCAAGTATTGTGAATTGCTGATTTTCACTCAGGTTCTGTCACCTGGATATGAAGGTTTTCATTCCAGTTGAGTCTTAAATATATTGCATCAGGTCTGTTATGTGGCATTATATATCTGTAGAGTGATGGCACAGAATGGGAAAGAGAAGCAGATTTCAAGGCAAAAAATAATAAATCTAGAGTATTTATTTCAGCAATTACTTGCAGTTGAGGATGATTGCTTTGCCATGATTGTCTTATGTGTATGTCCAAAGATGGCTGATGAGGCATGTGGTGGGCCATTAGGGGACACTCCTGCATTAATCCACCCACCTCACTGAGCTGGACCACCTTCCAGGCTCTGAGTGCCTTCCTACAGGTGCCTCATGTCTGGCCAATTCCCTTCCCAGAACACACCCACTAGCCTGGGGGTTCCACTGCCACCACCCAGGGCTGGGCTTGATTCTGATTCTGTGCATCCTGGGAAACACAGGCTTAGTAGCCCTTGAGGTTACTTGATTCACTTTGAGAACTTGGGATGAGTCCCTCACTCAGAAGCACAAGTAGTGGTTTCCCTTAGTCAGCTGAACCACAGGAATCCCAGGCATAGATCCACTCCCCATAAGTCTCCCACACTAGGTACAAAGGAGAACTTTATTGGTTTACAAGGGCTAGGGTTAGAACAGGGTAGAACAATATCAGAGAAATCCCATAGAGCAAACTCCCATGGCTGGGTAGCCTTTGATCACATATCTGAGTTACTTCAGCTCTTCTCTCTCTCTGAGTCTTCCTCATGGCTGCTGCTCCCTCCTCCTGGGCAATCCTTAACTTACATAGCCCTTCTGACCTGGTCCAATGGAGGCCAGCACCTGTTGGCTGTCAGCCAACCAATTTGAAATGCATCACTAGTTGCTGGTCAGACTGGCAGTTCCTAGCTCCCCAGGGAGGAAGCCCCTCGCCCAGGTATGTGATACCAGTCACAGAGGCAGAGGGAGCAGGTTTCCCCCCTCCCTCAGGAATGAATGCAGCTCCAGTTACCTAAAGAAATAGGGTAAGATGTGTATCCTTTGCTGGGCCCATCCTAACTAAATTGTCACAGAGCAGAGTTTATGGGGAGAAACAGAGGTGGCCTTCTGCCACAAGACCTATCTGGGATTGGCAGACTCTACTGAAGCTCTGACATGTATTTCCATGTTGGGTGAGCAGTGCTGGATTCTTGATTTGGTCTGTGACACACTGCTTCTGCCACTCTTGCTTTTACATCTGTTGTTGTCAAGAAGTTTCAAAGTACTGAGACCCCTGCAGCAGACTCTTCCTTGACTTGGGGCGGTCCTAGGTGATAGTCTCCCACAACTTGACATCGATGTTGTGTTTTTTTAAGTTGACCTTAAGGATGTCCCTGAAGTGTTTTGTCTGTCCCCCTTTGAGCTGATCTTAGCTTGACCTTAGCTGATCTGGGAGAATAAAGCTTACATGGGGAGTATGGAGTCAAACATCCAGATGACATGGCCACTCCAGCCCAACAAACGATGTCTGATGATCATCACCTCAATACTCACGGTGTTTGCTTGCAGGAGGATGCTAACATTGGTGCATCCGTCTTCACACTGGATTCATAGGAACTTCTGTAGGCAGCATTGATGGTACTTCTCCAAAAACTTTGGATGTCTCCTGTATGTCGTTCATGTCTCCATTCCATACAGCAAGGTGATCATGACAGCTTGATAAACCACAAAACCGGTTTCAGATCTGATGTTACAATCCTTGAATACCCATTTCTTCAGGTGTCTAAAGGCTACGCATGCACATTTGGGGCAATGTTGGATTTCTTCATTTATGTCAGCCTTCTGTGAGAGATGATTTATAAGGTACAGGAAAACCTTAATGTTCTTCAGAGTCTCACCATGGACCCAAATTACTGGAGCTGGGGAATGTTCATTAGGAATTTATTGGTGGAGGACCTTAGTCTTCTGAACGTTAAACTTGTATGCCTCAGTAAAAAGTTCAATAATTGCCTGAAGATTCACTTCTGAGTGAGCACATACTACAGGGTCTGCTTCCAAGTGACCATACACTACAGCATCATCAGTGTACTGGAGCTCAAGGATTGATGTTAGGGTAGTCTTGTTTTTGGCTTAGAGGTGGCTGAAATTAAACAGTTTACCATCCATTTGGAAGTTTAGCTCCATTCCAGCTGTAAGTTTGTTGGTGGTCAGATGTAGCACCATGGCAAGTAATATTTAGAAGACTGTTGGAGTGATGATACAGCCTTGCTTAACTTCCATTTTAACCTCAAAGGGGTCTGTTATAGATCCATTACTGAAAACTACCATTCACATAGCATTATGGAGCAAGCAAAGAATGGTGACAAATTTCAGTGGGCATCCATACTTCACAAAGATCCTCTACAATGCTTCTCAGCTGACAAAGTCTAAAGCTTTCTTGAGGTCAAAGAAGGCCATGTAGAGAGGCTTATGCTTTTTATGGTATTTCTCCTGCAGCTGGTGAGACGTAAAGGTCATGTCAGTTGT
>JAGPOW010003395.1:1370325-1389531 GCA_030014935.1 Caiman crocodilus | reverse complement strand
AGAAGTGCTTTACTTCAGTAGAAGATTAAAACATGGAACTTGCTAAGCATGGTGTCACATTAGCATCAAAGTAAGTTCTAACAGAATTTTATCTGATATAGACTCTTTACTTTGCATTGTGCGGTATAGCAAGCTGCTAAACACAGAACAAGTTAGACTTCAACCCATTGTACCTATAACAATATCTTAAAATGCTACAACCCTGATTAAGAATGCATTAACAGTTTACATGGTTAGAAGTAAACCATGTAAGTAAGTACATAGAAGTAAAATATAAAATCTATATTTTAATCCCATCTACTGAAGCACTTAATTAGAACTAAGATCTACCAGTTTATGTCAGGGTGAAAGGCTTTGTGATTTTAAAATATAATCCACAGGCAATGAATTTGATGGATCAGAACTAAACTTATCATTAGTGTCAGAAACTGGTATATGCTGATTTATTGCAGCTCTTAAATATTGAATCTTTCACTTCCACATTTTGATCAATTTGCTTCAAACTCCATGGCTCATTTCTGTTTCAAATTCCATGACAATAACACTGCTGCACCTGCAGGAATATTTCTGGATATAGGATTCTATGCTAGTACAAAAAGTCCTGTTTCTCCTCTTGACACCAGAGTCTCATAATGTTCGTTCTCTTTATTAAACACAAATTGAAAAATAATTGGAAGAAAGATGTACATACAGTGATTGCCCTTTAAATCTTGTGATTTTTCTTCTGGATAAATAGATATGGCTACCTCAATACATTTAGCATTCTGAATATTTTTTTCTATGTAATCTTCCTAAGAGCAGCAAAGATCCCCTTGCTAGGTACAGATATTCAAAAAAGCCTGAGGTGGAATTGATGTGAGTTACACGGTTTTCTGTTATAAGCTACATGGTTAAAAGTTATGCATAGTTTAGATCAGTAGCTAACAGAACACACATTCACCCTTTGGTTGCAAGAAGGGCAAATCTTAGCCTGGGTTCTGCCATTTTTAAACCAGTCTATGTGGGCTGAACTTATGTTTTATTACAGGGATAAACCAGTTTCCAATGACGTGCAGAGGTAAAAGTGTAATTTTTGTGCCTGGCCCCTGTGTCCAGTGGTAACAAGAGTGGCAGTGGGACCCTTTTTCCAAGACATCCCCACTACTCTATGTTCATCAGCTTAAATGAATGAACGGCACAGATGGACGTCTTCCCCTGTCATGCAGTTCTTTGCTAGGATGGCTTTTTCAGGGACCCCTCATCTCGTAGATTTTCAACATACTGCCCTACTGAGAAGCTTTAGCAATGCCTTTATTTCAGACTATCTGCAAGTCAGACAGCTGTCTGAATTCCCGATAGCAACCTTTGACTTACATTTTACTTTTCAACCACATCAACTAGAAAATATCTCTGTGCTTCTTTCTTTTTCTTCTTTTTATTTACACCCCTCCCTCCCCAGCTTGTTTCTGTTTTCTCTTCCCTTCAAAGAAGAAACGATTCTACCCTCATAACATGATTTTAAAACATGATTGAGTCCTGACTATGTGACTCTAGGAAGAAATCTTTTGTGCTGGCACCTATAATTCAGTCCTGATATCAAGTCACTTAGCCTTGTTGTGAGTAATTCCAAGGAAATTAAACTGAATGTGAAGACTGTAGGAGTCTTGCACATAAGCTCAGGGAGGCTACACCATTCCTATGGGGTTAAGCAGATGACTAGAAAGAGGTGTTGAGGTGACTGTGCAAGAAGGTTAAATGCAGATCCTGGAACCCTTGTTCATTTACATACAGTTCATTTAGATGCAAACGTTTGTTGAAGTCAGCATCAATAGGATTTAATCTGAGTAAGATGTGTGTTTTATTAAAACTAAAAGTGCTCTTTCAGGTCATATTCACTAATTCTTATTACAAGATATTTTGCCAAAATGTAGACTGCAGCTAAGGCATGGAAATGGAACCAAAAGCAAAGAATGTTTTATAGGTTTTGAAATGTCTATTGTAACTTAGTGTTTTTATGAGTGATGTTTTCCGTGTTGAAGCCTCAATTCTGAAATAAGTCTCAGAGGAAAACAATTGTAGGCTCAGTACCTAAGCCAAAATCTCTGGAACAATACTATAGATAGGAAGAGAGAGACAAAGCGGGCTGAGGTGGGGGAAGTAATAGAAAAAAAATGAATATTTTTCATGAAGAAAAAACTAAGGGGAATTAAAACCAGAATTTTTCATATTTCACTTTTTAAGGCAAAATGCAAAATTGCTTGTCATTTGGGGGTGGATAATCTATTTGGCAACAGCAAAGTTTTAGGTTGACTGGAGCTCTTCATTATTTCAGGTATAATTCATCAGATTTGTTTCAACCAAATAAAAAGCCCATTTACATTAGCACTGTGATTTCCACATTCCTCAGAAAGGGAGACGATTCAATCCTGGATCTGACTTCGGAAAATAGGGAAATTTGAATTCAGGTCTCTCAGCTTTCAGATGTGTGTCCTAACTATGGAACTACATGATATTGACACAGGAGGAGACAACACTATTACCATCCACAGTACCAGAATTGAGATTTTGTTTCAGGTTGAGTAAAAGGTGTTTGGTTGTAATCAAATCTTTTTAATGTTTTTCCTTTCCTTTTTCATGTCCTTGTGACAATGTATTTAGCTTTTGCAGATTCATTGGAATCTGACATAGCCACACTGTAAACTTTTGTGTTACAGTCTCGAACTTGTGATCTCTAGGGTGCCAAACGTACACTTTAGTGCTCAACTGCCCCAGACTCCTTTTAAATATTTGAAAATTCTGGGGAAAAAATGGGTTTTGAAAATATTTAGTAGTAGTGTTGTTATGTATTTTAGTCACCTGATGTGGAGCTCAGTTTTGTACTCACTGAAATCAGGTTTTTGCCAGAGTTGGACACAAATACCTATCCATGTTCTTAAAATGTATTAACTTTATCAAACTTAAATTACAATTGCTTATACAGACATTAAAAATATGCACACTAATTAATATACATGCGATAGTCCTTATAGCAGAGGCTGGTAAAAGATGGCCCATTCGCCATGTCCAGCCATTGGATCTGGCTCACAGGCAGCAGGGCGGGGTGGGAACTTCAGAATCATTTAGTGACAGAGGGCTTTTTTCTTATTCCCAGCACACTACTCAGCAGGCTTCATGCATGCCACCACATGTCTGGTTGGCAGTGAAAAGTGGTGGCAGCTGCCAGGTCCTACCACTAGTCCACCTTCAACCCAAGCAAATTCATTTGAGCCCTCTGCCAGAAAATGTTGCCAACCCGTTGCCTCATAGAAATGACTGTTCTCTTATTGACAGGATTAAATGTAATTACTCCATTGTTTACCAACTGTTACATACATAACATTCTTTATATTGTGATGCTTATTCTATTGGAGAGGAGGAGGTTGTTTCACCATTTAGTTGGGGTTTCTTTGAATAGTAACAAAAAAAAATAGCAAAAAAAAAAGTGGTAATGGCTCTGAAAGCAATCCCGTCTGTTAATGCAGGTGCTATTACTGGGAAGAAGGGGCATAGACAACCTTGTTTGTATCCCAGTGATTTCTGGCTCTGTTCAGAACTGTTCATTAGGCTGTTCATTAGGCTGTTCCAACTTAAACTGGGGAACAATAGTGATGGACAGAAAGGGAATCAGCTCCAGAATAGGAGAAGCACAGTGATCATCTGTGCTGCTTTGAGTTCCGATCTGACCTAACAATTTAATCTATCTAAACATACATCTCTATGCTGTGAAGTCCAACCATGTAAAATGTTGGACTCTTTAATTTATTTTTAATTTTTAAAGATGGAATTTAATATTTTTCTCCTTTTGGTCTTCTATATGTTTATTTTAATTTGGTTATTTTTGATACATTTTCAAAAAATCTTTTTAAATCTCAAGAAAATATCTATTCTTGTGTGTGTGTTTGTCTCCTACTAATATTAACCATGCATCAGCTAGAGAATATCACTATAAAAAAGTATAATCTTAATCATGCTATTTTAAAGAATGAAGTTAAATTATTCCCAATCAGGGTTTACAGAAAGTTGAGTTTTATGATAGTCTGATCAATGAAAGAAAAATGAGGCCCTACATACTTCACACTTCCTTGAATGTTAGAGTTATGTGATCATTCAGAACAAACAGTATAATGGCACATATAACAAGCTCTTGTTTTGCCTCTAATACTTTCAGTAGGGAAGGATTTACATTATATTTCTTTTATCTGCTGTGAAAGAGGCAATTCTGAATGAATTCATAAAGAAAAAAAACAACACACAAACACTGCACCTTAGGGTTTAAAAAACATTTTATTTTCATATGTTAAGGTGACTGCTATATTCCTCATCAGTTTTCAAATGAAACAGAGCAGCAGGTCAAGAACTAGGTCACTATAATGAGGGGAAATGCAGTGTATAGCTTACCAAAAGAGCTGATGTATTTTCTTTGTCAAGTGTTGTTATTTTTATAACTTCTTTTTGCTGAGTATATTTCCTGTAAAGTTAAGTTTGTAAAGAAAGATATTTTTCTTCCTATGACATTTCCCTTCTTTTTGCGCTAACACTTAATCTTAAAGGAGTGTAAGTTGTAGCCATGTTGGTCTAAAGACATAGGCAGACAAGGTTCTTTGAATAGTGATCATCATGTCTAAAATGGATATGTTGATGCTTGACTATTCAAGAGATAGTCTAATAGAGGGGTGATGTTTGTTGAATTTCTGATGGAACTCAATCAGAGATTTCAGGTTTTCAGTCTAAATTATGAAGATGCCATCAATGTATCTTAGTATAGGAAGTGTTTGATGGTGCAGTCCCTGAGGAATTCTTCTTCTTCATGGCTTAAAAATGTTGGCATGCTATAGTGCCATTTTGGTGCCCATAGCTGTGCTCATGGTCCAGAGGAATTGTTATTGAAAGTGAAGTTGTTGTGTGTGAGGATGAAATGTATAAGTTCAAACATGATGATCACTTTTTAGATACAATGATCACTATTCAGGATGGTAAAATACAGACCACCGTATATAAAAACCCCACTGAACAACATACATATCTGTACAGAACCAGCAATCACCCTAAACACACCCAGAAAGCTGTAATATACAGCCAAGCCCTCCAATACCACTGAATTTGCACAGAGGAGAACACCTGTAATCATCACCTTGGAGAATGGCTTTACTCAACAAGGACGCTCCTCCACAGAGTTAGATCATACTTTTGAAAGAGCTGCCCAGATGCCACTTGAAGAACTGCTGCAGTACAGAAGAAACCCCGCATGAATCGCACATCAACAAGCACCAAACCTTGCCAACCTCATCACCAGAAGCAAACTTCCTATGGCTCAAAGCACACCAAATGGATCCAGACCATGCCATGACAAGAAATATAAAGTCTGCCAGCATATCTCCACTACACCCAGAATGACTACACTCCACAACAGAACCATCAGCATTCCTGGATCTCACAGCTACACCTCCAGCAATGTAATATACCTCATCCAGTGCACCAAATAACCTGATGGAAAATATGTAGGAGAGACCAAACAGTAACTGCGTACCAGAATGAACATGCACTGGAAATCTATCAAAGCCAAGAATACCTAGTTATCTGTGGGGGCACATTTCTCACAAGAAACTCACTTTCTCTCCAATCTCTTAGTCCTCATCTTCAAAGGAAATTTACAAAATGCCTTTCACAGATGGGCCTACGAACTTCACTTCATCAACTTACTGGATACAAAAAATCATGGACTAAATATAGACATTGGATTTATGACACATTATAACCTGCCTGACGTCTGACTCCTCAGATACTTTACTGTATCCTCTACTACTATTTACCAGCCACATTCATGCACCTTCCCACACCTCTCTAACTCCCATGTGTCTCTCACCCAGTGACTACCCTAATTTACACTTTCACTGATTGGCTTTCTGACACACATACTGACTTCTGGCTTCTTTTTTATTCCATACAGGAAGAGCACAGACCAAATGCAAATGCTTCCTCAGCCTTATAAAAGGTATTTGTACCCAAAAGCTTGCAAAGAAGCATTTTTCCAAGAATTTGAGTTGGTCTAATAAAATATATTAGATTTACCCAAAGAACCTTATCTGCCTAATTTTTAAAGGAGACATTATTTTGCACTGCAGCGTTTGTGTATGGAGTAATGTGTTACTTCCTATAGAAAGAATAGTTTTAATTGCAAGTGTTGCTGTTGCATGACAGTAGAGATGACTGTCACTTTTATGTCTTTTGAATATAATAATAGTTCTTCTGTATTTATTGATTGAGCAATGACAATAAATACACTCTTGATAAGGACTATAGCTCATTCCCTCCAGACTCAAGTCAGGAAATTAGCTACATATATACTTAGAGTAGTCACAGAAGAGGACTTACATGTCTAATGTTAAGCATACTTTTAAGTGTTTTGATAGATTGGACTATTTAATTCTATAGTAGATACAGGCTGCGTCTACACAAGACGCTGACTGTGCAGTAGCCAAATAACACTGCGCAGTAGCATGCTGGGCAAACCCCATGCTAATATACTACTGCACAGGACTATTCAGCTACTGTGTAGTTATCATCTATAAAAGCCTTGACACCAGCACTACTGTGCAATAGTGCCAGTTACTGCACAATTGATTTATTATTTAGTTATGCAAATACTAAACTTGATGCACAGTAACTACAGCATATTAATGAATATGTAGCTGCATCCACAGAAACTAAAAAAAAAAATTCAGACCCATCTTCAGCAGTATATTGGGCACTTAGATTAGTATGAAATAAAGTAGAAATCTTCTTTAGGTAATTTGTCTATATATAGAATACCAAAAAAGTGTGTGTGAAAAAAAAATTGCATATTCCATTTCATAAAAACAACCCTGTACACAGAATATGGTTCTCCAAATCCCAGTAATCACTCACTCTGTGGTAGAAATTTAGCAAAAACTTAATTGTATTTTTATATAGCATTTCCTACAAAAGGAAATAAAATAACAATGAAAAGCAATTTGTTTATTATAATTTTTTTTAGTTTAATCACTTACAATTTAAGTGATGATAATCAGTGTCCTCGCTTTATCAGCAAGGAAAGCATATGGTTTTGTGTGTAAATGCCAAGTAAGAGAAAACTTTTGAACACAAGTCATATAGAAGAATATTTTCATTTTGTGACATGAGAAATTCCATTACATTAGAAGAGTCTGTAAACCAAATTAAACAAAAATATATCAAATGCAAACCCCTTGGTGGTAATCAAAAGAAGACTCTCACTTCAGTCACTGGAAATACAGGTTTCTCTTGCCAATCAGTGGGGTTAGGTTCCTGAAAGTTCCTGTGGTTGGCCAAACCATTGTTAGCAAGGCAAAAGTCTTAGGGGAAAAATGGCAGGTGGCAAGCTGATGTGCAGCCATAGAAAACTTGGCAGGATAATGCGCAGTCACAGAAAGCTGTGGTTACTCAGAACTGTATAACGTGGTAGCCAAAAGGGTATATAGACTATTAAGCATGGATACTCAAAACTGTGGTTGGCAAAACCATGGTTGGTGAGGGAAACTTGTACAGACTTAGGGCCAGAGCTTTGGCTTGGTATTGGTGGTATGATTTGCTCTGTCGACACAAAGTGGTTAGTGGGAGAATAGCTATCTGATGGAATAAAGGTTGGAATGGAATATGTCTGTGATCCATTTTTTATCATCTGCTGGCGTAGAGGTGCATCCTGGAAATCAAAAATCATACAGTCACTAGAAACAATAAATATTTGAGCATATTAATTTCTTTTATCTATAATATTTTAAATCAAATCACTATGATAAGCTCTAGAGGTAAATAGAATACTTCTCTATGCACCATGTGGTGACACCATCCTTTAGATCCAGAACAGAAGAGGGACAAAAAGAGAAACCATTCATCCAGAAACAGGGTGCATCTCAGAATGGCAATAAAGATAATACCCAAGAAACCATATCTCAGTGCTAGCTTGGATGGCAGTGTTGGTTACATGGCAATGTTGGCTCACTGGAGAATCCACAGATGGAGAGAACTGAGAAGTAAGTAAAGAGTTAAATATCAGTCATATTTAGATTGATGTAGTAATGAGCTATTAGGTAAGAAACATGAATAGGAGAGGAGGAATGTCAGGATACTGGGTGGGTGTCAAAAGGTACATTGTGAAACCGCAGTAATAGCACTATTAGCTATAACCATGTTAACACATAAACTTGGCCTTAAAGCAGTGAGAAAAGACAATGTGGACTTGAACAGGACAAGAAAAGAAGCCATCACAATTACCAAGATTTACCCATGTTGCAACTTCTATACACTTCATCTCTGGCAGTATGTATGAGGAAAAAGGAAGGATTTTTTTGACAGGAGAACAGGGCCACAGACAAATATTCACTTGATGGTGCACTGGGATACAGCCTATAATCCCAGCAATCCTACTATGCCACATATACGTGGCAGGATGTGTGATTTTTTTTGTGGGTGATGAGGGATTATATCTCAATTGTGCCATACTTGCCCACACTGGCAAATTGAAAGTCCAGTGCCCATAATCAGTTTTTTGTCAGCTGGGGCCAGGGACCAAACCATGGTCTAGAAACAATTCCAGTCTGTTCTCCAGCCTCAGATGACAGCTGATTGTCAAGACCACAGCTAGGTAAAATTCATGACTTTTTACAGGTGTTAGTGTGTGGGAACCTGGGATCAGGCTGCCTCAGTGGGATTTCGGGGTTCTCATGTATGGCGAAGAGTTGCGGCACATGTGCTTTTTATATGTGATGGAGCACAGAGACCCTGGGATTAGGGCGACTCTCCCCAATTCCAGGGTCCTGTCTGTTTTGTTGGAATTTTTAAAAACTGGATGTGCAGCTGGGATGCACATGTGGTATTCTGAAACCCCTGGTTCCCAGTGACCCTAGGATCAAGGAGTCTTTCCCTGATCCTGAGGTCACTGTGCACCAGGGATGTCAGAAAATCTGGGGTGCAATGAATCTGAGATCAGGGAGATGCTTCTCAAAGTCATATTCACCCCACCGTCTATCTGCTCCCAGGGGTTGAGTGGAGATCTGGAGCTGGGTACTAGTTCTGCCCATAGCTCAATTCAGTGGGGGACAGCTGTGTCCCAGAGTTTGGGGCTACCCCATGCTGGATCCTGACCCTCAGTTGAACATAGGGATCTGTCATAGGTCAGCTCCAAACACCATACATTCAATTTAAAGCATGACACAAATGAGCCACAGGGTTGTTACACATTGCATGTGGAATAATTTTGTGTCACACTTACTACATTATCATACCTTTAATTGACTTGCATATGTGCCTGGGTTGCTATAGGTGCAATTAACCTGTTTGTTGCATTTTAAATGTAACTTGTGTCAAGAGCCCAGAACACACTTGTTTCACTTAATGCATATTAACTTATTCCAATGAGTTAAACCTATAATATCTTCAGTTTTATTATACATTTGAAAGAGAAGAAACAGTAACTCACTTTGGTTCATTTTCCAACTATTTGGGATGTTTGTTCTATACATTTGTTATAAAGAAGTGAAATCTTTCCTAAACAAAATACATCTCTCAGTTAGAAATCAGGGTAGAAATGTACCTTATAAACTAATTAAATCAGAGATTCATAACCTTTCATGAGCCACAGCTCATTTAATCAGATGCCATCTCTACCCTACATTCTGCCTGATTTAAGACTAAAATGGATAACTATCTCTTTCCACATCTAACAGTTGTTCTGCCTCTCTTGGAAGATTCTTAAAGAGTTAAGTCATGTCTGCCTACACTTGCAGCCTGATTTTCAGGAACTACACACTTGCTCTGAGCCAAAAGGCCAAGAAGCAATACCCACAGCTTCCAATTAAATCAATGAAAGATTCAGGTACTCAACACTTTTAAAAATAATGTCTCCCTCAATGTTTTTTTTTAATTGTGTTGTACAAATATTTGGGGTTTTTTACTAGGTTACTGGAATGTAAGGAAAGTTTTTCTTCCTGGTCTTTAAGACTGTTGCTCCTCTTTCTGTTCCAAATTCTCTATCCTCATCTATAGTAACTGGACAAGAATAAGAGCTTATCACATTTAGGCTGAATAAATGAAAAATTTAGTATGCCAAATGATATAGGGTTGGAGGTTTTTTTGGTTTAAATCTGGCTTTTTATTAATCAAAGCATGCATAGAAATTTTTGATGAAATTAATTAGCAGTATGGACAGCTAAAACCATGATAAATATATCAAATGTGTGTATGGGGACCTTACCATGCACTAACTAATACATATAACTATTTGTTATCCTGCAGCAGGTGAAAGCTTCACTTACAATAAGTTACCCCCTCTCCATTTTAATTCACTTATGTATCCAAACCCTATGACTAGCAAAACAGACAGCACAAAAAGAGAGAAGCCCTTCCCTATCCTCTTCCTAACTTCCACAGAGGGAATCAGAATCAGAGAGTTATCTTGACCATGCAATTTAATAACTTCACATTTCATAAAAATGGAACAATCTACCCTCACCTTCTCATCCTACCTTGAAGAGCCACAAAATCTCCATGCCCAGATAAGACTTTACATATTTTATCCAACACACAGTAGCATAGAACTTTGGAGATCTGTGCTGAAATACTAGATCTACCATAAAATTCCTGTGACCTTGGTTTAAGTCATTTAACTTTTTCTGTTAAATACAAGTCATGCAAAAACTACAGTAGTGGGTGCTTTATAAATAGCGGTGATTACAAAAACATTATAATCATAGGAAAGGAGGGCTGGAGGGACTTTACAAGGTCATCTAGGGCAGCCCCCAGCTCAAAGCAGGGTTATCCCTGACTAAACCTTTCGAGGCAAGTATGTCTAACCTGCTTTTTAAACTTTCCAGGGATGGAGATTTCACGAGTTCTCTAGGTAGCTTGTTCCAGTACTGGACCACCCTCATTCATAGGCAGACATTTCCTCTTCACCTCCAACCTAAATGTCCTTTAATGCAGCTTGAGGCTGTTGCTCCTAGTCCGGTCCCCTACATCCACAGATAAATTCCCATCTTCATCCTCTTAGTAGTTGCCCTTCAGGTTTTCAAAGACTGTTATCAGATCCCCCTCAGTCTTCTCTTCTCCAGAATAAATAATCCTAGCTTTTTCAGCCTTTCTTCACAAATACTTCATAAGTCAACATAAGGTTTTTGTAAAGCCTCTGATCCTTTTGTTGCTCTAAGCATGACTCTTCAATCTGTCCACATTCTTCTTTAAGTGTGGAGCCCCAAACTGAACATAGTATTTAAGGGGAGGTCTCAACATTGCTCAATGGAGTGGAAAAATCACTTCCTTTGATTTGCAAGTGACACTCCTGGTAAAACCGTCCAGTATGCTGTTGGCTTTTTTTGCAACAAAAAAACACTGTTGGCTTATATTCATCTTGTGGTTCACTGTAACCTCCAGGTCCTTCTGTGCAGTACTGCATCCTAACCAGACATCCCCCAGTCTGTGTTATGGTTATCCTGTCCCATGTGTAGGACTTCGCACTTGTCTTTGTTGAATCTCATCTGTTTGATTACAGACCATCTCCAGTCTATCGAGGTCATTTTGAATCCTAGCCCTACTGTCCTAAGTGCCCACAATTCCACTCAACTTAGTGTCATCTACAAATTTGCTGAGGTGCATTTGATGCCATGACCCAAATCATTAATGAAGATATTAAACAATACTGGACCAAGGTTTGACCCCGGGGACCTCCAATTGATACCTCTTCCTGACTAGACATTGAGCCATTGAGGACTACTCCCTGGCCACGTCCACATGAGATGCTGAATGCACAGTAGCCCATGACTACTACACAATAGTTTTGCATGGCAGAAAGAATAATGTGACGCTAGTGTGCCACAGTCTTGGGCTCCTGAGCAGTCAACATCACGGAAAGGATGCTTGGTGATGCGACTGTGCAGTAACTCTGATTACTGTGTAGTCATTTAGTACTTGTTTATATGCCAGTGGTCATGACTGCACTATCCTAGTTGTAAAAAAAAGTACTAAATGACTGTACAGTAACCACTGCAGAGTCAGCGTCTCATGTAGATGTGGTCACTGTGTATGCTAATCCAACCAGTTATGTATCCACCTTAGAGTATTTTTGTCTAGTGTATATTCCTTAGTTTGGTAATAAGAGTGTCACAGGAGACTGTCAAAAGCCTTGCTAAAGTCAAGGTACTTCACATCCAGTCTTCTCCCTCCATCCACAGAGCCTATTCCTTTATCATAGAAGGAAATCAGGTTGGTCAGGCATGACTTACTATCGGTGAATCCATACTGGTTGTTCCGGATCAACTTATTGTCCTGTAGGTACTTCACAGTGGATTCCTTGAGGACTTGTTCCAGGATCTTCCCAGTTATAAAGATCAGATACAGAGGCATGTAATTCCCCAGATCCTTCTTCTTCCCTTTCTTAAATATGGACATTGTATTTGACCTTTTCCAGTCATACAGGACTTTATCTGACATTCATGAGTTCTCAGAAATGATAGCCAATGGCTCTGCAATTACCTCAGCCAATCCCTTCAGTTTCCTTGGGTACATCCGATCCAGAAGTATTGGCTCAAAAGAATCTAACTTCTCTAAATAATCCCTAGCCTGTTCTGTGATTACCTACGGTGTTTGTATCCTTCTCTATCTCTTCTGCCAAGTGTACTTATCTGGTTGGTGGCTCATGCACTTCAGCAATAGGAGGTTGTGGATTGCAGTATAAATATAGAGAAAGTGAAATATGTACTGTGTGATAGACTTATGTAGATCCATGAAGACAGAGAAAAGGAAAGACCAGAATCACAGCAGGCATAAATTAGCTTACCTCAGTTTACTTCAATAGAACTACGTTAATTTACCCTAGTTAAGGAAATGGGACTATACCTAATGTAAAGGAGCTTAGAGAAGTAGGCAAGAGATTTGGATAGGAATTAGATTGATGTGCTAAGTAAACAGTTTTAGCACCCTAGTTTTAGATGGGAAGCGGGTTGTCTAATGAGGGTCAGGAAACCAGAGATGGAGATGGTACATTAATCAAGATTACCAGGTTATGAATGAAAACTGTTTCTAAAATCTAAATAGAGGAAAGTCAAAAGCAATATAATTAGTTATATCCTACATATAAATATAACTATCTACATAACATTTTGTAATGGTTCCAAGAAACGTAAAAGCAGTTTTCAGGTATCCTGTTACAGGGCAGAATTTCTGTAACCATCAGGGGCTTCAAATACCAGAGGGTTTTTAAAGCATATAGAATGGTAAATTCTATTAAGTTGTAGATAAGGAAATCAGTGCTACCAGGGATGTTTATATGGGGGTGGATTGTATGAAAAAGTGACATGAAATCAATGTTTATTGTTAAACAGTGTTTACTGTAAGCAAAATATTGATTTCTGTGTAGGCCTGAGTTCAATTATTTAACTAAGGTCTTCAAGTTTTCAAGAATTTAGAAACTTCTGTTTTCTTCTTTCTTTTTAACTAGTGAAAAATGAATCTCAAAAGTTGTATTCCAGATACTCACCCAAACCTTTGAGAATATCACATTCTCTTCCTATTCTCTGTCTTTCAGCTTTTGTTTCCTATTTTCTTTTAATCCCTTTATTTTTATACTTTCCCCTCTATTTTTCCAATGTAATTCTTTCTTTTTCCTTATGTCATTTCTACAAGTCTTCTTGTGCGTCTGCTGCCTGGTTCTTAACACATCCCACTCTGTTGTCTTGATCTGAGGTTGCAACTGCATCCAGGAATATTCAAGATATCTCCTCTCAAATTTTGCTTTGTTGTCATGGAGAAACAATGCTCATTTCTTCATATTTTTCATGGAAACCTACATTTTTTTGAAAATGAATACTTTCCAAGAAAAAAAAGTCACTGAACAAAACTTGTAATAGGAATAGGTCCATTTTTGAGGTCATAGCAAAATTAAAAATTATTTGCAGTAAATATTTCATGTCTCTGTTATCATTTTTTGATGATAAAAATTCAACGGAGGTAGCACAAGATCAGAAGCTGTTACTGTTCAGCATGATATAAGATACTTTTGGTCTTAGTACAATTCTTATTGAATCTATGTCCACATTATGGAAAAAAGCTTTATTATTGACAGTTGGTTAGCTTACTGGAAGTTTTTGGCAGAGGCCCTACAGATCAAACTGTCAGGCCTAGAGGTGGTCCCTTCACACTGGCAGTGAAGTGTAGGGATGACTAGGATTGTTTTTATTCATGTGACACTCTTCAGTACTGTTCCACTGGATCTTCTTTCACATTAGATATTTTATTATCAGAAGAAACGTGTAAATAAAAAAAACATTTATTTTTAAAGTGCTAAAAACTCAAGCAATGCAAATAAAAATCACTTCCTGTTTGCAAGGGTGACATTTCAGGACTACATCGATTTATAACATGCACGCATTAGTCCATTAATCAATGAAGCTTTCTAGAATTCTGGCACATTGCCACAGGCCTTTTTTTATTTTTGAAACCTGATGAGATCAGCACAGGGAACAATTGTCATGTACACTGACTGCTGTCATCTATTCTATAATATTCTGCTCCAAAATGCAAAACATTTCTTTTGAACAGTACTCATTTAAATACATTTATACTCAGTATAAATAAATAGCAGCTATGTAATACATATGGCTCTGACTTATGGATGACTGTAAAGGGAGCCATTTATTCAATTAAAATGCCTGTCCATCTGTATGAAATGTTGGCCTGCAGGCAAGAAAATTTTTGTTCCTGTCTCTTGATATTCAGGTGAGAGGGGGAAAATATCCATGCTAAAATTTGAGTTAAAATACAGTAGCACTGGAAAAGAGCAATCTGTGAGAGCAGTGAGCTCATTTCTGAATATCCATCTCTAAAGAGGGTTAGCATATTGACTATGAAGTTAGATTAGTTGTGCACTTGCTCTGAATACTGTATGTTCTTGCTTCCCCATGCTGAAAGCTTTAAACTTTCTCTACAATATGTTTTCTGTCAGTGGATGAATAAATAATTTAAATTTCTTTTCAAAAGCCAGAGACACAGCATGTGACGTGCCATTTACTTGTCAGTGAGGTGTTCTAGCTGCCACAACAAGCTGAAGAGTTTCAGAAACCTACTGCCAGGTGACATGCCACATATTGGCCAAGTATACTGTACAGCTGACTTAATGCACTATACATAATGTAACTATTTAAAACACCTAACTAAGATATGAGTTATAAGTGAATCTAATTGACCCAGTCCTTTCAGCTAGAACTAACCCTTGATTTTTTCCAAAAGATCTCAAACATCAAAAAGTTTGCCATGGGAAACTGGCATCAATAAGAACTAGTCCAAACCTTTTCTGGGCGATGAAAATGGAGTGCTGAGGCTAGGCTGTATGGTGATACATTGATTTTGTTCTCTGAACATCCAACAGGAGACAGCTGTGTCCTCCAGGAGATAAAGCAACCCCTGTCATCGGGAACTCTGAGATAATATCATCTTCAGCTCCCTTTATTTAATTTCCTATTCCACCTGGAGCATAGAGAATAGGGGGATTCAGTGAATGTCCATTGTATTTCAACCAGGTATATTTTGTAGACGTTTTTTCAAGGGACTTAATCATAATCATGCTTTGTTCTTGTTTGGCTTCTATTTGGTTGTAGTGGCCAAAAATCTGTTCCTGGAATAATCACATGAAAGCTAGATAGTATATCCCAGTAAACTTTGTGTTTAATTTCATTAGCAAAGCTAAGGATCATTGTGCTTAGCTTCAGATTTCAAGATTGTTATCGAAGCAATAGCAAATAAAAGAGCAATAGCTGGCCTGAAGAAGACAAATAAAGGCTCACTATCCCTTAAGCATAATGTGTATTTTTCTCTTTCTCATCTTTCAAATATCGTATCAAATATCCTACAAGCAAATGATAGCAGACTGCCAAATCAATCAATTCTTCTCGGCAGCCACCCAGGAGCCATTTGAGTTTTGAGTAAATCTACACAGCAAGAAGAGTGAGCAATTTTAAAAAATCCTCTAGAGGAGCACATGTCAATTAATTTAAAATAAGACTCTTGGCAAATATTTGGCCATATTTCAGCCATGAACCTTACAGCTATTTGATATTTAAAAGAAACTGTTATCTTTTTCAATCTGGGCTAGGCATACATTGATGTAAACATCAGATTGCTCCACTGCAGTTCTGGATTAATACCACTGTCATTGCATTAAGATGTATCATTTGAATAATTATTTAAGCCAACCTTAAACCAGCCTTACTCAGAATGGAGATCTGTAGAGATACTCAAGGTTATCATCATTGTAGCTGAGGCCACAGTATGGCCCCAGACCTGAGATGTTTATTCAACATGGTCCAATTTTGTTGAAAATTGCCTATGCGTCCAGTTCACTTCTTTCTCTAACTGAAATTCACATCCAAGAGCCATGCCTTTCTCTACTTTTTACACTATGGAAGAAACATGGGCATTTTCTGCTGGATCAATCCCTATTTAAGCCTAGCATACACATTATCATTTTTAATAATTAAGGTATGTTAGGCAACACCGTAGATGCACTTAATCATTATTTGAATTATACACCAAAAGAAAGAATGAAAGAAAAAGGGAAAAAACAAATGTAGGTCTTGGTAACCAGACTGAAGCATTGTCAGTTTTATTAGAAATTCATGAGAAGAATTTGTAACTTTTCATAACATGCAGGTCAGGCACTCCACTCTAAATGTGTTTCAGACTGAGATGCATGCTTTATCTGCATAGTTGCCTTTTAATTTATAAATGCTTTGGAAACAATACAAAAATTCTCTCTAGTCAAAAAAACTTCTTCAGCTTTGGTACACTTCTTAGGATAAATTCATTGTTTTCATTTCTTTAGATACCATAGGGGAGATGAGTCCAATCTGACAGTAATTGCTATGCTTTGGTGGATACTAGTTTGAAAGAATAATATTTTTTTAAAATGATCCTTTCTTTAAAAAAAAAAACCTAAACTCTTTTGTATTTTATTATGTTAATACTGTTTTCCATAGTATATTGATATTCTATGAATCAGTGAAGAATAAAAAAATTATACAAATTTATGTAAAAGAACAAACAGAAATAAATTAACCAGAAAAGAAACTTGTGTGAGGTTTTATAGGTAGAGTATCTCATTTTAGCTGAGATTATTCAAGTCAGCAATGTTTTAAATTACTTCATTTAAATTCATGTTCTATTACTCTGTTAATCACTGAACCATATAAATGTAAGCCTACTACATTGTATATCTCCATTAAAACAATAGATTTTTTTTTTAACTTTCTAACTTAACTATTATAACACAAACTTAGAAATGTAATATTTAAAATGCAAAGTTGTAATTCTTAGCTGTATCCATTTTTAAAGATATTGGTATAAATATGTTGGTTTATAACAGTTTAAATTACACTTTATGAGGGCCACTTCATATAAATATGTAAAGAATCTGCAGCTTCAGAAAATGTAACAGCTGTCTTTTATAGTGCATTTCACAAGTGGTACAAAAAAATAAACTTGCTAAAGTGGTCATAATTACAGAAACAATGAAGTGTGTTATGTGACTGAGGCAATTAGCATGAAGGAATTGTCAGATCAGTTACCTTTTTGACCACTGCTGTCAGGCTGGGATAGGTGGGCAACTAATCAATAGACAGTTGATTACGTCTTTAGTATTATTAGTACATTATAGTGAAAAAAAACTGACAAAGGAAAAAGCACACAACAATAAATCCAGATATGGAGATCTTCCTGAAGATTTAATGGCTGTGAAAACTAGATTAGGTACTAATGCTGATAGGGCAAATAAGACTTGCACTCCCTGGGCTGACCAGTAAGGAGTTCTCTGATACTACTACTTCTCATTTGAGTAGTGTTCCAATAGGTATTGACATTTTTATCCTACTGACAGCATAGACCACTATGATAAAAGACATATGAAGTGGAGTGAAGGCCACACAAACTTGTTGGAGGTACAGCTGATAGAACTATTTGTAGTTGCCAGATCTAAACTTATAGTATCCAGTAGGGCTGTGCGAGGCTTTGGACAGAGCTTCAGATCTGAAGAAGCTTCGAACGCTTCAGGGTCCAAAGCAGCACATCCGGGTCATTAGGCTTCCCAAAGCAATTTGGAGCTCCCGAAGAGCTTTGGAGCTGCCGTGGAGATCTGGCCATAGGGTATAATGGGGAAAAAATAAACTATCTATAACCTTGTTGTTTTTTGTCTGATTTGGATTAAATTTTCAGAGTGATAGACTCTGCAGAGGGAATGAAGCTTATTAAGTTTCAAGAAGATAGGTGCAGGGATTTGGGGGAAATTGCACCCCAAATTATTGAAAGAGAAACTCATGTCACATCTAGGCATTACAACATAGCAGAGTGAAAACTGCAGGCATGGTAGCACTTACTGAGGCCACAAAGTCTGACAAGTTTCAAGAAGATCAGTGCAGGAGTTTGGAGGGTACTGCCTCTCAAGCTGCAGACAAGCAAAACTCGTGCCATAAGTGGTGTGGGACTGACTCTGTCGGTCTTGGGGCAGGGAGGGGAGACACTATTGCAGGACTGGCTGCCAAGCTGCTGTGTTACCAGTTACCAATCAATCAATCATGATTCACTCAGGGACCAGCTCAATCCACAGGACCTAGCTACTACATAAAGACTTAACGAGCGTCAATTAGCACCTACAAAACCAGGCTTAGGAGAGGAAAGAATCAATACACACAATCAACTGCCCCAAGACAGACATAGTCTGGCATGAGTTTTGCCTGTCAGCAGCTAGTGGTGCAGGGCTCCAGAACCCCCCTGAACTGATCTGCTTGACAGCTGGCAGGCATCAGAGCAGGGGCCACCATCTCTGCAGCTGTAACCCTGCTGTACCTTAGCACATGCAGTGTCACCCACAGCATGAGTTTTGCTTGTCCACAGCTTGAGGGACAGTTTCCCACAAACCCCTGCACCGATTTCCTTGAAACTTGGCAGGATTTGTGGCCTCAGGAAAAGCTATCGGCTCTGCAGTTTTGACCCCTTTGTGTTGTAACACACAGCCTTGACACGAGTTTGACTTTCAAAAATTTGCAGTACAGTTCCCCACAAACTCCTGCACCAATCTTTCTGAAACAAGGCAGATTTCATGCTCTCAGCAGAGGCTACCATCCTTGTGAGTTTCATCCAAATTGGACAAAAAAT
>JAGPOW010003395.1:1314382-1354445 GCA_030014935.1 Caiman crocodilus | reverse complement strand
TTCTGGACTTCACAGAGATCTTTAGCTTAGGTAAAAGAAGTATTGCTGCAGAGCAAGTAGGGAAGGAAAGTAGAGAAAGAAACATACGCCTGGTTACTACCAATTTGACTAAAAAAGTTATTTATTGATAAGTATATGAAATTTATAATGGTACATGGTAATAGATCATTACCATGCTGTGACAGGGCAGCGCCTTCAGGGCGCCGTGATCCCCCTGAAGGTCCCTCGCACTGTGTCCAAGCCGGCCCAAGGACACCCTCTAATTCTCGCCCACCACGACTTTAATGACTTAAGATATATAGGGAGGCTGCTTTCTACCTGCCTGGGCACGGCGTATCGGGACCTCTGTCTCCGTGATCTCCCAGACTGTCCACTAGGTGCTCCACAGGCACCCTAGCATTTGGGCTACGTGCTAAAGATGTTCTCCCATCTCAATACAATGCCTGCCTGCTTCCCCGGGCCTTCTCTATAGTCTCACCCGCTCTGGGCCTTCTCCAGTGCTGCTGTCCCTTCCTGGGACTCTCAATGAGACCGCCCCTCCCTTAGGGGTCCCAATGTCCACTCTGGGCTTCCTAATAATGCCAGTGCCCGTTCATCTGGGCTTCTCAATATTGCCCTCTCTGGGCTTCTCAACGCGGCGCTCCCCCCTCTGGGGCTCGCCGTGCCCTCTCTGGGCTTCTCAATGTGGTGCTTCCCATCCTGGGCTTGCCGTGCCCTCCCTGGGCTCCTTAAAGTACTGCCCCCTGCCTGGGGCTGACTGTGCCCAGGTTGGGCTTCCAAATGCTGCCTCCTTCCTGGGGCTGACTGTGCCCACCTTGGGCTCCTTAATTAATGCAGCCCCTGTTAGGGACTTCCAGTGCCCAGACTTGGGCTTCTCCTTAAAATGGCCCCCTTCCTGGGGACTGACTATGCCCAACTTGGGCCTCCAAATGATTGCAGCCCCCTGTCGGGGACTCCCAGTGCCCAAACTTGGCCTACACAATAAAATGGCCCCCTTTCTAGGGCTCCTTAATGTTGCCTCCCTCTTGGGGCTCGCTGAGTCCAACTTGGACCCCTTCTCCATGCTGCCCTCTCTCTGCGACTTGCTATGCCCAACTTGGGCTTCTCCAAATGCCCCTCTCCGGGCTGGGGTCTATGCACCCCCGTACTGCTGTGCCCTGTCTGGCGCCTATAAGAACACTGTGCCCCCACGGGCGCCAAATTACGCCCCTTCCTGGGTGCTAGGGCCCCACACTACTGTGGGATGCCCCTGAGGCCTCCTCCACCCCTACAGCCTCACCCAGACCACTGGTCTAATTCACTCCTAACAAAACATAACACAAGCCTCCTGGCTGTAACCAAACATAAGACACCTGGCCATTACAATGTAAGCCTCCTGGCTACCGCTCCACATCCTTGCTCCAGTCTCTGGAGCTCTCGTGAGCTACACTCACATACTGTTTCCCTGGAGCTCCTGCTCCTCCGGATGCTGGCAGAGAACTGTCTGTTTGCCTCTGGCTCTGGGCTTTATACAAGCCAAGCCTTGCCCTCTCCAGTCAGCTGACGCTCATTGGTTGCCCCGGCAACCCGCAGCTGCACTACTTAGTTACTGCTAAGGAAGGAGCCCAGTTCTTCCTCCTTTAGGAGCAGGGCAGCAAAGTGCCCTGCGACACATGCAAAGGAAAACAAAAACAATTACAATACTACCCTGGTTTCATTATGTATTTGGGGAAACTTAGCTCAAGCTTAACTAATACAATTCAGGTTCAGAAATCTATGCCTAGAGAGAAGAGAAAGAGAGAGAACGTGAGAGCTGCGTTCTCACCAGTCCAAGGCATTTGGGTTCCAATGCTGGCAGGTAAAGTTCTTAGCACAATCCTTGAAGGGAGATGATCTGTTTCATCCAGGTACTTGAAAACAACAATGTATAGTGTCAGAGAGATTTCTCTCTTGAAGCACGCTTGTTTGCTGATTGTACAGTTTTTTAAACCCTCAGTTCAGATTCTTCAAAGCATTCTTTTAATTGTGTAAATTGTCTTTTCTATAGACAAGGGGTTATCTGGTTTGGAACATCTCAAGAAACTGATTAACAACCAGGAGAAAGGTAAGTTTTTAAGAAGTAATCAGACATTTAGAATCCAGCTTGAAATTATTATGGATAGCAGATATACTGGATGGGATACCTCATTGTTTCTTCTCAAATAGCTTGCTCAGGGTTTTGTATTTTTACCTGTTGTGAATAAGCCTCGGGTTAGCATGAGTGTCCATAAACTTTGTGGGCAGGACTTCCACCAGTCATCCCAGGAAAAGTATGACAGCATTTGTGGTCAGGGTTCCAACGTGCTGGACGCTCTGATGAACCCTGTAGCCGCCGGGGGTTGAACATCTTACCTCGGGCTTCTTTGCCCCGAGGGTTTGCAGATATCCGGCTGGCCATTGCAGGTAGTCTTAGGGCAGGTCCCTCTCTGTGCCGGGGTCCGCCCCTTTCTCGCTTGCCACGACTTTGATCTTCCAGTGGGTGGGGTTTCCGTCCCAGTGGATGCCCTCTTCGGCTACCTGCAGTCGAGGTCTTCTGCGAGGCTCCTCCACCCCTTCCACCTCACCCTTACCATGCCCAACAGTTCTTGGCATTCTCATCACTATTCTCTCTGGCCTGACACCGATGGATGAGCTTTCCTCCCTCTATCTATCCCTGTACCGTAGCCCCTTCTAACCCAGAGTAACACAAACAAAACAGAAGAATTCTACTAAACTTAAACACCGCTAGTCACCTAACGGTGTCTTGGTACCTCGATCAAGCCACTACCCACGACTCCTGCCTGCTAGCCCTCACTCTCTGGGCTGGCTACCCACCACTCCTTGTCTTGCTCCCCTGGGATCGACACCCTCTCTGGGTTCTCCCCACCATAGAGCCCTCTCTCTGGGTCCACCCGGTGTGGACATCCCCTCTCCGGGTTGCTCCAGGGCTTCCCTCTCCCACCTGGGTCTGTCTCTGGCTGCAGTCCTCTTTCCGGGTCTTCCAAGGGCCGCAGGTCCCTCCGCGCATCCATGGCTCACTACCCGCTTTTCACCGGCTCGCCGGTTAAAGCCGTGCCATCCTCCGGCGCCTGTCTCTCTTGGGGCTCTTCTTCTTTTCCGTAGGGCACGCCGGCCGTTGGTTCCTGTGTTCCTTGTCTTCTGGGCTCTCTCCCCCACCCGGGACATGCACCGGCAGCTGGCTCCGGCGTTCTGCACCTTCCGGGCTCTCTCTCCCATCCAAGGCACGCGCTGGCAGTCGGCTCCGGCATTCCGTGCTTCCAGCCGCCTCTCGTGTGGCCTACTCCTGGCAGCCACGTATGCTCCCTGTCCTGGCCGTGGCTGGCCCTTTTATCTCTCCTGGCCGCCAGTCTCCATTGACATCACCTGCCGTCCGCAGGTGATTTAACTCTTCGCCCTGGCTGGGTGCAGGCTTCTTCAGCAATCCCGCGGCTCCTGCAGTAAGTAACTGACATTTTTTCTTTTCTTTTCTTTTCACTTCGTTGCCCGCTTCTGCCTCCGTGGCTCCTTCTGAGAGCTCCGGAGTTCCCTCGGGACTTCTCCCTCTGTGACATAACCCCCCCCTTAAGCTGCCTTGGGGTGGTTTCTTTAGGGGTATCGGGCCCCTACCTGTCTCTGCTGAGTCGGTCTCCTGCTTGGATTCTGTTGTGGTTTCACGAGGGGTCTTGGCGTATCTGGAAAGGAAGTCCACCATTATGTTGTTTACCCCGGCCTGGTGCATTATATGGAACTTGTATGGTTGTAGTGCCAAAGCCCATTGTGTAATTTGCGCGTTATCCATCCTTGCAGTGTTGAGCCATTTTAGCGGAGCATGGTCTGTGATCAAGACAAATTCTCGCCCCAGCAAGTAATACTTGAAATGTACTATAGCCCTCTTTATGGCTAGACACTCCCATTTGATCGTGGCGTACCTTGTCTCTGCGGGTAACAGCTTTTGACTGGTGTATGCCACTGGTCATCTCACCCTGCCGTCCTCTTGCATGAGAACTGCTCCCATGGCTGTATCGGATGCATCCATCTGTAAAATAAATGGTTTCTCAAAGTTAGGGGCATGTATCACTACGTCTTTACATAAAGTGTCTTTTAGCTTCGTGAAGCTTCTCGCCATATCTGAGGTCCAGTTTATGTTTTTACTCTGAGGCCCCTTTAGCACATCTGACAGGGGTGTTGCCAGGTCTGAGAATCGTGGGATGAACCATCGGTAATAATTTACCAGGCCTAGGAAGGAATGAAGTTGTCTCGGTGTTTGTGGTGGTTGAAATTTCTCAATAGCTTCTAGTTTATCCGCTAAGGGTCGTATGGTCCCTTGACCCACCAGAAACCCCAAATACTTGGTTGTTGTTGAGCCAGAGCACACTTTTTGGTGTTGGCTGTTAATCACACTGCCCTCAACTCCTGTAACACTGCCCTGAGTGCTTGTACGTGTTGGGTCCAAGTCTGGGTAAAAATCACGATATCGTCAATATATGCGGCTGTGTAATCTGTATGGGGAGCTAAGACCTTTTCTATCAATCGTTGAAATGTTGCCGTAGCCCCATGCAGCCCAAACGGCATCTTTATGAACTTGTATAAACCCCACGGTGTGCTGAAGGCCGTCTTGGGTCTATTTCGCGGGGCCACCGGGATTTGCCAGTAGCTCTTAGCTAAGTCTAGGGTGGATATAAACTTAGCAGACCCAATCCTCTCCACTAATTCTATAATGTGCGGCATAGGGAAGGCGTCGAATATAGCAATTTCATTCAAGCGCCTGTAATCTATGCATAATCTCAAAGTGCCGTCGGGTTTCAGTATGGGCACTATGGCGCTCTGCCATGGGCTTCTCGAGGTCTGGATGACCCCTAGCTCTAACATCTTATCCACTTCCTCCTTTATCATTTGGGTCAGGTGATGAGGTCTGGGCCTCCATCAGTCCCTCACTATAGCTCCAGGTGGTGTTCGTATGTAATAATAAGTACCCTGTACCTCCCCGGGTTCCTCCTGGAAGGTCCTTCTGAAATCCCTTATGATCTTCCAGACCTCTTCTTTCTGTCTTGGGCTCAAGGCTTACCCTACTTTTAATGGTGGGTCCCACGGTCCTGAGTGAGCCTTCCTCCCTTGGGGCCCATAGTCTTCCTCCTCCATAAAGGTGGCCCACCCTTCGGGCAGCTTCCACTCCCGTAATAGGTTTACATGGAAAATATGCTTAGGTTTGCGGTATCCCAGATGGAACACCTCATAATTGACAGGCCCTACCTGCCTTACAATTTCGAATGGGCCTTGTCACTTTGTTAACACTTTATTGGCAGAGGTAGGTAGCAACACCAATACCTTCTGTCCTGGCTGGAACTTCCGCGACTGGGCTTGTCTGTCATACCTCTCTTTCTGCTGTTGTTGGGCCTGCTGTAGATTTTGGGTGGCCACTTCACGTGCTATCTGAAGCCGCCGTTGGAACACCTGCTGATACTCAGAGCTGTTTGGTCCCTAAACACAAAGTAACTCCCACCCTTCTCTTAGCACTTGTAATAAACCTCTGGGGCAGTGTCCCAACACTAGCTCAAATGGTGAGTACTTCAGAGAATCCGAAAGGGTGTCTCTTAGTGCGTATAATATTAGGGGGACTATCAAATCCCATTTCCAGGGATCGCCTTGAATACATCGGCGCAAGGCCCTTTTCAAGGTCCCATTTAGATTCTCCATTAACCCATTCATGTGTGGGTGATAAACAGAGGTGCACAACTGTTGAATCCTCAGCGTCTGGCATACGGTCTTTAATACCCCCGACATAACGTTGCACCCCTGGTCTGTCATGATTTCCTCTGGAATGCCCATGCGGGCAATCCATTTTATCAATTCCTTGGCTATTTTGGGCACCGTTATCGTTCGAAGGGGCATTGCTTCTGGGTACCGGGTTGCGTAATCGAGGATTACTAGTATATACTGGTTGCCCGCGCTACTCCGTGGCAGAGGTCCTACTACATCCATCGCTATCTTTGCGAACGGGGTCTCAACCACTGGCAAGGGCTGTAGCGGAGCCCAAGGTGGCCGCTCCTCCCTCATCCTTTGGCATTTGGGACACGTTGCGCACCACTTCGCTACATCCTTCCCCAACCCAGGCCAAAAAAACCACCGAGCAATCCTGGCTCTGGTTTTATCTCTTCCCATGTGACCTCCAGCTGGGTTGGCATGGGTTAGTCACCAAATGACCCCCCAGAGCCGTGTAGGGACTACAAGTTGCGTTTGCTTGGTCTCTCCCTCCTGACCCGGTAGAACTCGATAAAGGAAGCCATTCCTCACCTCAAAATGTGGTTGCCCTAGCATCGGCTTGGTGTCTGACGTCGAAGCGTCCCCCGGGGTGGTGGGCCATAACCCTCGCAGCTCCTCCTCTTCCACCTTGGCTTCCTTGAATTGCCAGCTTCTGGCCATCATTTGGAGATCTACTATCTCAGGTTCATCCTCACTCTTTGTTCTTTCCCCTGGCTCTCCTATCCAACCCTCCGCCCTGTTTAACTTCCTCGTTGTGACTTCTCTATCCCTGACCCTTTCTAGAGTATTGTAAAACAGAGACCAATCTCTCCCCAATAACATTTCACAAGCCAGCCACGGCGCTAACCCCACCAACAACTCCCCTTGGTGTTCCATTACCCTGAGGGAGACCCACTGGCGTGGGAACTGTTGAGCCTCGCCATGCAAACACGAGACCCTCACTGGGGTATCTCACCACCCTGGGTAAGGCCTAACCAGCTCGGCCCTCACTAGTGACTGTGCACACCCCGAGTCTAGCACCGCTCTCACTCTGCGGTCGCCCACTTGTGCCCAGACGGCAGGTTGCTCCCAGACGGCATCATCTCTACTCTGTCCGAAGCTACAATCCAAGGGCTTTCCCTCCTGTGCCTCTTTGTTGCCTTTGGGTCCCCTGCGGGTCCAAGGTTCAGGCTGCCATTGTTCTTGGGTGCGGCTTGGGTATTCCCTTGTGAAATGGTCCATCCTCCCGCAGTGGAAGCAAACCATGTCACATCCCGGGCCCCGGAGAGGTGTTTTCTTCCTCTCACCCTCCTTGGCCACCCCCGTCATGGGATTTGTAGGGCGCTTTTCTTTCATGAAGAATCCCTCAGATGCTGCGAAGGCCTCTGCTAGCTTGAGCACTTCCTCGCAGGAAGATGGGGAGTGCTGTCGTACCCATTGTTGTGTCTGGCTCTCTAAATCATCCCAAAATTGATCCAAGACTATCTGGTCTATCACGGCCTCTCGGTTGTGTGTGGCCATATTAATCCATTTCCCGAATAAATTGCACAACAATTGCAACAGCAACCTCAGGCACCTTTCTTCCGCCCCCTTCTTGGCTTGAAACTTGCACCGGTTGTACTCGGGATTGATTTTGAGCCGGTACAACTTGGCCGCCTTCATCACTTCATAATCCCGCACCTCATCTCTGGGCATAGCTCGATACACCGCCTGGGCCTTTCCTACCATGAGCGCCCCTAACTGGCCTGCCCAGAAAGCTTTAACTAACCCAGTGATGATGGCATGGCATTCAAAAGCCTTAATGTAGGCCTCAGGGTTGTCTTCGCCGGTCATCCGGGGCATTTTGAAGCCCGAGATACCCGGCCTCATCCATTCTTGCTGTCGCTGCAACAGCTATTGTTGTGAGTCCACAATCTGGGTCATCAGTTGGAGGTTCTGGCTTAAAGTGTCGGGAGGGGCTGCGACTGGTGGCTGCATGGCCAGCTGTTCGTCCATACCTGGTTCCTCGTGGAGGTTCTCGGCCAATGCACCACTTTGTAGCTGATGGGCGTCGAACATCTTACCTCGGGCTTCTTTGCCCCAAGGATTTGCAGATATCCTCCACGGAGTCTTAAGAATGCTGGAACTTATAAGCTAGTATGCTATAAATGTGAAGTAGTAGACATATAGCCTGAAATTTTTCCAAGAAGTAGAGAGGGACTAGTGGGAGAAGGAGAGAACCCAGCTTTAATTATGATCCACCACAAGATGGCAGAGGTGAAGCTTCTGCTGCTCTGGTTAGAGTGGACTTTGGAATTTCTTGGTAACTCAGCAAAGAACAAGTCTCCAAACAGCCACTTCAGGTAATAAACTTCTTTTCTTTAATTTCCTTTCAAAAATACACCTCCTGCAAATACCAGGGAGTGTCCCCTCACACACCCATGCAGGGTTTGGGATTTTCACATCCTGCTTCCTTTCTGGGCTGTCTCTGTTCCCCAGCATCCCCACATGCATTATGAGCTTTTCCAGCTCAAACAAAGGACTTCCCTCTGCAGGTCTCTAACCAAGCAGCTCCTCCTACCTCCCAGTCAACTTACCAACCCATCCCCACTCTTTCCCTGTGTGCCTGTATCCCTGTTTGCACAGCTCTGACCCAGGTAGGGAATCAGCTTCTCCTGGGATGACTCCAGCTCTCCACTATTCTGATATCTGCTCCCTGGCAAGCCTCAGCTCTGTTCACTATTGCCTGAGGGAGGGAGGCGGGGCCTGAGTCCCTGCCCCTCTTTCCAGGCTAGCATTGCTCTCCTCCAGCTTCTCTGTTCCTTTTTTCCTCCCTCAGCTTTTTTATGGCTCAGTAGCAGCCAATCAGAGCCCACAGTTTGCAATGGAGGCTCCGGTCACAGTAGTAATGTTCCATTAAAGTGTCAGAGTCCTTACAAAATAATTCATAAAATTGGACCTGCTAATTATGAAGTGGAGCAATGAGGATGAAACAAATCATTGCAGTTTTATATTACATTGCATATTAACTTGCTTAGGCTGTGGGTGTAGCCAGAGGGCTACTTGGTAAACTCATACTTTAGTCCAGATGTGGGGAGGACACATATGAACATGAGATCAATGATGGGGCAACAATTGTCTAGTAGCCAGAAGGGCCAACTACACGAATTATTAGAATGTTTTAAGACATACTGACAGAGGAATGAGGGTGGCCTGAGGGGTAGAGCACAAAATCATTACACCCCCAGAGTGAGTTATTAGGGAATGGTGGAGGAGGCTCCCCAGGCATTTATGCAGGCCAGTAAAAAAATAACTGGACCAAATGATAGCACAGGGAATCATTGAGGAGATACACAGCCCATATCTTAGTCATCCTAAAACCTGATGACTCCATCAGGCTGTGCATAGATTTTAGAAAAGTGAACACTGTTTCTGTTTTTCATGCTTTTCCTATGCCAAACATTGATGAAACAATAGAGAAAATTGGAAATGCCAAATTTATGTCTACTCTGGATATCACAAAGAGATATTGGCAGATCCTAATAGTGAAAGTTGATAGGATAAAATGGCATTTGGCACTCCCTGGGGGATCTATCAATTCACGAGGATGCCCTTTGGCTTACATGGGGCAGTCACTTCATTCCAGCACTTGAAGACTGGCTGTTAGCTCCCATCAAGTTTATGCAGCTGCATACATAGATGATATTATTTTTTCCAATGACTGGGAACAACATGCACAACACCTAGAGGCAGTGTTCAGAAAACTAAAGGGGACAGGTCTGACAGCTTATCTGGGAAAGTACCTTTGCAAAGAAGAAAACTAAGTACCTGGGGTTTCAGGTGGGGCAAGGGAAGGTGCATCCAGTGGCAGACAAGGTGGAAGCCATTCATACGTCTAAGAACTGCTGACCTATAAAACAATTGCAAGCCTTTTTAGGCTTAGCTAATTACCCACCATTTTTGGAAATAGCAGCCCCATTGACCGATTTGATAAAAGAGGCTAAAAGGGAAATGGTACAATGGTCACCCGAGGCTTTGAAGGGCTTTAGACAATTTAAAAAAGCCTTATGCATCCACTCCGTTCTCCACACTCCCAACTTCTCTAAGATTTTCATATTACAGGCAGATGCCTCAAGTCAAGTACTAGTACATAAAGTATAAGATCTCAAGAGACCTACAGCCTACACTAGCCAGAAATTGATGAGGCCAGAATCCAGGTGTTTGACAATTGACAGGGAGTGCTTAGTGATACAATGGAGTATAGAACTATTAAGATATTACCTGCTAGGGCACAAGTGCATTTTAGTGACTGATCATACCCTGTTAAGATGATTACAGTTAATGAAGACTGAGAACACCAGGGTAATAAAGTGGGCCCTGGCATTCCAACCCATTTTATTTTTCAGTCAAACACCAAGCAGGACAACTAAATATACCAGCAGATGTTTTATCTCACAGCCTGGAGGAGCTAGATCTGCCTGAGGAGAAATGAATGGCCCAAGAGATGACAAAAGAGAATTATGAAAGGGAGTTTAGAACCGGTACAATGAATAGGAGTGCCAAAGTGGGAGGGAAGTTATGTAGCCTTGAACTGGGTCTTGACCCTGCTACACTCGTCCTCCCTGATGAGTTGGGAACGGAGATGCCACAGGGGGACCCTACTGCTGCAGGTGTGGACTCTTTGAGACCAATATTTGTGAAAACCTGGGGGGAGGAATCTGAAATTGAAAAGGATGCTGGAGTTCCATACAAGAGAGGGAGGCTGGAATTCCTGTAGCAAGGAGAATCTGCTTTCCCTTGGAAAGGTGAAAGAGCCAAGAAGTGGGGGCTTATTGAGTGCCAGCAGAGAAGTGTAGGCAGATCGAGACTGAGAGTAGCATGGGAGTTCCTGCAGTGAGTGGAAAGAGAACACAGGAGTCTCATCACTAAATGCAGACATCTGGAGCAGTCAGGGATCTGCAAGAGATGACAGAGAAACAGAAACTAGAAGGAACTGTGAGTAGTATTGTGAACCAGACACTGAAAGGGCAAACTATCTACTTTAAGGAGACTGTGATGAATTTGATGGGCTGGAAAGGCCTGTACAGCACACAGTTGATGATTGTGGGGACAAGGTGGCAGATTACAGAGGAAAGCACCCCATATACTGAGTGTGTGGCTCAGCAAAAGAGGAGAAGGAAAAGACCCTACTTTGAGCAGCAATTTGTGGATAGAGCAGCCCCGAGACCCGGAGATGGAATAATGAGATAAAATGGTTCTCTTAAATGGAAGCATTATTAAGAATATGAGTTCACACACCTGAGATTGTTCTGTTAGTTTTCTCAGTTTATGTAATTTTGGTTGAAGTTTTTACTGCTGCCAAATGAGAGGCATGGAAAGGAAAACCAATACCAAAGGGTAGTTTCATAGTTTCATAGTATCTAGGGTCAGAAAGGGCCTAAGCAGGCCATCTAGTCTAACCCCCTGCCAGTGGCAGGATCGAGTGCCAGGGTCACAGGACCCCAGCCAAGTACCTGTCTAATCTATTTTTAAAGATGCCCAAGGAAGGAGCAAGAACATCTTCCCTAGGAAGCTGGTTCCACATCCTAGCCACCCTAACTGTGAAGTAGTGTTTCCTAATGTCCACATTAGTAGGTAGAACCAAGTACTTTGTGCCAAGACAAATCTATTAGTAACCAATAGATATGGTACTTATTTCAGAGAGATGAATGTGGAAACAAAAAAGCAATAGTTTCCTCCCCAGTAGCTCCCAGATCCTATAAAGTAGTCACACGGGAAGGATCTGTCTTAAGAAAGAACAGATGACAACTGCAGCTTGTAAAGAGGAGAAAAGCAGCAGCAGCATGAGATCCACCAAAGGAAACAGCCACAAGAAAAGACAGAGGATATTGAAAATGACACAGAAATAGAGACATCTGAATGAGGAAACTAAACAAGAAGTGAACCAAATGACACAGAAGTAGAGATATCTGAACAAGGAATCAAATCAAAACTGAACCAATAGGAATTGAGAATGTAGAGAAACTGAAAAGATCACTTAAAGCTCAATAAATCCAATAGAAAGACTAATAGAGACCTGTTAAAATGTGCTTTAACTATGAGTTGAACTAAACTGCCAATGTTAGTATTATATGGAGATATGTTACATGTAAAGGGGGAAGATGTGTGGATACCTTTAAGAGTTACGTCCACGGTTACAGAATGCTGCCTTCTTCTTTCTTACTTTGGTTTCATCCTCTGGATCAAAACCTCTTCATGTTGTGCTGCACCTAGTGCCAGATGTTCCCTTCAGATCGAATGAGATTCTGTATGCTACTCCCAGCTTTCTACATTCATGTTGAATGCCTTTGTATAATTTTTGCACATGCCAAGATACCACCATAGAGGGTGACCCTGCTTTCTACAGTCATCTCAAATTTCACTGTATAAAATATTTTTGGATTTAGAGTCTCTTCCCCTTCTCCTGACATGGCCAAGCCATCACAACCACCTCTTGATAGTGGTTTCTAAGTGTGTTGATCCTGCACACTCCAAGACCTCTGTGTTTGGTATTTGTCTTCCCACTTTATTTTCAGATCTTATGCAGGCATCTTATGTGGAAGCTGTTCCATTTTTTCATATGTAATATATGTAGTCCATGTTACTGAACCATAAAGCAGGGATGATAGCACACACATCTCATAGATTTGCAGTTTCATCTTAGTTGATAGTTTGCTGTTATTCTATGCATGTTTCTGTAACAGCCTGAAATTTTTAGCTGCTTTTATGATTCTATTAGTCAGTTTAGCTTGAAGGTCGAGATTCCTGCTGATCCTGGAACTCAAGTAACAAAAGCTGTTGATGCCAAAAGATTTATCCTCCAGAAAGATATCAGGGATGGATTCTTCTACCCTTTTATACATGATCATGATCTTCTTGAGACTAGTTGTCAATCCAAAGCTGTTACATGACTCAGAAAATCTGCCCGAGAGACTTTGCAGGGCAGATTCAAAGACTGTGGGCAACCAAAGCTATGTCATCCACAAATAGGAAATCTCTCAGAAACAGCTCTTTTATCTTGGTTTTTTCTCTCTAAATCTTACAATACTGAATGAGCCTCCATCTAGTCTGAGTCAAAGATAAATGCCATCACTGTTGTCTTTGAATACAAGAAGAAGCAGGAATGAAAAGTAGATGTTAAAGAGCATAGGAGCTAAGGCACCACCCTTGTTTCACCCCATTGTTGATGTCAAAGGCATTCGATTCTTTGTTTTCATATACTACAGTCATCTTTGTTTCTTGATGTAATGAGCAAATGATGTTCAACAGATGAGAAAATGAGTTTCCATGGACAACCCAATTTCTTCAGAACAATAAAAAGACCCTGTGTGTATTGAAAGCCTTCATCAGCTCAGTGAAGGCTATGTACAGTGATTTTCATTTTTCTCTACTCTTCTATTCGTAATTGCTTGACTGAAAATATCATATTGGGGCTGGAGCATCCTGAGAAGAAAAAAATACATTGTCTTTCAGCCTAAGGAAGTAACAACTTTTTTGATGATGTTCAACAGATATTTGCCACAGTTGCTTCTCTGTCCCCTTTGTTTTTGTATAATTGTACAAACCAGACATCTTTGAAATCTTACAGTACCACTTCCTTTTCCCAAAAGAACAGTATCACTTCATGAAGCTTTTGAAATACTTTGTCATTGGCACATTTGTAGATTTCAGCAGGCAAACAGTCATTGACAGATGACTCGTTCCCAGGGATTGATTTAATGGGTTTCTGCAAGCCTTCTGATGTAGGCTCATTGTCAAAATCCATCAGAACTTTGAACTGTGGTAATCTTTTGAGCTCTTCATGTTTGGAATCTTGGTCTCACTGAATTCTGTAGTGCTCAGTCCAATGCTCAAGTTTTTTGGGGGGGTTTTATCAGTGATGACATTCCCCTTTAAGTCTTTCACCAGAATTATTTTCTTCTTGAATGAACCAATTGCTTGTTTGATGCTTTCAGACATTCTGCAGCTATCACCTGTGCCATCTGTATATAATAGATTTCATAAACATCAGGACTGGAAGGGACCAAGGAAGATCATCGAGTCCAGCCTCCTGCCCCAGGGACAGGAAGTCAGCAGAGCTCACAGGATCCCAGCAAGATAAACATCCAATTGACTCTTAAAGGAATCCAGAGTAGGTGCTTGTACCACCTCTGGTGGCGGTCTGTTCCAGGTCTTGGCGACTTGGACCATAACAAAGTTCTTCCTTATGTCCGGCCTGAAATGGTCTTGGAGAAGTTTGTGACCATTTGGCCTTGTCATCCTATGGGGTACTCTCATGAACAGGTGTTCCCCCAGATCCTGATGTACACCCCTTATATACTTATAGACAGCCACCAGGTCCCCCCTGGGCCTGTGCTTTTCCAGGCTGAAGTGTCCCATAGCTCTCAGCCTGTTATCATAAGGCCTGTTTTCTTGCCCTCTGATCATGCGTGTGGTTCTCCCCTGAACTCTTTCAAGCTTCTCTATATCCTTTTAAAATTGTGGAGCCCAGAACTGGACACAGTACTCCAGCTGTGGCCTCACCAAAGCTGAGTACAGCAGCACGATGACATCCTAGAATTTGCTAAAGAAGCATCTATGGATGCAAGCCAGAGTTTTGCTCACTTTGCTGGCTGCAGCATCACATTGGTGGCTCATATTCATCTTATGGTCAATCATGATCCCCCAAGTCCCTTTCAGCCATGGTGCTAGCAAGCGTAGCACTGCCTAGCCTATAAGAATGCTATGGGTTTTTCTTCCCAAGGTGGAGTACCTTGCATTTTTTGGAGTTGAAGGCTATCAGGCTTTCATCTGACCATTTTATGAGCCTGTCGAGGTTGGCCTAGATCACCATCCTGTCCTCAGATGTGGATGTTTTACCCCAAAGCTTGGTGTCATAAGTGAACTTGGCCAGTCTACTTTTGACACCAATGTCCACATCTTAATCAAGATGTTGAAAAGGATAGGCCCAAGGACAAAGCCTTGGGGGACCCCAGTGGTCATGGTGCACCACAATGATTGACTTCCATCAACTACCACTCTCTGGGTCTGACCTTGAAGCCAATTTCCCAACCAGCAGACTGTGATGTAGCCAAGGCCACAATTGGCCAGGTATCCCATGATCATCTTATAGAAAAACTGTCCATCATTGCAGTTTCAGCTAAAAAAATCTTGGGCACACCTCCTAGCCTCCTTTTATATTTCCCTTTGAGAAAGGCTCAAAGAGAAATGCAAAAGGAGGTTAGGAGGTGTGCCCAAGATTTCTTTGAGCCTCATGGGAGATTTATTCTTCATGGCCATGTCTACACAAGATGCTGACTCTCCAGTAGCCCATGACAACTGCACAGTAGGATCACATGGCAGAAAGTGTAGTCTCAGACAGCGTCATGAAAAAAAATTTGGTGGTATTACTGCACAGTAACTCCAGTTATTGTATGGTCATCTAGTATTTGTTTATATAATTGTTTATATAGACATATACCAAATGACCATGCAGTAATGACTACACAGTCAGGGTCTCCTGTAGATGTGGTGCAGGAGTGGTTGAAGTTTTCAGAATTCTCTCTACATTTTTCTTGCATTTTTGCCAAATATCAGCACTGTGATAACATCTTGTGTGTAGGATTTCTTTCAGGTAGCTGCACCTGTATGAGATCTGATTGGTGCCAGTGTCCTGGTCTTGTATGTTTCTATAATGTCTTTCTTGTAATTTTCCCAGTGAAGTAGGTATTGGTAACACATAAATTTTGACTTGCACAGAGTTCTAACGCTCACTGGCCATTTTCATTCATATTACCAAATCAGTGTGTAACAGGGAACATTTGTCCCCAATACTTGGAAGAACTTGAAGAAAGAAAGTAACCAGATGACCAGAAATGATAATGTCATCAGCCAGTGCCAGGAATGTTTGCCATTCCTAGGAAGCAAAGAAACCTCATTAACTGCAAAACCAAAAGTGACATGAATAAAAGAGACAATGAACTAATAACAACCTCCTGGAAGGGGAACTGGGAACAGGGGCAAGAGAGAGAGAGTGAGAGAGTGAGTGACAGAGGTGATTTCATGCAAAGGCATGAGAGCAATGGGGGTGAGGAGGCAGCGTTCCCCAGGAAGCAAGTATCGAGGACTGACATGGAATGTAACAACTGAGAATTGGTTGTTGGGCCAGGTACTAAGAATTAATTAAAGACTTTGCTTTAAACTTATTGATCAGGGCTCTGGACTGCATAGACTGTGCTCAGAGTGTTTTTTCCCATGGAATGGGGATAAGAAATATGCCTGATGAAGAGATCATTCTGTAGCAGAAAGCCCCCTTTTCCTCTTGCCTGCATTTGCTCTCCCCTCTTTGGATAGGTTTCTCTTTTTCTACCTTTTCATCCTTCCTCTTTCTTTCACTTTAAGATAAGGAATTGTGTTTTAAAATTTGTATGTGTGCATTTTGTATCTCCCCTTGTAGTTTGGTATTTTTATCTATTGTCAATCAGTGATTGAATGTGTAACATGATTGAATGTGTAACATGGAAGCAGGCAGCAATTAACACCTGGAAGCTGCAGCTCAACCAATGGAAGAACTCAATAGAAGACAATGTAACAACTGGGATATCACTAAACGTCACTGATCAAGGGCTAGAAGCCCTGGTCTGAGTTAATCAATGCCAGAGACAAACTTTTGGGCTGAATATCTCCACATCAACCACTCCCAGAGCCCTATTCAAAATTCATCAATGGACTCCCAAACCTGCACGTACATGCGGACGATCCCTGGGCCTGACAGATGCCGTCCAGTAGCCACTGATGGGGGGGAAGTCCCACAAGGGTCAACGACCCCTGGATTGGGCAAACCTGAAAACTGGGGAGTCACCAAAGTCTGCCACGGACAGATAAAAGACAGTGAAAAGTGACCCTCAGTGGCACCCTCTTGATTTCCAACTCAACCAGACCTGTCCAGCCAGAAGGACCAGCCGGCGACCCCCTTCTGGAGGATAACACCATGCTGAAAGAAGCCTCAACGACAGACTCCAGCACTTGTAGGATAGGTATACCTGACTCTGTAGCCTGTGACTGTGTGTGTATATGTGTGTGTGTGCGTGTGTGGACCAGCCCCAAGGTTTATGATTACAGTGTTTCAATCTGCCTAATAAACTAGAATTTTAAAGATCCCATGTTAGACATTTGTAGTCACCAATTCTATGATTGACTTTTTTTGCCTGGGCAGAGGGCATGCAGCCTGTGAAGGGCCCTGGAAAAAAGGCAGCAAAGCGGAGAGCCCTGAGCCCACAGTAAGCATCCTGCATTCATCCCATGTACCAATCTTGGGGGACACATGCCCCTCATGCCTCCCCTGGGGGGTGGACACAGCATCAGGGAGCAGCCCCCTTCTCAACCTGTACCCCTGGATGAGCTGCCTGTAGTTGATCTGATTGAGTTGATTTCTTATTTAAAGGCATTTACATTCTTGTCAACAAATGGAAATACCAGATAAGTTGATAAGTGACATGAGTGTGATCCACTCCCCACCATGGCAGGCAGCTCCCCACCTTGGCAGTCCCAGGGAGTGGGAAGAGGGGTGGGAGGTCTCACTCCCTGCCCTGGCCTCAGGTCTCCCAGCCCCTGCCCCTATCCCACTCCTCCCTTGATTCCTACCACCCATGTGCCTTACCCCTATTAGACTTACCTGCAGGAAGCGGCTCTCCATGCTTCCGAGCTGTGTTCCTTGTCATGTGCAGCTGCACACACACATGCAGTGCCCACTGCATCCCACTCCCAGAAGCCCCAAGCAGGAGCCCTTGCAGGCTAGAATGCTGCCCACCTGCAAGAGGAAACCCACCGTTTCTGGCAGAAACTCAGGCACCCCAGGCTCCCCTGATTGGCAGGGCCCTCCTGTGCCCAGGCCCCCTTGGTCCATGCATTAATCTACTTATGATGTGCTTGCAGTGGCAAAAATGTAGCAGCACAAATTTGAGTTGTTACTTTTGCCACTGTGCATGCCTCTAAGCATGTGTACTGGTGTGAAGGAAAATGACCTGCTTTGGGGTAAATGCTGTTTCCCCACTTGTTGTGGCTTCCTGGAAGATCCAGGAGACAGCTACAGGAGGGGAGATATCTGCCAGTGCATGCTCCTGTGGCATGTGCTGCACTACTTTTTTTGTGTTTTTTTTTTTTTTTATTTTTTTTTGCTGCTGGGATTTCTCAGTGATACATTTTGCCTCCCTGCTACAAATTTCCAGCACAGGGCATGTTTTGATGTGCTGGGTATGTGGTTTGTGACACCGCAAAGTTTGCAGCACCACAAACTGCACACTCCTGCACATCTGGATCTGGCCAGAAAGTGCACATTTATTGTCCTACAGTGATAAACTATAGCAAAACTGTTGCAACCCAAACTCTAGTTAAATGTGAGTTAGATTTATAGTGATTTAATTTACTTGTACCACTACAGGAATGTGCAGATGTAGCAGTTTTAATGTAACAGTTTACTGAAGAATCACTTGTAACCAATATAATTGTTATGGCCAGTCTTCACCACCAATCTGCACCTCTGACTGGCAGTGAAAACCTTCTGAACTCAGATTAAAGTTCCCAGGGGCACCCAATCTATTATGCATGCTACATGAACTTTTGTTATACACCAACAGTGTAGAGTTCATTCTGGTTCCTCAATAAAAGGGGAATAAATTAGTGTGGTTTACCTTCCGCTTACTATATGACGACAGGCTGGGGGGGAGTTACCCTACTTGTCTATGTATCCAGTAGATTAATGGAGAAAGTGACTAGAAAGTAAGTAAAATTAAGAAAGGGACAGAGGAGATGATTGGTACTATTAAAATAGCTTGGAAGGAGGATGGTATGAAGAATTATGTAGACCTAATCTGTCTTTAAACACAGTAACCTCCTGCATGTTGGGAGGGTATAAGCAGTTCAAATATGGGATGAATCCCTGTTGATGGCTATGAGATTAAGACTGCCTGGTCCCTGGCTTAAAGTTTCATTTTGGGAGAGGAAGCTGTTTAGGGATTAGTTTAATAAAGTTGTAATCTAATGTGTTATACTTCAGTCTTCATATTAATGAAATCAAAGGGAGATAGACACCTTGAAGATTTTGACCTAAATGACTTTCATGTGTACAGATTCATGAACATAGTGGATAGATGATCAGACTGAAAAATCTAGTATTTCCTTTTAGATGCTACATTTTAAGTTGAAAGGAGTCCAGATATGTGTGGCACATGATTTTCCATTGCTTTCATTCTTCTGCACTCATTCACAGTTATGAGTGTAGAATCTTTGTTAGATTGGTAGAATAGCAGTATGTTAGGTCCACTTTTCCCTGAGTTTTGCAGGGGTGTTAATGATCTTAGAGTCTGCAGAACTAGATCCTTTCAATTTACATGGACTGATATCTTCAAACAGGAAATCCTATGCAATGAATATACTGTAGACTGATTGGCACACCCTATTCAGGCCAAAGAACAATTAAATCCTTTAGAGATTTTACCTGATTACAAAATCATATTTTAGATAGCTGTAGTTTAGGAATTATTTATTACATGTCAGTAATGTTATGTTAAGAAAGTCTTTGCCCAAAATATGTCCAGGTAAAATATTTTACAATGATCTTCTTGAATTGAAAATGAAAAACATCCCAATATTGAAAAATCCCTGCTTACACTTCTATGTATGGAATACAGCTATATCAGGTATACAGGAAGGTTTGTCATAGTGCCTTAAAATCAAGGCAGAGTGTAATCTGTTGCAGGAGCAATTTAAAATCTTAATAAATAACATAATCTGGACACAGAAAAGGTGCAGCCTTATGATTTATTACCTTCTCCATCATGTCCTCCTTCATATGCTTGATTTCTTACTTAAAGGCATTTACATTCTTGTCAACAAGTGGAAATAGCAAATAAGTTGATAAGTGACGTGGCTGTGTCAGTTTGTTAGAGGCCATAGCTATTCTATGGATTTAAAAGTATAGGTGACTCAGTAGGAATCCTTTCCAAGTATAGCTTTCCAAATATCAGTGTAGGTATTTAACAGTTCTTGCAACTATAATTGTCAGTAGACCATGCTAAAAGCAGTAAGCATACACTGAATGCCATAAACAGAAATTGCAACAAAATGTTAACAACCTTTTTGTCCACACAATTTCTTCAGCTACATAAAGAGCTCGTTAGGGTATACTAAAGCAGATGTTGACCTATTTAGTGTGTAAATGAATGTGTTTCAACTAGAAAGGTCATTTCTATCCAGTAGTCTTGGCATGTTCTTTGGTAACACTGAAATCATAATTAGCTGTTTCCAAAATCATTCTGGGTTTGAAATGTGTCTGTATATATATATTTGAAAATATTAAAGGTAAATTTTAGGGTTACCTTTGAAATTCCAGTTACAAGTTAATGACTTTACACTGAAGTTATAGTTAAGAATGTAAATTGTCATATATTTATTACAACTTTTAGAGGTTTTTTTAAACATATTTATGTCCATATAGATTTCTTAGAGATCTATCACTTCTTTGCCCAAGACAAAGTACATGTTTCCATTCCAGACTATACTATTTATTTTGCAAGGCAACTAGGGTTTAGATTCTGAATTAACACCCTTCAAAACCACCTAAAATTTTAGAGATATGAGAGGAATACTGGCTAAGTACCGAGCATGGAAAATAGTTTAGTCAGTATTTATGTAGAGTATAAATCAATATACAGATGGGAGGGAACTACTGGCATGGTGTGAATCCTGAGGGGGCCATTGGATTCGATCTTGGTTTCCTTCTTGATATTCAAGGCATACTCTAAGAGTCCTTTGTGTTTACAGGCTTCCCTTGGGCACTGGAGATACTGAATGAAAGAGAAATTGGGAGGCTCCTTGAGAAGGTGAGGAATGGGTAGGATCTGAAATATTGTGAGTTAGAAATTGAACAGCACTTGTACTTAAGAATCTGTGGAAACAAATCTGCAGGGTGCTAATGAGTGGCGTATGGGTAATAGCTATGCCATCTGCATAGCTATGCCATTCGACCTATTGAATTTTATTATTTCTAATTTTCTGTATAGTGTGAAGAACACCAAAAACCCACTGGACAATGTATATAAATAATGAAATTTAGCTTATAATTGGGATTTTGAATTTATTAGTAGAGAGGATGTCTAGAAAATAAATCAGCATGTATTTTATAATTAGGTTGTCACTGGCTTTCTTATCAAAGTATATCTGCTGTAACTTTATATTACTCGTCTATTGTATCCATCACTGCAGTATCTAGTTATTGCTTTCTAAGTCATCTTTCCAAATTATTTTTACTTAACTTATCATTAACTGAGCCACCGCATCTCTAGCATACAAATTAAACCAGAGAGGACATAAACATTGCATAACGGAACATTATCTTTTAGCTTGATTTACCCTAATTAGTGAACTTTGTAGGAATTTGGAATATAGGAATTACCAAGAAGTATAATAGCTAATGATTACAAAAGTCTCTAACCTACTTTAAGTAGAACAGGGGTGGGAAAATAAAGACATTTAAGTTTTATACTAGCTGAGATAATATACCAAGCACACTGTGCTAGAAACAATATATCCTAATATATTAATTAGGATAAATAAACCTAAAGAGAGATTAGCTGAAGTGAATATGGCTGAGGAAACATTTTTATATTTCCTTAGAACTACCTCTAAATTACCCAAGAGATAATGCTGAGCCTAGGAAACACTATATACCATTAAACTTCCACCAAAAGCACTAGAGAAATGCAGCATTAATTTAAAAAAGGCTAAAGCCAAGTCAGACCTTGTCATAGCTCAGCATGAAACAAGATAATACTGGAAAATGTCTGTCCTTGAGGGATGCCTGGGAATTACAGTGTGTAAGGAGCAGGGGCAGCCCTTCAGCAGGATGGAGGGAGTTTTGAGGATTTTATTATAGAAGCTCTTGAGGAAATGGCATCTAATGTGAAGTTTCATCCGGAGATTTAGGAAAACACTTGACTGAGGAGGGATTATCTGGAAGGCCTATGAGGAGACATAACATGAGACATGAGGATGGAGTAAGGCAGAAGAAGAGGCATGGGACAGTACAATATTTAATGGATTGGATATCTGGGGTATGCCCTTTGCCTTGTGTAGGACCAAAAAGAATCACATTTGGATAAGACAGCAGCTCATTTTTGCCCTTGTTCAAGAACAGATACTAGTTGATAGTGATTTAAAACAGTTCTGGGAGGGTCAAAGAAAGCCCTGGGAATGTCTAAACACTGTCATTGGATTGAAAGAGGAGGATAAATATTGAGTTTGGCTGGAAGGCTAAACAGCAAAAGATGCTAACATATCCTCACAATGAAAAAACAAGTTAAAACTGACAAAGCAGCTTCCTCTCAGCACAATGGAAGGGAACAGTGAACTATTGTTACAGAGAATATAACCTTAGTGAGATTACATCTCATGTGAACACTGAACTTTTATGCAAACCTTGAACAACAATCTCAAAACATTATGTAGATACAGGCTTACTTATTGAGCAAGACATTCATTTGATTAAGCTGTCCATATCAGACTTGGAGTATTGTGAAAGTGAAGAGGCTGGAAAGTATGCTTATTTCCCCTAGAAAATAATTATTGCCATGCTCAAGTGCTACTGGCTTACATACACAAATTCTGATTAAGAAGACATATTATTTCTTTGAGTGCTGGCCTTCAAACATGAGTGGAAACTGATCATTTCAATTATAAAAGCAAACATTTTGTACATTTGCAAAAGTGAATACGAAAAAGTTTTTCCCACATTGCATTTGACAATCATAAATACACAGGATCTTTGTGATAGAGAACTACAACAGGCAGTTAAGATGTATAATAGTAGGAGTAGTAGTAACAATCCTGGTCTTTTTTTTCTCTCAGATGCTCTTTTGGATTGTTATAATATACAAGAAACCTGTCCTTATGTACACAACAAGGAATGAATTGAAATATTACATGACAGTCAAATCTTGTTAGTCACTTTTAGTACTTTTAATTAATTAAGATGCCCAATACAAATTTTGTCATTTGAAAATTTAGGATGCATTGCTAATGGAACTAAGAACTGTATTCATACTCAATTCATTGTCCCTAAAGACAGCAGATATTTTCACTTTCTTATTTTTAAAGAAGCATATTGAACAACTCAGCTGGTGTGTGCTGTTATTCAAGCTCCTATTTTTAGAACAGCAGGTTTTTTGTTTGGTTATTTCATGAAATTAAGGAAATTCATTCATTAGTTCATGTATGCCACTAAAACTATGACTATTTAAAAATCTTCCTGCGTGCTCAGGTTGCCTTTAATTTGATACACCTTGGGTTGGCGTTATGAAACTTAAAACAATTGAGGAAGGGGTTGCTGAGTTACAGTCTCATGGACAGGTAGGTGGGGAGAAATAGAAAGAAAGAAAATCTCTTCTGAAGGCTGAGAAACTTTAGTGTTGCCAACATTTTATTGCTCAGATCTGAAGATCAAACCAGAACCTTGATCATGCCCAGAATGATCCTGATCAATCAGCATTTACTGCAGTAGCTCATGACACGTAGTATTCCTTCTGGGGAAAAGATTTGAAAACAGGATACAAAAAAGAGCTAGTCTGTCACTGTAGATTGCGTCTATGGACTAACTGTACACATGTGTATAGAATAGCCAGAAAACTTTCACATATTTTTGCATAAGCTGGATGGTTCAAGAGGTAATACAGTAACCCGATTTATAAATAGAATTAAATTTGGGGAAAATGTAAACTGAGTACAGAAAAGTAATCTGAATATGTTCAAAACATTTTCAAAAAGAAAATTATTTTTCTAACTGTTCTACTGTCAAACATTTAAGCTACTTAAAAACAAAACCACAAATGCTGGATTTGTACAGCTCCTTCAGGTATTTTATAATTGTTTAGTCTTCTGCACAAAGTGGGTGCATGTACATGAGACGCTTAACTTTGTATTAGCATAGGTTACTGCAGAGTAAGCATGTACACCTATACATGCATATTCTTACTTTGGCAATAAACTTCCCTAATACTGGGTAAATTTGCTATATGCAAATTCAAGTAGCAAATTTACTCAGCATTATAAGGGTGCCATAGGGTGTGTGTAGATGAAATCAGGGCCCTAAATGGGAGAGGTGGGTTTAAAAAAAAAACACTTCAACTCAGAGCTGATTAAAGCCCTGTGTCATGCACACAGCCCACTGACTTACCTGTCTCTCCAGTGGGGAGGGGAGGGCAAGCTGCTGGCAGGTGGAGTGGTCCCTGTGCTGTGGGTGTGGGGGCTGGTGCTTCCCTGTATGGCAGTTGCAGTCCCCCCTAGGTGGCACCCACCCACAGGCACCCAGTTCAGGTGGTCCCAGGGGGCACCGCAGCCACAGAGGGAAGCACTGGGCCCCCATGCAGCTCAGGTAGGCAGGCAGGCTTGGAGGTAGGGGGAAAGATCAGGCTCACCATTTTTCTTAGGCAGAGCTGCTTTCCTGGGCTACTGCCAGGCTGTCTGCTGGGCTTTTTGCAGAGCTACAGAGCTGCATGGAGCCCAGTGCTTTGCTCTGTCTGCAGCTGTAGGGATAGCAAACTAAAACTCTTTGAAGGAGTTTTAGTTTCCTTCACCCCAAGTCGTTTAAGAGGCATTACACCACTGAATTTTGTACAGCAGCTGCAGTTAATGTGTAATACACCGCTGAGGCATGCAAACACTGACACCATTAAAGCAGTGCAAAAGCATTTAGCCCACTTTAAAGTGTACTGCACACATGCCTCTCATTTCATCTACACATGGCCATAGCACTTGTGTTGATGCCTGCCTGGGAGCAAAATCTGCTCCTGGTTAACTGTGCACCGGGGGTCAGGAGATACCCCCCTGCCCTGGGGAGCTGCCTGCTGCTGGGGCAGGCTCTGCCACAGGAGGCTGGGTGGGGACTATGTCCTCTGCCCCAGGAGCAGGGAGCTATCCCCTTGTTCTCAGATCATGAGTAGGGAGCAGAGGCTAAAAGATCCTTATTTCCCAGCCCCAGTGTCACCATCCCCACCCAACTCTGCAAGCATAGAACTGGAGTGGTGGGGGGGGAGGTGGAAGATGCTGGGGAGCTTGTTCCCCCCTAGCTACATGCTCACAGAGATGCATGGGGAACAAGCTCCCCAGCCGCCACCCTGCATACCCAGGTGGGTACATGTCCCCTTGCCTGGGCAGCAGAGAGCTTCCAGCCCCTGCTCCCTGATTGCAGTTACAGAACAGGGCCTGGGAGCTTGTTCCCAGCTCCCACTACGTGTTTACAATTGTGACTGGGGAGCAGGGGCTGGGAGCTCCCTGCATGGAGACAGGTCCCCACCCAGCCTGCCCCTGACCAGGACTGTTCTCAGCCAGTGGCTGTGCAAGGAAGCAGTGCAGCCTGGAGATGGCTGGTAACTGTCCTCTTTCAGACCGTCCCCACACAGCTCCAGGCTGCATATGCAGAATTCCCCACACAGCCCAGGGCTAACCAAGAACAGTCATGGTTAGGGGCGGGTCTCAGCCCCATGCCCCAATCAGGCCTAGCTGCCCCACTAGTAGATGAGGGAAGGGGCTTTGGTGGATCAGGGCCAGGGCCTGGGATTTTTGCCTCTCCTGCAGCTCTTTCCAAACCCTATGCCCATAATTGGGGATCCAGGGCCAGGAGCCTGTTGCTGCGGGGCCAGGTGGACATTGCCCTAGCCTGAATAGTAGGTGGCCCCTCCCCAGGGCCAGAGGACAACTTTCTCCTGGCCAGATGCTCTCTGCCAGCCCCTGGGCTACCACCCAGGCGGAGCCTGGAGCTCCTCCCTGTGACAGCAAATGCACATTTCATGGCTGCAGGGACCTAGGAGCAATTCTGCTTCCTAATCTCAGCACATGTAGACACCTACCCAAAAAACCTTACTGTGCAGTAGCTAATTATACAGCAAATCTAGGCTGAAGTAAATGCATGTTTAGATGTGCCCTGTGTCATCTTATACTGTACCTTCACTAATCTTTAAACCTACACATTTTTCCTGACAGTCTTTCTGGTAAGAGTATATCTGTGATCTACTACTGACAAAGTAGTGCTGTGCTGTGCTATGTTGAAATGAGACAGCTCCCAGAGACCTCTTGGCTAAGTACAGACAATCAAAAAGCCTGAGGTTGAATCAAGCTGGAGGATTAAATCTTCACAGATTAGTCTAACCTGTGTAGATTGAACCAATAATCAAGTGAACAGACATTCACTTTCAATGCATCAAATGCAGCCACGTGCCTGAGGTGGCCCAAGCTAGAAGCCAGGGGTGCTACTGCACACCTCTCTGCTGGGCTGGAGATTTCATTTTGGGATGCTGGTGGACTGTGAGTTAACTTGAATCTGGAGGGGATTTGGGACAAAAGTTCCATAAACCAAATCCGTTTATACGAGCTACATCTGGTACTACATCCATCCAAGTTTATTTTTAAACTGGTTTGGGCCATTTTGAAAGTGCTGAACATTATTTGCACTGAACTTCTGTTGCCTTACACATTTGAACCAGTTTCTGATCACTTGTGTAATTTCTGTCCCTAGCCCATAGGTCAGGCAGAGACATGCCTGATCTTTTTGAGAGGTCTTTGCAAATTCAGTTACCTCATACCATAAGGGCAGTTTTGTTAAGTGCCTACACCTAATCTCTTCTATGTTTAACATATCAGAAAAGAGTTCATCTTGAATCACATGTCATACCTCACAAATGTAAATGTAAACTATTTGGAATACTTCAGAAAAGAAAAAAAATGAGATTTTGTTGAAATTTTGATTTGCCAATCAGGAAATCCATAGTTCTTTCATTTAGATGTATTAATTTCTTGTTTAAAACTGATTCCATTTTCAATCTCAGTAGGACTTACCAACTTTCAAAGTTACTTATTTGTGTATAAACTCATATTAATTCAGTAGCTAAAAGCATCATTATGTAATTGATCACTTTTTTTGAGGTTTGCATATATTTTTCTTCTTTCCGTTTAATGTATATTAAATAGTTCTCTATCCAGTTTAGGATGAACTGAATCATGTTACTAATGATATGTATATAATATACATTGCATAATATCTTTAAGGAGCTGGATATTCAAATTGCTGGTGCAAGGAGAGAAATTTTGAAAGAAAAACCAAGTGATGCAAGAGATAATATTACTATTCTTATTTAAATATTTATTAGCAAAAAAAGACTTACTAACTGTTTTGAAAATGAGAAAGTGATAAGACACATATTTCCTGGAGCAATATCTTTTACTACATCAAATGTATGGTTGGGAGAGATCTTAGATGAACTTTACAGTGCAAGGTACACTTCTTCAAGTCTGGGGAAGAAGCAGGCTCTTTTTGAGTAAATGAGCAGATAAGCTGCCTGTGTAAAACTCCATATGTAAATAAAACAAGCAGTCTGCTTAAAAGAATGGAGGAAGGATGCGTAATAGGGTAGGGAACAAAGAAACATTATCAGCAATAGCTAAAAGCAAAGAAGAGTGCAGTAGAAAGGCTAGCCTGATAAGTGGAAGACCAAGGTAATTCAAGAAGGAAGAGGTAGAAATTAACAGTTAAATGGACCATTTAAACTGTTTGGGTTAAGCACCATATGATTTGTTAGTTTTATATAATTTTTCTTATATTGTCATAAAGTCATAAATCACAAATCATTCTTTGTGGTTTTTTTATTTTAATTTATCTGTTTTATAAGAAAAACATTACACTCAATTTCTATTGGCTAACATTCATTATAAATACAATTAAAAATCCTTTCATTCATTATTTCTATACATTAGTTTCACGTACATCAAAAGAAAATAATTTTGTCAGGGTATGAAACATACTAATAAAAATCAGTCTTTTGCCAAGAAAACTTATTAATTATTTAACAGTAATTTAACAATTTATAACAACTATATTTTATGAAGCATGTTTTAATGGTTCAGTTCATAAAATCTATAGTAGAAATAACTGTTTTAGAGCAATCAATGACCTTACCTCTAGCAACTGCTGTCAAAAGCTCCTATAACTAGGTGCTAATGCATTTGGAGTCAAGGGTTTAAGTTGAGCAGAAATCTCTTAGCTGAGTTCCCCCAGGGATCCATGGTTACTTTCACAAAAAAGGAGAGATACACATTTTGAAACATTGTTACTCAGGTTGTACCTGAAAAATATTTACACATATACCTGAGAATTAATTGCATGTACACAATGGGTAATTGTATGTGTGTATATTTTCTTGCACAATATAGGCACAAAAGGATTAAGAATGGTATCCAAAATACACCTTTAACCTTGGGAAAGAGTTTCCCAATTTTATTTTTCATTTAATTTCTGCTATAAAAAGTCAAATGAAATCTTAGGTCCCTCTGCACATGCAGGTAAAGATACATTGAGAACTAATGCACCAGCCTTATATTCATGCCTCCTGCCTTGACACATGTGCAAGAAGCCTGCTCCTGTGGTTTGGAGCACTGTCAGCTGCTACAGTCAACCAGCCATGGAGCCCCTCTTCAGCTGGGACATCACAGCAGCTACAGTCTCCCAGCCACAGGGTGCATGGATCCCCCTTCAGCTGAGAGATCATAGCAGTTGCATTCTCCTAGGGGGTGCTGTATTCACCCCCATGGCTAGAAGACCACAGAAGCCATGGCGTGCATGGTGAGTGCGGGTGGGCGATTGCAGCTGCTGTGATCTACCAGTTGCAGGGACACATTGTACACCCTCACAGGTGGGAGATCACAGCCATGCATTGTGGCTGCCAGGAACAAGGAATATGGGGTCTTTGCAGGCATGGGGCATGGCTGGGACCAAGCATCCATATCTGTGGAATGCTGTATCCAGCACCATGGGCCACTGCTGGGACCCTGCAGCCACAGCAGAGGGAAGCTGGGTCCTGGCAGCTAGAGGGTGCTGCCAGGACCTATATTCTGCAGCTTCTAGGCACTGTTGGGGTTGAGGACTCCCAGCTCCAGCTGGACATAGTGCATCTTTGTGACTGGAGTCCGGGAAGCTGACAGGGCTCCTAGTCTCAGGAGAGACCTTGCTACATGTGCAAATTAAAGCTTGAGAACAACCAGCTGCAAAAGTTAGTGTGCATTCTCAAGGTCTAACTTTATAGCTTGTTGGACCTTTTTATGGTGTGATAGGTATTTTGCACATGTAGCTGTTCTCAGTTAATTATGCCATTAGCCAGTTAATTGTGCAATACCTGCAACATGTGGAGTGGGTATTAGGGTCCTAAGGTCAATTAAAATAAATAGTATTATAAACACTTTTGGTAATTTGGCACACGGTTGCCTTGTGCAACCAAAACAGTGAATAAAGAAAATGAAGAAGAACAATTCTTTGTATGAGCCTGTAGCAAGTTGTCCCTCTTTCTGCCTGACCCAAGACCCAGTTTGCTCATAAAGTCTAGTCAGTTCTTAGTTCCAGTCCATTTATTTTACAGGGCGAACATTTGTCTCCATAGCAAAAAAGGCAAACAACTGGCAAACAATAAACGAAGAAAAACCTCTGGTCTTTCTTGAGACCACAGAGGAAAAGCAACCCAGCTCATTGCTTGTCCCTCAGGAAACTAGCTCCCTTCTCTCTCAGTTTCCCTCCCTGGGAACTTTTAATTTCTTCTGAGTCAATCATCAATCAGCCAATCATCTCTGTCAGCTGGTCCAGTGCTCCTAAGCAATTAGGCTATTTCTAACCCCCAGCAACCAGGATCCAGATGAGCCATACACATCATTACAGAACCATATGGCTTCAACTATCTACCTTGAAAATCTGCCTCACATGAATGTTGCTTGGCTGATAAAAGCCTTTATATTAAGTGTATGGTTGCAAATAAGCCCAGAATCTGTATAAAGTACAGTAGCAATTATTGGGTAGCTAGCATCTTCTACTGAAGCCCTTGAAGAATTTAAAAATATTGGTGGATAAAAACTTATGGTGTAAACAACTATTATTAATGTTTCTACTTTCCAGCAAATGAATCTAATGCCTTAAGAAGTTTAGGGTCAGATCTTTGAAAAAAAAAAGGTAGATGGCTCTGAAGTGTTTCATTCCTGTCCTGTCCAGATGTACTTTAATCACTTTGTCTTTCATCTTCAGCAGGAAATTAAACAGTAAATATACCAGTTAGGAAAGACGTTATAGACATGCAAAATAGTCAGTAAAAATACTGATGGATTTTCAAACTAAGTATTACATTTTGGCAAGGATCTGACAATGCTTAAAAACTTAGAACCCTTTTTTAGCCAATTCTCCCTGCTGCCCTTCCAACCCTCCCTCCCTCCCTCCCCACACCCTTCTTTTCTTCCCCCCAGCCACTCCTTGGATTACTTTAGCATGAACATTTTTTAAAAAGTTATACTACCTGTATAATGTTCTCTGAACCAACTATGCCTGCATATGCATGTCTTCTGGGTTTTTGGTATCATTTAATAAGATATCACTTAAGTTTAAGTAATTTTATTGTTATCCCACCTTTGTGTTGGGGAAAGATGGATTCCACTTTGAATGGCCATTGTTTTAAGCACTTAATAACAAGTGAGATGGCAAAATATAAAATTCTCTCTTGTGCTAGCAATAACAATAATGCTACATAATGTATTAAGGAGCATTACAACCTTGAGGGTTTCTTCAGTAATAATTCATCACTTCAGGTCACCTGGGCTCTCTAAACTGGAGACTTAGGATGAAGCTTCATTCCAGATATTTTAACACTCTCAGTTATTCTTAGCCAGAAGATAAGTTTGTTAACTTGTAAACTACTTAAAATGAAATATACAAAAGATATTAAAAAAAAATGCAAAAAGATCACAGGTCTTCAAATAGAGTTAGTCTCAGAGCAAAAGAATTTATATGGAGATGGACATACCAAGTGCGTGCTTCAGTAGACATACATATACAGGGATAGAAGAAAGAAAGCTCATTTACCAGAAAGGGGTGAATGAAAGAAAACAATCAAAACAGTCACATTATTAGAACAACAAGAATTAAGAACCTGTAAGGGAATTATAAAATGCCGAAGTGTATTAAACTGAATGTGTTTGAGAAAAAGTAAACTTTTCCACCAATATCTATCCATGACATTCTGCATTCATTAATCCAAAGGACACAGACACTTAAAAAATACAATTTTGAAGAACTTCATTACTTAAATATACATTAGTTGGTTAAATTGATGATAAGAGCAAGACATCATATCTAGCCACTCCTAACAGCTGCCATTTTCCAAGTCGTCTCCCACATGGGTATCACATAAGTTACAAAAACTAGAAAAAAGCCCAAGAAACATAAATGATGCCAAAAAGAAAAGGAAGGCCAAGCCTAGTATAAGGCATCAAGAAATATGTTGAGACTTTGGGAAATATTCCACGTCTTAGGCACATAAATTAATATAGGCGTCTAAGTCAATTGTATTTCATCCTGCTTGTGGCCTTGAAAATCAATCAATACAATTGTAACAAGTGCTATCTTATAGGGCTGTGTAAAGCTTCAGATCATGATTTGGATTTGGAGATGATTTGGATGAATCAGAGACTGAATCTATGAATCTGAATTGAATCACTAGAAGCTTTAGGCTTTCTGAATTGATTTGGAGCTTCCAAATCGATTCAGAAAATATTCGGCAATTCAGAGATTCGGCCATAGGGTATAATGGGGAATTAATGAAATATCTATAACTGTGTTCTTTTTTGCCTGATTTGGATGAAACTTACAGAAGTGGTAGCTACTGCTGAGGGCATGAAGTCTGCCAAGCTTCAAGGAGATAGGTGCAGGAATTTCTGGAAAACTACACCTCAAATCCTGAAAGCCAAACTCATGTCAAATGTGCGTATTAAGTCACAGTGGGGTGAAAAGTCTAGGGATGGTAGCACTTGCTGAGTCCACAAAGCCTACCAAGTTTCAAGGATATAGGTGCAGGGGTTTCTGGGAAACTGTACCTTAAGCTGCTGACAAGCAAAACTTATGACATAGCTGACACTATAGGTGACACAGGGGGGTGAAAACTGCAGGGGTTGTAGCCCCTGCTGTGGCCACAAAGATTCCCAGCTGTCAAGGAGATAGGTGCAGGGGGAGTCTGGGTTCTGGGGCTCTGCTTCTCTGGCCGCAGGCAGGCAAAAGTTATGACATGGGTGCTTGTTGGATTATGTCTGTGTATAGGTGTGCACTTCCTAGCACTGGAGTCTCTGCACAACATGGCAGTGTGCCCCCATGAGGTCTCTTACTCCCCTACAGCCTTGGTCCAGTCCACCACTGTAAATGACAGCAGGTCAAAATAACTTAGCTGGCTCAACACCAGTAGCATCAACAGCATCAAAGGTACCCAGATGGAACCATCAGAGAGCCTTTCCTTATAAAGGAATTGATAACAAGAAGTAAATATGTTGTGTTGGATATATGTCACTCATGGTATGTGATGGCTTATCTTGTGTTTTTATGGCTACATGTTTATTATGAAAAAAACTGAAATAGGAAAAAATATCTTAGGACGCTTTTGGGTTGAAAAGCCCTTTTTCAGGCTAAGGAAGTACCTGCAGTTGGTGTGCCTCCTGGTCCTGGATGGAAGGAATAGTAAAGAAGTCAGAGGGTGACCCGGAACACAATGAAGACAAGAAAGTCAGTCAGTGAGAATGGAAATGGAGGTGTCATGGGGTGAGGGACAGGCTGGATGGGGGGTGGGGAGGAGGGGGATGTAGCAGTGCAGGTAAGTGTGCAGAGGTACCTGGGGAGTCAGATGTCCAAGTTTTGCCTGCCTGTGGCCAGAGGTGCAGGGCTCCAGAACCCAGACTCCCTCTGCAGTTTTCACCCCACTGTGCCTTAGCACATACGTAGTGTTACCTATGACATGTTTGCTTGTCAGCAGCTTAAGGTACAGTTTCCCAGAAACTCCTCCACCTATATTCTTGAAACTTGGTAGGCTTTGTGGCCTCAGCAAGTGCTACCATCCCTACACTTTTCACCCCACTGTGGCTTAGCACACACATGTGACATGAGTTTTGCTTTCAGAATTTGAGGTACAGTTTGCCAGAAAACCCTGCACCTATGACCTTGAAGCTTGGCAAGAGTTATGCTCTCATCAGTGGCTACCACTCCTGCAAGTTTCATCCAAATCAGGCAAAAAACAACAACAAAGTATAGATATTTCATTGATTCCTTATTAATTTCCACAGGATGTGACACTCAGTACTGGTGAGTCTGAAAGAGCAGCACAATTATTAGAAGCCCGGGAAATATATCTTATAAGGAAAAATTGAAAGAACAGGGACTGTTTAGCCTGGAGAAGAGAAAACAAAGGAGATTAGGTAACAGTCTTCAAATACTAAAAGGCTATTGATACAGAGAATGAAAATAAAGTGTTCTCTGTTCACAGAGAATAAGAAATAAAGGTAACAGATTGTAATTGTTTCCTGTGCCTTTCATTTGTGCATCAAATTTGTGCGGTCTTTTCTGGCTTTGCTGTCGCTTCAGGGAAGGAACAGTTTTGTTAGTAGGTTGGACCTTGGGTGGTATCCTAGGGTGGGTCTCACCTGCCATGGCTTTGCTGGAAAATTACTTTTAATGAGGAGGAAGATGGTCTATCCCATCCCTCCTGGTACCTACCAGTATTGATATTACATGCACTTTGGCATCTTGATCTTATGACTTTATGATGCTGGGACTGGGACATTATTTGACCGAATTACCTCCTACCATACTTTGCCTTATCTTGGTGTCTTACCAACCCTTACCTGTACTATCTCCCAATGTGCCATTCCTGCCTCAAGTTTTATACCTGCCGTAGGTCAGATGTTCATTGGTTCTTGCCTTTTTTGGTCCTGGTGGGATCCAATCTGTGCTGTAGGTGTCCAATGTCAATGGCATGTCCTCAGGCAAGTTATAGAGCCATCTCTGGCTCTGACTATTCAAGAAAACCCCTTCCTGGGGCTGCCACCATGTCCTTACACTGGAACTATGTTCCAGGTCTGGCCACTCCAGGCTGGTCAGGGACCTGACTTCTGGTCTGTTTGTCTGGTTTCCTGCCAAGATTTTTATCCTGGCTTCAGGGGTCCAGGCAGCAAATCTGCCCTGGCACTTTGCTATAAAGCATGCCCATGCCAACATGGGAGCTAGTCCCAGGTCCTCTTGACTCAGCAGTTTTTTCCTCTTTTTTTCTGTGCCACAGCAGTCTCATCCGCCACAGTCTCACTTTCACTGTACTCCAGCTCTGGCATGGTGTCCCACTGCCTCCTCTCCTCATTTGGTTGAACTAAGTCTTTTCCACACACATTTAAATTGCAACAAGGAAAATTTAATTTAGATATTAGGAAGGATCTTTTAACTATGGCAGTGTTTAAGTACTAGAACAGAATACTTAGAGAGGTTATGGAAACCAAAACTTTACAGATGTTCTGGCTTTTTAACTCAGGGTAAAAATGGCTGCTCCAAGAGAAAAATAATCTGGGAGCAATTAGGATTAAATGGCTCCCAGAAGGGTTTCTCCTGGGACACAGAATGCCTATATATGACATGGCATCTCTCATAAGAGAACATAATCCTCTGGTTTCTCCATTCTCCCAGGGAGGCAGTGTCACTTGCTGGACTCTGTTGCTCTGCTGCTCCCTTCATAAACTGAACATTGTGCTGCAGGTAAACACAAGTTGAATGTGGGTAGTTTGGGTCAGATAACCAGGACTGTCCATGTACTGCTTCAATCTGTCACTAGGTAGACTAAGGAAGTCTGCAGAGTAAGCTGAGATGCATGCATAGCCCTCCCTCCCGACCTTTGGCTGCTCAGTGTCAATACTGCAAGCACTCCACTCTTCAGAGCCTCAGCATTTGAATGTGTACAGATGGATCTGGGTAAGTTTCTCTACCCAGAGAGCAAACCTTGAAGAATTCTCCTAAATGATTCAAATGTATGTATGTGTCTGTGCATAACGGTTAAAAGATGCCTCGGCACAGCTTGTGTTGAGCACATTATGAGCACAGGAGCAGGGAGTTACCCCTGTAGTGTGGGAAAAGTTTGGTGCGTGGTTAGAGCCAGCCAAAACCTTGCAGCTGCACCAGCAAGTGCATGCTTGCAATTGGCTCATGTTAAATTATGCATACGTGTCGGTTGGCAATTGGTCCGTTGACCGAATAAGAGGCTTGGGCGATGCCTGCTCAAACCGGAGGAGAGCTGGGACATGCATGAGGAAACATCCGCGTGCATTTCCGAGCCACGAAGGAGGCCTGATCAACCGACAATGACTCCTCGCTGGATTCATCCAACGCCCCAAACCCTGCATGAGTGTGAACTTATGTGTGCCTGAGTTCCTGTTTCAGTTTTGTAACTTCAAGGAACGTGCCTACAGCCTAAGGACTGTAAGTAAAGTTTTTTTTGCTTCCAACAACCTGCGAGTCTAGTGCTCTAATTCCACACGGTAGTCCCTGGAGCATTGGAAAATGCCATGTGCTGGACGCTGCAGAATTGGTAGCACACATCGCTTACCATCAAGTGGGTGGAACGGGTGGAAGAGTTGTGAGCGGTTGCCTTTCACTCAAGGGAGAAAGGGACCCAGCGAAAGAATGGGAAGTAAGCCTCCACCTGAGAGCCTTCGGATGTGTAATGGGGATTGAGCAGGTTCGGTTTAAACCCTGGGAGCAAGGGGGCAGTGAGTCCTAAGCCGAGCAGAAGCCGAGCGAGGAAGATGCGGCTCTCAGTTGAGAGTTCAATCTCTGTACGTGCTGTGTATGGGAGAGCAAAGGACCAGTGATGATAGATGTAAACACGTTACCAGAATCGGGGCAGCCGGAGCTTTCGGAGCTCCACGGAGAAGCGGAGGGAAGCCGCTTCGTATCTGAAGGGACTGTCACGGTGTTAGAGAAGGGGAGAATGCTGCGAGTAATGTTCAGCACGGTCACAACCCTTATTTGGGAAAGGACTGAGTTGGAAGCCTGATTGCGCGCCGTACACGCAGTTAAGCGGGTTGCAGTTGTGAAGAGCCAGACTCCCTTGTCATCACAAGATGGCAGCAAAACGGAAGGGGGCCGCCATGGAAGGGTCGAGAAGGAGGGCGGAGTTCCCCACAGCGGGATGGAAGTAGCGACTCCACCCCTGAATGGCAGGGCGGAAGTAGCGACTCCACCTCAGAAATACCACCACGGCTGGGAAAAAAGAAAAAGGCAGAGCTAACGGTGGCGTGGAAGTAGTGACTCCACCCGAGAGTATCGGGGCAGAAGTAGTGACTCCATCCCGAGACATTCCCACGGGCCTACCCCTGGGTCGTAACCAGAAGGAAACGGGCTTATCCTTAGGCCGTAACCAGGAACCAATGAAAAGCCATCCTGCAACTGAGTCTCGCACCATAAGCAGCGACAGCTTGAGCAGCCACGTACCCTGTGGCAACAACGGGTCAGGTGATGAGTGTGGCCTGCACTAATGCCAGCACTTATCATGTTTGGACCTGGACTGAGATTCAGGCCTTGTGTAAAAGGTCTAGAATAAGAACAGCGGAGATGCTGGCTAAGTGGATCGGACACCTGGTTGTGGAGTTCAGATTTGATTTTTTGGATTGGAATGAGGCAAGATCTTTAGTTAGAGGAGCCTGATGGAGTGGAGGACATGCTGCTGATGTCAGCATGGTCAGGTACAATTATTACTGGCCAATCTTGCTTCCAGCACTTGTTGCAGGTCAAGCCAGCCAGAGAGAACTATGCGTGGCATGAAGGAGGACTATCGAGGGTCAGTGTGGAGCAGATCTTACAAGCAGTCATCGGAGTTTTCTTTTGTACGTGGAACCTGAGACGACACGCACTGGGACTGTCACCAGCCCAGCAGCAGGAACTGTGGCCTTACCGTTACCTGCAAGATCCAGGAGCTGTTCCAGTTACACTGGCAAGTATCGATGTCTGTGTTGAAGTATACGGAGGAAGAGCTGCGGTTATTCTCCGAATTTTGTTGAATCCCTTAGCTGGACAGCCTGCAAGTGATTTCTTGAGGCATTAATCGTGACTGCAAGCCTTGGTAAAGCAGGGTCAAAGAGAGTTTAGCGACCCAGAGCAGCATTGAGCACACGAGTCAACCCTGCGACAATCTCAACCGACGTAGAGGACACCGGAGGACAGCGAAATCTTTAGGTTCCTGATGTGATACTCCAGGCTCACCAAGCAGCAGTTGAGAGTGCTAGGTGATGAGGGTCAATGGAACCTAGCATATGAGATGGGGTTCCAATGCCAAGATGAACCAGATGATAAATCATCTTGTGATAATGATTAATTTTTCTGTCAGTAAGCTAATTCATTTTTTCCCTGAGAATTTCTTTCTCTGCAGGTCTGCCGGAGCATATGCAGACTGGATTGGAGAAGGAAAAAGATTTTTGAGAAGAGTGAATCATCTCTGTGGGTCCGCTAGTAGGTGTGTGCAGACCAGATCAGAGAGAGCATTTTGAGAGAGGAAGAACCTCTGAAAACTGGGATGCGATGATGCCCAGTGAAATGTTGATGATTGAACTGTTCATCACACATATATTAATGTGTAGCTGTGTTTTGTTAGGATATTATTTGATTAGATCTTTGGAGAATGAACTTGCTTCGTTATCCGCTCTTGTTTTTGCTCGTTTGCAATGTAAAAGTGTACAAGAGTATGAATGTGATGTAACTGGTCCGAATGTGCTGCGGACACAACTGTGCCTTTGGCAAGGGGGCATGTCTGTGCATAACGGTCAAGAGATGCCTCGGCACAGCTTATGTTGAGCACATTATGAGCACGGGAGCAGGGAGTTACCCCTGTAGCATGGGAAAACTTTCGGTGCACAGTCAGAGCCTGCCAAAACCTTGCAGCTGCACCAGCGAGTCCATGCTTGTGATTGGCTCACATTAAATTATGCATACGTGTCAGTCTGCAATTGGTCCGCTGACTGAATAAGAGGCTTGGGTGATGCCCGCCTAAACCGGAGGAGATGTGGGACACGCATGAGGAAACATCGACGTGCGTTTCTGAGCTACAAAGGAGGCCTGATCTACCGACAACGACTCCCCACCTGATTCATCTGATGCCCCATACCCTGCATGAGTGTGAGCTTATGTGTGCCTGAGTTCCTGCTTGAGTTTTTGTAACTTCAAGGAACATGCCTACAGTAAAGTTTTTTTTGCTTCCAACAACCTGCGAGTCTAGTGCTCTGATTCCACGCTCCATCAGCGGCCTCATTCCACCAGCATTTCTTGGCCCCACAGTATGCAGGTTAATCTCTAGCCCTGAAATTGATGAGTAGTTGAAGGGACTGGTTTGGAAAGAGGTCATATTGTCTCCTATGCTAAGAGGACTTGTGAGAATATTGAAGGTACTGTTGACATCTAGCTAATAATAAATAATGGAACTATATAATCACTATGATAATTAATCTTGTCAAAATGAGGAGTAGAATACAAAATTCCAATAATCAACAACAAACAAATTAATCAAGGCACAACAAGAAAATAATTTTATTTCTTTCTTCTAAGAAATCTGAAATGTACTTCTGTAGCATAGCAGTTAATATGAAGATGGAAAGAAGGGTTAATTAAACCATTCAAATAAAATCTCATAGAATATAATAAATCCAAGTTTCACAGTTTCTGTAATGTGGTACTGTGCTTGGTGTGCAGTTCATAAAGAGAGGTTTGGGGAGATTTTTTTTTTAAGAGTACACACCTAAAAAAAATGTATTTCTCAAACAATAAACTTTCGCTGTATTTTAAACATATTAACAATGGAGTATGAATTCATATCTTCTTTTGTTCCACACTTTATTAAATACTTTTCTTGTATTTCACCACATTTGTGCTCCTGTAATTTGAGTTAATTATTTTTAATTAAATCATTATTGATCTGAATGACAATACTCTACTCAGTTTAAAATTGATCTAATTTTGTTCAGGAAAGTCTTTCTTGCAAAAGGTAAAACCCATGTAAGGAAGAAAAGGCAATTTTCAGAATGCAGGTTTGTTTCCCTGTGTTTCACTCGAATGCCTTGATAAATAGTCATGTCTTAGGGCCATATTGCTCCCATGCTATTCTCAGTGCATGCAGACAAATCTCACTGACATCAATGGCATTTCATTCTGGTCAAGGCAGTATATGACCCATAATCCCTCACACCCCATTGCTCTCATGGAGAAATAAAGCGAACAGAACTTGTTGTAAAAATCAGTTCATAGCCCTCCATTTTTTTCCATTCTAGAGCTTAGATTTACAGTTGTAGATCAACTGCATGCTATGATTTTGCACTGGTTATGAACCTTTCAAATTATGCTGATCTAACAAATAAGGTAGTAAAATAATATCAGCCTGTGTCCTTTGAGCATCAGAAAATTAGACACGAGGATCATGTTTGTATTCTTACCAATCCACTGCCTGCACTTTGGAGATCCACTGTTAGAATTTATTGTCATTTATGCCCACTTGAGCCTTCTATTAAAAGAGTAGTGGTAGCACGAAGTAGTTGCAACAGTCTTTCTGTAGGCATTTGGTCAATAAGCAAAGGATACCTTCTTCAACACTTTGCAATAGATTTAAAGTCAAGCTGATCTAATACATAAAAAAGCATAACTGAGATAATAGGTAAACTTATACAGCAGTTGCACTACTTTTCAAGTCTCCAGCAATGGAAATGAATAAGGAGTTCTGAGTATACATGTTGTTATCTTGTATCTCTAATTCATGAATTTATATTTTCTAGGCCAGCAGTTCCCATGAGGGTTGTGGGGGCAATGCCAGCAGTGCCTCACACAAAAGATAAGCCATGCCCTGTGCCAAGAGCTCCTCCATCCCTAGGCCACCACCGCCACTGCATTCTGCTTGCCGCAGCAGGTTGTGGAAAACAAAAGCTTGGAACCACTGCTCTAGGCTGTCTTTATTTGGGAGGCTTTCTCTTTTAGAGGTCACCATTAAGCAGTGATATAATTATCCTATGCCATCCCTGTGAAAAGAGAAACTAAGGATGAAGTTATATATTATACTTAAACCATTCTAAATTGGTGAAATAGTAAGTGGAATTAAAGTTAGAATGTGTTATGAGCCATTGCATATTAAGGGTTATTACCATTTTTTGCTTGCTCATCTCTGATTTGCCAATAGGCAACTGGCAGGAAGGGGTATGGATAGGAGCCAGTGTTGAGCCCCAGCCCAAATCTGGGTTTGCGCCCGGAATGCAGACTCCAATATACACACCGGGTGGTGGAAGTCAAAAGAAAAGTTTATTGCTAGCAACAAAAGGTGCAAGTAGAATGATTCAAGCAAGCAAGCACCCTGAATATCATTTCTGGGGTATTTTTATACAGAAGTTTACAAGGTTTCACAAGTGTGCCGTTCATTAATTGGTTACAAGG
>JAGPOW010003395.1:1245985-1313983 GCA_030014935.1 Caiman crocodilus | reverse complement strand
TCCATTCCTTTTTTGGCATAGAGCTGGCTTGGGACACTACGAGGGGTTTGGCTTGTTAGGTGGTGTCATGGGTCACTGCTTGCAATGTGGCTTGCACAGGGCCATGATTGTTCAATTTCTTTTTTGACGATTTGGACGAGGGGGTGAAAAACACCGTTCAAATTTGCTGATGATGATACCAAGATTTGGGTCAAGCTGGGCACACTAGAAGGGAGGGACAACATATAACTGGACCTGGACAGGTTACAGGAGTGGGCAAATGAGAATAGGATGGGATTCAATGCTGACAAGTGCAGGGTACTACACTTGGGCAGTAAGAACCAGCAGCATACCTATAGGCTGGGGAATTCCCTTCTCATCAGCAGAGTGACAGAAAGGGATCTTGGAGTCCCTATCGATTCCAAAATGAACATGGGCTGCCAGTGTGAGGACGTGATCAGTAAGGCTAACCACACCTTGTCATGCATCCACAGATACATCATGAGCAGGGCCAAGGAGGTGATCCTCCCCCTCTATGTGACAATGGTCAGGCCACAGTTGGAGTACTGCATCTAGTTCTGGATACCGCACTTTAGGAGGGATGTGGCCAGCATCGAGAGGGTCCAGAGGAGGGCCACTTGCATGATCAGGGGGCAGCAGGGCAGACCCTATGAGAAAAGGCTACAGGACCTGAACCTGTTCAGCCTTCACAAGAAATGGCTGAGGGGGGGACCTGGTGGCTGTCTATAGACTTAACAGGGGGGACCAGCATGGAATGGGAGACCCTGTTGCCCTGAGCACCTCCCAGAGTAACAAGCAATAATGGCCATAAGTTGATTGAGAGTAGGTTCAGGCTGGACATCAGGAGGTGCTGCTTCACTGTCAGGGCAGCTAGGATCTGGAACCAACTTCCAAGGGAAGTGGTGCTGGCTCTTATCTTGGGGGTCTTTGACAGGAGGCTTGATAATTACCTAGATGGGGTCATATGAGCCCAGTATTCATTCCTGCCCAGAGCAGGGTGTCAGACTTGATGATCTATTCAGGTCCCCTCCGACCCTACGTCTATGAACCTATAAATCTATAAGTTAGCTAAGTAGCATAGCCTAGAATTAATCCTTGCCTTAAGTTGCATAGCTCTGAGATGTTCAAAAGGCATTTAGCATGAGTTAGCAAGTTTTAATATGTAGATGCTCATGCTTTTTGTGTTCTTAATATGGTCTAAGTGTAATGTGTAATTTCACTACACAGGGAGACAAAATTTCCACATGTGGGGGTGTGGCAGGACAAGGTGTGTGCCTGCCACTTTAAGGGCCTGGAGCTGGCCACTGCCAGGTACCTGATGAGGGCAGCCATTTTAGAGGCAAGGGCTGCCTATATAAACAGGGCAGTTTGGCTGCTGGAGGCCAGGCAGCAACATCGCCTGGCTGGAGGGCTGCTGAGACCAACCTGGAGTTAAGGGAAGAGCTGTTGGGGTTGGCAAGAAGGCTCCTGGTCCTGGCCATGACCTGAAACTGCACCCTGCCAGGAGTGGGTGGCCTGGTGGGGCTCTCAGTGGTGCAGGAGCCCCCAGGAAATGCCAGGCCAGTTACTACCCCGGTGAAAGGTGAGCCGGGGTGCCATAACCCCATTGCCCCACCGCCGGGTGGGTAACCCCATTTGGTTTATGTGAAGGGCCCAGAGGGCGGACCCAGACAGCGAGAGAGTGAGGGGCTAGTGACCCAACCCTCGACTGGCCCAGGCTGAGGCCAGGACCATGTTGGTCAGAAGGGCCAGGGGCCCACTGCGAGGAATGCCCAAGAGCTGGAGGCCTGGGGTTCTGACTGGTCTGGAGGTGGTCCAGGGCAAGTGGCTGAAAGTCCTGGGGGGGACAGTACCTGAAAGGGGAAAATGGCTTTGGGGGAACAGCTAGCCCGGAAGAAGCAGGGAGAGGATGCCTGATCAGATGGATCATAGAGAGGGTCTTGTGGGATGATTCTGGGGGCACACATTGTGGGGGCCGGTGACTAGTTGAACATCAGGATGCCATCTGCGAGGCTTGGGCTGCAGTATTGGGGTGGAAAGAGCCGCAGAGAGCACCCCCTGGTATCGGAGCACGAATGGGCAACCTCCCGCTTAATTGACTTCAATCAGTGAACCAATAAAGATCAAGCCGTGGCGGGTGAGAACAGGCAGGCGGTTGGCCCAAGGATGGGTGGGTGGGCTGTGGAGATTGGCCCCAAGAAAGCCCCCTGTAAAAGGGGCATTTTGACACATGCTACGGGATGTGATGCCAGGTGCTTTCCTTAGCAAACCATGCTATTAAAAGCACCCGCGTGTCATGTGGATCAGTGCATCCCTGTGCATCCCTTTACTGAAAAAATGGTGGTGGGGTGTTTGAACTAAAGCTCATCAAACGTGTCTTATTTCAAAGCACCCCGTTGCCATTTTTTCAGCACAGGGATGCACAGGAACACTGATACAAGTGATACAGAAGGCTGCCAGAATGCTTCAGATTCCATGCTTCAGCCAACCTGATTAGTTGAGTCTGCTCTGATGCACTGGATTTCCTAGGACTCCCTGCTTGTCTGTAGGAGCCCTAGGTATATAAATCTGTACACAGGATCTAAATAATTGGCCTAATTTTCAGTAATGGGTAGGGGCACCTGTTCTTTATACTGATGCATATATTATGTCAGATCATCTTGAATCCTAATCCTTGCCTTGATAAAAACAAATGTAGTGAATCAGAATTCTCACCGAGGAAATTCACCATAGCACCATACTGTACTGTACTAACCAAGACAAGCAAGGTCTTCAGATATGAATTAATTCACTTTTTTCATTATATTGAAGCAGAAATTTGATGACCATTTTAAAAAATTTCTATCAGATAGTTGTCTTGGTATTTTCACTAGAAAGCTAACTATATAATGGCAAAATCTGGCTAAAAGTATGTTGCATTAAATTTTAACAATGATGAACATGTTTAAAAAAAGACATTTTATCACTGCATTGTTCATTTTTGGTTTTGCAGAGTATTCTGACTGAAGGAGCAGAATTTTGGTTCACCCACAGGAAATGCAAGCTGCAATAATGTGTAACCAATAAAAGTTCATTACTTTGACTATTAATTGCTAAGGTTTTCACTAAACAGGAAGTATTTCTTGAAACTCGTTGTTTCCAATTCTAGGTATTGATCACAACTTAGTCCAATAATTTCACAACCCAATATTGATCTTTTTTGTTGAAAAATTTTAATTATCACCTTAACAATTTTCCTTAGCACACCTCATTATAATAGTCTAAATTGAATCTCTTCACTCTCACCTTTTCTCATTCTTTCATGAGAGCCTCATCTTTGGAATACTAGCTCCATATATAATGAACAACACCTTTCTCTATCTGGGAGTCTGACTTCTGCAACACCTTGCAGCACGGACATCTTAAAAAAAACTTCAGATAGTTTGGGGATACCAGGTGTGCACCCTCCAATTGTGAGGCTGTAAAGGGATGCAAGGGAGCTGTGCAAGAGAACTTTTAACATGTTAGTTAGTGACATTAGTTCTCAGTTCTTTTCCCCATTGCTGACTGGTGGCTTCTGTGTCTGATCTATACGCTCTACAGTCCTTAGGCTGTAGGCACGTTCCTTGAAGTTACAAAAACTCAAGCAGGAACTCAGGCACACATAAGCTCACACTCACGCAGGGTATGGGGTGTCAGATGAATCCGGTGGGGAGTCATTGTTGGTTGATCAGGCCTCCTTCATGGCTCGGAAACGCATGCGGATGTTTCCTCATGCGTGTCCCAGCTCTCCTCCGGTTTGGGCGAGGCATCTCTTGACCGTTATGCACAGACATGCCCCCTTGCCGAAGGCACAGTTCAGACCGGTTACATCACACTAACACCGTTGTACACGTTTACATTGCAAACGAGCAAAAAAAAGAGTGGACAATGAAGCAAGTTCATTCTCCAAAGATCTAATCAAATAATATCCTAACAAAACACAGCTACACATTAATACATGTGTGATGAACAGTTCAATCATCAACATTTCACTGGGCATCATTGCGTCCCAGTTTTCAAAGGTTCTTCCTCTCTCAAAATGCTCTCTCTGATCTTGTCTGCACACACCTACTAGTGGACCCACAGAGATGATTCACTCTTCTCAAAAATCTTTTTCCTTCTCCAATCCAGTCTGCATATGCTCTGGCAGACCTGCAGAGAAAGAAATTCTCAGGGAAAAAATGAATTAGCTTACTGACAGAAAAATTAATCATTATCACAAGATGATTTATCATCTGGTTTATCTTGGCATTGGAACCCCATCTCATAGGCCAGGTTCCATTGGCCCTCATCGCCTAGCACTCTCAACTGCTGCTTGGTGAGCCTGGAGTATCGCATCAGGAACCTAAAGATTTCGCGGTCCTCCGGTGTCCTCTACGTCGGTTGAGATTGTCGCAGGGTTGACTCGTGTGCTCGATGCTGCTCTGGGTCGCTGAACTCTCTATGACCCAGCTTTACCAAGGCTTGCAGTCGCGATTACTGCCTCAAGAAATCACTTGCAGGCTGTCCGGCTAAGGGATTCAACAAAATTCGGAGAATAACTGCAGCTCTTCCTCCATATACTTGCCAGCGTAACTGGAACAGCTCCCGGCTCTTGCAGGTAACGGTGAGGCCACAGTTCCTGCTGCTGGGCTTGTGACAGTGAGTGTCCCAGTGATCCCAGTGAGTGTCGTCTCAGGTTCCACGTACAAAAGAAAACTCCAATGATTGCTTGTATGATCTGCTCCACACTGACCCTCAATGGTCCTCCTTCATGTCACGCATAGGCTTTCTGGCTGGCTTGACCTGCAACAAGTGCTGGAAGCAAGATTGGCCAGTAAAAATTGTACCTGACCATGCTGACATCAGCAGCATGTCCTCCACTCCATCAGGCTCATCTAACTAAAGATCTTGCCTCATTCTGATTCTCAAAATCAGATCCAAACTCCACAACCAGGCGTCCGATCCATATAGCCAGCGTTTCCACTGTTCTTATTCTAGGCCTTTTACACAAGGCCTGAATCTCAGTCCAGGTCCAAACATGATAAGTGCTGGCAGTAGTGCAGGCCGCACTCATCACCTGACCCGTTGTTGCCACAGGGTACGTGGCTGCTCGAGCTGTTGCTGCATCTGGTGAGAGACTCAGTTGCAGGATGCTTTTCATTGGTTCCTGGTTATGGCCCAAGGATAAGCCCGCGGGAATGTCTCGGGATGGAGTCACTACTTCCACCCCGATACTCTGGGGTGGAGTTGCTACGTCCACCACACCATTAGCTCTGCCTTTTTCTTTTTCCCAACCATGGCAGTATTTCTGGGGTGGAGTCGCTACTTCTGCCCCACCATGGGGAACTCCGCCCTCCTTCTCGACCCTTCCATGGCGGCCCCCTTCCGTTTTGCTGCCATCTTGCGATGACGGGGGATTCTGACTCTCCACAGCTGCAATCCGCTTAACTGCGTGTACGGCGCACAATCGGGCTTCCAACTCAGTCCTTTCCCGAATAAGGGTTGTGACCGTGCTGAACATTACTCACAGCATTCTCCCCTTCTCTAACACCGTGACAGTCCCTTCACTCCTCCGCTTCTCCATGGAGCTCCAAAAGCTCCGGCTGCCCCGATTCCGGTAACAGGATGTTTACATCTATCAGCGCTGGTCCTTTGCTCTCCCTCACACAGAGCATACAGCGAGCGAACTCCCGACTGAGAACCGCGTCTTCCTCGCTCGGCTTCTGCTTGGCTGAGGACTCACTTCCCCCTTGCTCTCAGGGTTTAAACCGAACCCGCTCACTCCCCATTACACATCTGAAGGCTCTCGGGTGGAGGCTTACTTCCCATTCTTTCGCTGGGTCCCCTTCTCCCTCAAGTGAAAGGCAACCGCTCACAACTCCTCCACCCATTCCACCCACTTGATGGTAAGCGATGTGTGCTACCAATTCTGTGGCATCCAGCACGTGGCATTTTCCAGCGCACCAGGGACAACCCTCAACTAATTCCAGCTCCATCACATCTTCCCGGCATACTGAGAATCCTGTTTGTGATGCCATGTGGGGGCGAAGAAACGCTGGTGGAAAGCAAAAAAACCCCTTTACTTACAGACGTTAGGCTGTAGGCACGTTCCTTGAAGTTACAAAAACTCAAGCAGGAACTCAGGCACACATAAGCTCACACTCATGCAGGGTATGGGGCGTTGGATGAATCCGGCAGGGAGTCGTTGTCGGTTGATCAGGCCTCCTTCGTGGCTCGGATGTTTCCTCATGCGTGTCCCAGCTCTCCTCCGGTTTGGGTGGGCATAGCCCAAGCCTCTTTTTCGGTCAACGGACCAATTGCCGACCGACATGTATGCATAATTTAACGTGAGCCAATCACAAGCATGCTCTCACTGGTGCAGTTGCAAGGTTTTGGCGGGCTCTGACCATGCACTGAAACTTTTCCCGCGCTACAGGGTTAACTCCCTGCTCCCGTGCTCATAATGTGCTCAACACAAGCTGTGCCGAGGCATCTCTTAACTGTTTTGCACAGACACTGGCAATTAAGAGAAAAGAGAAAGTGTCCATTTACACCTGCTGCATTTTCTTCAGCTGTTAGATGTCTGTTCATTCTGCATAGTTTGCAGAACAAAGAAGGAAACACAGGGAATGAATTCTTGCCATTATTGACAAATAGAGGGCCAATGAAGTTCTCAGGTACTAGTAGATGTCTTGGGGGCCAGTTTCACTCAAATGAAGCCACTGAATTTGTCTGTATGATTCTTTCAATTACATATCACAGCTCGTTTCCAATAGGGCTGATTGAACATAAGCATATTTTAAATCACCTGATTGCTATGGCATTCTCAGGTCTCACAAACATGCATTAGTAGTTGTTTTTGACCATTATTTGCAGCAGGATGAACATTAGGGAACTACCAAAAAACAGAAATGCGTGAACTAAATTTTGGAGTAAATAAATGTATCTTAGGGCTGAACTGAAAATGTGCATTCTGTCAACTATGTTAAGGGGACTCTGCCTTGCTTTCTCTTTTATATTTTTTCCTAACCTATGAAAGACAATTGATTAAACAGAGAGCGTAGGGTCCTCAGACTTCATTAGATTCTTAACCTCCAACCAGTCAGTATTACAATACAGTATCTAACGGTCTGGATATTTTTTCCCTCGGAATGAATGTTCATAATTCCCACTGCTTTTACAGGGAATTGTGCATGCACATAGGGAAAATGGAGCCTTTAGTTATGGATATGAGAGATGGGCATTATAAAGATAAATTTATCTAAGCCAGTAATAACCTAAGTTTGAAGTAATAACAGTGCTAAATAATGGTATTTCTAAAGTGTTGAACATATTAGCTGCAGTTCAGATCCAATTTAACTGGCATTTTCCTATGATTTTACATAATCTTTTAAGCTGTTTTTCAGTTACATAACAGTAATCTACAGTGTCATGAATTGCTCATACTTCACCATAATTAAGGCACTCAAGTCCTGATTTATCAGAATTGTCTATTCAAATAGATACAATAAGAATCTGCTGATTAAAGCATAATTGCAACAGAAAGAGGGAAACTCCTATGTGGAATATGGCTGTCTAAGGTGTATTATCACTGACAAACAGAAATTAGGGTGGTCCCAAGCAAATGGATTCTTTCCTTGTGAAAAAAAGTGATAGGAAACATAATGTGTTTCTGAACAAATGTGGCTTTTCCCTTCAAAAGGTGTATTTTAGTATATCCCTTTATGCAACAGGGAGAAGCTTTATGCTGCATAAGGCCTTTCAGAATTGGGTTTCCAGATTGTTCAGGAGGGTGCTTTCCATACATTTTCATTCTGCATAGTTTCCATGGTTTATGAAAGTTTCTTTCCCCTTGATTTAAAGCAATCGTAATGACTTCTATTGTTAGAAATTATCCACACAGTTGTAGCCTAATGGTTTGCAATCTAAGGCATTTTGAATGAAAGGCAAGTAGAATTTGTTCCAACTGTTAAAACCATTTTGCCAAAAAGAGATTGATTTTCTGTGTAGCAGATATCCTCTTTGGAAAAGAAAAATCCTGTAGTATCTTGATATAAAATATGAAAAGCTTTAATAACATGCTTCAGTTGCTTGTGTCTGCTTTGCAAGTGTTCTGCTTTGCACGGGTCTTTGAAACTTTGCCTTCCCAAAGATATGGTTGCGTGTATCTCTGATATAAGCTATTTAATCCTTACAATGCAATGGAATTTGGTACTGACAAAAATTATGAATGAATACAGATTTTTTTTTTCATGTATAGACATTTAAAAAGTGAATTTGATCCCAAGAAAAAAAAGTGACAGATCTCCAAAGTGACATAGCATGAAGAGTAGTAATGTAAATTTTTGTATTCTGTTGTTCTTCTCTATGTGTGCTAAACATGAATTACTGATATTAATTAGGTTCTTTTACTACTAAGTTTTTCTGAAGATGTCAATTGTTATAATGCTTTTTGGGGAGGTGATGGAAGGGGTACTGGACAAGTAATCAGATAGGACATACAGGAACAAATAACACCAGGAACAGTGAGCAGGCTAAGAAACAAGGGAGTTTGAGCAGGACTCCTGCTTGGGATAGGAGCAGGAAACTGTATTTGCGTGGGAAGAGGGTTTGTGAGTGCTGGTGAGTGGGGAGTTCTGCCTGGTTTGGGCTTCGTGGTAGAGCTTCAGTTTGGGAGTCATCCCTATGCAACAGAAAAATGGATGGTTAAATAGCAATCCCTTCAATAAGTTGAAAGTAAAAATTAATCCTATAAAAAAGGGGAAACTTAGTCATATTACTAGAGAAGAATACAAGTGGTGTTTGAGCATGCAGGAAGAAAATAGGGAAGGCCAAGAGACAATATGAGATGCAGCTCACAAAGTGGAACAGGATCATTCCCCCGGGAGTGGCTGTGATGCCCCCTGATGGCTGTGCATCTCCTAGGACACCTTCCCTTTCCTCTCTCCTGCCACACCTTTGTTAGAATACTTTAATTATGAAACAGGAAATTTCCCAAGGGTCCTGGAGCAAGCCCTTTTCATTTTTTTGGCCAATAGGTTCCTCTGGGACCATGCTTGTCCTGATTCTGCCTTCAAGCACTAAGTAGGCCTTCCTAGGCCATCCATGTCCCAAGGCACCTGACACCTAAGGGCTACTCATGGCTTCCTTTTTACCTCTATGACCATGTCCATGCCCCACAAGTGTTACCAGTTATGTCAGGCCTCCACACCTTATTGGGATTTCACCCTTCCCAGCTTTGGCCCCCTTTCTCTGTCTGGCCCCTAGCCTAGTCCCATTGCAGCAGACCTGGCTTCTGGGCCCCAGCCCTTGTCTTGGCCCTCATGAACTTAGGTTCCTGTCCCTGGTCACTGCTTCGATTTGGCTTTGGGCCCTGGTGCTGGTCTCTGCCCATCTTGATCTTTGCTCCCCTGCCTTCCCAGCATCAGGCCCACTTAGCTGCCTTTTTCCTGCCTCAGCAGACTTGATCCCTCATGTGCTTTGATCTTTGTGGCTTGAGTCCCTGCCCTTGACAGGGCTCTAAGTCTCTATGCACCCCTCAAGCACTCTCTGTATCCTCCTCATCACCCCTTATAGCCAATCCCAGGATGATGATCTAAAGCTTAAACAAAAATACTAACCCATTAGCTACAATTAAAACTACCCCCACACTGGGTCATACTTTCCTATAAGTCTTTACTTGTAGCTCCTAGGGTAGCTTTGGTGCCAGTCTGTTGCCTCTCTTGTAGCCATTTTCTCCAGAGCTCTTCTCACTGCTGCCTATAGAGACAGATTGACTGCCTGGTCCAAGGCACTGGCCTTATATTTCTCCTCTGCCCTGCCTCTTCATGTCAGGTGGCTCTCCCCCAACTCAAAGGGCCCTTTGTTGGCCTAATGACCAGACTGATATTCCTTTAGCTCAGCTGCTTATGGTTCTGTCCAGAGGCCTGCCCTGACATGGCACAGCTTACTCTTCTACAACTATTCCTTGAGAGAGTTACTCCCCCAGGGGCAGTCTCTATCTGTGTGGCTACAAGTCTGCCTGACTGAATGGTAGCTATCTCACTAGCAGTTAGCCTGCTTCCTGCTGTCAATCCATCCAGAGCCAGTCTAGCCTGCTACAGCTTCCTCTTAAAGGAATGGGAGGCCTCTGGTGCCCTGTTACACATGTAAAAGGCAATAAAAGGTTCCTACAAATATGTCAAGAGTAATAGGAAGACCAAAGAAATAGTAGGTTCCATATGCAATTCATAAGGCAATCTAATTAAGGATGATGAAGAGAAAGCTGAAGTAGAGAAAAATGCCTTCAGTTACTTCAGTTTTCACAAATAAGGACAGCTAACAGATAATAAGCATAGTTGGATGGGATACACCCCAAGGTACTAAAGGAATATGATGAGGTAATTTCAGAGCCATTGGCTCTTTGAGAACTCATGAAGATCAGGTGAGATCCTAGATGACTAGAAAAGGATAACTATAGTGTCCATCTTTAAGAAAGGGAAAAAGAAGGATCTAGGGAAATTACAGATCAGTCAGTCTGACCTCTATACCTGGAAATATCATGAAGTAAGTCTTCAAAGAATCTCCAGAGGAGAATAAGGTAAAACCAACATGGGTTCACTAAAAGCAAATCATGCCAGACCAACCTGATTTCCTTCTATGATAAGATGATAGACTTGGTGGATGAGGGGAGATGCAGTCTCCCAAAACATTCTCAGTAACAAGGTAAGGAAATACTAACTTGATTGAGAAGGATGTTGATGGATTGAAAAAAGTCCAGAACAGAGCAACAAAAATTATTAGAAGCCTGGAACGCATGATTTATGAGGAAAAGCTGAAAGAAGCAGGTTTATTTAGTCTGGAGAAGAGAAGACCAATAAGGGATTTGATCACTGTCTTCAAATACCTGAAATGTGATTATAGAGATGAGATTTTCTCAATGGCTGTAGGGGACAGGACTAGGAGCAGTGACCTCAAACTGAATCAAGAGAAATTTAGGCTGGAGATAAGGAGGGTCTTTCTGACTATGAATAGTTAAGCATTAGAACAGGCTACTTAGAAAAGCTATGAAAACTCCACCCCTGGAAAATTTCAGGAGGAGCTTGGACTGATATTTGTCTAGGATATTTTAGTCAAGGATGATCCTGCTTTGAGCAGAGAACTGGATTAGATGACCTTGTGATGTTCCTTACAGCTCTATTTTCCTATGAACCTATGTTATTATATTACTGTGAGAAAAATCAAGACAGACAAAGTTGGGTCTATATGCTGTGATTTGCTGAACAGTCTCTTTCTCATCACATGGCTAGGGCATTCAGTAATTTTCAGTACTGTAAGTAGGGTTGCAGTGTTGTTGTAGCTATGATGGGAGTACCAAGGGTTTGGTGGGTTTTGGAGAGAGGGGTTGCTTAGTTGTATAGTTGGGAGAGAGATGTTGGAAAAGTTTCAGACGCAAAGTTGCTGCAGACATCCATGACAAACAGGAAAGGAATCTCCTGATTTTGATAGCAGAAAAGGAGGTAATATATCTCTACCCCACAGTAGTGAATTCCCCTGTTGCACTACAGAACTACACGTCCCAAAGTGTCCTGCACTTACTGGGAGCATCTGCACATGCCATTAATACGAAGCAATAAACTCCAGAGCATATTGCAATAAAGTCTAGCATGTTGTGCTGGAGTTTATTGCTTCCAGGCACAACACTTAAATATGAGTCCAGGACTACAGTATTTTAAAGCAGGTTGTAGCATCCCCAGCTAGCAGGGAGCCTGGGGGGTCAGTGTGCCAGCTTGGGGCTGTTCTGACCCAGCTCAGCATTCTGTGTAGGGGTTTACTGGGGCACAAGGGTGCTCCAGTGTTGGGCTAACCAGTAGGCAGTCCTTCATTGAAGCACTTTCATGCCAGTCAGCCAGCTCAGTGTCTACATGTACATTACTATGCTTGAAAAAACTCCAAAGCAGGATAGTACTTGTGTTTACAAGTGCTAACCTGCTGCAGAGTGTATTAGTTTCCTGAAGCCTAATAGGGCTGCATGTGTAGACACCAAGATGTTCAACTTTGCAGTAAATGTCTCATGTAGATATGGCCAATGACATTTACTATACCTCTGCTTGCTGCTGGGACTGGACCTAGACCTGGAAAGTACAGATAAAGCAGGGATCCAGGGTGAGGCACCTTCTCCCAGTACATTCTGGAGCTTCTGCTCTCTTTGGCGTTGCCTCAGCTTGTGCCCTACACACCCACCCATGCTTACACTACTGGTTATTTCTGGTTATTTCACCTGTGATGAACATGATACAGTCATTCTGCTTACTCAGCTACCATACATTGCATTGGTATGAAAGGTTAAGTTCACTAACTGAATCAGAACTGGAAAATTTAAGAAATGGATGTGCTCTGTATTAAGGAGAAGCCAAATGCCTTGTACTTTGCAACAGGTCTTCTAAAGATGGGATTATGTTATGAAAGCTGCCTTCTTTCCTCTAAAGGAAATGCTTTAATTATATTTTTATGTGAGGTGAAATTTGCATGTACTGAAATATGAGATGCTGCAGCAGGGAGAGCATAGGGATATGAGGCACTGGGTCCTTCCTTACTGACTTTCTTAAATTTCCTTCCTGAGCTCGGAGAAAAGCAAATGAAGTACTCATTTAGGGAAGTGAGGGGAAATAGTGGAACAGACAGCACTGTGGAATAAGCAACTTTATTGTTGCATCTTGGGTTGAACATCTAGTCAATATCAGAGACCCTGCAGGTTGGTTTACATTAGGAGGATATATTGTTGATATTAATCAAGTGTACTTTTTGGTGAAGTGTTTATTCTTTAAACTTTTTAGGTAACTTGAAATTTGATTACAGCCCAGTTTCTTTTTTGCTGATTAGCCCCATTAATCAAACTGAGAGATTCAGTATTGCCAATAACAAAGATTTTTAAAGTATATTTTTTTCTCCTAGATAACCTTAACCATGTAGAACAACTTATATTCATGATAACAAACCTCCTTACGTGTCATCGCACAAATAAATTCCACTCCAAGGTATTGGAGTAATTCAACATAGAAGTTGATGCTAAGTTTTAATTTGCTTTTCAGCTCATTATTATAGCTAGATCTGGAGGAAAAAAACAGACAATATACTATAGAGGACAATGTAGCTGATGGTGGTTTCTGGATGATTCAACAGTCATTAATTTGATGTTACTTCTTACAACTGCAAAAAGTGTTTACATTCAGCTTTGCTTTGTTTCTGATTCTTTAGGGAGAAAATAAATTCTAGAAACCTGGTGTAAGAAACTATCCAACAGTTCCATAGAATCTAAACATCCAAACACCTATGCAAGAGCTTAGGTTTAAATATGAAAATAACTCTATTCTTCAATAAGTACTGGACCCCTTCATGTACGTATAGGTACACAATAACAAATTCATACACATGTGGAAAACAAACATGTTAAGGAAACCACACATCTGAAAAGGGAATAGAGAAAATATGTAAATTATATCTTTCCTCCATGGGCCAACTAGGACTTTATCTACCAAGCTTTGAAAAAAAATGCCTATACATTGTACATAATTACTTGATATAATTAAAAATATTGCCTAATTACATATACAAAATACACCAAAGAATCTGTCCTAATTACTGTGTACATTTGCCTGCGAGAATGGATTGCTCCAGTTTAGTCTCTAAGGTAAAAATGTAAATGCTTTAAAAATAACCTAATTGTATTTTTTCTTACATTTACATCTCATTACAGACAATGAAGAAATGTACTTTTAGTTAAAAATAAAAACATATTTACCTAAGCAAATCCATTTTTTTTGGAAACTATAGGATTCTTTAAAATATTTTATCTTTATCCATGAAGTTGTAGTGTCTCAAAACCGCTGTTTCTAGCTCAGAGAAGCATAACCTCTTTAAAAAATATCTGAATAATTAAGTCTTAATTGGATTGCTTTGCAAAAGAAATATTTATATGCTTCTGGGGCACGTGGCCATGTAAACAAATTAACCACCCCCCAAAAGGAATGATAGATTCTAGAACTAAGGGATTAAGCAGGGATAGTTAAAATAAAGAGGAAAAAACCCTAACAGTCTCTGAATGAAAGGTGCAAACCATATCATGAAAACCTTTGCATGTATTAAAATTCCTACAGAAATTAATACAGCTGCCTGCATGAATAAATATTTAAAGGGTTGGTTCCTGCTGAGTAAGCAGAGATTTGTGTAAATGTGCTTTTCTCTTTTTATGCAGCATGCACCTATTGTTAATCATTTTAACATGGGCATTTAAATCAATTTATTTTCAGTCTAGAAAGAAGTAATGGTATATCTTGTCTATTGTCACAAGAAGTAATCAAATAAATTGAAATCTTCTGACAAGTCACATTTTTTATTTTTATCCTCCAAATAAGAGTGCTTGAGGAAATATTCATGACCTGTTAACCATCTAAACTATGAAGATCTAATATTTTTCATAAAAATGTGCAGTAGGTTCCTTCAAAAAAATCCTAATAATTTAGATGAATAATAGAGAGGAGGAAAGGACTACTAGTAAAGTATGGTATAAATAATTCCCTGCAGTTGATATGACATCTAGCATTCATAGTTTCTTCCTTACTGATTAATATCTGATCAGCAGGACTGAAAGATATCTACTTGAGGTTTCGCCCTCCCCACTCCCCATGAAAATAGAATGTCAAATTCCACAAAAACCTATTCTGTCTGAAATATTTATTTTTTGGATATCCTTGTCAACCATGAAATAAATGAATTATTAAAAAAAAAGTTCTTAAATCTCTTTCTTCTGACTTCATCTGGAACTATTTGGAAAATGACCTTGAGAAAATAACATTACTATAAACTGAGGTACGCTATGGTTGATAAAATATAGATTACAAGAAACAAAAAACAAAGCAAAAGAGACCATTAGACAAGAAATAAATAATTATAATTATTCATGTAATGTCTTCATTTAAGTATATTCCATGGAGTATTAATGATTTCCAATTGTTCTATAAGAGCACTAATGCATAGTGTGCATTGTGTGACCAGTTTTGTCCTGTTGTTGCCTTGTGCCCTCTCTGTGTCCAGATGTAGTAATAATTTCAAAGATAAGTCTTTGATTCCTGATTTCATAATGATTTCAAAAGAAATTCTTCACTTATGACATTTATTTACCTTACTTACAAATAATGGGGGGCAGGAAGGATGGGTGCTTACTTTTACATTTAGATCAAAGGACTTGGACAAACATGAACTTTATACTAGTGTGAAAAAGCAGTGAACCAATGATGTGAGCCCCTAAACCAATGTGATGTTGCTCAATCTGGTAGAAAATTACCCAGGAAAGAATTGGATGTAAAATGTTACTGATGTACATTACATCACGCTGGATTTCATATGTGCACATGCATCCCAAGATAGCCATTTGCTAAAAGTAAAAGATTATTACTTGCTCCTCTGCCACCTAGCACAGGAGCTCAATAGTAGCTACCTTCTGTATGAGCTGACTGGGAGAGCTGAATGCCTGTCTATCTTACATGCCATTGCAATTTGCAATTTATTTCTATACTTTCTATACTATTTTACATTTACGTCAGTATATATGCCTCTCTCAACTGCTTAATTATTACCATGATAAACAAGCAAATTATAGCTGTATGATAATTGTTGATACTAGATTTTTATAGGGAACACTTTAATTTCCTCTTAAGTTCTTGGAAGAATTCCAAGATTGAAATTCTGATTGACATATATTTTATTATTTCTTTACTTTTCTGTTCTTTTGTGAGCCATTATTAAAATTGTGAAAATGATTATTGTGATTTTTTTCCCCCAACTCCATGAGGAACTCCAGTGCACAACTTTTAAAAAGCAATCATGCCTTGGCATAATCTAATTCTCTCCATAAATGGGTCCCCTTGAAAGCAGGACTTTTTTGTTCTTGTGGATTTTTCTATTGATTTTATTATCTGCATTGTCCCAGTGCATTGTTGGAATGATGGGTTATGGTTAGTCAGAATGCCTACGTTATACTTGTTGATAAACATGAAGGTCATTCAGGACTTGAACTGGAAGTACATGTGAACTGAGAAAACATGTGAGAATCCTGAGGAAGTATTTGGCAGAAGGGGGTTGCTCATTCAGAAGTCTCCTGAACTTGATGCTATTCTCTAGCTGGGCAGTAGTTACATGGGTACATACAAATGTTACATTTAGATCAACCTTTCAGAGGGCTTAAGTCACCCCAAAAATGGCATGCTAGTTCTAAATTACTTCACTCCAGGAGATGAAACTAATTTTAGATTACACTGGGTTAATCTGATCTAAAATGGGTTAACCCAACTGGTCTATTTCATACTTGCATGCATTCACAGCACAACCCAGGGCTGGAAAAGCTCAGTTACTCAACCCAAACTTGAGGCTGTGCTGTTCCTACCCAGCTATTTTTCATCCCCTGACTACCCATTTCACAGACCCACCAGTCCTCACCTTGGACCCACCAGAACCCCTGGATATGCCAGCCCTTTTCCCTGAGTCCTAACAACCCCTTTCCTCTGCAAGTTACTTACCTCAGCTGCCTGCATTGCTCCCAGCAGCGGTGGACACCTGCACACACCACTCCCAAATTAGGTTTAGGCAGCTAAAGTAAATTGCCAAACCTTAAATTGGGTTCTAAAAATGCTTGTTTACATCCAATATGTGGCAATCAAGTATGTAATATCAGAGCCCACTCTGGAAAAAGAGGTAAGATAGAAATGCTAAGGAGAAGGACATGGAGTAATTATGTGCTCTCCACAGAAAGCACAACAGTTCATGGCTATACCTATCTGAGTTAACTTTGATGGCACAACATCTGATAGGAAAAGCAGAAACACAGTTTCCAGTGAATTGTGACAGTAGGGTCAGTAGGTATACCTGTGATCCTGGCAGGTGAAATGGCAGAACAACAATTCACAAATATCTCCATAGATGCATTGCAAAACTCACGAGTCTCCTTTCCCATCTAGGGTTCTTGCTTCAGCAGTTACCACTGAATATGATAGAAATATGTAATATTGATAAGGATGCAGTTGAAGAATGAATCTGTGATCTTGCTGGAGTGTAGAGATGTATAAAATTCTTCAGTTTTAACAGGAAAGGAAACATTCCTGTTATGTAATTAAGTATATACCTATCCAAAGATTCTGATCAGTAACACATGCTTCTAAGTTTCAATAGAGCAATGGACATAGCACACAACTTGCTGGTTAACAGATTTATCCAAAGCCCATATAATTGAAATAAAAAAGATATCTACCACATTCAGGGCCCAAATGGGAAACTAGTGATGCCGTTAAAAACATTCATACGGACACTGAACATCAATCTGTAGCATGACTGGAGGAATAGAACTGAGGAAATAGAATTACACTTTCAAATGCTGCCATGGCTAAAATGAAAAATTTGCATTCTTATCTGTACCTGAACTACTAACTGCCTCCAGCCAGCACCAGGGAAATGTATTCGGACACTTCATTTTCTATTATTGCTGTATTTACTCATCATTCTCTGAGTTTCAAAAAATTTCTGCCTTTGATCCTTTTGACCCTTTCTGATTGTGGCTTTCTTGCTTTCAAGACTTTATCAGCTGAGTGTTACTTTGCCTGTCATAGAGGGAAGCCATAATTCTTTCTACACCTGTTCCTAAAAGATTTGTTAATTGTACTGAGCAGGACCTGAGCCTAACTAAACATTAAAAGCACTGGCTTTGTCAAATATACTTAGAAAGGAGAGTTTATAGATCACTTCTGATGACGAGAGAGAGAATAGAATAGTTGGCATAAATTACCTTGAATTGTGACCCCCCAGGCTGAGTTGCATGGTTGCTCATGAGCCTCCCTTTTGGAAAAATGCCAAAGGACTAGGCAAGCATACTTAACAAAGACTCCCTGATATTGTTACTAAGATCTCAAAGGGAACCTGGATATGGGGAGTCATACTCATACTTGGCAGGAAAAATGCTGAGGAGGCAAAAATGCTGAGAAACTAAGCTATGCTAAATTCCAATTCCTTTTAGGAAAATGTAAAGGGCCTTCCAGAATTACCTCATTTTGTGTGTTTTCATTTTTGCAGCACTTTACACCTTCAGAATGGAAAAGCATTGAAAAGGCTATTACATTTTACACACTTTGGTAAATTTGCAGCATTATGTAAATAATAGATGTCAGACAATATGTGATCATGATTTAATATGGGATCATGAAGCATGAGGTTCTGATCCTTACTCTCAGTCAGGGGGATCAAACATATGGCCTGCTCCTTCCAGCTTCTGGGTCTTCTGACAGGTTAGGGAATTCAAAGGTTGGGGTAATAGTGGTGGATGGGTGGAGGTCAGAGCCTACTATAGAATTTGAGGTTACAGGGTCCCATCAGGCATGACTGTAGCAGGGTGGGTACTCAGGGTCGGGCCTTCCTTGGCCTGCTTACCTGTTCTGGGGCAGTATGCCCAAAATCTCGCTTGCCACAACTTGTTTTAAAATAAACTGTTAAATGAGGATGGCTGCCCATTTTAACGCCCAATGTTCAGGGTAATACACATGAGTCTGACCTCTCCTTATTGTGTCCCATGCCTTACAGATTTCATCCATATTATTACTGTGCCTCACACCATGACTGGTGCTCCTGTGCCTCACTGGTCCTCTAACTCCCCACTGGAGTAGACAGTCATTGTTCTCTCACACCGGCAGATCTTAGTAAATATTACAAACATGGCCTCTGGCCCAACTATAACCTCAGGTATCCATAGACTTACCTGGGACTGGTTGGCCCCCTTCTCTGGGGTTGCACATTTAAGTCAATTTCACATGGGGGCTGGCCAATGTGCTGCACTTCAAGTCACTCTTGCACCCCCTACTCAGCACACCCCTGGTGCAGCTCTTAAGGCCTGCATAATCAGGCCCTACTCTACACCAAAAATGAACAGTGCTTTGGGTTATCCTTGTGCACCCTACTCTGTGCAGGACACCTTCTCTTTACTTACTACTCTTCCCCTCCAGCCCTGCAATCAGGGCAAATAAAGCTCAGGTGTCCAGAGATATGCCTAGCCCCTAGTTCCTATCAGGGTCTTGTATTCCGTGAGGCTCAGCCATCCAGGGACATGCCTGGCCCCCACTTTCTATTGGGGTATTGTACCCCCTGGAGCTCAGGTGTGTGGACATGTGCCTGGCCCTGACCTTGGGTAACCCACCAGGGTGTGGGAGCTAGGGTTAGTAAGGTGCCCCTACCCACCTTTCACTAAGAAGGATACTGGCCTGGCATTTCTGGGGAACTGCCCCACAATGGGCAGTTCCATCAGGCCATCCTTCCCCAGCAGGGTACAGATTTCAGTCAGACCCAGGACCAGGAGCCTCCTGCCATTCCCATAACTCCTGCCCTTGCCTCCAGAGTGTTCTGAGCAGCAGCTGAACTGGGTGTTGTTCTTTAGCTGCTTGCTGCATACTGCTGCCACGGCACTGAGGGCCTGGACCAAAAATGGAGACTTTTCAGCCATCACCTTCAATCCTAGGGCCCTCTTGCATTCAGGTGTCTGCCTCATTAGAGCTAGCTGGCACTTTCCTGATGTCCTGCTGAGTGCTGTAATAGCCCCTTAAAGTGTGTTCTCCCACAATGGCTGTTGTTCACAGGGATGTGAAAGAGGGTTCCAAAACACTATTGCTCACTCTGCAGCTACTTCTCTTGCCACGCTGTTCATGTTGGCTAGGGACAGACATTACACATAAACTAGTTTAAGTGATCAAAAACTAGTTTAAACCTGTAACAGAAAGAAAGTTCAGTACACATAAACCAGTTTGAAAATGGCTGAAACAGGTTTGAGATAAACCTTATCGAATGTAGTATCAGACTTACCTGATTTGGGTCAAATCGGTTTATGCAATGTATGTCCCAGATCCCTTGCTGGTTTAAGATAAGCCAGATTTCCCCAGCATCCTGGCATGATGTCTGGGCTCGGTGCTGGAGCTCCAGCAGAGACTTGCAAGCACAGAACATCTGCTTGGCTTCTCCCTACTCAGCAGGGATTACTTCCTCCACCCATCTGCTTACTGCAGACACCTCAGCATTAGCTAACAGACCACAAACTAGCTACAGTTAATGCTGTGGGAGACAAAAAAGGCGGACAGGATTTTTGGAGCTAATCAACAGGTAGCTTAATGTTTTTCCTTGGAAAAGCTATTAAAGAAGAACTTGGAGAGAGGTTTTATGTTTTTACTGGGTTGATACACACTGAGTTAGGGGTGGTAAACATTTCCTGCTCAGGCTAGGAGGAAATAATTAAAGCATGCTGCCTGGGCCTGGCCAGACCAGACCCCCACTCAGCTCAGCACTATAGAAACAGTGCCCCCCCCAACCCAGCTTCTAGCCTGAGCCACTTCAAGCATGTGCCTGCATTTCTAGAATGAAAAGAGAATGTCTGCCCACCTCCAAATCAGCTCAAGCTTCACAGGTTAAACTAACCTGCAAAGATTGAATCAATTCAGGTTTTTTTAATGTCTGTCTCTAGCCCTTATGACCAATTAGCTGTCACCATTTCCCTACTGTCTCCAGCACTTGTTCCACAACTACAAGGTCCCTGTCCAGCTCACAAGTAACCCCATAGTCCAGATCCAGCCTGGGGGGCTGCAGAGAAAGTTTCACATTCCTATTCTAAGTAATTGTTAGGTGTTTTATATTTAGTAGTTACCAGTTTGGGAACTGGAGCTGGACCTCCTGAACATCCCTACCAAGAAGGGAACATAATTGTTCAATTGAGACCAGTTCTTAGCACACCAGCTGGGACTGTATGATAGAAGAATGTGTGAGATTTAAGTGAGTAATGCTTGCTGAAAATTTTCCAAGAATTCTTGTTGTTATTGTGCTGGTTAGGAAAGAAGGACTATTTGCAAATGAGATTTTTTTTTTTTAAACTGGAAAATCATATTATCTTTACGGTAAAACTAAAACATATCTTTTTGGTAAAAAACTGAAAACGTTTAATTGAAAAAAAGAGAAAAAAGTGAAGAGAAACCTTTTGTAAGAGATATATGAAGGAAAACTTTCCAAAATGTAAGCCAGAAGGTATATGTGCATTTAGTGAAATGTGCAGGGGTGGGGAATTCTATGATTTATTAACAATAAAGTATTTTATAAACATAATATATTAATAGAGGTACTTGTATCCCAAAGTCCTCCTATGGCTTTGATTTTGCCACTGTCAAGAATACTGGACACATATACATGTGCAGCAAGGCTCTTCTGACATACTGTAATTACAGTGCATGGTAATTACCGTGCTCCAGCAGAATCCAGCATCAGGTATATCAACATCCCATCACTGAAAAATGGTGGCAGAAGTGTTTTAACTAAAGCTTAAATACCTCTGCCACCATTTTTGAGCATGGAGGTGCTGATACATAATCTGGGAACTCCCGCCCCTCCCCCCCCCCACTCCTGGAGCACATGTATAAATATGCCCATAGGTGCTCATATTGTAAGTTGTACTATTAGGGTCTATATAACAGTAATGAAGCAGGTTGCCTTCTGAGGAAACTTACTTGGAGGCAGAGCTAGTAAAAAATATAATTTCAACTGGTTTTCATCAGAAGAATTGTTTTTTGACCAAATACAATTTTTTTACACACACAAAAAAAACTGTCTTCTGTGGGAAACCTTGCATTTTATTAGCAACATTGTGTTTTGTGAGAATTGTAGTTCAGGTGCTTCATACTCCCTGGGTGCATCTACATGTTCATGAATGCACAGTTGTTACTGCGTATTTAGTTTAGTATTCGCTTAATGAAGTACTAAATAATAATGCAGTAGTGGTGGCATGTTTTTTTTAATGATGCTTACTGTGCAGTTGCATTTTAGCATGTTTTTTGGCTGCACTCTATTGTGCAGTGTTATTAGACTACTGTGCATTGTCTCTTGTAGCTGCACCCCCTTTCTCCTGCAGTCCAGGATCTTTAGTCAGACTACATCTCCTGTAATACACTATGTCTGAAGGATTTTCAAGACTCATCTTCCTTGCCAAGAGAGAACAAAGTGGTGAATCATGAAAGATGTAGTACTGTCTGAGAACGAAGCCTATAAAGGGGAATGAGTGCTAAGGTATACAAACTACAGTTCCTGAGGCATAGTAGTGCAGTTTTGAATGCCCGTACTTTAGCCAAAATATTTCACTGAATAGTCAATTTTCCCCAAAAGAGTTTGAATAAAATAGAGGATGGAATTTTATATTGTCCATTTTTCAGGAGGGAAAGGAGAGGGAAAAAAAACTATTTTCCACTATTTCTCCTTATATGCTTTGGGCTGCCTAAGGCATTCATGCTGAAAAAATATATTAAGTCCAATTATTCACTACCATGGATGATTATAAATCTCTCTTCAAATGAGTTTTAAAAACTAAATTCAAAACCAAATCCTTAGTTTCTTAAAAAATTGTTGCAGATGTTGCACCATTTTGATCACGAAGAAGTTTTGAGTACAAGGAGTATTTTCAAATTGCCTGATGTGTTAATTTCTAGCTTCAATTTTTTTATTTTAAGGACATATTTTTATTTATAAAATGTTGAGAATCCTCTTTCTTTTAGTTTTAATACTTCAGGACACATACTATCACACAATAACTGCATTCAGTAACACTTCAGAACAAAAAATTTTATCCAGAAGTATACTAGAAATTCTTAGCCATTCAAGCACCTGATACTGTGAGAGAAAAAGGGGTCAGACATTTACTGTAGATCAGCTATTTTGTCATAACTCCTTTGTGTACTGTCTAAGCTCTCTGCAGTACATGAAAAATAACTTAGGGCAGCTTTGCCATCAGCAATTAAGGGCTAGCTTCCATCTACCCTGGGGTAAGAATGTACACCCAGGTAGTTACTGAAGAACAGCTGTCACACAGTAAATTCCCATTTCCTTTACCTCATGGTAACTAATTCATGTGCACATGCATCATGCCAGTATACTATGCAACCAACACAGATGATCCCCAGACACAGAATCACTCTGTGCCTGCAAAATTAAATGCATAGTGGCTCTTAAGTCAGTTAAATAAGAGTAAAATGTAATTACTATACAGAACAGTAACTGTAGGAGATGACAAAACAAGTATATTTCAATACAAAAAGTATAATTAATTAAGCCAGCAATAGAACAGAAGCATGAAATTATCCACAATAGACGCCTACATTAAGCCTAGCCTCTGGAGCACAGCAGTTTTGTGTATCTGAGAATGTTTCTTTAATTATTGAAATGCTCATTAAATTATGCCAGCACTTCCAAAAAAAACCAGACTGAAGTTATAATGGAAGTGTGGTTCAAAACAACAACAACAACATCAAAACTAGAGTGCACTTTGGAAATAAAATACTTTGTGAACAATGGCATTTCCTTACAGAACAGATTTATCCTGTTTATATCCAGAGACATTTCCTTTCCTTTCTGTTTCGGTTTGAACAGTAAATAAAGAGATGTTACTGCTTTCTATTCTTGATAGTGGAAAAACTCCTACTGACTTGGAATTAAATTGTAAAGTGGATTAATTTTTGGCTCAGTCCTTGTCATCAGATTTTTAACTAAGTTCCAGTTTCAATCTTTGGCTGAGCATGCATGAGCAAGAAAAACACTTGAGTTTTAGGGCTGTGTGATGCTACAGTTGCTGATTCGATTCGGTGGCCAAATCTCCAAATCTGAATCAAATCAAGAGACCCTTTAATCTCTCCAAATCAAATCAGAACTCTCTGAATTGATTTGAAGAGATTCAGAGAGATTTGATGATTCAGACATAGACACAGCTTTATGTTTTTTTCTATATACCTTAAGGTACCAGCTGGCTTGTGAACTCTAAAACGGTGGACCAGATGGAACGTTCTGCATGAACATGGGAGGCAAGGGGGATCACCTGAACACTTGGCAGTGGACCCAGAAGTGGACCAGAAGCAGTTCTGGTCCACTTCCAGGTCCACCATAGAATGCGTGGGAGACCTTTCCCCCCCACACCTGGCTCAGCGACTGGTGCCTTCTGGGTCTGGGGTGGCACCTGGGGTCCCCTGTGGCTGATCATTGAGCCTGGGGTTGCTGAGGGGGAATCCCTTGTGTGCTCAGCAGCAGACCCCCCCCCATGCTCCTGTGGGACGCTCCATCCACCCCACCATCTCAGCATTCACTAGCTGAGACTGGTACCTTAAGGTATGTAGAAAAAACATTTAAAGCTGTGTCTATGGCCGAATTGCTGATTCTTTGAGTCAGCATCGAATTTTCAGATTTGGATTCAGTCGAATCAAATTGGGACAGTGATCTGAATCAACTAATCGAATCACTGTCCCCCAGTTTGGGCTGAATCCAAATCTGAGTGGAATACGGCCCATTTTGCACACCCCTACTGAATTTTTCTCTCAACATTTAAGCTGATATTGTAGCCCCAGCTTCCAAAGTTTATTTGTTTTTTTAAATTTGAGCCACCCTGAACTGGACTGGCCACTAGTCTTTTAACCAAACCAGGCAATGCAGTAGTATACATCTTTGCATCTGTCATAGTTTCAGTCTGGGAACAGCATAATAAAGAATCACAATAGATCACATATATATCTACAGTTATATACAACTGTAGACCCTTGGAGGTAAGGAAAATGTGAGGGTTTTTTAAAGCTTACTACAATTAAGTAAATATCTCTATATATCAAAATGTCTGTAAATTAACATAAAAAACAAGTGCACTTCAGTAGGTAAATCAAAAGATCAGTGCGTCATATTAGTACATGAACTACAATTAAAAAAACATTAACTTTGCGACACCAATTGAAAAGGCCAGCTAAATGCATATTAGGAAAATGTGATGCCCTGGACCTCAATGATTATCCACGATAACATGAATTAAGAGTTGAGTATCCACCTTTGAACTTCCTAACCCTGACAAATGGGATTTACATTTTAAAACATTTGAAATTGAAGATTAAATATGTCCTATCACATAATCATGCTAAAATTTTATATGAGTGTAATATTGTTCCCTACAATATATTTTCCAGGACTTTGTCCAGTTTAGCTATTAGTTCCTAAAGTTTACATATATACGTATATACATACTTCTAAAAAAGCCTTTATAGACTTCTAAAAAGCATCTGAAAATTCATTAGATTTTTTTAATTCTAGGCTCAACTTTTTTTGGGAAAGATGTATAACAAAAATTTCCTATGCTTCAGAAAGGCCTTGTTCAATTTACCTTGAACAAATTTAAGACTATCCATTTCTGCAGACTGTACAGACAACCTTTAACTTAGAAATAACAATATTCAAAGAGTCCATATGCAAAAGTTCTAGTTTAAAATTAAAGACAGTTATTTTGAGAGGTGCCTCTCCAAAATAATTAAATAATTGTTTGTTAATAAATGTTAAGTGACTAATATGTAAGTACAGTCTTTTAAGCATGGGCACAATTTATGCGTTCATTATTCTACAAATACTTTTTATTAGTTTCTTGTTACTACTATGTAAAGAGAAATGGTCCCCTTTAATCAAATGATCATAATGTAATAGAAAAAGATAGGGTCAGAGAAGACAATTCATAATAGTTGTTACTGGGTGTATCTACTTTCACTCTTTATTGTGGAGTTGGCTAATTAGCTCTGCAGTGAAGAGCTGCTGTCTACACATGTGCTGATATTAGGACATACTAAATTGATTATCTCCACCATATGATAGTACTGTCAGGTACTCCATCTTACAATGGAGTAATTTACTGTGCTGCAATGTACATAAGGATGGTGACCAGGAAAGCATTGCTTTGAACCGGTGGGCACATCTACATGTGTCCTTAAAGTGTCATTGTTACTGTGCCATCATTTGTTACTTCCTCCTTTTGGAAGTATGCCATACGCAGAGGGAGAAAAAATGATTTGGAGGGCCGAAGCATGCGTGTGCATGTGGGTGTGTGCTCCCCCCAACCCAGTCTGTGGCAGAGAGGAGGGGGCTGGGGTGGTAGATGGAGGCCCCCACAGTAAGGGAGAGAGTGGAGCAAAGGCAGAGCCTGGGGTGAAAGGGGCCCTGGCCGGGCCAGGTGGTGGGACAATCAAAGCCCAAGTGGCTCATTCAGGGGCATGGGGGAGCTCCCACTGCTGTGTGCACCCCAGCAGAGGTGCTAGGGATACATATTCCCCTGATCTGTGCATGGGGCAGAGGCAGTTGCCACTGCGCTTTGTGGCCCTGCTGCAGCTGTCCCAGGAGCAGTGTGACATCATGTACCTGCTGCCACTAGGCTGCGCCCACCCAGAGGCAGGACACATGTGGTGTTGTGCCACTCATGAGATAGCTGCACTGGGGCACAAAGTGCAGCATGCAGCAGCAGCCATCTCTCCCAGTGCAAAGATTCAGGGGGGGATTATGTGCCCCCCAGGCCTCTGCCATGGCACACACAATGGCAGGAGCCCCCTGCTCCACTGGAAAAGCTTTCTGGGCTCTGATTGTTCCACCACCCAGCTTGGCTGCGGCCCCATTCACCCCAGCCCATGCCTATGCCTTACTGCCTTCCTCACCATGAGGGCCTCAATCTGCCCTCCCCCTGCATCCCATCCCCTTCCCTTTCACAGAATAGACAGACTGATACTTGCCAGCTGTGCTGGGCAGACAGTTATCCACATGCCAGGTTGCAATCTTGGCTGTGTGTGTGCCCCTCCCCACTTCTGTTGTAGCTGCTCAGAGCCCACAGCTCGGCTGCCTTATGGCCCTACCCACTGCTCTGCATTTGGAGGGCCTGAGCCTTCTAAGCCTTCTGCCACCTATGGAAGTACCAAATGATGGTGCAGTAACAGCCTGTATTGTGCTGTACCAATGGCTCATGGTTATTTTTAGCCCCTATGCTAAACCCATAGCAACACTCTATAATGAGGGAACACATTAGTATGGCAACATAGCTGTGGCATCACTGTTGGTGTCTGCAGATGCTACATCACCATAGTGCACTGATGGCAATGTAGCATCATGTGTAGATGTGCCCAGGGTGGAGCAGCCCTGGACTGACAGCAGGTTTGGGGGGGTCAGCCACATGGCTCTGCAGTTTTGGCACTCCCATGCCCTAGGCAGCCCCTCCATCACCCGAAACCAACACCTGGAGTCTGAGGTTGACTCCCTGAGGCACTCCTCTCCAACTCAAAGTACTTCTGTCCTGGGTACATGTTTAGATGCTGCACCCAGAAGCAAGGTAGTCCAGAGCAAACAGCTCCAATGTTTATCATGTCACATTAAGTAGCTGCATAGATGTACCCACTGCATAGTACAGCAATCTGCATTTAATATCTAATGTTCTAAACTCATTAAATTTCTTCAGTAATTCATTTAAGATCCAAATGAAGAAGCTTAAAATGTTATCACAAAATGTACTTTCACGATATTCCCACAAATCCCATAGCTATCTAATTCCATAGTTATCTACATGCCAATGCACAAAAAGTTATATATATGGACTCATATTATGTATGTAAAATATATGCACCTTAAATAAAAAAGGTAGTAAGGAAAAGAAGTTGCCATTTACACTGAATACACCAAGTTTATATCTCTTAGTGCCATGTTAACTAGTTGGCTCCTGGAGCTCTTAGCCCCTGGATTCTTTGCACATTAAACAAAAGTCAACTTAAAATTATGTCACTCTAGGGCAGCTTTATTTTTAAGCCATTTTACCCAGTTAATGTTCCATTACTATGTGGCCATTCCCCACAGATGAGTTGCCCAAGTTGCAGTCCTTCAGCACCCAGGATGCAGTGTTCCCTACCCCACCCTCCTGTTCTGTGTGGACAAACTTTCCACCCTCTAAACTCTGCTTCTCAGGTGGTGGTTCTGGCACCAAGTCAGCTCCCCCTCCCACCCTTGAAAATGTGACTTTCCCATGCACTTCTAGGGAGCGCATGCCATCTGCAGAGTACATGTTGCAGGGGATCAAGAGGTTAAGGAGTGGGATCTAGTAGGGGTGGTGATAGGGGGAACCAGGTAGAGAGCTAGATTGGGTCCCCATGTGCTGGGGCTTCCTTCTTGGGGAGGGGCAGTAGCTGCCCCAGAAGTATCTTCCCTCACTGTTCCCACATCCCAACCACCCCAGGAAACACAACCAGCAGCCTACACACTCCAGTCCCAAATCCCAATTTGTTAAGACATGAGCCCTTCTTTAATTTACTGCCTCTTTACATAAAGTGTTTATTTATTACTGATTTTTATATTATTTTTCATTAGTTGACTGCTTTCATTTCACCCTACCCCATTTCCTTTCTACCTCCCCTGTCATTACCCACCCCATCCCATTAACTCTTCTCCAAGCCTCATACTTCCACACTCTCCTTTACCCCACCTATTCAGTACACACCCTTAGCTACAACAAGTCCTAGATCACCAGGTCCAGAGTTTATATGTTTTAGGGTCATGTAGTGCCAATTCACAGTGGTAGGTCCTACTTAGGCTCCTGCTTGCCAGTCTCTAGCAGCCAGTCACAGCTGTGCAGGTGGGGAATAGTCAGAGAAGATTTTTAGCCTTTATGTGTTACTGCTCCAAACTCAAGCTGGCAGTAACATGGATCAGCATTTGAGCAGCTCAAAGTTTAAAGAGTAACAAGGTCCTTAGGGAGATTAGAACCTTAAAAATTAAAACCAACATTTTCAATCACTGAGGTATGCTAAAAATTAGTGTAGTCAGTTTATAAATAAAGTTCTGTTAGTAAATGCACCTATATTTTTGAGGAAAGGTTTACTTTGTTACATTTACAAGTTGAATATCACAGGAAATCATCTCTTTGTAAGTCATAAACCAATGCAGTAGCAAATCATGTCATTTGTCTTGACCACAATCACCCTGCTATGCTTATTCTGTTTGGTTTTTATTGATTGGCAATTTACAGAGTGGACTGGCAAAGTGAACTTCAAGTTTTCTGGTGAACATTTAAGTAAAGGTTCAGGCTGTTTTCATAATCACATCCTGAGCTCCTTCTAAGGGAATCACCCAGAGCCAGAATTGTGTTAATTTGGATATGCCCTTTAGCAAATGAGAAACCTGGATTAACAAATGATAAACCTTTTGGTAGAGATACTAATACACAATATTAATTCCTTGTGAAATATAAGGATTTGTATTAAATGTAAAACAATGGCTTGTTGAGCATGGATTGGAATGCTGAATATTTAAGAATGACTGACTCATAGGATCATAGAGAAGTAGGGGTAGAAGAGACCTCCAGAGGTTATCTTGTCCAACCTCCTGCTTAAGGCAGGATCATTCCTATCCAAACCATCCAACTTGATAAAAGACCTCCTACAAAGCCAGTTGAAATCAATGTGAAAACTGACACAAACTTTGGATGTGGCACTAGATGAGAAATTGATAGTGTCTTGTCAATTGACAGGGCATGATTACCAGAATACTGGCTTTGAGCAACCAAAACCAGTAAAAGGTCAGAAACAACAGGCAAGTTGAAACGTCACAAAGCATGGGTCATAGTGAACATTTTTTTAACAGAAAGTTTCATGTCGAATACATTTTAAACACATAACTTTTAAGAAAAAGCAAGCTATATTTGCTTTTACCTAATAGTTCAGGAAAAAGAGGTCTTAGACTTCTTTGCCTGTGATTAACAATAGTTGTCTGCTTCAGGATATTCTAAATGCCTTTTAATGTTAGAAATGTGCAGTTAAATTAAATAGTTTCAATACTGTCAGTGTGCGAGTAGGTGTCTTATGTTCACTGCTATCTTCATTACTAGTGCAAAGCTCAATACGTCCTCCCTAAAACAAAGAGTATGCTGTTTGATTGCAAATAATACCCAGCTTTCAGTCTTGCCACTCAAACTGACATAAATCAGGTTAAACAGTGTCAGTCAGGTGGCTTCATGACAGCCAAATCTTCAAAAAAATTGACATTTCATTCTATGCTAGAAAATAATACATTTCATTGAATGACTAGTGCAGTTAAAAACAGTGGCTGATCCTTTGAAACTGGGCTTAGACAACTTTGTGACATCTTTTGTAAAGAAGGAAAACCTGCCCAATGAAGAGTTCCTCAACGTGTATAGTACCTCTCAGAAGGACACATCAACCTCAAGGTATATAATAATAAAAATACTATAAGGATACACAAGAATGCTGGGACCATGCTGCTTATCATTGTCCTTGGCTGGTTTCAAATGGGATGGTGGTGTATTTGTCTTCTCCTCAATGTGGAACCAGTAGGAACACCGTTTTTTAAAAAAGAAGAGAAGAAAATGAAAAACATCTTTCTTACTCTTAGTGCCTTTTTTAACTGTTGCCAAGTCCTTGGGTAGCACAGTTGCTTAAGAAACAACTGTAACATGATATTGTCTTAATCCTTTCTCCTTCTGTGAAGGAAAAATAAACAGTATTGTGGGGCATGCTATCTCCCCTTACAGCCATCTGGTGTGCTGAAAGGCTGCCTATGAACAAAGATAGGAAAGATAGCCATATGTGACTGAACTGAGAAAGAAAGTTTATGGTGGAGGAAATAGATTTATAAGCTATTCCTAGATGGCAAATTATACTACCCCTACCATGCAGGCATGAGTGATCAGGTATAGTTATATACACGTTAGCTTGCTTGTGCAATTTAAGCTATTTTCCATATTTCATTTTAGTTTGCTGAGAAGATACTTCAACTATGGAAGGAAAAGAAAAGCAAAAATATAAGATGGGAGATAATTGGCTAGTCCATAACAATTATAAGAAGGATTAACTCAGGCACCTGAATCACAGATGAAATCCATGACCCAGTGCAGTGATTCTTGGTTACTAAAGAACATGAGCCAAACTTACTTAACTCTTCTTGAATTAACTGTGCAATGCAATTGCTTGAAATTCAACTGAAACAGCAAATACTTTATCAAGATTGTCTAATGAATCACAATGAATGTAATAAACATTTCTATTGCCTTTAATAGAAATGCTAATCAGGTTTGGGCCTCCATGAGCACGTCTACGTATTCATTAATGTGCTTTAGGTAATGCACATTAAATCTAGTATCTCTATGGTGAGATACTAGAAAAATGTGCATTAGCCTATTTTAATATTAATTGGCTAAAGGACATAGTTTTTTGTGATGCTTTAATGCTTATTGAAATTGGCTAATGCACATTAAAGAGCATGTGTAGATGTGCCTACCATTGTTCATCATTTACAAGGATAGAGCAGCCAACACTGATATGGAATATTTAACCATAAGTATATAGTTAAAGTGTGGTAAAATATTGGCTCATATTTTATTTACTGAAAGATGTGAATGCCAGTCAACCAAAACTGGTCATAGATTTCTATCAATTTTGCTGACTAGTTTGTTCTGAAAATAATACTGAAGAATGAAAAACTTAAGAATCCTTCCAGAATTGTGAAAGTTCATCTGCTACCTTTTTCCTACTTATTTAGCTTGGTGAGCTCTTTTTGGAGCTCCTTTCCTTCAGCATAACACCTGACTTTGATATCATCTGTGAACTTGAAGATTTCACTCTGCACTCCCATGTCCAGGTTATTGATGAAAATGTTGTGCAAATTTGGGATCAGCACAGATCCCTGTGGGACCCCATGTTTGACCTCCCTCCATCCTGAAAATTGATGATTTAGCCCTACCTTGGTTCCTATTTTTTATCCAGCTCTCAATCCATGAAAAAATCCCCTTCCCTCCAATACTGTGGCAACACAGTTCTATCTATGATCAATCTATATATTCCAACTCTCTTAAATGAAGGGAAATAGAGAACTCTTCCAACTGTAAACCACTCTGTAATAAAACTTACCTGTCTGGCTGGCTATCATTATGGCCTATCTACATCAATGGAATAAATTCTTCACAATCAGTAATGAAATACACAGGGCAATGTATATAATATAGTCTTTGAAATTAATACATCGGACAAATATATGTGAAGAATAGTGCCTCTCTTACTCTAGTCAAAATAATTTCTATTTATGCACTATAAAGGAATTTAACTTGAAGAAATATTTTTGTCATGGCAGGAATTAAAAATTTAACAATGTATGCTGTTTCCTTCATCTTGAATCATTAACATTTCAGAAGTGACCAAAACATTCTGCTCTGCTTATTAGCTTCAGCAAGAAGACAAGTGTTGCTTCTGATGTACTTTCCTGAAATTGAATCAGTCAAGTAGCTCTGCTACTGATTCATCTACAAAGAAATATTATTTTGCAAAGTAAAACCTTGCAACTTCTGAAATGTGTCATGTTATATATCTTATGCTCTTGGTGAAATCTATATTGCAAAAGCAAAGAAAATCCTATGCATATTGGATAGGAAGTACAATATAGCAGTCATAAAGTGTTGGATAGAATTTAGTAGGGCTTGCAAGGAAAAAGAATATTCTATCATATATCTATCAATACAGTCACTAATATGGACTACAATTATTTCAGTATGTGATTGGGTAAAGAATTTTGGGGGTTTTGAAGGGAGAAGATACTAGAAATAAAAATGTTGGAGAATGAACTGAGATGAAAAGTGGACTTCTAGTAAGATCTCTGTCAGGGACAGTTCTGCTTCCCCCTCCCCCTATCCCCCAACAAATAATTTAAAATTTACCTAGCAAAAAAATACACAATAAAAGGGATTAATTTATTTTGTAACCAGTTGAGAAGGGATATAAAACAATTCAGACTAGTTTAAATCATAGTTTTATGAAGAAAGTAGTCAATATAATTGGGTTATACATGGAAAAATAAATTATATACAGCAGATGCCTCATAAATAAGTAAAGTTATTAATTTTTTCTATGCCTTTTAAATACATGTTAACATTTGTATTTAAAAGGCATAGAAAAAAATAATAACTTGAGATGTTTGCATTAGGATGGGGTTATGACGGAACTAGGAAATATTCGAGAATATAATTCCAGTTGCTCAAGAAACTATAATTCTACCTAGACAAAACTACACTGGGCCACAAAAAAAGATGTAGAGGAAGTCATAAACCAATAAACAAACAAACAAATAAATGAATAACCAAGAAAGAATGGTGGGCAATGAACATATGTTAAAATATATGGACCGTAATCAGAAATGCCAAAGGAAAAAATTGTCAATTAAATCTGAGACATCATTTAAAGCCTTTTAAAGACAAGATAATCCTTGTATTAGGTCCATTTCTAGATATAGGGGTAAAACTGTAAATAGTAATTTTCAGAACAAGGCAGAAAGATTGAATCTCTGCTCTCTCTTTCAAATAAATGAGGAGGATATATGTGTCCCATACAATACCTTTAGAACAGAACTTTTCGCCATCTTTAACAAAGGAGGATGTGAAATTACATCGGCTAAAAATAACTAAATAAATCAGGACTGGAAGTAGTACACCTGGGTACATGTGACATTGTAGGCAGACTAATTAGCATAGGGGCTTGTTAATTTCTAAGAAGTCATGTAAAATTAGATAAATTCCAAAGGAATGGAAAAGTGCGAATATATTTCCATGACTGAAGAAATTTAAGGGAGATGACAATTTGTTTTACAAAGCAGAGACTTGGGGAGGGAAGCCATTATGAACTTTCATTGCTACACTATTGCAAAATGGCCTAATGCATCCTTGCAGGTGTTAAAAAGGAAGAATACCAAGTAAATCAGAGCAGAGATATTCATCTTTCTACACAAGATTTTGAAGATCACCTTTAGAATACAGGAAACCCTTGGTATATGCAGGTTCAGCATTCACGTTTTCATATATTTGTGAATGCCAAACCTGCATTTTAAATACATTTGAAACACTTACCAGACCTCCTCGGAAGCTCCGCACTTGCTGCCACCAGACTGCCACCACTGCAGTTCTGCTGGAGCTGCCAGAGCTGTCCACCCCACAGCCACCGGGGGATCATGGGAACGTATCTCCAGCTAATGGCGAGGGTCACCCGTACAGTATTCAGTACTGATGTCTACAATTCAGGAAGGATGGAGAAATACAAGAGAATTCAAAGGGCTACTAATACGTTTCGGAGTGTGGAAACTAAACCTCACATAATATTTAAGGAGATCAACTAGTTCAGCTTTTGATAGAAAAGGTTAAAAAGTAACTTTATAGATAATGCCATGCTAAAGACTGTGAGGACTTGCTATATTTTCTGAGAAAGACATAAGGAATTATATTTGGAACCTGATGATACACAAAGTTGACATTTAAATGAGTTGAAATTTCCTGACAGGGATATCATTAAACACTGGAAATATTTTCTAGGGGGGGGGGGTTACATTTACCTCCACTTAGAGTCTTTACAATCAGATAGTATATTCTTTACAAAGGTAGGCTGTAATCCAGTAAAAACAAAACACAACCAACCAATCAAACAATGACACAAACAAATACATTGTTGCTTTTGGGGAATAGGTGGGATTTGGGTTATTTGATCATTGTGGTCTTTTCTGGCTTTGGAAAACATGACTCTGAATCCTCTATACATTTTCCTTTTTCATGGGCCTTGGAAGATGAGGATTATCTTCATTCCTTACAATACATTCAAGATACAACCAAATGCCTTGCTTCAGAGCTTCAGCTGGTTACTGCTGGGGACAAAAAGAAAGTCATTTAGAAGATCATCAGTGGGATAAAAAGGATGAGGAAGGAGCTCAGATCTGAAGTTTTCAATGGTTTGTATGCTCATGTGGCTTGTATGTGTTGGTAAGCATTTCCACAACACCTTTCTCAAATGCTGGGCTTTAGATTAATTTGGAGTAAGTTGCAATGAAATTCTTTGTTTGCAAATGACCCCTTGCTTAAGAAGCCTGTTTCAAGGATCTCGTTAGTGACCCAAGAGACCAGCAGAAGGATTCTGTTTTCATTCATACCTTCCGAGGGCAAAAAATAAATTACAATATCTAACTCTAACTCCTACATGGTGCAATCAAAACCTGGAAACAGTATAGGTATGCTTGCATGATGCCAAGGATGATTTGATTGTCCCTGCTGAGTGACTGGAACCAATTAGCCCATCCTATTACCACATGAATGGTTAGGTGTAGAAACACATGCAGAGATGCACAGCATGTGTTTGAAGGTGATGCCTTACTATTGAAACAATGACAGAATAAAAGAATGCAGGTAAGAAAGGGGAGCTGCTGCCACAGGGCTTACTGAAGGTGATTGCCCAAAATGAGGAGAAGATTTAGGCAGAATTGCATAGATTTATCCCAAGTGGCAGGAACATCGGGAAGCAATACACAAATCTAATCAAAACCTAGTCACATAGGAGTAAGACCATTAATCAGAGGACTAACGCTTTTGGGAGGCATAGAAGTCAAATCAAAGGAAGGAGACAAATCTAGACTGGCTTCCATGCTTTCCTAAATACCTATAATGTATGCTTTGGTATTACCAGTAGCGAAGGTGGAAGATTAAAGAGTTGTTTTTATGACATATTTAAACATCAAAGGCTATATATTATGCCATGTGGTAGAGAGCTGAATAAATTGTGAAAATAAACTGCTATTCTCCCCGCATTTTAAACAAATAGGCTGATGCTCTTTTTACTCACAAAGCTGTGCTGTCAGGGTTCTTTTCAGGGTTGTCAGGTGTCTCTTTTGAGTACCATATTGTTTTTGATATTTAATTTATACCTCGAGGTGTCCAATTGCACAGCTCTGCTGTTGTACCAGTGAAAACAGCAGGAAATGTCATGTGGCCATAAATATTTTCTTACTTCTGTAATCTGTCATGAATGGCTATTAAAGAGGTATGTGACAGCTTTAGGGTGAAAAACTGCCTGAGGAATAAAATTCTCCAGTTTGTATTTTTGCTTTTGGAAATTTTTATAAATTTGCAAGTTAAATAAGGGATTAAAATGGTATCTTCTCCTCTCCCCACTACTTTTTCTGATATCAGGGTTAGCAGCTGTCAGTTTTCTGAATATTTGTGAAAAACACACAACCCACATTAACAATTACATTTCTTATTTTTTAATTGGTTTCTAGTTATAGAATACATAATATCTGTAAAAGCAACCACACCCTTAAACCCATCATTTTAAGTAATTGCCCCAGCCTATGCTAAAATTCATCCTCATCTTTTTTTAGAAGACGCCTTATATGAAACAACTTATTTTAGGCACGGTCTTGAATGTCTCATTAAGTTAAGCTACACCTACTTTTATATATACACTATATTATTAGGGATAATAGAATTTTTTTCTGATGAAGCAGTGGATTTCTTGAAAATTGATATGCATGTCCATAAGCAGAAGTTCTATTAAGCTAGTATATACTAGCGGTTGATATTATAAGTTGAAGCAAGTGTAATTGTTAATAATCATTAATATAATTTTATTCTTACTGTGTCAAAGTCACCCTTGCTAAACCTCCCTACATTCTACTCATTTTTCCATTTTTTTAAACATTTTGTAGTAACAGTTTGCTCCAGTTTTAAAACCTCAATCTAAAGGGTAACATTTTAACAATGTCCATAATTATTTTCATGAAAATATAAATATTTAATAGATGGAAAGTAACTTATTCACAAAACAGTAATAGTATGGCATAATACTGACTCTAACCAGTCCCCATTATATTAGTTGTTAGGTTGGTCATTATCTGTGTTGGAAATTTTGCTAGGGTACGTTGATATCTTACTTATGGACATTTTGTCTGTAGCTGGGAGAAAGATATCTCTGTTTAATCCAGACCTGTTTTGGATTAAAACCTCCAATATGGTTTTATTTGAATTTTGTTCCTATCAAAGGTGACAAAGGTTGCTGAATTACAGCTCTGAAAATCACCAATTTCCATTTTTTTCCTCTGCCCCTCAATTTCCTATTCCTACATCCTGTAACATGGCATAATTTATCATGCTTAAATGTTAAACTAGTTATAAAATGAAATTGCCAGGTAATTTTCAGCAGTGTAACAAGCATGATATTTTTCTCAGATTCCATCATGTACTCATCTGGCACTACTCTGATATTTAGGACCTCAGGGATAAAACTGCCAACACACAAGAGGTTGACCACAGGCAAGATATGATTATATCTTATTTTTAATGCACATTTTTTAGATGGGCTGTAGATAGTTCTGGGAGTATTTTCTAATATCTGTTATTTATATGAACCTGCAGAATATCATCATGATGCAGTGATCCAGTTTCCATATGCAGATTCACAGAGAGCTATACACATATTCACACAGAGTTCTGATGCTACAATTGTGAGGAACATTTTCTAATATTTCCCTTGTAATCAGTGAGTATTAGAATAAAAAGCAGTTCAGGCCAGAATGAACAGTTTTCATCTGAAAAAATGAAGATAATAGAAGTTTACATGTGAGTAAAAACAACAAGCTGGCATACACCCAGTTATAGTAAACTGGCAATGCATATAGCACTTAAAGGGATAAAGCCTTCAGTTGTATGAGTAAAATAGCATAATTCTGGGCAAAAAATAAGTTATTAAATAGTTTAATCAAAATGCCTTCTCTGACAATCTTTTTGTTTTCTTAGATAATCTGCCTGCCCAATAGAAGTGACATCCTGTCTCTTGATGTCGTTGGCTAATTATAGGACAGGTTAGGATTTCAGCCATGACCAATCAGGTACCCCTGCATATTGTTCCATTATGCAGTCTTTTTTGTTTGTTTCACATTTAAGATATGTGCTTGCCCCAGTTCTAAAAGCTTAACATTTTAAGAATGATTTTAATTTCCATGAATGCAGCCATTAGGCATTAGGTAGAATGCTTATGAACACATTTATAGTTGGATGTGATGATGAATTTAAACCAACAAAATTTGTGCTTTAAATGTGGGCAGGTGGAGGTTATGATCTCAGTGGGGTTGGGGGAGTGTTATAGGTTTCATTTCTAAATTGATTAACTTCCAGGATGGACAGATGCTATTTGAACAGAAATTCTCACAAGATAAAATATTTCCAAATTACACTTAGACGGCAAGAACATTTTTGAAGCACTTTCTGAAATGTCTTCCCTCTCACTCTCAAACAGCAGTACCCTGCTCCTCACCTCATGAGCGACTGGTGCCTTCTGACTCTTGGGCAGGGAGCACCAGTAGCCAATCACTGACCCCGGAAGCACCAGCAGCAAAACCTGAAGTACCTCCAGCAAAACTAGAAGTGCTACCAGCACTTCTCATGGGGGGCACCAGCCAGTGCTCCCCACTCCCTACCTGTCAAGGGCCAGTCTCAGCGGGGGCATGTGCCCCCCCTATGTCCCCACTAAATGTCACCTATGCCCCACCCCTTGCTGGTGCCCCTCACTTCCAACCCAGAGCCCCCTGGTACTACCAGTGCCCTACACACCCAACCCACAGTCACCCATCCCATCCCCTGTGCCCCTCACTCCTGATCCATAGCCCCATGGTCCCCTCCCAGCCCTGCTAGTGCCCCTTACTCCTGGCCTGAAGCCCTCTGCCCTGCCCCCAGCCCTGCTGATGCCCTTCTCTGCTGACCAATAGACCCCTGCCTTCCCCAGCCCTGCTGCTGAAACTCTCAACCTCTTTCTCTCTCTCTCGTGCCAAGCCCACACAAGAAGCACATGACCCCAGACAGCCAATCACCTTGCCCGCTGCTCCCAGCCCCAAGCAACCATCCCAGGAAAGCAGAAAACCTGGACATTTCATTTTATTTTTAAAAACCCAGATGCAGCACAGGGGTCCAAAAAAGAGGATATGTCCAGAAAAACCTGGATGTATGGTAACCCTAAATTAGGGGTGGTGAGAGTTTGGAAAACTGTCAGTCTCTAATGAGTAATTGAAGCCAATAAGCTCTCTCTTATTCTTTCCTTGGGAACCTCCAGATATAGAAGGTTTCTCTGGCTGGAGAGAAGCACATCTACATGCTTTAATGGCACTTTAGGAGGGAGGAAAGGAATGCTACATGTCTTCGCAGTGCCGAATCACTCTAAATGTTGAAGTGCTCAAATCAGTAACTAATCAGACCAGCAGGAAACTCATTTGGAAAGGTAATTCTTTCTGTGAGCTTACCATCATTCACAGTGGAGCTACATAAAGTAGTAAAGTTAAGAAAGTAAGTTGTGATGATCAAAGCTACTGCCATACCCATACAATTACTATTTGATGTTGATATATTTACTGTAGGGAATGAGTTGCCAGTATTTTTCTTTAAACAAACTAACACCTTTGAAGTAGAGCTTTACTACAAACTCCAGCAGAATACAAACAAATCTAGACATTATTTTTCTCAGTGAAATTTCAAAAAAGGTATATAAGAGAAGAAGCAATTCCTACTTTGGTTCCAAATGTAGAATCTGAATGTGAGCTGCACAAAAGGTCAGAAAAACCTTGATGCAGCTTTCTAATTGCATATGACCCTAACTGAATATTTTTCCCCCAGAGCTTCTACCTTTTTCTTATGCGAACCTGTGTCTTGCCTCCCCACAGCTCCTGGGTTTTAACTATATTTGAATATGCAAATATATTTCTGTAAAGTTGAAATCCAGTGGTTAATCCTTATTACAAAAGTGTTCATAATACAATTCATTATTAGAATTGACTAACTAATGTATCACTGTAGGAATCCAATAATAAACTACCATAGCCTTTACTATTTATATTTGTGTGATTGACAGTTTTCCTAACTGCTTGTCTGATTAGCCTTCAAAGAAATTTCTGATCCAAACACAGTGCAATCTTATTAAGAGCACTCTTGTAACTTAATTCCTATTCTCTCTCAGGTACCCAGTGTGTGGTGGTCTACTAAAAGATGGTTCTGCTCTGTCATTTCAGAAAGTACCACCAAAACTGTTCAGATTAAGTCAGTGAGAAGATATCCTTTAAGTCAAGGCCACATTTTTTGCCATTATAAACTCAGCAGGACCTATGGCAAATCATAGGGTCACTGGGGTTCCTGAGATCTATTGCTGCTCACTGACCAATTGTCATTTTGGGTTTCTAACTTCTCTTTCAGATAGAGCTATCATAAATCAGAAACTTACAGAAAAATGTATTGTGCATGAAAAGTCACCAGCCATGCTTTCTGCCAAAAACCTTTTTATCTGCACAGGGGTGTTGGTTGTAGGACACAGGCAGACAAGGACATAGGCAGATTTGGGTAAATCTGAAATATTTTATTAGACCAACTCAAGTATTTGGAAAAATTCTTCTTAGAAAGCTTTTTGGTAAAAATATCCTTTGCCAGACTGCGGAAGCATCTGCAGTTGGTGCCTGCTCTTCCTGGATAGAATAATAAGTCAGAGAGTGGGATGGTATTCATGCAAGAAAAGTAACAAGTGTAGGTGTAAATTGAGGAGTTAGTGAGTGGGGATAAGCGGGGCAGGGGGTGGATAAGGGGAATGAAGGTAGCTGGTAAATAGTAGAGAGGTACCTAGAGAATCAGATGTTAGGCAGGTTAGAATGTGACATAAATCCAATGTCTATATTTAGTCCATGATTTTTTGTGTCCAGGAGGCTGATGAAGTCAAGTTGATAGGCTCATCTGTGAAAAGTGTTTTATAAATTCCCTTTGAGGATTAGAACTAAGAGATTGGAGAGAGAGTAGTTTTCTAGTGAGAAATGTGCCCCTACAGGTAATTGGTAGGGCTGTGCAAAGCTTCAGTCACCGATTTGATTCAGAGGAGATTCCATCTGATTCAGTGGCTGAATGTCCAAATCTGAATCAAATCAGGAGACCCATTAAAGATATGAATTGAATCCGGGGCCTCCAAATTGATTTGGAAAAGATTTGGAGAGATTCGGAGATTCAGATCAGCTGGGGAGGGGCAGATAGAGCTGGGCGGCTGCAGGTTTTACTGTAGCTCCTCTGACTGTGCCTGCTTCTTCCCGGGTGGGGAGAGCCACAGGAGAAACCTCCATAGCAAGGCTCCAGCATCCCAGAACTTAAAAAAAAAAAGATCCCACACTCACTGGCTGCAGCAGCAGTGATCAAGGCCTCTGAAGGCTCATGAAAGAGCCCCCTCCAACAGAGCGGGGGAAGCAGGGACCATCCCCACCACATGGCAACTGTGCAACAGCTGCCCCATGGCATGGGAACAGAATGGTGCAGCAAGGCTGGGAGCTGGGTTGGATCCACCTGTCAGCTGGAGTCTAGCACTACTCAGCCTTAGCGGTTCCAGTTCCCAGACAGTGCATAGCACCCTGCAAAACCACGCTTTACCCACACCATGAGGCAGATGCCACCTGAGTGCACAGCAGGGGCAATCCCTGCTGTCTACCACTGTTCCTCTCTGCATGAGGGGAGCTCTGCCATGAGCCCTCAGAGGCCCTGATCCCCGCTGCTGCAGCTGGTGAGTGTGGGGATTTTTTTTTAAGTGCTGGGAGGCTGTGGCTAGGTATGGGATGGGGCAGAACAGCCATGGGGGATTCTCACACAGCTCCCCCTACCCAGGGAGAGGCAGGCACAGCTGGAGGAGCTGTGGTAGAATCTGTAGCCACCAGGCTGTGCCTGCCTCTCGCAGGCTGATCTTAATCTCTGAATCTCTCTGAATTAGCACTCAATCTCTGATTTTAATTCGGTCAAATTAAATGGAGACAGTGATTTGAATCACTGAATTCAATCACTGTCCTCTGAGTTGCCTGAATTCAAATCAAATACTTTGCTATTTGCACACACTTAGTAATTGGGTATTCTTGTCTTTGATTGATTTCTGGTGCACAGTTGTTGTTTGGTCTCTACTACGCATTTTCCATCAGGGCATTTGGTGCACTGAATGAGATATATTACATTTCTGGAGGTGCAGCTGTAAGATCCAGGAATGGTGATGGTTCTGTTGTGGGGTATAGTAATTGTGGAGGTGGTGTAGATATGTTGGCAGGTTTTAAATTTTTTGTCATGGCTTCATTTGGTGTGTTTTGGGCCTGTGACAGGGCAATAAGTCTGCCCCGTCACAGAACTCTGGGGAAGTGAAGGGAAACAGAGAACTTACCTTAGCAATGAGTCCAAGGAGGGAAAGGGGTTGGGATACCCAGATGGAAGGGATTGGGACCCGGATAAAAACAAAGAGCAGCATGTGCAGAGGGAGCAAAGAGAGAGTGACAGCTGTGAGAGAGGCAAGAGATGGTTGGAAGGATTTAAAGGGGAATGGAGTCTGGAATTAGTTCCTGAAAAAAGAAGAAAGAAACCAAGAAGAAATATGGAAAGACTACAAGAGAGAGATGAAAGATGGCAGAGAGAAGAGAATAGAATAAGAGTCCTGGAAAGAGACTTACCTAGGAAGCTGAAGTGAGGTAACAAGACCTCCGAGTTGGTAAGTCTGATACCTGAGGATGTCTTGTACTATCCCAGGGCCTAAAAAGGAGAAAGGAACAAGAGTGAATGAAGATTAACAGAAAAGAGAACCCCACATTTGTTATATCAGTAGAAAATTCAAGGTGGTAAAGGTTTGCCATTTGCTTTGGACCCGTGCAGAGGAGAACAGGACAAGCAACCAAGAAATTGAGAGCTCCCAAAGAGAGAGGGAACTAAATATACCTAAGATGTTAGTTGTCTAAGAGAGACATAATAACTGTGCAGAAGAGCTATTTTTGCTGAACTGCAGACACGGTATCTTCTTTCTCTCTTAGGTCTGTGCTTATTTTCCTACCTTATTCCATCAATCATGGCAGGGAAGAAATAAAGGAGATTAACCAGTTCATATTAAAACAAGAGATTATGATTTACTTTTGCGGGTATAGCTTAACTATCTCAGAGCCATAGGAAGTTTTCTTCTGGTGATGAGGTTCGCGAGGTTCCCTGCCTGTTTGCAGGCTAGAGTGGGTGGTTCTGGGAAGATTTCTTTAAGAAATGGATCTTATTCTAGTATGGTTTGCAACTGTTTGAGAATTTTCCTTATAGGTTACAGGGAGAGATGATATGTCATAACCAGCGGTGTGCTATTTGTTGGTGTTTTCCTTCTGTACTGCAGCAATTCTTCACATGGTATCTGGGTGGCTCTTTCAAAACTGTGATCTAATTCTCTGGAGGAGTGTCCTTGTTGATTGAAAGGCAATCAGGACTTGTAGTAGACATGATGTCTTTTATTAGACCAACATGATTTTAGCAAAAAAAAAAAAAAAATGATTGCATTATTTTAATTGCATTTAATTGCATAAAGTATTAAAAAAATCTTTAATTTCTTTGATTGCCTTTATCTCTAGACCAATATGGCTACAAGCTGAATACCTAACACTTGTTGAGTGAAAGCCTTTTTGAGATTTGTGAGGTGGCAATCCCTGGTGTTCTCCACAGTGAAAATTTGGTGGTATCTGAAGGTTTGCCTGTTTTACAGCTTACATGGTGTATTTAGAGTGATTGTTAGTTCTGTGCAGATACATATGTTGGTCTGTGGGATTCTTGTATAATGTGGTCTGTATTTTACCATTCTGGATACTGATCATTGGGTCTAAAAAGGAGATGGTGATGCTTGCTTGAAGTATTCAAGAGATAGTTGGATGGAGGGGTGATGATTGCTGAATTTCTGCAGACGCTTCCTCAGCCTGCCAAAGGGTATTTATACCTGAGAGCTTGCTAAGAAGATTTTTTTCCAACTATTGAGTTGGTGTAATACAAGATATCTTATCCATTTTTTTATCTGCACAACACTTAAGAAGATGCTTGTTCAACTTTTCCTATTCAGATGGTAGCACAATTAAGAGAATGGAATTCTTTTCCCAAGCCACTGGCACAGAGATTATTTCAGCCTATAATAAGAATGATGGACAATTTGCCTTTAATACACAATACATATCTGATGAATTGATAAGGTAGCAATCAGCTGCCCATGATCCCACTGTTGCCTGCACAACTCCTATGGATGGATCCATAAGATGGATCTTATATGCAGAACAAAATCAGGAGGATGCAGAGCTCCTTTTCAGTCTCTAAATCTAAATTAGGTCTAGGTCTTATGTACCTAGAGGAACTCGATGTTACAGCTGTATTTTATAATCAGGAATACTGTGGGGCTAGATGATAAACAGAGATCATCATATTTTCTATCAAAAGCATATTTGATGGAAAACATCATGATTTTTTTTTGGAAAACATACTTGTTTATGAACTTTTTCAATTTTAAACAGGATGACTGAAAATTATCAATTGAAAAAAATGAAGGTGAACAAAAGAGAGTCAGAAGCCAAAATCCTCAAAATATTTATTTTCCACCTTTTAAAGGGGAACATAACGTGCCAATTTTCTCAGAAATTGAAAATGTCTAGCCTTAATTATAAAAATATAGTTTGCCCTTATTAAGGGACAGTTGTAGTGTCTGATTTTGCTGATTAGAGGACCATGGAATGATAGTACCTTAGAAGCATAGCCTCCAATGAGATTACTGGGGACATTCTAAGGAGAGTCAAATGAGAAATTGTCTTCTCAAGCCAGTAAGCTTGTTAAGACTGAATATTTCCTGGTGTGCAGCAGGAATTTTTGAAGAAAAAGACCCCGACATAAGTAGCTTTGAATTTAGGATTTGTGGTGTTGGTGTTTGGATTATCCTTTTTTGTTCTTTTTTTTGCTTTTAGGATTATGTTCCCATGAAAAGTTTTCTTAACTCAAGTAGAATTTTCTGGTGAAAGAGCATTTCTCAAAACATCCTGAAACAGCTTGAATCCTCAGGCAGGATACCTCCTGTAGTTCATGAATGCCCACTACTATATCGCTTTGGCCAGGCACAGACATTACAGTTTTACCAGTCTTAATGATTGGAAACTAGTCTAAACCTATAACAGATCAAAAGTTTGACACACATAGACTGGCCTAAAAATGGTGGAACCCAGTCTAGGATAGATCTGGATCATTGTCCCCTCACACTTAATCAACTGAGGTTAGAGTGGTGCCTCTAACTTCAGTACCAGTTCCCTGATCAATTTAAGATAGGTCACTTTCTGCTGGCATCCCAGACTCCTTCGTGGCACTCTGCTAGCCCCCCCTTGCAGGGAGGCATGCTAGCATTCTTCCCATTCTCAGCTGCTTGGTCAGATGCCTGCAGGTCCTGTCCCTTAACTGTAACAGATCAGAGTCAGCACAGACCCTTTCTAGCACAGACCCTTTCTACAGCCTTGTGTCCTGCCTCCAGCCAGATGTCAGCCATAGGCAGGCATTACAGGGAAGAAGGGAGGCATCTGTGCCTTGCATGAACCTTGTCATGCAGCAGCCCACAATGTCCACACAGACTTGACTCTAAACCAAAAGAATCTCCGTAAGCAGGTATGCCCGTAACTGTGTTGCCAGCTATTGGCAAGCATTCCCCCTGCCATGTTGTCTGCCAGGTACACGCATCTGTCAGCTGCATGCAGGTGGCATGGTTGTGTTGGGGGGGTTGGAATTCTTGCCCTTTCCCAGCAGCCCAGTCAGCTCTGTGGGGCTTCATCCATTCATGGGGGTTTCCCTGGGCTCAGGGTCAGACCTGTGTGTACCTTGTGGGGTGCTTTATGATGGGGTTCATGCAAAGACAAAGGTGCTTCCCTTCACCCCCACCTCTGTGCATTGCCTGACTTTTTGAACATCTGCATGTAGCTATGTGAAATAAATTTATTCCAACTTTGCTGGCCCATGAATAAAATCATCTGCTCCCTACTCCTCCCTGCTCTCTTTGGTGCTTTGAGTCCAAAGAGTAAGTCACTAGGAGCTGGATCTATACACTTGTTAATTCCTTACATAGGCTATTGAAGGCCTAGTGAGTAGGTAAGGAGTTCATGCAGCATCCAGTGTTACCTTGATCTTAGCTAGATCTTATCCTTTTGCTGGCAATATAAAGTGCTAAAATTAAAAGTATAAGCACCTGATAAAGTGGAGTCTTGAGGGAGTGGGCTATTAGGAGGGGAAGAGCCAACTAAGTTATAACACATTATAGAGTCAATATGCACCAAAAGTTTTTTTTCTAGTAAATTAATGCACCATGTTAGCAGAGTGTATAAATGATGCTAAAAGATTATTTCCTTCTAATGTAAATGATATAACTGCAAACCTGCAACGTAGCAATTAATTTTTTCCTTTACTATTATTTCTCTACTTTCATTTCCTTTCTGTGCTTTTTCCTTCTCTAATACCTTGCATTTATCAAATAAATAGTCTAGCTGTGGACTCTCACAAGCCATTTATCTGTCAATGCAGTCTGAGCCAGCTTTGTAATCTATCCTAGCATGTGGCATGCTCTTGAAATGATTAAGATCAAATCAAACAAGATTGTTACTTCTGACCATCAAAGTGAAAAGAAGAAAACACAAGTACATTGCAAGGAAAGTTAGGTCGTGCCATCAACAGATAACTTCCTGCATGCTTAGCATAAGTGGTATTAAACAGATGTTGGCAGAAGTGTTCCAGGAGTTTAAAAATATAAAGTATCATAAAATTTTAAATCTCGCAGACAATTACATTTATAAGTTAACCGCCTGCAAGCTGTGTGTATCCAGATTTTGTATAACTACTTATACTGTATTGCATAGGTTTCTTGCTCATTTTTAGAAGGCTGCTAAAGAAAACGAACTTACTTTTCCTCCTATCTCAGCATTTCTTTTACTTTTATGACAATAGCATTTTTTTCTCTTTTACTCCTTTTTTTTTTAAGTTTCTTATCTCCATGCACAGGCTTTCTGATTTGATGGCTCAGGAGCACTTATGGTATGTACTTTCTTCTACCTGCTGAGTATTATACATCAAGCCTTAAATGTAGTATGACATTAAAAAACACTCAAGCCCTGAATATAAAGCAGAAAAAAGTAGAAAGCAAAATGATGATGTATCATAATATCTGAATATAACCTCCTCAAACTGTATTGGTGTTACTGCAAGGCAATGTCCTTCCATAGATAAGATATAGCTGGCTGTAAATACCATAACTGATTATGGCAGCAGTATTTGCCTTTCTAGTCTAGTCCCTTGTAGCTAATTGGCTGGCTCCTTTAATCTGTTTGATACTTGTCATCAAAAGATTTACTAGTTGAGTCTCTCCTGCTTAAGATGAACATTTATCAGAACACCAGTTCACAAATTTATGCCAGAAAGACTATAGAATAGTATTTTTCACCCTGTGGTCCATAGACCACTGAAAGTTTGTTGACTTTCAGTCAACAGGTCTGAAAAGGGGTCTCCAAAAGGCAACTATGGTCAATCAGAAGTATGTGAATACCCACTTGCAATCCAAGTGGGTTCCAATTTACAATGGGGTCTATGCATTCATTCCACATTTTCAAAGAGGTCTGCACCTCAATTCCAAACTTTTAAGGGTCCACAAAAGAAAAAGGCTGAAAAGAAATGCTGTGCAAAATTTCGAGGTCAAAACAGCAAAATCAGAATGAAACAAAGGGTTTCCAAACAGCCTCAAGACAAAACAAGCCTAGTCGAAATGTTCCTAAAGTCAAAATGCTTCAATCATAGCACTGGGGATCCGGAGTCAGCCCAGCTGGGATGACTTTCTGCCCCCAGCCCAATCTAGCAAAACATCAAAAAAGCATCAAAACAGTCTTACTGTTTCGACAAAGCAAAATGGAACAGCTGTTTTGGATCAAAATGAATTTTGAAATGGAACGCTGTTCCATCAAAACCTCGAAACTCAAGGTGAAACAGAATGGTGCCATTTCACATAGCCCTGCTGCAAACTACTGCTATAGATCTGATTCCAGATTTTTGAACACTTTATAAAATATGCATTTGGATATGGGGTTTTGTCTCTGGCCTATATTTAGTGACAGTATTAATGTTCCATCAGTTGGTGGGTTGTACCAGTAACTATAAACACTAGCAACTTTAGATGCAATAAAACCACTGTGCCCTCAGCTACTGTAAAACATCAAACCATATTGAAGATGTGACCCTGCCTGTATCCACAAAAGATGATTGACAGCTTTTGTCTCAATCCTGTAAACTCACAAGCATTAAGATTACATATATTATATGATTATATATATGAAGTTATTCACACATCTTGGTATAGCTGTGGTTTGTTTTTTGTTATATGGAGGACTGGTTTCTTGGGCCAGAAATACATGGAAATTCATGCTGATGCTTTCAGCATTTCGTACTCTTCATTCGCATCATTTCAAAAGTTCATTTAATTTCATGGGTGTTTGCATTCATCCACAATACCTATATTTCCACAGAGTTTTAAGCCTTTTTCACAAAATGTTCCTATGATCTTTTTAATAACAATTTGACATTTTCTTGCAACATACTGAGATGACACAGCGCAATGAGTACAATGTGCAGCCATATGTGAGCTCCTCATGAGGGTTTTTTCTTCAGGTATCAGAAATCCAGTTTAACTGTGAGATTTCAGTTAATGCAGCCTACTCCATGAATGCTTTCAGTAAATTCTATGCACAGCTTCCTCTCTGATAAAATATAGAAAGCAGTTCAGCTTTTCCTTGTTTACTCAAGCTCCTAGTAATTTTTTTTTTCCCAGGGAAAAAACCTCACTACATGAGGAAAGCAACTCTTATCACGTTAGCATATGCTCAGGTCAACAGCATTTTGCTTATTCCTTTGTGCTCAGGATAGCCTATAACATATTGGTGCTTCATTTCTGTATATGTCAAATGATGCATTTGTATGCAACTATACTGTCGCAGGAGCCAAAATAAATTACACACACTTCCAAGATACATATGATTCCTTCATTATTCGATTCTTCTTTGCTGCGTCAGTGCTCATGCATTTCCAGCTGAGCCTGACATTGAGGTCCAGGACCACTATTTTTTTAATCTATCATTTTTGTCAAGGAAAGGTGTGGAACCTTGGTATGTTTGTGCATGTGGTTTAATTATATGGAGCCTGGTACGCAGCAGACTAACAATGTGAAAACGCATGTGCCATAGCAGAACAAGGAACAATGGTCTCAAGTTGCAGCAAGGGAAGCTTAAGTTGGATATTAGGAAAAATGTTCTTACTAAGAGAGTGGTAAAGTACTGAAATGAATTACCTAGATATTTGATTGAATCTCTGTCCTTGGTTGTTTTTAAGGCCCAGCTTGACAAAGCCCTGGCTGGAATGGTCTGGTTGAGGATGGTCCTGCTTCGAGGAGACAGTTGAACTAGATGACCTCTTGAGGTTCCTTCCAACCCTAATTTTCTATGATTCTATGTTATGTCAGGATTCTCTATCTTGTTTTCCCCACATTGCTCTACTTTAGATATATCTTAATTCTTATTTTTAAAAATGCCCCAGAAAAGATCATGTATTGTGTATGTCCTAAGTAAAGGCTACCAGTTTGACGATAGATTTTTTTTTTTGACGACTTAGAGGACATATTATTCTGTTTGTGTTGACAGTTTTTTCAGTAGTGCGTATGATCAAACTTGTATAGAAAGTGGAGAAAGGCTTATTTATTGAAACAAGTTTAATCCATGACTGAATCTTTCACATAAAAAAGGAAATGTTAAAAATTTCACTACATTGCCTAGAAGAATCACATTTTAGAGACAGATCTGGTGATTTTTAAACCAGACAAACAAACCACAAAACCTCATTTAGAATAAGAAGCAAAATTAGGTTTCCTTCTTATCACATTGATGATATATGTCAAGAGTATATGAAGAAAAGGAAGTTGATAGCAACATACATAAACCAGAAAACTGACAAAGGAAGCAAAAGAAGACAAGGGAAGCTGCAGGGCTAGCAGTGATAAGGACATGAAGTCATTTTCAAATATACCAGGAACCAAAATAATTCTATTAGTCCATTATTAGATGTAAATAGTAGAAATATTAATGTTGCAGAATTGTTTAGTAAATATTTCTGTTTTTTATTTGGAGCAAAAAAGTGGGCTGATACATTTGAGTCACATAACAAAATACTTCCCTTTATTACAGTAACTATGGAGAATGCTAATCAGCTTCTAAACACTTTCAAATTGGCAGGTCCTTGCTTCTAAGGACCTTAAAAAACCAGTAAAGGAACTCTCTTGACTGTTGCTATTGATTTTCAATACATCCTGGAGCACTGAGAAAGTTTCTGAGGACTGGGAGGAAAAAGCTGATGTTGTACCAATATTTAGAAAGGGTAAACTGTTGTCCTGAGTAATTATATGCATGTCAACCTCATATTGATCCAAGGAAAAATAATAGAATGAATGGTTCAGCACTTAATTAATGAAGGATTGAAGTACGGTAATTTAATTAATGCCAGTCTTCATAGATTATGGAAATAGGCCTTGAAAAACTATCTTGATATTTGTGATGATTTCAACAGCTTGGTTGATTAATGTATTGATGTATTAGACATACAACACATTTGGGTTTATACCAAGGGATGCTTTGATTCAGAAACTAGAAAGTTACAAATTCTACATAATTCATTAAACAACTGAAAATACTTGCAAGTCAGAAACTGTTGTTAAATTGATGTGTTTATTTTAGGATCACTTAGGGATTTATTCTTGGCTCTATACCATTTCATATTTTTTTTCCAGGTCTTTGATAAAAATTAAATCTTCATATGAATTTTGTAAGATACAGTATTAAGAAAATAATAATAATAAAGAGTGATGTTATCACCAGGGATCCTGGTTTTCTCTGAAATAAAAACAAATCCCTAATTTTTGGATTTAGGAAAGTAACTCAAAATCCACATTTTTCCATGATTAAAATTAAGCAGAGACTCAGAAAAGGACTTAGTAATAAAACTGATAGAATATATTTTCAATTTTTGTTGTTGTTGTTCAAAATGTCAGTATACTGAAACAAAAGTTTTAAGCAGAAACAATTTTTTCAATCAGTCTACTGGGGGAATCTGTCTTTGTGCTCCAGTGAGCTTGGCACTCACCTGCTTGGGAAACCAGGGTTTCTGTCTTCAATAGTGTGAAGGTCATTTCCCTGTGGCCCCAAATGCCAGCAACCTCTGCTTTGTCCAAGGCATGGCTGGAGTTTTGGGTTGAAGTGGGAGACCTTGGAGAGACAAGTGAGGAATGGTTGAAGAAGAGGGGATCTGCTTGCTGCAGTCCCCAGACCACTTAGGGGTGGTGCTTCTTGCTGGCCCCCCTCCAGCTGGGGAGCTATGGACACAGGGTGCTGTGTTCCTGCTTTCTCCTTCAGGGGTACAAGGGAAGAGAAGGCACTGGTGGCAGCTTTTGCACCTCCTCTTTTCAAATTCCTGAACCTGCCCATCACAGTAGGATAGTTTCTATTCCATTTGGAGACAACAGCTAGAAGCCAGGGCTGACTTCCTTCCATGATAGGGCAAGGTTCTCTCTCTCTCATTTTCTGGGGGCATGCTATTGAGAAAACGATGGGCTGTAGCAGGAGCTGCATTTTTGTAACAAGTCACATACATGTTCATAGTATCAAATTATCCCCACCTAAGGAAATGGGGACCTTGGCAAAAAGGCATCTTCTGAATCAATGTAGGTGGCAACAAAATTTAAGGAAGATTTAGTTGACCAAGTGGCAATCTTGATTGTCCAAGTCTAGGCACCTAAGGATCTTTGCAGCCCCAAATGAAGATGGGTGAATGAATTGAGGTGCCAAGGTGGCTTTGCAGCTCAATTTGATTAGTTTATTTGTCACTTAGATATGTACGAGATTGATTTTGACTGGGCCTGAGGAGTCTACCTTAATGTCTATTTAAATCTGATCCTTTAACTTTGTCCATCTATTAAAAAAATGCTTTCTTTTCACTCAGAGTGAAAATTGGTTTCTTTCCAGAGGTCTGCCATCAAGATTAGTAGGAGATTTTCTGTTGACTTCAGCAAACTTTAGTTTCATATTCTAATTTTACAGCATGGAAAAACAGTAGGGACAGTCTAAAATTGCTCAAAAACCATTTTTGTTAAACCCCCCAATACAACCATTTAAATAATAGTCCAATCTTGGAAACAACTGAAAAAACTGTTCATATATTTTGCTCAAACTTTTAACAGAACTGTGAACAAACTCAGAAACCTCAAGCACAACTGCATTTTTACTACAATCAAACCTCCTTGCCCAATTATTATACTTAAGGTTACGATCCCATAAACCTGCCCTTAGTGTAGGCTGCTCACCATTCATTGTAAATGCCTTTATCAGTCCATACTAAAAGGAATTCCTTAAATGCATTGGACAGTTTCTGTTATCTCATAAAAGCCATACACAAAGACACACATCAGTGTTTCTCCCTGGGAGGTTTAAAAGAAAAAGATGTATCAGAAAATTAAATTAAGCTTCTCTGAAATGTTTCTAGAAGATATTATTTGTTCGAGTTTGTCTTTTCATTGATCATAATGACAATCCCTGCACCTTCTCCCCCCACCTCCTTTGCTTTTGGAAACCTGTTTAATGTGTTTCAACTGTGTATAGATTATTATTCAATTAACATTTCTAAATGAAATGTATTGTGTACAAAAGACCAACAAAGTATAATAATAAATCAGAGATTCATTTGCCATTATTGTTTTACCTCTGATTTTTAGATGATTCTTTTTTTTTTCACACAAGAGCTACCCAATACATTTTTCAGCTTGAAAGAATTCAGCTTATCTACATTTTAACACTAAACATTTTACCTGTAAAGGCTGAGATAAGGCTTCTATTAGCAATTTCTGTATTACTTTGTGTTTCTGTATTAAGACCTAAGATGCTGAACCCAACTCAATGGCACCACGTGATTTAAAATGTGGAAATACATGGAAACCATGTAGAGCAACCATAATCCATGGGTTTCTACAGATATGAGTTTAGGTAAGCAGAATAAAACATTGCACTCTGTGTTTGACATACATGTGATCTACTCATTATATTCTGCAGGTACATAGGCGTCTTATAAAGGTGCCTTGACATATATTGCTATTTTTTTGTAAGCTGTGCTGTCATCAAGGCAATTTATGTAAGTCCTTGTCTTAGTTTTCTGTAGTATCCTTATCATTGTGCATAGAAAACATCAGTTATTCTCGCATTAAAATTATATTGTTTGCAGACAAAATGCATTCTTATTCTTTTGTCATTTTTATGGCTTCTTAAAATACAATATACATAGCTGCTTCTGCTCCCCAAATTTACCATTACAAAGTGTTATGTTTTGCATTGTGTATTTTTAAGACACGTAGACTGCTATAAACATTTGCAGTTCACCTATCACTTTTAAACCATTAAATGAATATTGTAATAGTAAGGGATATGTCAATAGGCTTTTGCACACTTCTAATAGGAATGTTGGACTCTCTTACTCCCTCATATCAACAGGTGGAAAGGACACCTTGTTCTTCTTGATATGGACAATTTTATCTATCAAGTGAAAAATTTGGAAAAGATGATAAAGCCTCTTCCTTTTTTTTACCCAACCTATAAAAATAAATATTTTTTTCCTTTTAAATGTATGTAGCTTGGAGCCTTTCTCTAGCAAAAAAACTTTTCCAGCTAGTGGGTGGACACTGACAAGGTCTGTTCTGTGAGTTACAACTAAGAAAAGCTACTAGTCTTAAACTGACTTTCAGTTCTAAACATGGCAATGTCACAATGTTCCCATTCACCCTTCTCATACTAAATAGCATCATAGTTATCACTGGCAATCCCTCACAATCAAGGATGGTTGTCTTCCATGATTGCTTTATTTGTGGGCCCAAAGATGGCTAACAAGGCTAATCCAGGACTGACAAGCTCTGCTGCAACTTGGGGACAAGTTATCAAAGTACTTGATTTGATGTATAAGTACGGTGGGGCTATTTCCAGGAAATGCCACACCTATGCCTCCCCAGTGAAAGGTGAGGATGGTGCATGAGGCCCAGGAGCCCAGTGAGGGGCAGAGTAGAAGTCCCAGTGAGGGGGAAGAGTTGTGGCCCCAGAGAAGGGAACATGTGGCCAAGGCATGTCTGAGGACACCTGAGGTCAAGTTTGAGCCAGAGGCCAGGCCAAGATGAGGCCAAATGTGGGTCAGAGGTTGAGTGCAGCCCAGCTAAGGATCTGGGGGAGTTGAAAGTGATTTTTGAAAGCCATCTGCAAGGCATGAGACATAGTGTAGGGGTGGTTTGGAGCCCTGTATTATTCCCTTGGCAACAGGCAAATATGGCAGCCTCCTGCCTATGAACAACTTTTAGTTTCAACAAAGGCATCTCAGGTGAGTCAGGTGGGTAGAATGCCCTAGGCAGGTGGGCTGGCCAATGGTGTGACCAGCCACATGATGGCTCCCTATCACAATGACCTTGAAGCATATTCTCTGCCCTCCTCTTTAGCGTCCACCTTGACTGAGCTCGGAGAACAAAACTTGCTTCAGAAGTTTGGAGCTGGACTTCCAGATGATGCAGCTGTCTCAGTGATGCTTATGGTGCTTGCTTTCAAGAGGATGCTAATGTTGGTGCTTCTGTCTTCCCACTGGGTTTCAAGGATCATCCACAAGCAACATTGGTGGTACTTCTCTAGTGACTTCAGGTATCTCCTGTACATTGTCTAAGTCTCAGTAAGTTGGGGATTATGACTGCTTGATAAACTATGAGCTTGGTTTCAGATCTGATGTCCCTCACCCCCTGATACCTCCATTTCCATTTTTACTATCATAGCCATAGTATCATAATATCTAGGGTCAGAAGGGGCCTAAAGCAGGCCATCTAGTCTGACCCCCCGCCAATGGCAGGAACGAGTGCCAGGGTCATAGAACCCCAGCCAAGTACCTATCCAATCTATTCTTGAAGGTGCTCAAAGTAGGAACAAGAACAACTTCCCTAGGAAGCTGGTTCCACATCCTAGCTACCCTAACTGTGAAGTAGTGTTTCCTAATGTCCAACCTAAACCAGGAACAGCACACACACACACAAACTTCAGGTGCTTCCTCAGCCTGAAAAAGGGTTTTTCAACCTGAAAGCTGGCATCCCAGGCAGCTAAGCTGAGCTCACCTGGAGTCTCACAACTCTACTGCAACAAGCAAGCCTCAGGCCTGTCAAACACATGATGGGTCTGGGCTTTCCCCAGCTAAGATTGTGTGCATGCATGCATTAGCTGGAGGTTATAGTGCCTCCTACCTGCCTTTCACCAGGGGCATCCTTGGTCTTGCCATTTCTTGGGAATGCCATGCTGCCAGAAGTCACACCAGGCCTTCTGTCTCTGGCAGAGTGCAGTTTTAGTGGCCATGCCCAGGACCTGGCACCTCCTTCTTCCCCATAGCTCCAGCTCATACCTCCAAGTTCATCCTGGCATGGAAGCTCAGCAGGGACATGTTCTTCCCCTGCTGGCTGGTGATGCAGTAAGTGCCCCCTTCAGCACTGAGAGTAGAGCATGAAATCTTTTTAAAAAATGAAAGAAGGAATCAGGTGCAGACAGAGTGAGGAGAGTGCCATTCACTCCGTGTGCAGCTGGAGCTAAGGGAACCCCAGCAGTGGGAGGTTCACCTTGAGGAACACCAGCTGCTCTACCAAACCAGGATCCAAACAAATGTGGTGTAGTGTAACTATATCTGCAGAAATGCTGAACACTCTGTATCTTAGAATGAACTACTGGTTCAGAAGATTCCCTGTGTTTGAACAAAGGATATACTCATGGTTGTTCACACCCTTGCAAAGCTTTTTTTAAGGACACTCACAGAGCCAGGTGATAGGATGAGCAACGAGGATGGTCACTTCGCATCGGTTCTAGGCAGCAGCTGCCACCCCACATAGTTCCCCTGGGCCCGGAATGTCCCAATCCTGGGGATGTGATAGCCTGTGCTGGGGCTCCAAGCAAGTCGGAACTTTTTTGCCAGAGCTGAGGAACCATTGTAACTTAAGAATATACATCATATATAGCCTGGAGTAAATAACATTATCTCAAGCTAGGTATTTGGGGATGAGTCGTGATCCAACACACACCTAGTGTTTACTGCATTCCACCTTATTACAACATTCTACTGTATAGGTTCATGGTTTGGTTATGCTCACAGAGCAGGAGGCTACGTGCCATTCTGCTGGCCTACTATGGAATCAGCATACAAAACTCTTGCTATTAGCATTAGCAAAGCTCTTACTATTACACCCTCTCAATTGGAACACGGTTCAGTGGACAGGACAACAGTGGCCAGATCTAGCCACATCTGGCTGTGGCTTGCCCAGTAGGTCAAGGGGTCATACAGCAGCAGCTCCACGTTCTCAATGAAATAGGCAGCCACCAAAGCCTCAGTGTTACCTACCTGATGGTGTGGTCTGGTGCCTCTTTATTCCACAATGGAAGCCATTACCTTGGCCCACATCGGCAGCACATCTGGTGGAGAAGGAGACTGGCTGGTGGATGGCATGCTAGCATGTGACGGTGTCTTCCATGTCTCTCTGCCTCCCTGACTATCTTCACCAGCACCTTCAACCACTGATTCAGGCTTTGACTGCTGCATACGCTGCCCTTCACCCTCAGGTCACACATGGCGGCCAGCACGTGGACTGTACTGGACCACAAGGGCTCAAGCCATTTCCTGAAGCCTGTCTTCAGCCACCTCACCCGTGCCTGTACATCTGGTGACAGTGGCTTGCCCCAGCCCGGAACATTGATCCCCTGAAAACTGTCCATTTAGTTCTGAAGTTCCCTCACTATAGGGATCATCTGGCTAAGGAGGGCATAGCCAGCACTGAGAGTTTCAGTGGCCTCAAAGAAGGCTTGAGGACCATCAACATCTGGGAGATGGTATCCCACTTAGCTCTGTTAAGGGGGGGCACTGATCCCAATCTCCCCAAGCAAGGCCATCTCATGGATGACCTTCTGTTGCTCCAGCAGCCTTTTGGGCATCAGGCATATGGAGTTCCACTGAGTCTCCACATCCTGCATAATTTTGTGCTGCAGGATGTTTAGATCTGCTTGTTTGTCCTGCAGAATATTGCCCCCCTTGATACTCCAGTGCAAGTAGCCTGCCATCTTCCTGCTTTTTGAAATTAGCTTGCTGGTGGTGCTGGCACCATCACCAGCAATCCTTCCCCCCCCTTCCAAGACTTCCCTGACTATAAGGTGGAACTTGTGTGCCATACAGTGGATGCCAACAAAGTTGGCTTCGTGGACTTCCTTGACCATATTGGCCTTATTGTCAATGACCATGAACCGGCTGGTGAACTTGCTTTGCCCAATGAACCACCCATGTATCAAGAAGTTCCTGGTCCCCATGATCTCTGTTGCCATGTGGGACTCATCTGTCACCTCAGCTTGAAGGAGAGCCCAGTGATGGGCTGAGTGGTCTCACCAGTGTCCTGCAAGGGAGAGGGATGCATTATCTCCATCCCAGCTGCTCCAGATGTCTGAGGTGAATTGTAAGGCCACCTGCAGACCTGACTTGTGCAGTCCCTCCCTTAAGTACTCCATAGATGCCTCATACAGGGAGGGCACCACTGTCCTGCTGAAGGTGGTGCGTAGGGGCACTTGGTAGGATGGGGCTACGAGTGCCATGAGCCACCTGAACCCTGGATGCTCAACTGAGGAGAAGGGCTGTCCATCAACAGCAAGCATCTCCCCTATGTTCTGGGTGATCTCGCTCACCCTTGCAACAGCTTCCCTCCCTTTCCCCACTGTTGCAGGGTGCAGCATGCCCCACCTTTTCCTCACTGTTGCAGGGTGGCCTGCCTCTCCTTTGTGGGGACAGAGGCTTTGGAGCAAGAGGGGGACTTCCCTTTGGACATGCTCCTGCTGGTGTTAGGCTGAGGAGGAGCAAGGTCAAAGGGGTTGTGTCTGCGAAGATGCATCTGCATCCCTGTGGTGCTCATGTGTTTTGTTCCCTTTTACCAACTGATTTTGGCTTACCTGTGCAGGCAGATAACATACGTGGGATCATCTTCCAGCCCAAAATGATCCCAGACCACACTACCTGCTGACTTCTTGGGTGTGGGAGCATGTGTGGATGCTGCAATTTCCCCATCCTCAGCAGGCAGAGGCACAGTAACAGGAGGAGTGGACTCAGCTGAGCCAATTACTTGCACAATCTCTACCTCAGCCTCCTCTAAAATGCCTTCTGGGGAAGGAGACCTGGCTCTAGGAGAAACTTGTGGGGTGTGGAGTACACATGGAGATGATTCCCCCTCCTTCCCCAGAATTTCCCTTGCTATGGTGCTTAGCTCCAGCTCCAGATCCAGCTCTTCCTCTGGCACCAGAAGGCTCAGCATGGGAAGTGAAATGTGGGTGGAGGAGCTGCTGGTGCTGCTGCTTGTCATGGTGGTAGTGATGGGGGTAGGTTATGGCTGGTGTTGTTGGAAGGGATGCAGACTCAGGCACAGGCAGTAGCCTACTCCCCTCTCCTTTCTGCCTGCACTAGTCGAAGCCACATGCTTGGTTGTTCTAGCTAAGAGGCTGTGTCTCAGTTTGGGGGGGAGGGGCTTACAGCTCTCCCTCTACTGCCTCTTCCGCCCCTCCCTGAAGGCTTGCCAGCTGCCTTTCCAGCACAATTCATGGTGTGTTTCATAGTGTGTTGTCTTTGCCTTGGTGTGCTAGAAAATCTGTCTCTTCTTCTGTAATGTTATCTCTATCTGATGTACGTAAAATATGTAGATATTAAGATAATTGTATGTATGTGTATTTATGTATGTATGTGTTTTCCTATATAAATTGTATATTATAATATGCAATATAATAATGCTGTGCTTCCTTGTACAGTGAATGTAATTCACACCATGAGACAAAGTACAGATTTGAAAAGAATCAAAACAGACTAAGCAAAAAGAGTATTTTGGGGGAGGAATAAATTGAACGGAATCACTCAGTGAATATAATAATAAAATAAAAGGGTCTAGAAAGGAAGCAAAAGGCATTGCTGAATCCCACTTGCTCTGCTAGCAAGTAGGAAATCAGTGGTAGTAGACTTTGTTGTCTAACTGGAAGATAGCTCAGTAACAGCAGAAAGTAGCTCAGTTAAAACAATGATTTTTTTGCTGTTTTTCCATCCCTCCCCCAGAGCACTGAAATTGGAAGGGACCTCAGGGAAGGATCACAGTCACTGGTCAGCTACACAGTCATCATGAGAGCAGTCCTCGCCCCTTCTTCCTTCTCCCTCTCCTTACTTTCTGTTTCCTTGTAGGCAAGGTCAGCTTCAACTTCAAAACTCAAATATTTTGAAACTTTTGAAATGTTTCAACTGCCCTTGTTTCATTTTAAGGCTGTTTTGAAGTCCTTTGTTTTGTTTTGATTTCACTGTTTTGAGCTCAAAACGAGTTGTAACAGCATCAAAACAAGTGAAATTCCACACAGCTCTAATATTTATTCATTTTCAAGTGCCTTTATTTTTAAAAAGTGTTTTGGTTGTAGATGTGTTGGTTTAAGGACATAGGCAGACAAGTTCTTTGGGTAAATCTGATATCTTCCATTAGACCAAGTAAAATAGTTGGAAAAAATCTGCTTTGCAAGCCTCTGGGTACAGACACCCTTCTTCAGATAGAGGGATTGTTTGCAATTGTTATGTACTCTCATGTATGGGATGGAAGCTCTTTAATTAAAAATGGTATTCTTTGTACACCTTTCTTGTTCCTATTTTATTTGTAACTGAGAGCAAGGAAGCACCAGGCATCTACCCTATTCTCTGGATCATGGATTGGGAACTGATCTCCTGTGGCATTGTGAGCATGGAGCTGAGTTACCCATTGTGCAATTTTGGAAAGGGTTTTCTTTTATTTTATCCCTCTTGTGGATCCATTCAGCTATATTTTATCCATCTTGTGATTTTACCATTGTAGACTTCAAAAGATGCTAAAGGTGCCAGAAATAAGACACACATTAACATAATGTATACCTATTAATTATGCAAGTGTCCACTGCCTGAAACAATCTGTAATAAAACACTGACATGTTATTGCTTTTTTGTGGTGTCCTGATAATATTGCTGCTATAACTTCAGTGTTTTCAGATTTTTTTTTTAATTTCCTGTAATTAGGACTCCGCAAACACATGAGCCAATAGTGATCATATTTCATTTCTCTTAACACAGACTAATCATGCTGGAACATTTTGTTTAATTGTTTTATACAGAACCTGTCACAAAATGATAACTTAATAAGGAAAGCCAAGTAGGTCAAACATGCAAAGAAAACTATTATCTTTTAAAAGGCATACTTTTTTTTTCTATTTCAAAACAGGCAGCGAGTTGTAAACTATTCTTTCTCATTCTTTTTTTCTTTTTTTTTCTTTTTTCAATTCCAGTTTGCTGTGATCTTTATATACTGGAAGCAACCCCTTCAACTCCTTTTGTTAAAGTTGGTTATCAGTGTAGCAAAATCAGGGAGAAATAGTTAATGGATATAGGACCAAGACCTCTTTACACTCTTTATCTTTTGATATGAAGTTATCAAACTCATCAGTTTGCAAAAGGTGGATTTCTTTTAAGTGAATATATACAAACATGCTGAACCTGTTCTCTGTATGCAGTATTAAAACTAATAGCTAAAGTTGCAACTAGAATATCTTTTACACTTCGGTTGTTCAAACTGTCCTGCTTTCTAGAGCCATTGCATTAAAAACATGGTAAGTGTTAGTAAGTGAACATTTAAGGTTATTTTCAAACAGAGGTGCAAGCATGGATTGAGCCTCACAGGAAGGCTAATTCTAAATTGGCTGAATTAAATCAGCCAAAATGAACCTCTTTGAGTATTATTTTGAGTGTTTGTGTAGCTTGAGCATTAATTTAAACATTGCAATATTTACTTAGTGATGGCTGGCTTTAAAATACTGTCTCACAATGCCATTATGTTCTGATACCAACCCTGAAGGTTATCTAGTCTGAAAGACTATTATAGAGTTGAAGAAAAAGGATGACCAAGTGTTTCCTTCTTTTATAACCCATGATCTATTCTTGAATCATGGGCTATGCTGTTATTTTTAGAAGCTTTGGGTTACTTAGACTATTTGCACTTGGTCTAAATAACTTGAAATGAATGAGAATTAAGTTATTTAAATTTGGGAGAAATTAATTTAATAACTAGGATCCAGAAGTGCACTTCTTTTAACTCATGAAAATTTTGTTTGGAGATGTCAGGGGTTTGGGACATGCTTAGATACGGAGCTGTATTAGCAGGATGCAATTGTAAACTGTAGATCCACGCCTTAATGATTGTCAAGTACCATGATATTATTAAAAGTAAAAACAAACATAAATGTTTTATTTTAATAGCCATTTAATGTGAATCCTGCTTCTGAGCCTCCTTGTTTTTTGTTTGGGCTTTTCTTTCTTTTCTTTCATCTCAATCTTTTTTGTTCTTGTGTATTATGCACTTTTTTATTTTTAAACTTTTTTTCCAGGCTCCCAATAAGAAAAGAGCATGAGTTTGCTTCTAACTCCTGTTTTTTTATATATATCTGTAGTGTGATTCATTAAAGCTTTTCTACCTCCCTCAGGGATTTGTCTCTGGTGTTACCTAGCAGCCATCCACAAGAAGACCCAAGTTCTAAAAGCACACACTATCAGTGCCAGGGTGTCTGGTACCTCGTAGCCAAAACTCATTCTTGCAGTAGAGTTTTTGGATCTGTATGGAGGAGGGAGGAAATTCCTGATATAAAATGGGTGTGACCACTAAACCTGTACAAATAATTGATTTTTTAATTTGCCAGCAATTACAAAATGTTTCAAGTTGAACAAAATGTTTTATTTTGCAGTCAAGATTGGCCTGTTTATCACAGAAGAATAAAGGCTGACCAGGATATGTCTTCTTTCTGTAGACATAACATGGTGTTAAATATCAGGAAAGGAAAATAATTATTTAAGCTAAAGGACACTGTTGGCTCAAGAACAAATGGATATGTATTAGCCATGAATAAATTTAGGCCAGAAATAAGGTTCCTAGCCATTAGACACGTGATACTGTAAAACAACTTTCCAATGGAGGTAGTAGGGACAGTGTTTTTAAGATGGAGGTTAAAAAAATGTATTAAAGGGAATACATGACATGGTGGGCTACAGTAGCAGCCCTACTGCAATCAGGGACAAGGGAGGTCCCTTCTAGTTGGATGGATTTCTGTTTTCATGGTATTTTTAGTCAAATTTTGAAGGGAATTCTGAAAGGAAAATATATTTTGATTTGCATTATTTCCCCATTTAATTTTTTTTATCATCTTTTTCTTTTGTCTCTGATCCTCTCCAGATTCTCTATACTTTCTTTCATCTGTCTTATGTTTATAGGATTCTTTCTTGTTTCTATTGCCAATAGGACATCTACACATTGACTAATCTTATTGCAGAGCTGACTAATTTGCTCTGCGGTAACATGTCACCATCTACATGTGTGCTGGCATTAGGGTGTAATAAATTAATGAACTCTGCCATAAAATAGTGCTGTCAGATGAGTCTACTATCCATCCGTGATGCCTAGTGTTGTGGTAACTCTAACTCAATTAGAAGAAAGAGGCACCAGAAATCTTAGGACAAGGTTTTCTCTCTGAAAGAGACAGGAACAGTACTAGAGTTGGGGACAATACTATTTTATGGAACAAGCATTTACAGCACAGAGGGCACATGTGGATGGTGACTGGGATTACAGCAGTTTGAGTCAGGGTGGAGCAGCCCTAGGCAGGCAGTCAGGTGTCAACCACACAGCTCTGTGCTTTGGGCACTAACATACCCCAGGCAGCCCCTCCACCACCTGACACCACCACCTGAGGATGCCAGGCCAGGGCTGTTCCACCTTGGTTTAAACTGCTACAGTCTGCAGTGCACGTGATCCTGTTCAAAGCAGAATCATTCCCAACTATATTATCCCAGGCAAGGCTTTGTCTAGCTGGGCCTTAAAAATATCACACCAAAAGATTTTTAATACGTCATCTGGGAATTTTAAAAAACTCAAAAATATCTGTCTTCTAAAACAAGCTTTATGAGATGTGTATATTATGCTACTAGCAAATTGTCTATCAAGAATGACCGGGGCAGCAGGAGGGCATGGAGCCACCTCCTCCCACCCCCACCACCACATCAGGTCCGGACTGGCTTTTCTCTCCCCCAGCCAGGTCATGCCCGGACCCATTCCTCCACTCTCCCTCTGCCATGTTGGGCCAGGGCCCAGTTCTTTTTCCCCTCCACTCCCGCCACCAGCTTTGCCCCCCATTCTGTCCCTGCCATCATGGTGGTGCTCCACCATCACCTAGTGTCTGGTTCACTCTTGGAGCACTCTGATTGGTTACTTCAGTGCAAATAAAGTGTCACAGGCAGATAGATTAAGGCTTTTATAATATAAGAATGGAATTTATATGGTAACAGGAGCTGTTAGACAGGCAAAGGAAACTACTAGTCCACTTCGTAACAAGGGTTAAGCGGGCAGCGATAAGGGTCAATAAGGAAATTGCAGAATATCGGGGATGTCTCATACAATTATGTAAGTCAATGCTTATTGCACAAGGGTTGTATTATCAGGTCCTCCCTCAGGAAACCTAAGGATCCACTCAATCAAAGAAAATATACTTTATCCAGCAGAAAACGAAACAAACCAGCTTGAGAGATAAAACTTTTGTTAAGCTTTTTCAGGATAGCAAAAGCTTGTAATCACATGGTTGATTGAGTAATGATACTCTTTTAGAGATATTTTAATGTACATACCAAAAATATTCTAAAACAAATATATTTTAATATCTTTTAAATTATGAAACTGTTTAGGAAATGAACAAGCTCAAATGCTTTAAGTATTTTCCTTTTAATCCTTTTCAAATGTGAGAACTGAGTCATGCACAGGTTCCTGTTCTGACCTTCATTATTCTGGTATTGTATCATCTTAAACACATTATAATGGTGAAAGGTGGCTGACCATGTTAGTCTGAAGCTAGACAAAAGGCAGTGCTGTGGTACCTTCTAGACTAGTTCAGAAAGGCATGAGCTTTTGAAGGCTACAGATTCCTTTGTCAGGAGTTATTCTTGATTTATGTCTGTGTTAAAGAGCCCATAAATAAAGAAGCTGCTATTCATACTTCATAATACAAATGCCCTTTAACATTGACTCATATTCTGCTTCTGTTCTCCGAGCATCAAGGCAAAAAACAATAAATGTTTCTTTGTCTAATTTGTAATGGGTACACATGGTGAGTAGTATGACATTTCCAGTACACTGGCGTTAAGTCAAATTGCCATTTTAATTCTTTCCAAATTAGCAATTCTCTTATTCAATATGACCTGGACTCAGATTTTGCAAGATATTCCCTGAACACCAAAGGAGTGGCAGAGAGCTACAGTTTTACCTGCATTTCATAATATTCAAGTTTGGAGCTTTATTATACATGTATGTTCTTAGATTTTGTATCTACTGAAATATGTAGCACAGGCTGAAAAGTAGCAGACGTGCAAGACAGCAGGTGGTTTGATCTTAATGAATCTTAAATTTGTTTTTACACTAAAATAATATTAGCTTCCTAACATAAATATCACTCCTTAAATACTTCCAATCAACTTCAAATATTGGATTACACAAACAGACATCAGTTAGAGTAAATTACCATTTGACTTTCAGCTGAGGATAAGGCCCACGCTGAATTATAGAAGCAGCAAAGCTTTAGATCTAATTTCTTGGTAACACTTGAGTATCATATTTTACAAGTAAATATCAAGTGTAAATTGTGGGTTATTGAATGTTGTGGATAAATGAATGCCATAATTGGGATAGCTGTCTTAGAGTTCATGAATAATAACTAACAACTAACCACATGCCCTATCATGAAAAATTTAACACTGCTCACTCTAATGAATTGGCAGAGTATATACTACGGTTCTTTTTCTCTTAACCGATATCTCCAAGAGACACGTTATTCACAATGTCTTACTGAAAGAGAGTTTTTTTGACCTTTTAGTCTCTGTTTTTCCTATCTTCCTTTAACAATATGCTAGCTTTATTATCAATCAGGATTAATTCTTTTAAAATTTGTATTAAGTTTACAATATTAGTTTAAAAAATGCTCTTTACTAAATTAATGTGTCTCAATTTGTAACATCATACAATGCAATTAATAATACAAAAGGAATTTTGTTAGATTTTTACATCTGTTCTGAACACATATATGTACATGCATGTGTGCACATACTCTCTCTTGCAAACTCTTACAGATTGGTGAGACAGCATTTGAAGCCTCCATAGTAGTAGTGTCTGTGGGACATGCCTTTTATGCATACAGCCAGCTTGAATAAGCAATATTGCAGATGGACATTAAAATCAGTTATAGGCAAGGAATGGTACCCTTTAGATTTGGATTTTGTAATTGACATCCTGCTCACAGTGAAAATTATTTAAGGGCTAAATTCAGTTGCCACTGTATCTGTTTTTGGGAACTGATGAACAAGAGGATCTCTGTCAAATTCAAGAAGTCTCTTCTTTTAAAGGTGATCTTAAATTGTAGCTATAGCTTATCCAAGGTGAACAAGTGTGGCTAGAGGTCAGGAATGCAACTTGTTAGAAACTTTCTAAGGCAATGTTCTTCCTGCTAGAAAATGCTGATTCATCAAAAATGAAACATTTTGTGGAAACATGTCTTCCTTGAAACTTTGCTAGAAACTTAGGTAGTGACATTTTATTGTAATGACTTTCTGTTTTGAAATGAACTTTCATTTTTATTTTTTTAAATATAACAAAATAAAATCAAAGAGAAAAGAACTTTTTATCAAATCAAAAAAACAAGTTGTGGGTTTTCTTCTAAAAAAAATCATTTCAGCTTGGAAAAATTAATAGTTGCAGATTTTCTTGCAAAACAGAGGCTGAATACAGGCATTTATTTCTAGTGGTGGCAATTTTTGAGTAATTTCAACTACTAGAAATTGTTTTGGGAGAGGGAGCAGTACAAGCATTCAGCCTCTGGCTTTTCCCTCTCCCCTGCTGCCCCTGACTTCCACAGACCAGGGATCAGTCTGGGGAAGTCTCTGCCCTACTTCTTCAAATTCTGGGAGGACTGGAGTAGAGGATGATATGCAGAGCCCTTCACCTAAAGCCCCATGCTGGGACTGCAGGCACTGGCTTTGCAGACGACTGAAGTAGCAGGGATTTCTCCCCCAAGGGGCACTTCAAAGCCAGTGCCTGCAGCATAGGACTTTGGGTTTAGGGCTCTGCATGTGCCATGTGATGAAGGGAGCATCCCCCCAGTGAGGCCTATCAAAGATGGCACCCACAGCTCTTTGTGTGGGGCCATGGATGCAGTATTCCCAAGTCCAGCATCGGGGTGCTTCTCTCCTGCATAGAACTTGCAGCTGGCACCTGCAGCCCTCCCCGCCCCCCAAGGTGAAATTTCCCAAACCATTCCCTAAACCAAGCAATCACTGGTTGGGGAAAACTGCAAGGAGTGTTGCTTCCTGCTCCCCATTTCTTCCAGACTGGTCCCAGAAGGGAGGGGAGCAGTGGTGCAAAACACCAAGCCACAGGCCATTCCCACTGCTTCCCTCCCCTCCTGTCCCAGCTTGGGAGGGGAGGAGAGCAGAAACAAACATTTGCACTTGAAAGAGAAACTCTTTTACAGAGGAGATATTCCAGGCTGACACCTAGAAGATCATTTGGAAGCGGTGCATTTCCCCCAGGAGAAACTGAATAAATGTTTGTACACGTGTTGCTTCTATTGGGAGAAAAGCTATTGACTGAACAGTGCCTGAGGGTGGTATATCAGTCCAATGTTATAAACCCCAAAATATAAAAGTTGAACAAGGGGAGGACACTGGAATATGATTAGTACTGCTTTGTACAGTCTTACCCTATTATCAAAATTTGGCTCTGTCCATGAAGTAGTGAATACAATTTGCAAAGTGTTACTAAGTTCCCAATCTTTGCACAGATGTACAAATATTAATTTTTCCTAGGCTGAAACAACCAAGGGCTTAGATTATATGTTAATGAAAATCCTCACATCACAGTGTTCATAGACCACAACTGGAAGGACTATGTGACAGGAAGGAGTGATGGAGGGGCTGACATGCCAAGATGACTGACATTGGAGAAGTCTGAGTTATTAAAATACAGGATCCAAAAGTAATGGGCACTTTCATTTTTCTGTCTCTTCTATTATGCAATTAGATTTCTGAGCTATATCTAGATTAGCTATTTTCAATTTAGGTTAAATGAGCATTTAGAATTTGCTGTAAATATTAATTCATTTTCCTCATTTTTTTTATTTTTATTTTTTATGACATTGAGTCTTTGACTCTTTTAGGAAAATTCAAGGCTAATTTAAGTAGAAAGAAAATGAGAAAGACTTCTGAGGGGAGGTAATGAAAGAAAATCTTGATCTTCTTGAACCTCATTCACAGGCATGAAGAGGAGGGTGTTTTTTTCAAAAGTGATGATGCCATGTCTTATTCAATGTAAAGGAGAGAAACTAATTATCAGAGGTCGAGGAGTGCAGGTAAAATAGGGATAGAATTAAAGTTATACTAAGGGGCTCAAAAGAAAGAGATTTAAACTGGGGGGGAGGGTTCATGGGTATGTGTGGGTGAGGGGTGGCAGGGAGATGGTGGGGCATGAACCCAGCCTACCCCATGCAGCTCACTAGTCCAGCTTTGCACCAGAGTAGGTCACAGGGCTCCAGGAGGCATGCAGAGGACCTGTGCCTCCCGGAGCTGTGTGACCCACTCTGGTGCAAAGCTGGACTAGCGAGCCACATGGTCCCCGTGTGCTGTGTCAGGTCCTGCCAGCAAGGTCCTGGCCTGGCCAGGTGGCAGATGGTCCCCAGGGCCTGCAGGACCTGGCTGGGTCTGGCATGTGGTCCCTGTATGCCACGCTGGGTCCTGCCATCATGGCTCAGAGTGCCCCACTCCTGCTGTTGATGCCAAAAATAAGTTATGGGCCCTGGGTGGGAGGCTCTGGCCCTGTAGGGTGACTGGGACCCTGGGCAGGTGGGCTGTGGCCCTCCAGGGGGAGCTGGGACCCTGGGTGGGGGTGTGGGGACCTGTTGGGGCATCCATGTGCTGTGGGGGGCTGCACCCTGTGGTGGCTAGGGACCCACCCACAGTCCCCCCCAGCAATCACCCCACACACCCACCCACATCCCTCCACAAACACACACCTGCCTTCCCACACATCCTTTCCCACCTCCTTCCTGCAAACACCACATCCTCCCCATCATGTGTGAAGAAAACCAAAAGTACACATCAACACATATAGGTATTTAGAATTTATTTGATCATGGTGATAGAGATACTGGTAGGCTTCCGCATAGCTTTAACTTTGTAAATATACCAATAAAGCATTGCCCAACTGATTGCTGTCTGCCTGTCTCTAGAGAGAGAGAGAGAGAGAGAGA
>JAGPOW010003395.1:1226490-1238439 GCA_030014935.1 Caiman crocodilus | reverse complement strand
GGGGGCACCCCACTACCTGAGCCAGGGCCTGCACCCAGGTCTCAAAGTGCAGGTTCTCGCACTTGGCCAGTTGGCTCTTCACCCCATGACTGTGGGTGAGTGCCAGAAAGAGGGTCCTGCTGCCCAGGCTGGAAGAGCTGGTGGTAGAGGTTCCAGCCCTCCAGCTTTAGGTCTCCCCACAGCTGCCTGTGCATAGCTGTGGTTCCCCCCCATCAGGGAGCCATGTTGGTGGAGCCTGAGCTGGGACCATGGACAGGCTGAATGGGTGTGCTGGCTGGTGTAGTGCACCTGGTCCCCTCAGGCACTGGTGGTCTAGGCTTTAGGGGAGGGCACTTGCTCTTCCCACCCCCAGCTGTGGAGGAAGCCAAAGAGGACCCCTTCCCACTGCCCTTGTCCTTGTCCCCGATGATGGGAGAGGGGGCTTGGGAACCCCCTGACCCTGTTGGCTTCTGACTGCAGTCCCACCTGCCCCTGCAGCAGAGGTTGCAGGCTTTTCCAGCCCTGGAGGAGGTTGGTTGGACTCTGCCTCTGGGGTGGAGGCTGCAGGGGCATGCATCCCCTTGGGAGCTTGGCTGGGATCCACCCCCCGTATTGGTGGCTACAGGAAGCTCCCATCCTGAGAAGCTGCATCTGTTCCCCCCCCACAAGAAAGTTCCTGCCCTGCCATTGTTTTACATGAGGGCCGGAAAGAAAAAGAAAAGCAAAATATCCTGCTGGGCTAGTGATTCTAGTAGAAGCAGGCTGCGGTTGTGGGGCAGAAGGGAGATAGAGAAGAAGGAATGAAGCAGGCTGAAACTCACAGCCCCACAGGAAAAAACAAAACAAAACCCCAGAACAGGAGGCCTATGCTTTGAGAATTGGGGGGGGGGTAGGGGAGGAAGAGAAAAAACACACGCGTAAGTGCTAGAGAAACTCAAGCTGGCTTACTCGGTCATACAACAAACACCAGGTCAGGGGGAGTGAACCACAGGACTTACCACACAAGGGCAAAAAACAGGGAAGGTGCTGAGGCATGTGTAAAAAATAGCTGGAGCAGTGGAGGGGCTTTGTTTGTGGAAGATCTGTCTAGAAGCTCCTCAGGCCTCCAGCTGTTCACTCAGCAGCAGAACAGTAGGCAGGAAGACAAACCAGGATCAGACGCAGTGAGGTAGCTGTGGGGGAGGGTAAGCACAGTCAGTCAATTAGCAAGTGATCCAGGGCAGATATGGTGTCAGGTGATGCAGGAAGGACTCTTCCTCTCTTCTCAGAGGGGGCAGCAGCAGCAAAAATGGTTGTAGCAGCAGCAACAGCAGTGGTGGTAGGAGCCATCCAGTTCAGCCATTCAGGGTGTACTTCTGGTGAAAGTGGAGGTGAAGGTGAAGGTGAGGGTGGCCTGCCAAGGCATTTGGAGCAGGCAAGGTTCCTTTAGGTTCTGGTAGTGATGGTGGGGGAGGAGCCCAAAGGCAGCATAGGATCCCTCCCCAGGCGTTCTCCCGCTTGTGACTTGGCGGGGGGCTGGGCAGCAGACTGGAACAGGAGTGCAGAAGCTGGGGTGTGGTGCTTGGGTATGGTGCAGTGCAGTGGACCCCTCCCTGAGGGGGGTAGCAGTGTGCAGCAGAGGACCCCACCCCCTGCTGGTGGAGGGGGGGTAGCAACAGCAGCAGCAGCAACCCAAGGCAGGAAGGGGTGCAGCCAACTTACTCCAAAAGCTCTGAGACCAAGCCAGCAGCTAATAGTAGCCAAAGGCATGAAATGGCCTGGCATCTTCTCCCCAGAAGCTCCTAAGACCAAGCCTGCAGCAACCAACCACAGCAGCAGCAGACTGATAGGAAGGGGCATGGCCAACTTCCAGAGGCTCCTTCTCCAGAAGCAGCAAGTAGCTCTGAGCCGCTTGTGAGGGCAGCTTTTTGTATGGATGGGGCCAGGACAGGGCAGCTTTTTATACTGCTGACGACAGCACAGGTGCTGGCCCCAGGGTCTGTAGATCCAGGAGGAGCCAGGCAGGGTTATTTTGCCCCAATAGCACAATTTGCTCCACAACAAAATGCATGTCCAAGCTTGTGCGCTGAGGTAAAACGCCCCAGTTCAAATTTGCAGTACTTCTATTTGAGCTGCTGCAAGCACATATTTCCATGTGTGGACTCACCCATAGTCTATAAAGGCGCATATGCATACTGCCTTCTGACTAACTTCAGACTAATATGGCTAGCTATCTCTCACATGGCTAACTGCCAGTATAGATATGGAGGGCATCCAGAGTTTTTCAAAATGAACCTCATAAAGTCAGATTCTTTTGCTTTCTTCTCTTATATTATTCATCGAGTCTACTATCCATAGCATGATAGCTAGTGTTGTGGTATTTTCAACTGAATTAGAAGTAAGAGGCACTAGAAATCTTACAACAAGTTTATCTCTCTCAAGACTTCTGTCCCGAGCTTTCCAGGAGTGAGGTCAAGTAAAAAAACCAAAGTATAAATATATGAACTTCAGTTACCCTGAAAACTAATTAGTGTGTTGTAATTCTCCCATGGGTAGTTTTTAGAGGGTTTCTATACAAAAATATGCTAAGCATTTTATTTTTCAGGGACTCTGGATATCACTACAATGTCATGATAGCTAGACACTTGTATTTCAGTTACCAGTTAGTTTATTGCTGACTAGTTAAAAAATCATTAATAAATACACTGTTTAGTGTATTTCAGTTAATGAAATATCTTTTTACCATCCAATATGCATACCTCAAGCTATGGGGGGAGGGCAATAACCTAATATTTGCCAGCTGGCATTTTGATTTGTATGGCCCGCAGCCAACTGACTGTCATTTCTACAGTCACAGTGGAATGGAAAACAAGTTGCTAGCTGTATACACATACCCACTTCTATTTGTACTTTGCCCCAGGAATAAACTAATTGCTGCTGTAAAACACTATTCCCATCTTACCCAGAATCCATCTAAAAACCCTAGGAGAGAAAGATGTAAAATAGTGCCAGCTGGCCTTTTGGCTTTGACTAGCCAATTAATAGTTGGCTGCCAATTAGCTGTTCACACTGGAATAGTTAAGCATGAAAAAGTCAACTAACATGTAAATTAGATTCAGTATCTATTATTCATTCTGATCACTTGCTGTTTCATAGACTTGTAGACATTAAAGTTGGATGAGACCTGTTAATTTTATTGTTTACCTCCTTCCAATCAATAATTATTTTCTATTGTGTATGTATATATATATATAAGTGTATTGTCCAACCCAGTTTTGCCTCCATAGAATCATAGACAATTAGTTTTGGAAGGGACCTCAGGAGGTCATCCAGTCAAACCCCCTGTTTAAAGCAGGCCATCCCCAACGATATTATCCCAGCCAAGGCTTTGTTTAGCTGGGTCTTACAAACCTCTGATGGGACTTCTGCTACTCTCCTTGGAAATATAATCTGTAGCTAAGAGATGTAATTTTCCTAAAGACTTTGTAGTCAGACTGAAAAAAAATCCCTTTGTTAATTTACATCCGTGCTTCATAATACTTTTCCTTCATGGCCCTGTTCTTTCCTTTCCATCTGCCACTCCTTTACAGGCACAGAGAATAGATCATGTATTCCCACAAGTGCATAAACCAGAGTTTATTCATACCCTTATTGTTCAAGTAAAAAGTTTTTTTGTGACTTTCATCACTAATACATGCATACACATGCACGCACACACACGCATGCCCAGACAAGGGACAAATCTGTCTCTTGAAGAGAAACTTTACGCACAAGCATTTGCTCTCATTTTTTATTGTTATATCTTTTGACTCATAAATTTAAGGTATTGCTCACCTTTGATTTATTGTTTTAAATGGAATTAAGAACTTTCAATAAAACTAATAAGAAATACGATTTGTAACTTTTTAAAATAAATAATAAAAAGGGAATACCTTCATAAGTTATATAGCAGAAAATTAACCCTAGATATTTGATCTCACACAGAAAATAAACTCCATCAAACAAAGGAGGCTTTCTCTTACATTAAAAAATAGCTAAAAGGATTAAATGATTTTGATACAGGGCTTCCATATGGGCTTTTGGTATTCAGGACTCAAATGCACTCTCTTTTTATCTTTATTATCTTTTATACCTTTGAGCACCCTGTCAGGTGTTTAATAAAAAATAGAATAGTTGCAGAGCTGTCACGATTACAGTTACAAATGTGTAAATGTCTTAGAATTTTCCTTCTGGTTTACCTGCTTCTGGTGACAGAATACTTTCTGGAGATATGCCGTCTTGCAGATATCATATAAATAGGTTAACCAATCCTTATAATGACCTCTTTAAAGAAAAATACATTAAAAGAATAATACAATCTGGAATGCTGCTATCTTAGAAACAATTTTATTTCAAAATGGAAAAAAAAGTTCACAAGACCTTATCTGTAATATTATTAAATATTAAGTTCAAACTGGAGGAGGTACAGGGAAGAAACTTAGGGTGCACAGGGAAATGGAGAGTCTATCATACAAGAGAAGATTAAAAGGCCAAGTTCTTTTTGTTCTGTAAAACAAAAGCTGAGAGGGAATATGATTGTTGTCTATAAATACATTGTGAGTAAATTCCAAGGAAAGAGAACAGCTATTTAAGCTAATGGGTAAATTCCTCACAAGAACAAATGGGTATGAACTGACCACAACAATGGTTTGGCTGGAAATAGGAAGGCAATTTCTAAGTCGGAGTGAGGGGTTGGAACATCTTCCATAGGAATAATGGAAACAAACAATTTAGCTATTTTAAAGATTGAGCTTTGTAATGTTTGGAGTAGGTTTTAATAATGTGGTTGGGGACTAGGTAGAGACTGAATCCAGGGGCTTCTTTGCAGACTTGCTTTCCTACTATGAAGCATAACCTCTTACTACACGGTAATGTTCAATTTGCAGGATATTTCAACACAAAATGCATTCATTATGAGTTGTTACCTGAGCTATTGTGTTTTACAGACTTTCTTTAAATAACCTCAAGTAGCCTGATACCTTTTTTTCTCTTTTGGCAGCCAAAGCTGGCTTGTTTTCTAAAAGAGCTTTACAATATTCCTACAATCTACTTTCAGAACTGCCACACCACCTCATTTGGAACATGGAAGCAGCTGCCCTTGGTAATCTTTAAAGTAACAGATTTTGCTAGTCTGCAGGTTATATATGACAGCAGTGATGCTGTCATATCTAGCCTCTCCATTGTTTCCCCCATATAAATACATATCTGGCTGTACTATCAAGCAGTTGTAAAAACGGGTATGTTCGTCTTGCATACATTCTAGATCATAGTGTATGGCTGCAATTTGAATTTTCTCCATGTGAGATGCTATCATCCTGTTAAGAGGCAGTTAATCATACTGACTTACTTAAATACTGTCATCTAAGTTTATCCAAATAAGACAATACAGAAGAAACTTTTGTGACCCTCTGATTTTTAGGATGAATTTCTTTACTGTGTAATGAAGTTTCTCTATTGATTCCAGTTACCCAGGTCTGGTAGTCTTCTCTCCTTGGTAAAGTCTTTGTTTAATGCAGTGTGTGTTTTCTCTCAGCTGTGCCAAGCTTCACCAGCTCTCTCTTCTTTTTTATGAGACAGTTTCTCTTTTGAAGGGTGTATTAAAGGTCCAAACCTAAAACATTTAAACCTTCTTCCCATGACAGACTGACTCAACTTTTTATCTTTCCAGTGACAAAAATATTAATTTCAGTGCAGGGTAGTGTTGATGTGACTGGAGAGGAAGGTATGTATAAAAAGAGACCTTGAAAAAGAATGGTATATTAATTGCATGAAGTTGCTGAGGACTGAAATTCTGCAAATGTTAGAGGTTAAATATTTGTCACTGAAGAAATCAAGAAATCAAAATCAAGGATTTTACCTTATAAGTAAAGCGTTTCTCATGTAAGTAATCACATCAAGTCAATAAGCCTACTTGTGTAAGTAAAGTTATTCAAATGTTTAAGTATTTACAGGATGAAGGCAAGTTCTATCAGATTTTAAGTTTTCTAAGATTTGGTCTCTCTTAATCATTGTGCAATGGTTTAAGTAGCAGCTGTTCTCCAAACCTAGAGATGAGCTAATTTAGTTCCCACAGTGTTTTATAAGCTACAGAAAAAACCTGCTGTTTGAAATGATTGTGAAAAATTGAGAAAAATATATTGGGAGAGAATAGTATCCTATATGGTTTTAAAAGTATATCTTTGTATTCCCTAAGTAATGGGGAATAAAGATATTTATTTCATTGATGGATTTTGTACAATAACAGTTTACTGTTTACAGAATTAATTTATTTGCAATCAGGCAAAATGATTTGAGGATTTAAGAAGTTTTGTACAGTTTCACTCCTTTATGAATAAGGTTTGCATCTGAGGTGAGAAGTCTTGGAATAGTAATAAAGTATAACAGGGCTAATCTTGCTGCCAATAAATACAGTCTACAAACATGGATGAAGTAGCTCTGTAAACTTCCCTTTTATACTTCTGTTTGTTTCTACTCAGAGTTAATAATGAACAAAATCCTGACATTCTTTGCTTTTCCTCAAGCAAACTCCACTAACTTCCCAAGAACTTTAATAATGATATTCAGTAAGAGTGAAGTTCATTAGAATATCTAGGGGGGGAAAACTTTAAAAAACCAAGAGAGGTGTAATTTCTGTTCTAAAAACCAGGAGGCTAACACTCAAGGATGCTAAGGGATTGACCAACAAAATACTTAGGCCTCAACTTTTTAGTTTAATATTCCGTAAATAAAGTTCAGGTTCTGCAGACTCTAGAATTGCCTCATATACCAAATTAAAATAGGGGTGAGAACCTGTTCTGCAGGTTCATATACTGACTCAGTACAGACAAAAACAAAAAGCCCAAAGCAGAATCAATCAAACCTACACGGGTTTCTCTAAGCTGTGAAGAATAATTTGGGAAGGGACAGGACATGTGTTCTGTCACTGGTGGGGGCAGAGATTCCTGCACTGTCCCAGACCAGCAGGCTGGGGGTGCTTCTGCACATGTCCCAGCTTGCTGGACACTGCCAAAGGCAGCCAAGCCCAGATGATCTGCCAGCCACATCTGATTTGATTCTGGGCACCCTGCCCCCCTTACTGTCAGGCCCATGGAGTGGGGGGAGAGCCAGCAGAGTATCTGTCCCCAGCCCTACCCCACCCCCAAAGCTGCCCATGGCAGCAGGGGGAGGGATGAGGGTAAAGTGGAGGCCCCACCCCTGGCCCACGCCCACCCCTTCAACCCAGCCAGAATCACGGTGGTGGCATGCTGTGAGGGCTTTCTCCCCACGCCACCCCCACTAACTGGCCCAGCACAGCTACATTCTCCAGAGGGGCTGGGCAATACAGCTGTCCCAGGCCAGTCTAGAAGTGAGAGGAGAAAGCTTCCATAGTGCATCCCTTCCAGCAGTTCTGGTGGGGTCAGCAGGAGCCAGGGCTGGGAAGAGGCCTCTGCTATCCCCCTATATTCCTCCCCCCCACTCCCTACCAGCTGGCAGGGGGTGGGCCACTCAGTAGAGGAGGGAAGATAGCCCTTATGATGTGCCTCCTAAGTGGTTCTGGCTGGGTCAAGGGGAAGGAGGGGCAGGGCAGTAATCTCTACTTCCCACCCACCAATGCATGGTCCAGCTGACAAACAGAGGTAGGACACATGGTGGGGCAGCAGAAGCATTGCTGTCTCAGCTTTATGACAGCCTAGGAGTGTGGGCCCAGGCTTGCCCACCTGCCCTATGAGGAGGGGGTTTCTCAGGGAAGCTGCAAAGCACACTGGAATGCCAGGGGACTGCAACCTAACATGAGTCAGCAGGGGATCTGGCACAAAAGTTTGATAGACCAGTCTAACCTAAACTGATTAAATCTGCTACTAGGTCTACCTTGAACTGGATTCTACCACTTTGCACCAGTCTATGTGCACTGAACTTCTGTTCTGTTACAGGTTTAGATCAGTTTCCAATCACTTCTTCCAGTTTATGTGTAATTTCTGTACCTAGTCACTGGCATCAGTGCAGCTAGTCCCACTGTAGAAAGCAGCCAGCCCCTCTGCTATCCACTGCTGTGACCTGGAGCTTGGGCCTGCCCCCCAAGCCTACTGCCAGTCCAGGGATGCTTTGCCTTAGCTCTAACTGCTGTGGTTCTGGGAGCTGCTAACTCTGGTGTGAACTGAACTGGAGAGTATTGCTCTGTGCTAATTACATGTGTAGATGCACCACACTGTATTATCGTTGGAGGAGAATTTTATTCATTTTTTCATGTCATCAGAAGCATGTATCCTCATCTTCCTTTCCTTTAACACTGTCGCTGCTTGCTGTTGAAATCAGCTCTAGTTTAACAAAATAAATAAAAAGAACACTTCCTTGCTTTATAAACCATAAGACTGTGGACTAGCTCCAACCTGTCTCATAGTACCTGTCTTTATTTACTCCCTTGACTTTTCCCTCTGCTCATTTGGCAGCAGTCTCATGTCTGTCCATTGACATAATGTGTCCTTTGGAGCAATAGTCTTCTCTTCAGAGTCTGCCATCTGGAACACCTTTTTTTCTACCTCATTGACTTTGTAAATTCAATCCCATAACATTTTCTTTGGCTTTATTTATAAATATTTATATTTTTATCTTTTTCTGCTAATTTTATCCTTATAGTGGTAAGTAATGGGGTGGGGTGGGGAGTTAGAATGCCATGGCCTTTTATGAAATGGAGTTCATAGAAAATAAGATTATCTCTGTCTCTATGGGGCACCAGGCTTCCAGAGAGCTTCAACTGGCTTTTAATGGGTATAAATGTGAGCATGAGAGACTCCTTTCTTTCTCCTCCCATGCACTGATATTTATAAATTAAATAGTAGTTAAAGTAGGAGGTCAAGGAAAGTACCTTGGCTATCAAGCAATTATGGTCCAGATGTCTCTTCCATGCTTACATGCAAACATTACACTAAGATAAACCTAACAGGGTTCAATGCTCAATCATACATCATTCAGAGGTCTTAAATCACCCTCAAATGGACCCTTAAATAACCCTCTAAGTTAGTTTATCTGAGTAGGTATACTAATTTAGCTCAAGACTGAGTTAACCCAATTTAATAAACAGTTAAACCAATTTCCCCAATGCCTGCATATGTTTTCAGCACAGATCTGAGACTGTCCAACTTTTCGTGTCAGCTCTGGAGCTGTGCTTTTCCCATTCTCTCACCAAGACTGGGCTACTTTTAGCTCCCATGCCAGGAAATTCCCACCATGGACTCACCAACACTCTCCCCATGCAGACCTTCCAAGATGCACACAGACCTACCAATCCCTGCCCTCACACCCACCAGCCTATTGTCCCCACCCTGATCAAGCACACCCCTTCTCCACCCTGAGTTACTTACACTGGTTTCCCCACCTGATTCCCTGGATGACAAAAAACTGTATGCACCACTACTGGTCTAAATTCATGCAGCTTAAAGCAAGCCACATGAACATGGATTGGGTACAGTGAACGGCTGTATGTACATCATGAGACAAGGCTCTTTCTCGTGTTCTTTTCCTTTACTCCTTCAACAAAAGAAATCCAAAGACCTCCATTTCATTCTAGATTAAAACATATATTGAAACTGTTCTTTGTTTTTTATTGGCAAAATGGAATTCTTTGTTTCTAGCTAGCTTCCTAGAACCTCTACTCATAGCAATATGTCCATTTATAATAACTCAATAGATAGAATAAATGGCAATAGAGCGCACATTTAAAAATTAATCTCCTCTGCACTAAAATAGTACATACCAGGATGTCTGTGTGGTTTATTTTATTTTTTGCTTTTGTGCTTTTGGTGGTCATAAAGATTTAAATTGTATTCCCAGTAGTACCATTACCATTTTGACTTTTATTTTTAAAGCAAGCTAATCTTAAATCTAATGCACATTAGAATTTCACAGTACTGTATCTTGGGCAACATAACAAGAAAAACTAATACTTATCACAAGCTTCAAATCAAAAAGCAATTTTTATTCTTTTTACATTCACATATCCTTTTAGCCTGGAGGCATTAATTAAAAGAGCCTAAACATCACTGCAAAATAAAAAAACCCCAAAAAATTCCATATTAAGAAAGCCTCTTATACTGAAAGAATCAAAAGCAAAAATAAAAATATTCATTATCTAGTCAAAATTATTATTTAACATATAATTATGAAGATATAGAAATTGATGGTCAAATTAAAAAACAGTTGCTATATTTGGATTATGATAAATAGACACATAAAGAATGTTGTTGGAATCACTGTACCACACTGTTAGCAAAAACAGTTATGGTAATTTTATGTATATTTAATTAAAATGAAAGACCCAGCAACTGAAAACATCTGAGGTTGCAAAGTGGTATGTCATTCTGGAACCCCTTAAAACCATACTGTCTTTCTGCTATACCATAGTAAAATAGCTCTCTATAGAAAATCACAGATGTTTTCTCCATGCATAAGGTCCAAACATTCAGATGTGTTTGCTCTCATATTATTTTTATTTCAATGCATAGTTCAGTGATTAAAGTTATAATTTAAAGAAATTGTCTAACAGGAGACTGAGGGAGTTGGAAATTGGGCAATGGTACATCGATTAGAGAGCAGCCAGCTAGTTAGTTACAGAAAAATAAAGGATCTGAAGAGGTGGCCTACATAGGACAAGAAATTCTTGCCTACTGGAGGCAACAGGACTGAAATCCTCACCACCATTGCAGGAAATGGTGGGTTTTCAATCATTTTTCACTATGCATCTGTATCACTTTGTTCTCATATGTGAGGATTATTCTTGTGAGATTGGTTTAATTTTGCCCTGTGCAACTCAGCATTTATTCTTCTCCAAAGAAGGGTATACCTCCACTGCTCGGGCCTGTAGGGGGATGTTAGGAAAGCTAAGGCAGACATAGAGCTAGAACTAGCGCCCAAGATCAAAGAAAATAAAAAGTCCTTTTTCAAATATATAGGGAGGATGAAGAAGGCACTGGGAAATGTAGAGCCCCTGCAAGATGTGCTAGGCAATCTGGTGGTTGTGCCAGAGGAAAAGGCAGACCTTTTTAACAAATTCTTCACCTCCATTTTCTTGTGCAGGGACCGGGACTCCCCCACCATGTTGCAAGATGGACTCGAGGGGAATGCTTCAAGGCCTAAGGTTGAGGAAGACAGGGTTAGAGTGCTTCTGGAGGGGCTGGACATGTTCAAGTCAGCAGGTCCAGATGCTTTCCACCCCAGAGTGCTGAGGGAACTAGCAGGGGTTATTGCTAGGCCCTTGGCATGGCTTTATGAGTGCTTGTGGTGCTCAGGCCAGGTGCCAGATGATTGGAAGATAGCCAATGTGGTGCCCATCTTTAAGAAAGAGAGGAGGGAGGACTTGGGCAACTATAGGCCCATCAGTCTTACCTCAATCCTGGGGGAACTCTTTGAAAAGATCATCAAGGAGCACATCTGTGATGGGCCGGCATCGGGGATGTTGCTCAAGGGCAACTAGCTCAGTTTCATTAGGGTCAGGTCATATCAGACCAACCTGATTGCCTTCTATGATCAGGTCACAGAAGCATTGGATGCAGGTGTCACTGTGGATATCTTTCTGGATTTTAGCAAGGCCTTTGACACTGTCTCCCACCCCATGCTCATTAAAAAACTAGGTGACTGTGGTATTGATGCCTACACAGTCAGATGGATTGCTAATTGGCTGAAGGGTCGTACTCACAGGGTGGTGGTAGACGGGTCATATTCGACCTGGGGGGAAGTGGGCAGCAGAGTCTCCAGGGCTCAGTCCTTGGGCCCGTACTATTCAATTTATTTATCAGGAATTTGGACAATGGGGTGAAAAGCAACCTGTTCAAATTTGCTGATGATACCAAAATTTGGGGTGAGGTGGGCATGCTAGTAGGCAGGGAAAGACTGCAGCAAGACCTGGATAGTTTGCAGGGGTGGGCTAACAAAAACAGGATGTGCTTCAATACAGACAAGTGCAGGGTGCTGCACTTGGGC
>JAGPOW010003395.1:1214340-1226390 GCA_030014935.1 Caiman crocodilus | reverse complement strand
AGGGAAAGACTGCAGCAAGACCTGGATAGTTTGCAGGGGTGGGCTAACAAAAACAGGATGTGCTTCAATACAGACAAGTGCAGGGTGCTGCACTTGGGCAGTAGTAACCGGCAACACACTTATAAGATGGGAAAATCCCTTCTTGAGAGCACAGAGGCAGACAGGGATCTTGGATTTATCATTGACTCCAAGATTAACATGGGTCAACAATGTGAGCTCACGGTCGGCAGGGCTAACCGGACCCTATGGTGCATCCACAGCTGCATCTTAAGTAGGGCCAAGGAGGTGATCCTCCCCCTCTACATGACACTGGTCAGGCCACAGTTGGAGTACTGTGTCCAGTTCTAGGCACCCCAGTTCAAGAGGGATGTGAACAACATTGAGAGGATCCAGAGGAGGGCCATTCACATGATCCGGGGACAGCAGGGCAGACCCTACACTGAGAGACTACAGGGACTGAACCTGTTCAGCCTTCACAAGAGAAGGCTGAGGGGAGACCTTGTGACCATCTATAAACTCACTAGGGGGGACCAGAAGGGTTTGGGGGAGACATTATTTCCCCTAGCGCACCCTGGGATAACAAGGAATAATGGCCACAAGTTGTTGGAGAATAGGTTTAGATTAGACATTCGTAGGAACTACTTCACAGTTAGGGCGGCTAGGATCTGGAACCAACTTCCAAGGGAAGTGGTGCTGGCTCCTACCCTGAGGGTCTTTAAGAAGCGGCTTGATGCCTACCTGGCTGGGGTCACATGAGCCCAGTTTCCCTCCTGCCCAGGCAGGGGGTCAGATTGAAGATCTACAAGGTCCTTTTCAACCCTACTTCTATGATTCTGCGATGGAAGTGTAAAAAGTCTTAAAAGCAACAAAACTACCCATATACCAATGATATCCCAAAATAATCTCCATAGGTTACAAAATAAAAATGTAAGGATCTCCCATAGCTGCAAAGATTATATGAGTGATGCCTCAATGAGATGCTTAAGAACACCACCTTATAAAGATAATTTAGAGGATATCTCCTGTGTAGCACATAGTCTTACTAATCAATCAGTTACTCACAATCCTTGGACTTACAACATAATTGGTTCCTGAAAACCTCATCTTAAGTTGAAACATTGTAACTTAGAACCAATTTTCCCATAGGAAACAATGTTATAAATGGGGGATTGTTCGTTAACCAAGGCCCGATACCCTATTTTCACCAAAAATAACCCAGAATTTTCTACTCAATCAATTATGGATATAATATGGCTACATTAATGTATTTTTAATGTAAGTAGTAATCATAGTGATTTGGAAAGACTTCTTTGAGGTGACTTTGCTGGACTTCTTGAAGGGATTTTGGTTGGACTTTTTGAAGGGTTCTTGGCAGGAGTTCTCAAGGGTCTTAGCTGCAGGTTTTTCTAGAATCTTTTCTGCTGTCTTAAGAGCAGGGTCTAAGGAAGTTTGGACAGATGTTCTCCAGGGAGATGGGAGACACAGCCAACTTGTTTGCTGGCATGGCGTGGTGTTGGATCAAACCTTGTTAAGCTGAAGCTGAGAGCAGAAAGTTAAAACAATTTGTTCACATTGTAAATGTGAAACGTAACTTAAAACATTGGAAGTCAAGGACTGCCTGTATATTCTGAATGATACCATGTGATCAGTAACTACTGAAACTGCCATACTCAGAAGGGAGAAGCGTGTTTTAAATGTTCTCACTAAAATAATTTGAGGCAAGATATAAATTCAGATGCTCATGCAACATATATTTATACTTATTTAAGTCCTCGGGCTTAAAAACAGGATTGAAAATCTTGTCAAAACAAAGCAAAGCAAATAAAAAAACCCACATGCTTCTCATGATTTGCAGTATTACCTCCTCTCATCATAGACACTTTTAGAAATTATGTCTATTATTTACATTTTTGAACCTTTACAAAGAAAGAAAACTTTGGTTTGAATTTAAGTTTCAGATAAAAATGTTGATGTTCTTCCCAAAGCCTATTCCCTAGTTCTACTATGGATGATTTCATGAATATCTAAAGGCAGGAACACGTATATGTAACCACAGACATCTATCAAACAATTTAATATTCCAAGAATGGATCTTCTAATGGAGTAACAGCTATAGGAAATCTTTAACCTCCATATCCATATAGTATACAGTGGCCAACAGATATAAATAATTTCTTGTGACCTACAAATTTCTTTTGCATCACTCTGACATTGCACACAGAGTATTTCTTAACTTACTGTGTCCATAATATATTCAGGAAGCTTTCCACTGCCCAGTTTATACTTAATCTTGTACTTCATTATATATTTGACTAGTTAATTTCACTCTGTGCTGCAGGCTCAGATTCCTTCATAATGAATACTTGGCTTTGACTCGTATCCGTCTTTGCTCTTGGCTCATGAAAGTACCAGGATAGAGAGTATAACAGATATTCTTCAAGACATCACCAAATTTGTGTGTTCAATAGTGATGGCACATTGTTTAAAAATTCAGATGTTGGATACTTCTAGTTTGGTAATCAATACTATAGTACATTTTATTCAGCCTATCCTTAAAAAGGTCCCCTCTACTTACTGTGCTGTTTTAGAGAAAAATAAAACTTGCCTGGATGGACCATTTACTCCTTTATTGCTTTTGAAAATATGAGTTTGAAGAGATGCTGGATCAATGTTGACCCATCTCTGAATCAGTGTTAAAGCATGTTAAAATACCTAGTGATCAATACTAGCATTGCAGCAAGAAATTATATGTGACAGTCTCTTCCTCCCAGCCAGTTTTTTCCACCATTTTACTCTGAAGGAACATAAAATACCACTAGGACATGAGTCAACTCAAAACATTTCCATTAAACACATTAGCTATAAAGAACAGATTCATCCAGTCAGACCCATTTATTTTTCATGGCCAATCAAAAACAATCAAAGGGAGGACATCTTGGATATTTTGAAAAATTCTTCTAGTTGCCCAGGGCTTTCACTGATCTGAAGTTTTCAGGAGGTAATTCTGATATTTTGATCCCAACTTTGAGCTCAAACCTAGCTAGTGTGGTGGAATGTTGGTCCACCAATTAGCTGTAGCATCTAAAATTCACCATCAAGAGCCAGTATTAGGTTAGTTTATGAGATATGGGTCTTTAAATCTGAATGTTGCTTATTCAGACATAAGGATGAATGTTGATAGGCATTGTTGATATGGCAGCATGGAGGTTAATGTAATTATAAACCTTTTTTGAGGACTAAAGATCAAAACTCTGAAACAAATGTTTGAATAAGCAGGATGGGACTTCATGAGGTAACAAGAAACATAGCTGAGTGAATGTATTTCTAGTACAATCCTTGAGAATTGTTCTTATTTTCACTAATGATTGGCAAGAAAATATAAAATAATTACTAATAACATTTACACATGATACAAGTTTGGAGGGAATGAACAATAATGAAAATCATAGATCACCAAGACTTTCTCAAATCTATTCATAGGTTAACACATGAGATTTTAATATGGACAGAGAGAAAGCCATGCATCTCATGGTATTAGCTCATGACAGCTAATTAGTTGAACTTGTGCTCCCAGTGAAATGTTAATGCAGTCCTTGGTTATATAAACAGTGGAATATCAAGTAGAAGTAGAAGGGCTATAGTCCTTCTGTATTTGAAACTATGCAACTGTTTCTTTTGCTATAACATGTCCAGTTCTTCCATCTAATCTTCAATAAATAAATAAATAAATAGATAAAATTACAGGGGATTAAAATAAGAGTCATTAGAAGACATTCATTGTAATGAAAAGCTTCATTGAATCTGCTTAGCTTAACATAAAGTAAGTGACTTTACCATGGTCTGCTTACAAAATGGGTAAGAGGCAGAGAAATTAATTTAGGGTAGTTGCATGTCTTTGTTTTATACAGGAGATTAAACTAGATGACTGCAATAGTCTATCTGACCTTACAGTCAATTAATTTAGGCCCAGGAGTAATAATATGATTGGGTTGGGATGATGCACGTTGAGGTAACCAGAAGTCATGAAAGCAGCACCTTATTAAACATAAATATAGAAAGCACTTATTCTTCTTTTAAAAGCAACATGACTCAAACAACAGGAACAAGCCCCTGAAACAAAAACCACATACAGGTCCAATCAAAACCTGAATTTAAAGGTGCAAGAGTTTTCCCTAGAAACTGAATACAAATAGAAAGAGATATTGTAGAGATGTGTGTCCTGGAAGAGAAGCAGACAAGAGTGGACAAAGAAAGCAGTTGAAAAGAGACCTGCTGCAACATGAGCCCCAAAGAAAATAAAAAATAAAGTTTCATTAAAGAAAAACTAATTCCATTCCCAGCTTTCCTCTAAGTGGAAACAATTAACAAGATCCTAAATGCTATTTAGTGCAAAATGGGAAACACTGGTTGCGTTTACACATGCATATTAATGTGACGTTATAAACTATGGTGCATATTGTGCCAAAATTTATTGCTCCTGGGTACCAGGTTTACACATGTACCTAGGACCACTGCACATTGAGCTGGGTTAGAGCAGCCCCAGTTGCTATGGGGCCCTGGGGTTTCTTCGATCCAGATCAGTGTGCCGTGTAGGGGGCCAGCTGTGGAATGAGGTTGCTTCAGTGTGGAGCTAGCTAGCAGGCAGCCTCTGCACTGAAGCACCTATGTGCAGCATCCAGCTAGGTCATTGTCTATATGTGTGTTGCTGTGCACAAAAAAAACTACACAACAAGGTAGTAGTTGTATTTACTAACCTGCTGTGGAGTTTATTAGTTTCATGCAGTCTAATAAGATTGCGCATGTAGATACAAAGGTGTTTACTGTGGAACTATTAGACAAGTCCAAAGTAAATGTCTCATGTAAATGCACCCTCTGTGGTAAGTTCTTTTTTAAAATTGTCATTTTTAAAGAATCTTTGTGTTTTTCTTAGCTGTCTTTTGGGCAATATTAATTTGTATTTGATTTACTACTATACAGCTGCACTAATTTTAAGGGAATAAAGCCTTTGAGAATTGCATTGTTGATGCCATAGTTGCCTGGTTTATCAAGTACTGTCTAAAACAATGCATTTGAGGAACAAATTTATATAGAAAAATAATTCTCTATTCAGTGGACTTTTTGCATCAGTGAAATTCAAACATATTTTGCAATAGTGGACAGAAAACTAAAAATGATTACAGGTTGTTGCTCTTGAGTTTTGTGTAGGTCAACAGCACTCATCATGAAAGGGATATTACAACAAAAGAAAATATACAAAATTATTTTTTAAATTATGTGTTAAATTCTAAAATCAGGACACTTTACATGAAGCTAGAAAGTAACCACTTTGCACAGGAAGAGAATTCCTCTATCATGATGAAATTTCAGCATCATATTTTTGTCTCTCCAGAGGTCTGAAGGAAAATCTCTTAACTTTGAAACAAGAACAGTCACGGCTGCGGGGAGGGGGGAGGGGGGCGACTACTGCAGACCTGGCTGCTAAGCTACTGTGTTACCAGTTACCAATTAATCATGATTCACTCAGGAAACAGCTCATTCCACAGTATCTAGCTACTACACTACTACATAATGAGTTAATAAGTATGGATTAACACCTACAAAACCACAGACAAAGGAGAGGAAATAATCAATACAGACAATCAACTGCCCCAAGATAGACACAGTCAGTTCCACAAGTACCCATTTCATGAGTTTTGCCTGTCAGCTGCTAGGGGTGCAGGGCCCCAGAACCCACAACCCCTGTACCTATCTCCTTGACAGCTCCCAGGCTTCATGGCCACAGCAGGGGCTAGGAGGCCTGCAGCTTTCACCCTGCAGTGTCACCCATGTCACGAGTTTTGCCTGTCAGCAGCCAGAGATGCAGGGCCCCAGAAGCCACACTCCCCTTGAAACTATCTCCTTGACAGCTGGAAGGTTTTGTGGCCTGAGCAAGGGCCACCACCCCTGCAGTTTTCAGCCTGCTGCACCTTAACACACACAAGGTCATCTATGTCAAGAGTTTTACCCGTCAGCAGCTTGAGGTACAGTTCCCCCCAAACCCCTGCACCAATCTTCTTGAAACTTGGCAGGCTTTGTGGTTTGACCAGGGGCTACCACCCCTGCAGTCATGACTCCCCTGTGGTGTAACACATAGGCATGAGATGAGTTTTTCTTTCAAGAATTTGGAGTTCAGTTCCCCCTGAATCCCTCCACTGATCTCCTTGAAACCTGGCAGGCTTCATGATCTCAGCAGGGGCCACCACTCCTGCACGTTAATCAAAATCAGACAAAAAAACTGAACAAAGTTATAGATATTTCATTGATTCCCCATTACATCCTATGGCGGGATCTCCGAAGTGGCTCCAAAGCTTCTTAAGATCTGAAGCATGGTCTGAAGCCTTGCACAGCCCTATTACTTGTGGCAACCCATGCTGTCTGTCCTTAGACAGTAGGCAGGGAAGGATAATCTGCCTGCCCAGTTGCTACTGCTGTTGCTCTTCTGGCCCATAAAGCAGCAGTGGGGGCAGCAGTAGCCAGACAGGCAGGTTAACCCTTCCCCACTTGCTCCTCAGAATGGACTGGGGAAAAGAGACACAAGCAAATGAGGGGACAGTGAATGGGGACCTAAGGTCCTTGGGAGGACTGAGGAATGGGAGAGAAGTGGCCCTGATCTATGGAGAAGGCAGGGAGGGGTCATCTTTATATTAAGGTATAGCCTGGAGTGGAGATAATCCTTCCCTGGAGTGGGGTATCTTTGTGCCACATAACAGTTCATAGATTCATAGATGTTAGGGTCAGAAGAGACCTCAATAGATCATCAAGTCTGAACCCCTGCATAGCCAGGAAAGAGTGCTGGGTCTAAATGACCCCAGCTAGATGCCTATCTAACCTCCTCTTGAAGACCTCTAGGGTAGGGGAGAGCACCACCTCCCTTGGGAGTCCATTCCAGACCTTGGCCACTCTAACTGTGAAGAAGTTCTTCCTAATGTCTAGTCTAAATCTGTTCTCTGCTAGCTTGTGGCCATTATTTCTTGTAGCCCCCAGGGGCGCCTTGGTGAATAAAACATCATCAATTCCCTTCTGTGCCCCTGTGATGAACTTATAGGCAGCTACAAATTCGCCTCTCAACCTTCTCTTCCAGAGGCTGAAGAGGTCCAGATGCCCCAGTCTTTCCTCATATGGCTTGGCCTGCAAGCCCTTAACCATACATGTAGCCATTCTCTGGACCCTCTCCAGGTTATCCACATGCCTGATGAAGTGTGGCACCCAAAATTGAATGCAGTACTCCAACTGCGGTCTGACCAGTGTCCGATAGAGGGGAAGTATCACCTCCTTGGGTCTGTTAGTCATGCATCTGCTGATGCACGATAAAGTGCCATTAGCTTTTCTGATGGCTTTGTCACACTGTCGACTCACGTTCATCTTGGAGTCCACTAGGACTCCAAGATGCATTTCCGCTTCCATGCCCCCAAGCAGGTCATTTTCTAGGCAGTAGGTATGTTGGACATTTTTCCTCCCTAGGTGCAGTACTTTGCATTTCTCCTTGTTGGATTGCATTCTGTTGTTTTCCAACCATATGTCCAACCTGTCCAAGTCTGCTTGTAGCTGTTCCCTGCCCTCTGGTGTGTCCACTTCTCCCCACAGTTTTGTGTCATCCGCAAACTTGGACCAAGTACACTTCACTCTCTCATCCAAGTCGCTGATGAAGACATTGAAGAGTATCGTCCAAGGACTGAGCCCTGTGGGACCCCACTACCCACACCCTTCCAGGTAGATACTGACCCATCCCCTATGACTCTCTGGGTGTGACCCTCTAGCCAATTCAACACCCACCAGACTGTGTAGTCATCCAAGTCACAGCCTCATAACTTGTTTACCAGTATGTTGTGGGATACTGTACTGAAGTCCTTCCTGAAGTTTAAGTATGATGTAAATCCCTGCTCCTATGTCCAGGCGTTTTGTAACCTGGTCATAAAAAGAGACTAGATTGGTGAGACTGACTGGCCTATAGTTGCCCGGGTCCTCCTTCCTCCCCTTCTTGAAAATGGGGACCACATTGGCCCTTTTCCAGTCCTCTGGGACCTGGCCTCTGTGCCACAAGTTTTCAAATATTCCTGCCAGTGGCTGTGCATGAGGACAGCCTGTGCCTTCAGCACCCTTGGATGGAGCTCATTCAGGCCTGCCTACTTAAAAGCATCCAGTTCCTCCTAGTGACTCTGCACCATCTTAGGGTCTATGCATGGTAGTCTGGCGCCCTGCTGCTGCCTCTCCAGAATCCCAGTGAGAGACTTCTCTTGCCCCTCACTTAGCAACACTGAAAGCTCCTTCAATGTGTGGACAATCCAATTTTTAAGAGCTTCAGAAGCTTCCCCAATTTACTGTGTAATAAGGCATTTATGTTCACACCTAAGTTAATGTTTTTAGGGAGGGTGAAAAACAGTGTGCAGGACACTGAAATGTGAGCTACATTGCCAGAAGCAGCTAACAGACATCAGAATTTCAGGAGAAAAGATAGCTTGATTAGTAGAACATTGAGACCATCATAAAAGGATAGTGGAATGAAGAGTTTAAAAGGAATCTGGTAGCTGATAATAAGCCACAAAGTCAAGTGACTCCCTTACTTCTGTGTGAATGGAAATGCTGCTATCACTGCCAGGCTGTTGGTTTTAAATTTTGTCTGGCATGATGATGGGGACTGTACATGCCCCCTAATGACCCTAGGATCCCTGGCCAACCCAGGACAAGCCAAGCAGTGAGGCCTGGGGGAAAAGGAAAGCTTACCTTTAGAGCAGGGAAAGTGGGAGCTATGGCTAAGCACGGTGCCACCGCTACAACTGAAAGCCCTCCTGTCAATCAACCTAGGTGGTGCCTGGCTGATGACGTCAGCTGCTGACACTGCCACAGGGAATTTAAAAGGCACTCAGTGTTGGCAAGAGGGAGAAGGAAGGAACTGCCTCTTGGTCAGCCAAGGCTGGGATAGAAAATGCCTCATGGCACTGGGCCAGGGAGGCACTTGGGCTGATAGAACCCTAGTAGTCCAAGGCAGGAAAGTCCCAATGGGATGAGGGGAGAGGACAGCCCGAGCTCTATTCAGGGACCAACCCTCAAAGGAGGGGTTGAGGGGCATACCTTCATGTGTATTTATTGAGCCTGGTACAGATGTCCCTCTGGAGTGGAGGCTTTTCTTTTTTTTTTTCCTAGTAATTTTTCTTTTGATTGTGCTCAGGAAGGCCATGAGGCTGGGGTACAAAGAATCCCCAAATCAGGGCCAGACCTGAGCCTGGCTCCCAGAGTGCATAAAGCAGGCAAACAGCCAAATGGGGTTAACCCACTGAGAGGAAGTAGGGTTAACTCACTGAGAGGCAGGTGTTGGACAATGACCATCAAAAACTGGGGAACAGATAAGGCTGGAGTTACCACGAGTGTTCTCAATGCCTCAACACCAACGGTTGGCATGTGGTCAGAATGTAGGAAAGGTGGGGCCCAGATGTCAACTGCATCAAAACCGTGAGTACCCCATTGAGGGGACCTCTGTATTGATACCACTGGACCCATCCTTAGAATTCTAGTAACACCAAGTCATGGCAGGCAAGTTGGGGAGAGTAGAACTGTCTTTGGGTACTCTCAAGATCAGTCACCATTTAAGTGGTGACGTGACAGGTGGGCAAGGAATTAAAGGTGGTGGGGAGGTGCAACTGCACCACTCCACCCACACCCTGCATCCATCCTGAATCCTTCAAAATGCTTTCTTCAACTTTCTAAATCAATCTGCTTCAATTATGTTTACTCAAGCCACTTCACTATGCATGTCATCTATTGTATGAATGTGTTTGATTCATAGAGGTTACAAGTTAGTTACAGAATTTATTTCTCTAGTTTGAGCTCTTCACTGTCATGCTTTAAGCTCTGGAAACTTGAGGTTGATTAGCATTGTGAAATTCTTTTTTACAAATGTTACTGAGCAATAAATTGATTTGTGAGACTATTATTGAAATTAGATTTTGTGACGTAGATATTGAAGAATACATGTACATAGATATGTTAAGATTCATAGGTTCCCATGATCTTAGCATAAATATGATTCTAAGACTTGCATTTATGTAATTAGGGAAAAAGAAACATTCCATGTGATCTAAGCAATGAATCAAAACCAAAAAAACTAGTTTTTTTGAGCTTTAAATATTGACAATGCACATTTACAAACTTGTAATCTGTCTTCAAATCCAGAATTATTCATCACAATAATTGGAAAAATATTCTTAAACTAACTAATTGCCTGTCAGAATGACAGATTTCAGGGAATGTTTACATGGCCCGTCCTCGCCCTCTGCACACCCTTTGGGGCCAGCCATGTAAAGACTCCCTCTGCTGCCACTGCCTCCTCCTCCAGACTCCGGAGTGAGGGCTCCCTCTCCCCACCCACCTCCGCCTTGCAGCAGGGTTTCCCCCGCCTTCTCTCCCCTCCTTGCTCCCCTCCTCCCCTCCCCCACCACCTCCCCTTCCCTGCTAGCTATTATTAGGACCAGGTGGCTAGGGGGAGCTGCCATCATGACACCTCCTCCCCTCCCCTCCCCACTTCCCTCTCTTCCTTGCTTCCCTGATGCCTGACCCCAACAACAGCCACTATTCCCCTTCACCTTTCCCCCTCCCCATGCTCACTGGGGCCCATGCAGCCTCCCTCCCTTCCCACCACTTCCCCTTTCCTGCTAGATGTTGTTGGGGCCCCATCCCCTTCCTCTGTCCTTCCCCACCACCTGGCCCCAACAACAGCCACCACTATGACTCCCCACTTCACTGTCTCCCACCTCGTTTCCCTCCCTGCCTGCCTGCCATCTCTCCTTCCCTACTGGGTGTTCTGGAGTCCAAGGGGATGGGTGGGGGTGCTTTCACCATGATCCTCCCTTCATCCTCAGGTGGCCAGAGCAGGTTCACTGCCACCACAAACTTCCCCAGAAGCAGGCCAAACTTGGGACCACACAGTCAATCACTGCTCGCCATCTTGGCAGCACATGTGCAGTTGGCCAAAAGCATTACAGGCAGACACACAGACAGACAGACTAAACCCGTTATATATTAAATGATAACAATTTTGACAAATTCTAGTTTAGGATAGAAAGAAAGAGAAATGATTTACCATCAGTTATTTGCTACAGATTATTTCCTCTGTTGAATGCCCGCTTAATTGTGAGGAATTATTCAGCGTCTTCAAGGGAGTGCCTAAGGCACCTTAGAGACATTAAAGACATGATGGGATCTGATGCAAGATCTCATGAATTGCACTTTCTGCCATGCCAAAGGTTTATGGCAGGAGGTACAATTGTGGGATCCTACATCAGATTTCATTGCAGCATATTGATGGTGCAGGGGCAGCCCAATCCCCTGCATCCCCCTGCACCAGCAAGTAGCAAATTTTTTCCCAGCTGAAGGATCACACCACATACTTCTGCATCTAGCAGCCTGGGTTAGTGGATCAGGGCTTACAGCTGTGAGAGTGCATGGTACCATCATTGACTGGGAGCCCCAGTCAGTTGACGTTCCTCCCAACCTCTGAAGAACAAGGGAGTCTTGAAGGCTCATGTTTGCTCCAGACATTGAGTACTGGCCTGTAACAGGAGGCCTGCTTGGGGCCGACTCAGTTGTGGCCCACCCATCTGTTCCTGAGCTAATCGCCTGCCTTCTTGTCTATCACACCTTAGTGTTAATTGATTAATAGATGTCAATTAAGTGGGAAGCTGCCCATTTCTTGCCCCAATGCCAGGGGCACTATCTGCAGCTCCTTTCCTCCCTTAAACTGCAGCCCAAGCCTCGCAGATGGCATGTAGATGGTCTCATAAATCACTTCCCCCCCTACACACACACACTGGGCCCCAGAATCCTCCTATTGAACCCCACCTGGATTCCTTGCCTCAGGCAGCCTCTTCTGCCATCATACCAGGCAACGTAGCTCCCTGAGCTGCTTCCCCTTCAGGTGTGATCCTTCCACCAGGACCTTCGGCTACTAGCCCTGGCCCACCCCAAGGCCAGTCGGCACCCCAGGCCCTCCGCTCTTAGGCATTCGTCATGGTGGGCCC